>OY856411.1:395785474-396410019 GCA_963693085.1 Alisma plantago-aquatica | reverse complement strand
CGATTGACATTATCGGTTGCATCTTTGAGTCTTGATTGAAGGACCAAGCGGCTGAGACCATGAGAGCCTCGCGGTCTCAAGACCGTGAGAGGGCTCGCGGTCTCAAGACCGTGAGGGGGCTCACGGTCTCAAGACAGAGAGGAGGCTCGCGGTCTCAAGACCGCGAAGGGCCTCGCGGTCCTGGGGTCAAACTAGCTAAACGGTCTTCATGACCCTCGCGGTCTTGGATGCATGACGGCTCGCGGTCCTCACGGTCTCAAGACCGAGAGGAGGCTCGCGGTCTCAAGACCGCGAAGGGCCTCGCGGTCCTGGGGTCAAACTAGCTAAACGGTCTTCATGACCCTCGCGGTCTTGGATGCATGACGGCTCGCGGTCTTGGATGCATGACGGCTCGCGGTCTTGGATGCATGACGGCTCGCGGTCTTGGATGCATGATGGCTCGCGGTCTTGAATGTATGATGGCTCGCGGTCTTGAAGCCTAAGGGGGCTCGCGGTCTTGGAGTTAGAAGGAGGCTCGCGGTCTTGGAAAGTCAAAGTGGGCAAACGGTCAACACTTTCAACCGATCTCAACTCAATTGATGATTAATGATTGAAATCAATCAATGTGATTCAAGGTTGACCTCATTCAATCATTTGATGATGTAAATGGTTCAATGTTGCCCAAATCAAACCCTAATGATAATCTAGGATAGTAAGGGGTTAATTAACTAAGGTTTTGACCATAATGATGATCAATGGGGTGAATTACCAAAATACCCCTGAAGGGTCAATTGAGTTATACCTTGCTCAATTCAAACTCTAATTACATGAGAATGATGTTTTTAGTCATAATGACTCTATCCAGCTTGATCTAGTCTAATGTTATCATCAACCATTAGTATGATGAAAGAGAGAGTACTCTAGAGAGAGAAAGTACCCTAGAGAGAGAAAGTGACTCTAATCACATAATGGTGATGTTTTTGGCTATGTTAGCCTATGATGACTCAATCCAACCTGTTTTAGAGTGATGTTGACATCACCTAACCTTATGATGAGAGAGAAAGTACTTCTAGAGAGAGAAAGTACTTCTAGAAAGAGAAAGTACCCTTTTTAAGTGGAAACTCAATTGAAGCATCCCCAATACACAGAAATGAGCATAATTAGGGTATGATCCACCTGTGTGAGATCATAGAAACCCTAATTATGATAAATGATGAACCTTTAACTAATCTAAGAGCATCAATGAAGATGTTACTCATACATGATGATGTTATGAGTTTAATTCACCTTGATGTGAATAGTAAACCCTAATTCAAGGGTGATGACATGTAATGAGAATAGTAAACCCTAATTCAAGGGAAATGGCATGATTTTGAGTATTAAACTCTATTTGATGTGAATTAGAGATTTAACTCTTATGACAAGAGTAGGAAGTACATTCCTTATTGTTGCATTACCTTTATCAGATGTATTAACCATGCAGGTTCTGATATGAAGGTAATCATATCTAGGTATGGATGTTGATGTTATATTCATTAAAGGCATGCTGTTAGCCTTATGAATAAGTAAAGTAATCTGATGCCTTGCCAGTGGCATCCTATGTTGATAATGGGCTATGAGAGCCATGAATACCATCAAGGTCATGCCTTAGAGATGACTTGTGATGAGGATAATGAGAAATAATGATTGATATGAGTTAGGCCTGTTACATTTAGTATTCTTCTTTTATAGCTGCTATGCTACTGTTATTGTTTGAAGAACACTGTATGCTGTTAAAGAATACTGAATGTACCTAACTAATCAAGTATAATGTAGAGCCCTGATTATAGATCCATCATTGTCAGAAATTAAGTGATGGTGAAACAGGTTTTCCTCAGGGAACTACTGGAGCACATACTTTTGAGTATGTGGGGTACATGGATGTGTAGAACCTTACATCCTAGTATAGGAAAGTGATGTAGATGTGTAATCCATCCATCCTTCACTATAATTCCATACCGTATCAGTGGTAGGTAAACATGAAACCTCCTGATGACGAAGAAAGTATAGATATCCGTATCAGTGGTAGGTAAACATGAAACCTCCTGATGACGAAGAGAGTACAGAACGCCACTGTGACTCTAGAATAGCGAAGGACCAGTTTACCCTGGTGAGCTATAGCAGTAGAGACACGAGATGTCCTACAAGTGATCCTCTTACTGACTGAGGAAGGTGAAGGTCATGAGAATCCGGCTCTCTTAATGACCTATGTATGATACTGATGTTGCTTCTCAGCAATCAGTTGGAGTATGAGTGGTAAGCCTCATCTCCACAGGGCATAATGTTGTTTGTAAAACATAATCAACCATGTAGTATAACTTGTTAGAGATGACTCCAAGTTAGTTGATTGATGTTACATTGCAATAATGTTGATATTCTCCATATCTCCTAAATTATAGAGATCTTGTTATACCTGCAACTGTTATAGAATGCTTTGAAGGCTTTACTGTTTAAAATAATCTTTGATGTTATAATAAAGCTTCTGGCGAAGAGTTATAACTCTCACTGGGACAATTATGTATAATTGTCTCACCCCGTAGGCTTCAACTTTTTTTTAGGTGGACGTCGTAGACGAAGGAACCAGCCTACAGGTGACCAGTCTCAGCAACAGCAGCACCAGGGGCAGTAGTAATCTCAGGTGGAGATTTGTCCTGCCATGTGGTGTAGTTAGAGTCAGTCCTATGTGTCCTCTGTACTCTCAGGTCTTGGAGTCTTTTGTATAGTGATCTTGAGATTTTGTATCTTGATGTATATAATTACTCGAGAAGTAATTATCCTGAGATGTAAACAATTTATCTCTCTTTATGAAAGAAGCTTTTATGGATTCAAGCTCTTGTCACGAAAAGTTTTAATTTCCCGTGATTTTTGTCTTCCGCTGATTACCGATTCGCTTCCGCTAAGTTTTAATCGTGTTTATGTTATGGTTTGGAGATCAGAGCCCACAAATAGTGGTATCAGAGCTCCAGGTTCAGTCGAGTCTACAGAGGCATAGGACTTAGGATGTCGAGTCTACCTTTAGTACTCCTTCCTCATCTAATAGAATCTTCTGCTCCTCAGGAGAAGAAGATACATAAGAATGTTAGAACATCGTGATGAGTACGTGGCAGAGAGTAGTGCTAGTGCGCCTCGAGGCGGTGCAAGAGTTCCGAGAATAGAACAACCTGCACCTGAGTCGTCAAGAGAGCCACCCCAGTTCGACCCAGCTGACATGAGTGATCCAGCTGTACAGACGATGTTCGGGCAGTTCATGACTGCCATGACACATATAACCGATAGGATGCCCATTCCTGCACCTAGGGCACCTGTCCAGCCTGAAGTACAAGGTATTGGTAAGACATTCGAACGACTTCGTCGTGTTGGAGCTACCGAGTACTTCGGAACTGCCGACCCTGCAGATCCTGACTTATGGTTGACAGAGTTGGAGAAGGCTTTCAGGATTCTCATGATTCTGGAAGCTGAGAAGGTTAGACATGCTGTCTATCTTCTCAAAGGCAGTGCTGGTCACTGGTGGAACATGGAAGAGCAGAAGAGACCTGGAGTAGAGTTCTCATGGGAAGAGTTTCGTCGGGAATTTATCAATAGATATTTTCCAAAGACCTTCCTAGATGAGAAGATCTCTCAGTTTGAGAAACTAAGGCAGGGTATGATGAACATTAGTGAGTATGAAGCTAAGTTTATGGAGTTGTTGCGGTTCTGTCCGCACATGGCTGCTACGGATGAGGAAAGAATCAGAAGATTTGAGAAGGGTTTGAATTCTGATATGTCAACCCCTGTGTCTGCCTTAGAAAACAGAGAGAGATTCTCTACCTTCGTTGAGTCAGTCCGAAGGATAGAGAGATCTGTGGTTGAGAAAAGACAAACCCATAAAAGATATCCACAGTTCCAGGGTTCTTCATCTAGGGATTCCAAGAAACCTAGATTCTCTGCACCTAACCCTCCACCACCCAGATCGAGTTTTCAAACTCAATGGACACCAAGCAGAGGTAGAGGGCGGAGTCAACCGCTTCAAGGGACGCACAGTTCTACATCAGTGTCAGTTACTGGACCACCCAGACCACAACAACAGGAGAAGAGTTGCTACAACTGTGGTAAGGTGGGACACTTGATGAAGGATTGCCGTTCTAGGCCTGTCGGTGTGACACAACAAACCCTGAGACAGAATCAACAGGGATCTCAGAATAGACAACATCAAGGAGTAGCTCGAGGACGTGGACAAGCGTCTCAAGCTGGATCATCAGCACCACCTCAAAACCAGGCGACTGCGAGGTTCTATGCTATGAACCCACCTGAGGCAGTGGTCAATCCACGGGTAGTGGCAGGTCAGATGAAACTTTTATATTCTGATATGTCTATATCCTGTGTTGTATCCGTTCTGATTGATCCGGGTGCTACGCACTCTTTCATCACTCGTGAAGTGATTCGTAACTGCAATGTGACTGTTAGCCATAGAGCAGATAGTTTGTTGTTAGAGACTCCGTTGAGTGGGTCTGCCGTTTTGCAGGAGGTATGTTCTTCCTGCATCCTTTTCTTTTCTGACCATCACATTCAAGTGGATCTTATACCACTTGATATGCAGGGATTTGATATAATCCTTGGGATGGATACCTTAGAAAGGTATAGAGTTGTCTTGGATTGTGAGTCCAAGTTGGCTGTGTTTGCTGATGAAAGCAACACATGGATCTTTCAAGGTGAAAGAAAGATTCTGCCCACCTGTCTTGTGTCAGCTATGGTTGCTGATAAGCTGTTGAGGCAAGGATGTTGTGCATTCTTAGCCCATGTGGTAGATGTTACCAAGGAAAGTTCCAATCCTGCCAAAGTTCCTATAGTCAGGGAATTCGAAGATGTGTTTCCTGAAGAACTTCCTGGTATACCACCACCTCGGGAGATTGACTTTGAAATCAATCTGATTCCAGATACAAAACCCATAGCTCAAACTCCGTATAGGATGGCGCCTGCCGAGATGGCAGAAATCAAGAAACAGCTTCAAGAGTTACTTGAGAGAGGTTTTATCTGACCGAGTACTTCACCTTGGGGTGCTCCGGTCTTGTTTGTTAAAAAGAAAGATGGGTCAATGCGGTTATGCATTGATTACAAACAACTCAATAAAGTAATAATAAAGAATAAGTATCCTCTGCCGAGGATTGATGATCTCTTTGACCAGTTGCGTGGTGCAACAGTCTTTTCAAAAATAGACTTGAGGTCTGGATATCACCAACTCCGCATTAAGGATAGTGACATATCCAAGTCTGCCTTTAGGACAAGATATGGTCACTATGAGTTCACGGTTATGTCGTTTGGACTAACCAATGCACCAGCTGCATTTATGGAACTCATGAATAGAGTTTTTCGACCTTTCCTTGATCAGTGTGTTGTCGTCTTCATAGATGACATACTGATTTATAGTAAGGATGCTCAGCAGCATGAGCAGCATCTTCGCCAAGCTTTGACCTTGCTAAGAGAACATAAGCTGTATGCTAAGTTTAGCAAGTGTGAGTTCTGGCTGCCGGAGGTATCTTTTCTTGGACATGTAATATCTGCCTCGGGAATTCGTGTTGACCCTGCAAAGGTAGAATCTGTTCTACAATGGGAACAACCGAAGACACCGACGGAGATTCGAAGTTTCTTGGGGTTAGCTGGCTATTATCGAAGGTTCATTAAGAACTTTAGTTCTATAGCTTTACCTTTGACCAAGTTAACCCGGAAAGATGTTCCTTTTTCTTAGAATGATAAGTGTCAACAATCTTTCCAGTTGCTGAAGGAGAGGTTGACAAGTGCACCTGTGCTAGTACTACCTGAACAAGGAAAAGGATATATGGTTTTCTGTGATGCTTCCAAGAATGGACTTGGATGTGTGTTGATGCATGATAAACAAGTGATTTCTTTTGCTTCCCGACAGCTTAAGAAACACGAGGAGAATTATCCAACACACGATCTGGAGTTAGCTGCTGTGGTTCATGCTTTGAAGATCTGGAGGCATTATCTCTACGGAGAAACATTCCAGATTTTCACAGACCACAAAAACCTTAAGTATATCTTCTCTCAGCATGAGCTCAACATGATGCAACGTCGCTGGATGGAGTTAATCAAGGACTACGACTGTACAATTGATTACCACCCAGGCAAGGCCAATGTTGTTGCAGATGCCTTGAGTAGGAAATCAGCAACATCAACCAGGAATAGAGCACAACTAAACTCTTTAGTATGCTCTAGAAGAGATATGCTTATCTCTTTAAGGCAAAACAATGTACAGTTGAAGGTGTCATTGTTAACCGGTTTGTTAGCTGAGATGCATATTAAACCTACTCTAAGGGAGAAGATTAAAGAGGCACAGCTAGATGATGCTGCAGTTCAACATATAAGATCTGAGTATGGAAATGAGAAGCAAGATGGTTTTCATGATTCGGAAGATCAAGTAGCTTGTTATAATGGAAGAATGATAGTGCCAGATGTGGACAACTTGAGAAAGTTAGTCCTGGAAGAAGCCCATTCTTCCATGTATGCTATGCATCCAGGGAGCACCAAGATGAATCGGAATTTGAAAGATCTGTATTGGTGGCCTGGGATGAAGAAGGACGTTGCAGAGTTTGTTATGAGGTGCCCTGTGTGTCAGCAAGTTAAAGCTGAACACCAGAAGCCTGCAGGAACAATGCAACCTTTACCCATATCACAGTGGAAATGGGACCATGGAATTTGTTGTTGGCCTACCCAGGACAAGCAAAGGACATGATTCCATTTGGGTAATTGTTGATAGGTTGACTAAGACAACACATTTCTTACCTGTCAAAACAACCTATTCTGCTGGAAAGTTATCAGAGTTGTATGTTCAAGAGATAGTGCGTTTGCACGGAGTTCCTGTCACAATAGTTTCTGACAGAGGTCCTCAGTTTACCAGTCGTTTTTGGGAACAGTTGCACAAAGGCTTAGGCACTAAGCTGAGGTTTAGTACGGCCTTTCATCCACAGACTGATGGACAGTCGGAAAGGACCATACAAACCTTAGAAGACCTGTTGCAAGCGTGTGTTCTCCAGTTCACCGGAAGTTGGGATCTACACCTAAGCTTGATAGAGTTTGCCTATAACAATAGCTATCAACATAGTATTGATATGGCACCTTATGAAGCCTTATATGGTAGACGCTGTAGATCACCCTTGTGTTGGTTTGAGACTGGTGAGCACCAGTTGTTAGGTCCTGACCTGGTGCAGCAAACCACGGAAAAGATTAAAGTTATACAACATAAGATTAAGACTGCTCAGGATAGGTAGAAATCTTATGCTGACAAACGTCGTAGACCCTTAGAGTTCTAGGTTGGAGACAGAGTATATCTTAAGGTCTCACCTTGGAAAGGGGTCCTTCGTTTTGGAAGAAAGGGGAAGTTAGCTCCTAGATATATGGGGCCTTATCCAATCATTGAACGGATTGGAAAGGTAGCATATAAATTAGAGCTTCCCCCAGAATTACAGAGGTTACATCCTGTGTTTCACATTTCTATGTTGAAGAAATGTCACCCAGACACCGAGTCAGTTCTACAACCTATGGAGGTAGAATTGAATGATGAAATATCCTATGAGGAGGGACCAATGTCAATCCTTGATAAACGAATTAAAAAGTTAAAGAAGAAAGATATAAGTCTTGTGAAAGTCCTCTGGAACTATCGTGGTATTGAAGAAGCCACTTGGGAGTTAGAGGATGAGATGAGAAGGAAGTATCCTGCCCTTTTCTCTTAGTATGTTTTATCGATTTCGGGGACGAAATCCTTGTAAGGGGTGGATAATTTGTAACATCCCTGACCTGGGTTATGAGTTAACCCTAGGTGTTTTGCCTAAATATGTAATTAAATCTTTGTGATTAACTCTGAGCATGTAATTAAGTTCTCAGAAACATATATCTCAGTATTTTCTCCTTTATATTTAAAGTAGTAGCATTGTTTTGATATACAGGGACCTATGTGCAATTTACCCAGTTAAAAGGGTTAGCTTGCAATTTGCACATGATGAGATGTTCCTCTGATGTTGAGACATCATGAGAAATATTTTTAGCAAAGTTTGAGGGATTTCCCAAGCTAAGGCACCAAGGTGCAGCTGTGGAAGCAATCCCGGTGCTTGAAACCCTAGTTTGGGGTAAAATGCAATTTACCCAAATTAAGGGATACAAATTGTGAAATATGTCATCTAATGTATCTTTTTAGACTCTTGCCATCATTAAGAGAAGAAATGATGAGGAAGTCACCTCAATTGAATTATCAAGTTATGAGATATGCCTTGTGATTGAATAATCAGGGTATATGTGCAATATTTCTTTATGTATGTACCTCATTATTAGCTTGCTCTCCTTTACCTTCTTTTCCTAAAACCTTAAGATAAGGTTTGTCCTTAGAATAAAGAGGAAGGAACGATCAAGTAAAGAAGGAGGGACCTAGTTGGAATTATGGACAACTTATGAACTAATGTTGAAAATCCTACCCCATGTATATAAGCTCTCCTTCCTTTAGTTGCAAGGGAACTCACCCTTCGTTCCCTTACTGTTTCATTTCACCAAAGACGACCAAGGACTGCCTTGGAGCTAAGGAGGACGACCAAGGGGTGCAAGGTAAGTTTAAACCCCTCTTCTTGCCCAATTCCATGGTTAAAACTCGAATTCAAGGTCATCTTCATGGCTAATTCTTGAAACCCTACCTTTCTAGCCATCTCTTTTCATCCTTCCTTGGAGTTTTCACCTTGGCCAACCTGTGGGAACTCAAGGACGCCATTAGAGCTTGGAGCTTGAAAGCTTGGAGCTCAAGAAGCAAGCTTTAGGCGGGTTTTATAACTCTAAACCCATGCTTTACTATGTGCATCTTTATATGCGTTTTGATGATAGCTCTTAGTGTTTCCCTACTTTTCCCTGCTATTTTGCAAGAAAACCCATGGGATATTCGTACTGTTCTTGAGCTAGGAGATGAAGGCGTGATTTCCAAGAAAAACCCACCGCTTTTCACTTCCTTAAACGGTCTCAAAAGTTTTCTCTCTCGGACTCAAGACCGCGAGGTGAGCAAACGGTCTCGAGACCGTGACAGGGAAAACGGTCTCCAAGACCGTTTGTACCCATTGACCGAGCATGTACCGTATAAGAAATTTGTTCCTAATTATATAGGCTAATTATCTTCAAACTTTAGGAGGCTAACTTCAAGGGAATTGGGAGATATGACCTTTTTAAGTAACAACTTTATTTGAATTTATTCCTGATTTTCAAACGGTCTGAAATTGCCTTTTTGGGCAAACGGTTTCAAGACCGTGTAAGGTCGTTGACTAAGCGTTGACCGTATGAGATTACTGTTCCAAATTATGTTAATTAACAACTCACCAAGTTTGATGGTCTAATTCCAAACGGGCTAAGAGTTGAAGGGTGAATACGAGGGCTAACCCTAGGTAAAATCAGTACTGAAATTATGGTGACCTAATTAAGGTTTTTAGGGATGATTGACCTAAACGGTCTCAAGACCGTTTGGAACTCATCCAAGCGGTCTCAAGACTGCGAGGGAAATCAACCAAGACCGTTTGGAGGTCTGGGGTCAAGGATAGTTGACCAATTGAAGGAACAACTACACCAAATTACATTGCAATAAAATATTGACACGATCATCAACTCAATGGGTCAGACCTTGATGAATTTGCACTAGAATCCAAAATTTGATGGGCAAACGGTCTCAAGACCGTTTGGAACTCATCCAAACGGTCTCAAGACCGAGAGGAAAATCACCCAAGACCGTTTGAAGGTCTAGGGTTGAGTAATTTGACCAATTGAGGACCCAATTGCAAATAAGTTATCAATTAAATCAAAATTCTGTTTTGTGACTCAATCATGGTTCAACCCCTATCAAATCACCTTAGATTTTGATGAAATCTTGGGCAAACGGTCTCAAGACCATGTGGGGTCCACCCACATGACCTCAAGACCGTTTGGGCCAAGTTTGGGCCCAATTGGAGCTCAATTGAAGGGTTCAACCTTGTGTTGATGCACATTGTTGAGTGGT
Source organism: Alisma plantago-aquatica (assembly GCA_963693085.1). NCBI lineage: Eukaryota > Viridiplantae > Streptophyta > Magnoliopsida > Alismatales > Alismataceae > Alisma > Alisma plantago-aquatica. The sequence continues at coordinate 396,399,992 of OY856411.1, read as the reverse complement.
GATGGGTGAACATTGATAGATCCCAATTGAATCGATTTCAATCATAATTGGTCAACAATTGAGGGTCAATTGAATGACCAATTGGTTAAGCATAACCTTAATTAACCCAAATCCATAGGTGGTCAACATAGATGGGACCTTTTGAAGGCTTCAACCTCGATTGACATTATCGGTTGCATCTTTGAGTCTTGATTGAAGGACCAAGCGGCTGAGACCATGAGAGCCTCGCGGTCTCAAGACCGTGAGAGGGCTCGCGGTCTCAAGACCGTGAGGGGGCTCACGGTCTCAAGACCGAGAGGAGGCTCGCGGTCTCAAGACCACGAAGGGCCTCGCGGTCCTGGGGTCAAACTAGCTAAACGGTCTTCATGACCCTCGCGGTCTTGGATGCATGACGGCTCGCGGTCTTGGATGCGTGACGGCTCGCGGTCTTGGATGAATGATGGCTCGCGGTCTTGGATGCATGATGGCTCGCGGTCTTGAATGTATGATGGATCACGGTCTTGAAGCCTAAGGGGGCTCACGGTCTTGGAGTTAGAAGGAGGCTCGCAGTCTTGGAAAGTCAAAGTGGGCAAACGGTCAACACTTTCAACCGATCTCAACTCAATTGATGATTAATGATTGAAATCAATCAATGTGATTCAAGGTTGACCTCATTCAATCATTTGATGATGTAAATGGTTCAATGTTGCCCAAATCAAACCCTAATGATAATCTAGGATAGTAAGGGGTTAATTAACTAAGGTTTTGACCATAATGATGATCAATGGGGTGAATTACCAAAATACCCCTGAAGGGTCAATTGAGTTATACCTTGCTCAATTCAAACTCTAATTACATGAGAATGATGTTTTTAGTCATAATGACTCTATCCAGCTTGATCTAGTCTAATGTTATCATCAACCATTAGTATGATGAAAGAGAGAGTACTCTAGAGAGAGAAAGTACCATAGAGAGAGAAAGTGACTCTAATCACATAATGGTGATGTTTTTGGCTATGTTAGCCTATGATGACTCAATCCAACCTGTTTTAGAGTGATGTTGACATCACCTAACCTTATGATGAGAGAGAAAGTACTTCTAGAGAGAGAAAGTACTTCTAGAAAGAGAAAGTACCCTTTTTAAGTGGAAACTCAATTGAAGCATCCCCAATACACAGAAATGAGCATAATTAGGGTATGATCCACCTGTGTGAGATCATAGAAACCCTAATTATGATAAATGATGAACCTTTAACTAATCTAAGAGCATCAATGAAGATGTTACTCATACATGATGATGTTATGAGTTTAATTCACCTTGATGTGAATAGTAAACCCTAATTCAAGGGTGATGACATGTAATGAGAATAGTAAACCCTAATTCAAGGGAAATGTCATGATTTTGAGTATTAAACTCTATTTGATGTGAATTAGAGATTTAACTCTTATGACAAGAGTAGGAAGTACATTCCTTATTGTTGCATTACCTTTATCAGATGTATTAACCATGCAGGTTCTGATATGAAGGTAATCATATCTAGGTATGGATGTTGATGTTATATTCATTAAAGGCATGCTGTTAGCCTTATGAATAAGTAAAGTAATCTGATGCCTTGCCAGTGGCATCCTATGTTGATAATGGGCTATGAGAGCCATGAATACCATCAAGGTCATGCCTTAGAGATGACTTGTGATGAGGATAATGAGAAATAATGATTGATATGAGTTAGGCCTGTTACATTTAGTATTCTTCTTTTATAGCTGCTATGCTACTGTTATTGTTTGAAGAACACTGTATGCTGTTAAAGAATACTGAATGTACCTAACTAATCAAGTATAATGTAGAGCCCTGATCATAGATCCATCATTGTCAGAAATTAAGTGATGGTGAAACTTGTTTTCCTCAGGGAACTCCTGGAGCACATACTTTTGAGTATGTGGGGTACATGGATGTGTAGAACCTTACATCCTAGTGTAGGAAAGTGATGTAGATGTGTAATCCATCCATCCTTCACTATAATTCCATACCGTATCAGTGGTAGGTAAACATGAAACCTCCTGATGACGAAGAAAGTATAGATATCCGTATCAGTGGTAGGTAAACATGAAACCTCCTGATGACAAAGAGAGTATAGAACGCCACTGTGACTCTAGAATAGTGAAGGACCAGTTTACCCTGGTGAGCTATAGCAGTAGAGACACGAGATGTCCTACAAGTGATCCTCTTACTGACTGAGGAAGGTGAAGGTCATGAGAATCCGGCTCTCTTAATGACCTATGTATGATACTGATGCGGCTTCTCAGCAATCAGTTGGAGTATGAGTGGTAAGCCTCATCTCCACAGGGCATAATGTTGTTTGTAAAACATAATCAACCATGTAGTATAACTTGTTAGAGATGACTCAAAGTTAGTTGATTGATGTTACATTGCAATAATGTTGATATTCTCCATATCTCCTAAATTGTAGAGATCTTGTTATACCTGCAACTGTTATAGAATGCTTTGAAGGATTTACTGTTTAAAATAATCTTTGATGTTATAATAAAGCTTCTGGCGAAGAGTTATAACTCTCGCTGGGACAATTATGCATAATTGTCTCACCCCGTAGGCTTCAACTTTTTTTTAGGTGGACGTCGTAGACGAAGGAACCAGCCTACAGGTGACCAGTCTCAGCAGCAGCAGCACCAGGGGCAGCAGTAATCTCAGGTGGAGATTTGTCCTGCCATGTGGTGTAGTTAGAGTCAGTCCTATGTGTCCTCTGTACTCTCAGGTCTTGGAGTCTTTTGTATAGTGATCTTGAGATTTTGTATCTTGATGTATATAATTACTCGAGAAGTAATTATCCTGAGATGTAAACAGTTTATCTCTCTTTATGAAAGAAGCTTTTATGGATTCAAGCTCTTGTCACGAAAAGTTTTAATTTCCAGTGATTTTTGTCTTCCGCTGATTACCGATTCACTTCCGCTAAGTTTTAATCGTGTTTATGTTATGGTTTGGAGATCAGAGCCCACATCTACCCTTCACACTTCCACAAGATAGACGGCGCACCACGCTTTGGCGTAACCTACGCTTGGTCGATCGAGCTTTTCATGTGTGCCGCTAATGGAAGGCATGTAAGACTTAATATTTTAATGAGGGATTTGGTTTTTATATACATATACATATCCAATCACCACAATACATAGTACGTATCATATACATGCTATATCCCACAGAAAACATGCAAAAACGATAAAAAGCGATGATTATGGCCGTCCTAATGTGATTCCTCGAGCCAAGAGGAATCACGGTCATCTAGGTCTACATCTCATGCAACCTGTACAAGATGAAATCTGTGCCTTGCCATCCGAGTTGATCAACTCATCACATGAATGATCTGTACTCTCCAGCCGGTCGTCTGGGTGCCACCAGCCGATCGGTTGGCTCCTCCAACCGATCGATTCGCCTGGTCGTCGTGCATCTCATCATGTCTGCCACCCGCTCATCTCGCTCCTCGAACCGGTCATCAACCGATCGGTTCACTCCTTGAACCGACTGTCTGGAACGTCAACTGATCGGTTCACTCCTTGAACCGATCGTCTGAGCAGTCGTCTTGATGTCCGCCGGTCTTTGACATAACAGGAAATAAAGTTCTATCCTATTATTACATTGCTTTAAAAGGGAAACCCGAGTTACATTCGGGGGGAGCAAAGGTAGGAAAGAATCTCGAATTATTTCGAGTTACATCAGGAATAAGAGAGGGAAGATCGGTGCGCAGACCGAGATGCAAACAACCACAAACAACCACACACAGATAGGGGTTTATAGGACATAATCATGCTACACACATCCACCACAAAACTCGTTTAAGGGCGACGCGTATCAAGTGCATTAATAATACATATCATATATGTAATTAGGGATTTGTGGATTTAGGATTGGACATGCATAAAGCCAATATTATTCGCATCGTATGCAATAAATAAAGGCGACAAACCAAAATCGATCATATCGATATTCCTAAAATATAGAACAGCTGACGTGGCTCTGATACCACTGTTGGGTTTTAGGGGAGACAGAGAAGGCAGCGGAAAAAAAAATTTTCTCCCCCAACCCATACCGAGGAAACGCGTCAACGTCTATATAATAGGAAAGGATGGTTTGTGGAATAATACCTTGTCCCGAGGCTTGCTCGGCGACAATACCTCGCGCAATGCGCGGTCTTCAACTCCGGTCTTGGACGGTGTCTGTGCAGCTCCTGGTCGCACCGGGACTGACGACTCCTCCTCCTACCGGACTGTCGGATAACAGTTGTCCTCCTGAGCGGCAGTGTCCTCCCGCCTCTGTAGTAGTCCACACTGACCACCTGAAACTCCACTCTCCTTGTCCCACAAGGAAGTGGAAGGAGTCGCACCCTCCTATTGACGTACTAGTCGCCAACACACTCTCCTGCTGCCAGTTGCAACTGCAGTTGTCCTTCCCTTACTGCACCTCCCTTTTGCGGGAAGCACTTGCTCGGGCTCTCTCTCGGTTACCAAAACCAGAGAGAACGACAACTTCGCAAAGCAACCGGCTTGCATTGAGTTGTGCTCTGAGAAGCCCCCAATACCCCTATATATATAGGCGGGTCATGGGACAGGGTTGTCTGTGCGCGGCAATATGGGACTAAAGCAGGAGTAGAAGGGTTCGGGATTTTTTTTCACAAAAAGCAACCAACTCGCAACCTGAACCGATCGGTTCACAAGTGAACCGGTCGGTTGGGGACCTGAACCGGTCGGTTGGAGCACCAACCGATCGGTTGGGACCCATGAGCCGACCAGTTCACTACTGAACCGGTCGGTTCCTGGTCCTGATCAGTTCCCGTTTGACTTTCCAACTTTCGTTTCTAATTGGTATCAAATACCTATCCTTGTTCCAATCAAATTGGGCAAGTGAAACGCAAGGAAAATTCTCACCGACCAGACTTTCCCAACTTGCTTGGTTGCACCAGTTGAACCGATCGGTTCAACACTTGAACCACTCGTTTCACCATGGGCTTGAGCCGACCGGTTCAGCAACCTCAGCCGACCGGTTCAACACTTGAACCGATCGGTTGGGAGTACAGGTTGTGCAGAATCAGTCAAATGCGATTTCAATCAATCTGATACTCCAATCAATGCGTCCAACACCTTGAACCATATGATACTGAGCTATCTACTGATTGAGTGTTTAATTGAACTACTAAACTCCTTTAGTAATCAATCTAAACGTTGCTTGTGGACAAAACTCCTCTTCCAGGTTAAATCCTATGTGTGTGACCCTGCAGGTCCATTTCACGTTGGCAGTGAAAGTCCATAACACTTATGACTTCACAAGCAAAGAGCGGTGCCTAGTCACACATCAGTGCTACCCAAGTGAAACTAGAAAGTTGGAGAACAACTTTCATCCTACAATCCGTGAATGGTGTTACAGTGAATGTATAATTCCTTTGTCACTGATATCCCGAATGAACTCAAGGCATGGAACAGTCATCCTGTCAACGTTCATTCACTTTCTTGATCTCAGAGCAAATTGAACGAGATATGTATGACATCAATATCACATACTGATTCACACATGCGTGCGCACGCCTATCTCAATCCTACTCATCAAGTGGCCTTGGATATCAAACTCCCTCAGGAGGGACAAATCCCATATCTATCACTCACCCCTCAAAAGCCCCATGTGTCAAAGCCACCCAATCATCACCTTTATAACAACCCATGTTTCAGGACTGCGTTTGATGATGTCAAAGTGTGCCCAACGACATGTGTTGAGTGTAGTGATTTTAGGTCAAAGAATCACACTCACCACCATCACTGTGAGTACTGAGTGTGACTACCATCTCATGGTTCCATGTGTCAAACTCACGGTGGGTTTGTCCGGTACACTTGTTCTCTAACAAGTACCTATGTGTTTGGTTTGATATCTCTATATCATGACTAATGAGATTATGTCATCAACCAACACCACAATCTAGTCTTGTGTGTCATTGTTGTCTATCTACCTTCCACAATGACATCCAACTAGGGACATAACAAGAATGTACAAACTCTTAGCATCCGTATGATCTCATCGTTCAGGTCATGAACTTGAAGGCATACGTCATTGAGTACTGTCATTCTCTAGACATTCAATCTGTTCTATCACTATCTCATATGACTGAACCAGAAAGAATTGGAAGCTTTCCTTTGATGTTAATCAAATCAATCTTAATGTATCCCACCAATCATCCCATGATTGGCTCTCAGGGCATACATACCAACATTCACGTGCCTGTGTGTTTGCTTCTCCCATAATTTTCTCTATTATTTTTTTATAATTACAAATAAGTAATTGTGTGTGTACACTATACTCTTGTCTTTTCTTTTTAAAATTATATATTGTATAAGATGACTCATCTATACTTTACAAAAAATACATGGAGGGGTTGAATGCAATTTTATCCATTGTTTTTTAGAATTACAAACCGGTCCTTATGTGTATACATTACACTTTTATCTTTTCTTTTCAAAAATTTATTTTATAAGGAGATCCATCTATACTTCACTATCTTTATACCTATAAATAAAGGCAAGTGACGTGTCTGTGTGCCTACTTTTCATGTGTCTGTGTGCTTGCTTCTCTAGCAACTAGAGTGCATGCGTGTGTGCTTGCTTTTTCAATAGTTAGGGTGCCTGCTTGGCACGTAGTTCAAAATTTTTTCTTTTTACATTTCTAATCTATATAATAATTGTCACCTATTTCGCTTATTTATTTATTTATTAGGAAATAAGAGGATGAGGGGGCATCAATTGATGGACAATTGTGTGTGCCACGTCCTAAATGTGATGTATAACCATATATACTATATAAGAAAATTTCCATTATATTTTAGAATTACAAATGGATCCCCATGTTTGTACATTACACTTTTATCTTTTCATTAAAATTTTATTTTGTGTAATGAGACTCATCGATACTATATACAAAAGATCGTGGGGGTGGAATGTAATTTTTTCTATTATTTTTTAAGAGTTACAGACTAGTCTGTGTGTATACACTATACTTTTGTCTTTTCTTTTTAAAAGTTTATATTGTATAAGGAGGTTCATCTGCAGTATATAAGAAGCCCACAGAGGAGTCTGATTTCTCTATTATTTTTTTAGAGTTACAAGTAGGTCCGTGCATGTGTACACTATACTTTTGTCTTTTCTTTTTAAAATTTTATATTTTGTAAGGATACTCATCTATACTATATAAGAAACCCTCTAGAGGGTGTTGAATGCAATTTTCTTCATAGTTTTTTGTAATTACAAACAAGTTCGTCTGTACACTACACTTTTGTCTTTTCTTTTTAAAATTAGATATTGTATAAGATGACACATCTATATAATACAAGAAAGCCAACAGAGGGGGATGAATGCAATTTTTTCATTATTTTTTAGAATTACAAACCGGTCCCTATGTGTGTACACTACACTATTGTCTTTAAAAAAATGAAATTATATTGTGTAAGGAGGCTCTTCTACACTGTATGAGAAGGTCCCTGGAGGGGGCTGAATGCAATCTTCTTCATTATTTTTTAGAATTACAAACCTGTCCCTCTTTTATCAGGTAGTATGTATCTTATTTTGAATACTAACTACATATTAGTCATCAACATACACAAAAATGATAATTCAAACTCACACAAAAAGCTTATCTAACAAATCTATTGTAGTGAACAAGAATAGATGTCAACTAACTCAATATGCCATAATTACTATATGGTCACATATTATATTGATTCAACTGTATAATGTGTGTAGCGCATGTCTTCCACCAATATTTTTTGGAATTACGAATCGACCCCTAAGTGTGTACACTACACTTTTGTCTTTTCTTTTTAAAATTTTATATCGTATAAGGAGACTCATCTACACTATATGAGAATGTCCCTAGAGGAGGTTGAATCAATTTTTCCATTATTTTTTGGAATTACAAACCGATCCCTCTTTAGACGGTAGTATGCATCTTATTTTGAATACTAACTACATATTAGTCATCGACATACACATAAATGATAATTCAAACTCACATGAAAAGCTTATCCAACAAATCCATTGTAGCAAACAAGAATAGATGTCGACCAACTCATTATGCCATAATTATTATATGATCACATATTATATTGATTCAACAATATAACACATGCATAGATGTGTGTTTCGCTCGTTTACCAAAAACAAAAAAGGATAAGTGTATGTTTATTTTTATTTTTTTGTTTTCCTCGCCATTTTTGTAATGAATGCTCCACTGGTATTGAAAGGTCAGATACTCTTATGAAACCATTTTGAAACTAGTTTTTGGTTACATAGAACATGCAAATAATAGAAGACACTGATTCATGGGAAGACGCCCTAAAAGGTCGGGCACATGCTACATTTTAAGGAATAGTTAGGACATGTCTTTACTTGATTGTTCATAGTGATTAGTTTATTATGGGCAGTCGGGTAGGGCATGTGCCTACCTGTGCCCAAAGGTGACTATGCTACTGGGCAGGTGGCATCACAGTTATAGTTGAAACTATGTTGAGTGCGACGGTTGCCTTTGGCATTATCGACAGTGATACACTAACCTAGAGGAAGAATATGACCATTACTATGAGATGCGAGATTAGAGTAGAGGGGTGACACATGGACAACTGACCTACTAAAAAGGTAGGAAGATCAACACCATAGTGAGACTAGATGAGCTTGTCAACTAAAGACGTGAGGAGTGGATATAATGGTTGGAGCTTGGATACATCAGTCACCATGGTCCATAAATAGAGCAAGAATTTCTATATAGAAAAATAGAAAACAATTCAAAACATCAGGAAGTCAGAAGGTTGGAATGATGCTTGGAGGTTGAATCGAGGCTGGGACTTGGTTGGGGGGGAGATCAAGATGTAAAAGTTTTAAAGGTTTTGTTATTTACATAGATGATCATATATTATACATTTACTTACTTTATTTCCTAAATAATGGGTTAATGGGTAAAAACATATAGATAATATCTATTCCCTTATTCTCCCCTATTAACAGATAGTGGGTAAAAAGGTAAAAGATAAATGATCAATGAGTAACATAAAACCTTACACTTAGCATAGGGTATGGATAAAAGGTAACATGCTAAGACCCTACTTATTGACACCCTAATCAACTCCCCAATCATCCTACTAACCCCACCCTCCCTACTCATGATGAGCCCAACCACACTCCAACCCAACTTAGTCAGCAATCACCCATTCCCCTGTCTCTATGTGATCTTATCCTCTATGTTTTCCATCTCCCTTTCTTTGCATGTGATCTATTTATTCCCTCTTCTCCTTATTTCTCCTTCCTTGCAAGACACATTCATTGAGTTTGAATACCAGCAATGGATCCACTAAGTTTGACAACCACCGACCTATCCCTAGTATAGGTGGGAGGGAAAACCATCATTGTTCCCACCCATCAATGAAGGAAAGTAGCAGTCTCCACCCATTGTTTTCAAGAATAATACCTTGGTTGCCATGGTCATTGTAGTGAGGGACAATTACATGAACTATATCCCCATATATGTCTTCCCTCTCTCCATATCCTCCCCTCCCTCTCATTGTCTCTCCCCTTGTGGGGTTGTTGGGATCAGCATGGTTGATAGAGGATGGCTTTTCCTATTTTAGGCCTTTCATCATCAGCTATACATGAGGGACAAAGATATTTTCCCCTCTTAGGCCTTTCCCCTAAGCACAGGCCAATCGGATTTTCTTTGCCATTTCTACACCTTTCTCCAACCATCCCACCATCCTTATTTCTTCCTACTTCCTCCAATTTATTTTATTTCTTATACTTGTCCAATTGATGACTTCATTCAATTGGAGTGGAAGCAACCTTGTTTATGCTTGTTCAACTCCATTTAGTTAGATTGGAAGAAACAACCAACATTGATATTATGGCAAGGTTCTTGAAGCTAAGACATCATGGACTGAGAAAAATTATGGATGAAAATATCTTGGCTGTCCCAACTTCAACAAACACACTTTTCAAGATTGAATGGTATGTTGAATGAGGGAAATTTGAATTTGAGTTGAATGCGTTAGTTTTGGTTTTGAATGGATGAAAGTGATCATTGTAGGTTCTTCCAATGGACTGATGAATTTTGAATGTTTCTAAGGAATATATTGTCCGCATGAAGCAACTTGAAGAAGGAATTAAGCTATCTAGGAAGAGGGAAGAAAAATCCATTACCAAGTATACGTGTTGTGTGGATTTATTAGTGGCTTCTTGGGTCTTTCTTCTTCTTGTGTATGTAGGATCATGTTAGAAGGTGGTTAGAATTAACAAAGCATGGGTCTATATTCTAGTTTAGTAAGTGTTACGAAGTTGTGGGAATTATTAAGGCATGGGTGAAGTTGCACGGTCCTAGATCTTTATACTAGTTTATGAATGAATCAATGAATGAATAAATGCTACTTTCCCTTCTAATTACTCATGTGTTCATGAATGAGATGGATTTAATGTATGGATTGATTGAATGTTTTGTGGACATGGATATTGATAACATCATTTGATATGCCACCTGAAGTAGCAATAAGAAATTGAGCAATGCAGGTCATGTATGGAACACTGAAACCAAGTTAATACTACCCCGATATTCCAATTGTATATGATTCAGAATGGAATGAGCGTATTGTTGATGAATCAAAGTATGAATCTAAATGAACAATCAAAACTAAATCCATGTATATCTAATCAATCCATTGTAAATGTATTCAAATTCCTAGTGAATGCACAAGTTACTCATTCCTAGTGAATGCATACATTACTTAGAATGCCTAAATGCACATAATTATGTTAATCTAATTGTTGTTTCAGTTGATATGTTGAGAAAAGTAGTTTAGAAAATCTCAGTGTTTTATTCAATGAGGACAATATTTGAGTAGAATCTTCTAGCCTCTGAAAGTATATCTTCAGATCATTTTTTTGTGTTATGATTATTTTTTAACCACTCTGTAGGAGGCGAAATCATGAAATTACCACTCAAAACTAAGGAAATACAATGAACACCAAGACCGGTGAGGATAAGGACTCTACGACCAGAATTTTCGAGATCTATTTACCCTATAGTAGAGAAGGCATCGAAATCCTATGCAACAACTTTTGATTGACACCATTGGCATTCTTCAGGGTTGCATAGCCCCCATCTAAAGTTGAAAAACCACTAGATTTAATATAAGCCACATGATTTGTTGATCATGCATGCAATCATGTGCCACCAGACCCAACTTCCCCCACATACATATGGATTTTATCCTCATATGTAGACGCAATCAAACTCCCTTGAGAAGAAATAGTTTTCTAATCTTCACCTCATCCTCATTTGACTCCTTTGTCACCATAAGTATCACCTTATACTATATGGATTCTACCAATCTGATGTAGATATCATCAAATCTCCTTCAAAAAATTTCTAAATTAAAACTTCTCATCTACTTCATTTACCATTATATTGTACTTTACACCACAATCGACTTCCAAAATGTTGCATATGCCTGGTTTTTTTATATGGATCCAAGTAGTATTTCCTCTCTTGCCTTTCCTACAAGTTACAACACATAGCTTGCGATGAAGAAGAGTCCAAACCTTGCTTTAGGGACATTCAAATCTCCATTTTTACACTACAACACACATGAAAAAGAACATGAGACAAAGCTAATATACTTGCATCAAAACCAATCTACTTGCATCAACTCTATCTGAATGAATAATTATCATTGTCGATCAAATTGTAATTCAAAGCTGAACTGAACTGCTAAAACCAATCAGAACAACAAACATAACACATGTATGAACAACACAAGAATGAATCCATAGACCTTCTAAACAAAAAAGGGGATGATCCATGATAGCCAAATACCATAAGAATGATCCACATGAACCCAATGCAAGCTACTGAATCAAGCAATGAATCAAATGGTCCACATACCATCAGAATTATCCACAACCACACATTTATACTAGATCCACATACTAAATGTTAACCAGTCAACTAAATTCAGTAAACTGAGATACTAATTACAAGCTACTGATTACAAACAAACCCATGAATCAAGCTACTGATCACCAACAGAGCCTCTATGGTTGTAACACCTAAACCTAATGCAGGCTAATAATTACATCTAACCCCATGAATACTCTTACCGAACCAATCAAGGGGAAACCACATGAATACTCTTACTAGATGCACTATTTGGATACATTGCATTGATCAATCCACATCAGAAGCTAAATTCTTAACACATGTTTCTCAAGTACATAAAAGGCTATTGAACATGTTTCTCATGTACATAAAGGACACTGATCACTGGACTACTAAACATGTTTCTAAAGTACATTCCAGACATTGATCACTGGACTACCAGGCATGTTTCTCAAGTGAAAATTGGTAGATTCACAAAATATACAAATAGGAATTTTAATGTTCATCAACTTGAATGGCTTCATCCACAAATTTCATTGATCAAGCCATATTGGAAATTGAATTAAGATCCAAGGTTTAGATAAAGTCACATTTCTAATTGAGTTTGAATCTAAGTGAGCACCTACAAGCTGTATCACTCCAATTTAGAAACATATGTTTTTTTTATAAATTTTGGAACATTGTTGTAAGAATAGTTAAATTGAGTTACCATTACTCATTCTTGATTAGACTATCAATTTGGTCAACATTATGAGCATCATATGTATCTTTGACAACGTGTATTCCAAATTTCTAGAAAGTGAGTCACAAGTAATATAAAATTGAAAATTGAGAAAATTTACTAAAAATTTAATCAATCAAACTAACTTATCTAGATTTGCATGTATGACTATTATGCCCTTTTTCATTACATAACTACATTTCTATTGTCTTTTTGCTTTTAAATCTACTTGTAGCTTACATTTGTGTGCTTTCCTATTTCCTTTAGAATATCATAGCAATAGATCTCTTACTTCCATGTCATCATCTACATCTTGAAATCAAAGCACACATTGACTACCTTGTGTTGGAATATGACTTTGGGATGATGGCATGCCATCTTCACATGAACCCATCTCAATCTTTTCTTGTGACAATACTATGTTGTAATATTTTTTTGAAATTCTCTTTCAGATTAAGGTAAGCATCATTGTATTCATAAGCTATACCAACTATCTTAATTTTTGATCTACAAAGTGAGTTATCCATACCCAAAGGAGTACTACCATAAACATCTACTCGAGTTTCTTCAACATAATTATTTTTACTTGTACTTTTTGCTTCCATTGTCCAACAATCCAACACATAGATAGGTGATATCTTATGAACTTTAAGGTAAAGCAACACTTTTTTAGAATATGATTGCATAAGATGTCAAACTGAAAATAGCTTGTATTAACAGAAGAATTCTTCTCTATTTAGATTAACGTTACTTTGTAACCATTATTAGATGCAAGTGTCTCACAACTAACACATGAAAAGTTCATATATATATTCTTTGCTACCCTCCTAAAGTCATAGCATGAGGTCATCTTCATTTACTCTTTATAAAGTTTAAAAACTGATGGGAGCATAAGATCATAATTTTGGTTGGCCATTCTTAGATCTATAGTTGTCTTCACACTCTTTGTCATATCAGTTCTCATCCACTTTCTCAAATGCTTGAACAAATTTGAATAAGGAAAAATGGTTATTTACATTTTATTTAATTGTTGTATTCAGCTCGCACTTTGTTGTGTTATAGAAATGTTGGCAAAAAAGGCGTGTTTGAAGTATACAAGTATCCCTTGCTCTCTCATATTCCATAACAAGGTTATAAATGTGTTGTCGTTAAAAAATTATGAGGTTATTATCTTCTTCCATCTTTCATCAAACTCATCAACGGTGAGGGGGTGATTCATGCAAGATTGGAACTATTTAGTGAACCCAACAATAATCTCATAGATCATACCTAGATGTTCACATGATTTTCTCATTACATGACATTGGCAACATTGATGTATTGCATTAGGAAATAAAATACAAATTTCCTTCTTCATTGTTGTATCTTGATAAGTTAAGATTGACTTTGGATACTTTTCATAGATTGCTTCTATACATGTTAGAAAAATCCAAATGAAGGATTCACTAGTCGCATCTCATAATAAAGAACAACCAATCAAAGTAGATTGCTTATGATGATCCATGTGCAAATGGCATATTGTATCTATTAATTATGTAAGTTGTGTCAAACGTAACCACATATCTACAATGTTTGATATGTCATTCTTGATCTCACATCTACCTAGAAGAAATTGCATGCACAACCCCCATCATCAAGTTGCACCGAGTAGAACAATGCAAGGTTTATTGCTAGCATCTTTCTGTAATGCTCTAGTGTGGATGCTTTTTCTATTTTATTATTTTTTGGTACTTGAAAGCACGTTGCCCCCTTTCTTCATTACTTTTCAAAAAGTTGTTTATGTATAAAGCTCTATATGGGAAAATAAAAGAGTTTATGACTATACAAAGGTTTGAATATCAATTTTAACTCTATTCCAACTATCTTTTGCATTAAACTTCTCCCTTCAAATATAATGTAAATCCTATCTCTCCTAATACTGTATAGAATAAAAAATATAGAGGTCTTAACAGTCCTTTGTTTTTCTTGAACAATCTCATCCATAGTTTCAGACATCCTTAAAACAAAACTGCCTAAAATAGCACACCCCACACTTCTTTTTCATATCAATAACTAAAGAGCAGGTGGTTCGTGTCTTCTTCACTTCTTCTATAGAGTTGACACAGAGAAGGGAATTAACAATATTTATCCTTTATATGATCATCAGTCAACATTTTGTTTAATAGCATCCTGCATGCAATTATTTGGACTCTCCTAGGAGCTTTCATGTTCCACAACCACTTTGCCTTGATAATAGTAAAGCTTTTGTAAAGAGTACTAAGCCAAAAATCATTGTACTTCTTAGGACTATTTCCATCAAATAAAATCACATCATATTTAATGAAACTAGGAGAATAGAGTCCTTTAACAATTTCAATGATATTGTTTAGTCTTCTGGTGTTTGTATGGCACAGTCTCCATTGTCCAGTAAGCAACAAAAATTTGCAAATATTCATGTGCCCAACTTCATAATAGCATCCATCCCAATTATTTCTTCTAGGAAAACTCCTTCCTTAATCCATGGATCCCTCCAAAGAGAAATGAGTTTACCATTGATAAGAGAATAAGAGATTTTGTTGAATATTAAATTTCTATTGCCTAACACTTGCTTGCAAACCCAGGATGAATTCAAAGCAATATTGGATTTCCAAATAGAATCCCCTTTAAGAACATGTTGTTGACCAATTTGACCCAAAGAACATCCATCTTAGTTGCATTGTTCCATATCTTTTGGCCGATGCATGCTTTAATAACATCCCTTGGGAGTCTAATACCAACATTACCTTCTTCTTTAGGCAGACATTCTTGGTTCTAGTTGATAGTATGATTTTTTTCCAGTTCACACCTCCCCATAGAAAGTCCTAGCAAAGAATATCAATATAATCAATAATGCTAGCTGGCAAAGGGAATGAGGATTACTAGTACAAGCAAAAAGAAGATAACTATAAGGAGTGGGAACCGATAATGGGCCCACTAAATGATATATTTATGAGCCATAAAATATTTAAGTAGAGGAAAACATAACTATTTACAAAGTTACAAAATGTTTCCATGTACATAACTTTCTCACCCTAAGGGTGGCACATAACATGGAAGGTTACATCTACATACTAATAAGTCCATATGCAGAGGGTAACAAGGCTATCTCAAGCTGTACTTAGATTCACTAATGAGCTCACAGTCATCCCAAGTCTCTGCTCTATAAAGCACCTACACCTGGGTGGAGGGAACACCTAGAAGAATAGGAAACAAAAGAGTATGCATCAGCAAAAGCTGAGTATGTACATGTAACATACCGGATCTTAGACCCTACCCAGGAAGTTTGACCTATTGGGTTTGACCAAATAAGGTTGAGGTTAGAATGACCTTAATAATCTAATACCTGAATAATGTAATCTAATATGCCACATAATTCATTTGGATGATAAAGGACTTAATTGGTTAAGTAATATAGCTAATGGGCCACATGACATATCTCATAAAAAGAAATTCTAAAACTGAAATCTAAGTTTAAAATTGTGTTCCTTGGGTCCCAATTACCTTGGGAGTCAAGTTTCACATTATTCACCTAATAATAATTCATTTAACTCAAATTAGAAAAGAAGATGTGAGTTTTCCCTAAAAATATCAAATAAAATACTATATGACTCCAAAAGAGGAAAATAATCTTAGATTCATAATCTACATAATAAATATAGCCTTTGGGTGAATTTTCATCCAATTTGGAGAAAGTTTTCTTAAAATGTGAAATCAGGAGAGAGAAAGTGTGTAGAACCTTCAAAATATTAAATAATTGTTCAAACAACTCCAATATGTAAAATTGATGGAAAAATCATATCCAACACATTAAATATGACTTGTGGGTCAAGTTTCATTAAAATTGGATAATCCTAATTCCATTAATGAAGGAGGAAAGAGAAAATGAGATTTGATTTATTTAACCCATTAAAAGTCTCCAAAGGGAAAAACTAAGTGCATAACCAAAATATGCATGCCTTAATTGGCCTATATGCCAAATTTCACTTAATTTGGGTAATGTTTGGACCCTCTTTTGAAGAAAGAGAAAAATGTAAATAATTTATATATCACTTTAATCAAAATCATTATCCGAGTATAGTTTCTGACTTTTATTCTATCACACGCCTGTTTGAGTTATGTTTTCTGTAGCGATCAATCTCGGCCCCTCGTTCTCGATCAGATGGCTGGGGACTTATCTCCTACCTTGGGTAGGAGTGCCCGCCTGTGAATAGTATGCTAGGCTGGAGTCCCAGTTAATCGTGGTTTTCTCTCTTCCCGCCTCTTCTTGACTTCTGATTTCTTCTCCCTCTCTTTCCTCACCCTCTTGCGAACCCAATGGGTATAAATACCCTATGGTTCCTCATTTTTCTCACACAAATCCGCGCTCACCACTCCTACAGAGTGCCATCTCCTCACCGTCTCTGGCCATCAGACCACGAAGGGTCGGTCTCGTGATCTTCACCGAGGTTCTAGCTATGAATCACATGCTTTAGTTTGGCTGCTTTGGACTCCAGTTATGTCCCCCCTACTCCATCCTTCACAGACAGCTTTTTTGAGTTCATGCTGATGCCCCGACCATCGGGATCGATGTAGAGGACTCAGTATGCTCCCTTTTTCTCTCGTGAAGCCTCTTCTATGTTCGATTGGTTCATCGAGACAAGTATTACATTTCCCCTTTTGACTTTGGTGTCTGTTGTCTGATGATCGCAGAGGTGGTTTTCCCTACATCTGGCCACCACCCAGCTCGAGTCTGGGGTGATTGAGTTCAGTTTGACCTTAGGAGATCGACTGAGGATTTAGTTTTGTGGGATCTGTTGTGGCAGTGAGAATCTGACTTTGAATTGAACCTGTAGAGTCCCATTTGCTTTTGTTCTTGCGAAGAAGATGACACCTGAATGTTTTACCTTTTTACCCTTGCTCTCCTTGCATACTTTGATTCTTGTGTGTGGGTACTTTCATAATTTTGCTGCATGTTTTTATCTCTTTTTGGTGCGAGTCTCATTTCCTTTGACTGCCGCCATGTGGGCTTGACCCATGACTTGGCTGTTCGTTACTGGGCCAAGTCAAGCGGCCCCTCTCTCACTTATTTGATGTTTCCTCGAGTTTTGATTGGTCAGGATTTCCAAAATACATAACTAATTATCTGTATGGCCAAAAAATTACAAATAGATACTCGTTGGAATCAGAAAAATAAGACCTATCTAATGGTACATGTTTTGATAACTAAATCTAAGGATTAATAACAGATGTTTTCAATGGATGTGATTAATGATGAATTAAATTGGAAAAATCATAACTAATTAATTATAAATCAGAAAAATATAATAAAATATGTTTTGGAATCCTAATGATATATACTAAAAAGTGGCATGGTTTTCATAACCCAATTCACATGAAGATAAAAAGGTTGCTTTTAGGGTTTATGAAATCTATGTAAATCTAAACCCAATCCCACATATGCGCTTAATAGGTTCTTTAGATGCCTAGGCTTGGACCTAGATGTGACTTTGGACTTTGAACTCTGAAGTTGAGGTATGTTTGCATCCCCGATTATTCTTCTTGAGAAATTATCCTATTTTTGTCTTACACTTGGTCCTTTGGACATTAGCCTACACATTATCTTATTCTTTTGAAATCATGCTTCATGTGAAGTATCATATTTTGTTATTGATCTTGTGATAATGGATATTCTCTTAGAATCTTATCTTGTTGCCTTGGTGCAAGTTAGACTTTTGATGATACATACCCACTGCGCTGTGGATTTCTACTTGTTGATATATGCCCACTTTGAATTGGATGTTTATATGTTTGTGTTGTCCATTGTGTGATGGAAATATTGTTTATTCTGACTATACTTTCTACTTTCCTCTACATTAAACATGCTATGTGATTCAATAGCACTAGAGTAGTGTAATTACATTGGTTTTGTTTGTAGCAGATGTGATATTTCCTGCTCTTTTTGGGACGACAAGGAACCTCGTACCCAAGGTTTCATCTTTATGGGGGTTGGCCTAATATATATATATATATATATATATATATATATATATATATATTTTGGGAGTTTGGTTATGTGCCATTCTCTATCAGGTTTCAACTTTATGAGGGTTGGCCGCCAATTATGTTTATATTGTTCTAGGGCTATGCTTATCTCACATGCATGCAGGTTGATGATGTTTATGATGGGTTATGTGCCCAAATTGATGATGGGTTGTGTGCCCAAAAATCTTGATATGTGCTTATGTGGCACAATCTTTATTATTTTGATTATGGCAAGTATCTTCTTTTATGTTGATGATGATTCTTATCTTTTATGCCCGATTGGGTAGTCCTTATCTTTTTGCATGGGAAGCCTTTTATTTTGATGTCCCTTATTCGTTATAAATTGCTCAATTTTCTTTTTAATATGCACATACCAACTTTCGCTGATGTCTCCTATTGTTCTCTTTTGCTGGGGTATGCTTCCAACCCTAGGTGGAGGACTTGGATGACAAGACGTGATGACCTGGACTTAGATAGAAAAGTTAAAGCTTGGAGACAATCTTGAGGTGGTTTAGATTTCCTCTACATGGATCCTTGTAATGTAAGTTTGTAACCCTTTGTTTTATAATTGAATATAGTCATGTTTTTATTCCGCTGCTATACTTTGGTCTTCTGATTACCATTATTTAAAGATTTGAAAATTTTACACCCACTCCATCATACTTTTTGAGTGTGCTTGGACTGGAGGTTCTATTCTTCAAATTTTTAGTAGAGAGGTGTTTTGCTTCTTTACAGCATGGTATCAGAGCCCATTGTAGTCAGAATCTGACTATTTCAATTTTGTCTCCCCATAGAACCCTTGACTTTGATAATTACCTCTAAGTGATATGTTGACCCTAGATTTGGTCAATGATGATCTTCTTATGCAAAAAGGTTTGGTTTGAGGATGAGATTAGGTTATGAAAAGGTAGTTGGATAAGGTGGACTAGTTATGGAAATATTGTGACTTGGTTACTTTCTTTGATTTTGGGCCCTGAATTTCAGTTTTCAATCACAAAGGGTTTTTTATAACAAATTATTTTCCACATAATACTATATGTACAAAACAAAATGTTTTCTCTGGATTTTCTGAAGTTCTTTTGAACTAAGTCACAATGAAGAGAAACTCTAGTTTAAGTAGAATCTAACCCTAGTTTTATGACTAGGAATGATTTAATGGTGTAGTTGACCTACCTATGACTTTTGGATGTTCATGTAGGGTTGATAGGTTAGAGACACAAGGACCTAAAACTCAACCCTAGATGGTGACTTGATAGTTGGATACACGAGAAACATAATTCTCTAAAACTTTTACGAACTAAGAGATGTGGGTAGCTCTAAAAAGTTGTTTAGTTTGAGTTGTTAAATTGAACCTTTTAAGGGGTGGAGAGTAATTAGTTGTTGATGTTTTGATCTATAGATTTTGAGGACAAAATCCTTTTAAGGGGTGGAGTGTTGTAACATACCAGATCTTAGACCCTACCCTAGAAGTTTGACCGTTTGGGTTTGACCAAATAAGGTTGAGGTTAGAATGACCTTAATAATCTAATACCTGAATAATGTAATCTAATATGCCACATAATTCATTTGGATGGTAAAGGACTTAATTGGTTAAGTAATATAGCTAATGGGTCACTAATGGGACATATGACATATATCATAAAAAGAAATTTCAAAAGTGAAATCTAAGTTTAAAATCGTGTTCCTTGGGTCCCAATTACCTTGGGGTCAAGTTTCACATTATTCACATAATAATAATTCATTTAACTCAAATTAGAAAAGAAGATGTGAGTTTTCCTTAAAAATATCAAATAAAATAATATATGACTCCAAAAGAGGAAACTAATCTTATATTCATAATCCACATAATAAATATAGCCTTTAGGTGAATTTTCATCCAATTTGGAGAAAGTTTGCTTAAAAGGTGAAATCGGGAGACAAAAAGTGTGTAGAACCTTCAAAATATTAAATAAATGTTCAAACAACTCCAATATATAAAATTTATGGAAAAATCATATCCAACACATTAAATATGACTTGTTGGTCAATTTCATCAAAATTGGAAAATACTAATTCCATTAATGAAGGAGGAAAGAGAAAATGAGATTTGATTTATTTAACCCATTAAAAGTTTTCGAAGGGCAAAACTAAGTGCATAATCAGAATCTACATGCCTTAATTGGCCTCTGTGCCGAATTTCACTTAATTTGGGTAATGTTTGGACCCTCTTTTGAAGAAAGAGAAAAAGGTAAATAATTTATATATTACTTTAATCAAAATCATTGTCCGAGTATAGTTATTGACTTTTATTCTGTCACACGCCTGTTTGAGTTATGTTTTCTGTAGCGATCGATATTAGCCCCTCATTCTCAATCAGATGGCTGGGGACTTATCTCCTACCTCAGGTAGGAGTGCCCGCCTGTGAACAGTATGCCAGGCTGGAGTCCCAGTTAATCATGGTTTTCTCTCTTCCTGCCTCTTCTCGACTTTCGATTTCTTCTCCCTCTCTTTCCTCACCCTCTTGCGAACCCAATGGGTATAAATACCCTGTGGCTCGTCACGTTTCTCGCTTAAATCCATGCTCGCCGCTCCTATCCTCTATTCACGACCCTTCTTTCCACTTCGAGGCCATCTCCTCGTCGTCTCTGGCCATCAGACCATGAAGGGTCGCTCTCATGATCTCAGTTGAGGTTCCAACTATGAATTGTGCTCTTTAGTATGGCTGCTTTGGACTCTGGCCATGTACCCCCTACTCCATCCTTCACCGACAGCTGTTCTGAGTCCATGCCGATGCCTCGACCATCGGGATCGATGTAGAGGACTCGATATGGTCCCTTTTTCCCTCGTGAAGCCTCTTCTATGTTCGATTGGTTCATCGAGACATGTATTATGTTTTCCCCTTTTGAGTTTGGTGTCCATTGTCTGATGATCGCAGAGTTGGTTTTCCTCGCATCCGGCCACCACCCAGCTCGAGTCTGGGGTGATTGAGTTCGGTCTGACCTCAGGAGATCGACTGAGGGTTTACTTTTGTGGGATCTGCTGTGGTGGTGAGAATCTGACTTCGAATCAAACCTGTAGAGTCTCGTTTGCTTTTGTTTTTGCGAAGAAGATGACACCTGAATGTTTTACCTTTTTACCCTCGCTCTCCTTGCATACTTTGATTCTCACGTGTGGGTTCTTTTGTAATTTCACTACCTATTTTATTTCTTTTTGGTGCGAGTCTCATTGCCTTTGACTGCCGCCATGTGGATTTGACCCCTGACTTGGCAGTTCGTTACTGGGCCAAGTCAGGTGGCCCCTCTCTCGCTTATTTGATGTTTCCTCGAATTTTGATTGGTCAGGATTCCAAAATACATAACTAATTATCTGTATGGCCAAAAAATTACAAATAAATACTCATTGGAATAAAAAAAAGAAGACATATATAATGGTACATGTTTTGATAACTAAATCTAAGGATTAATAACAAGTGTTTTCAATGGATGTGATTAATGATTGATAAACTTAAAAAAATCATAACTAATTAATTATAAATAAGAAAATATAATAAAATATGTTTTGGAATCCTAATGATATATACTAAAAAGTGGCATGGTTTTCATAACCCAATTCACCTGAAGATAAAAAGGTGGTTTTTAAGGTTTATGAAATCTATGTAAATCTAACCCCAATCCCACATATGTGTTTAATAGGTTCTTTGGATGCCTAGGCTTGGACCTAGATGTGACTTTGGACTTTGAACTCTGAAGTTGAGGTATGTTTGCATCCCTGATTATTCTTCTTGAGCAATTATCCTATTTTTGTCTTACTCTTAGTCCTATGGACATTAGCCTACACATTATCTTGTTCTTTTGAAATCATACTTCATGTGAAGTATCTTATTTTTTTATTGATCTTGTGATCATGGATATTCTCTTGGCATTTTATCTTGTTGCCTTGGTGCAAGTTGGACTTTTGATGATACATACCCACTGTGATGTGGATTTCTACTTGTTGATATATGCCCACTTTGAAGTGGATTTTATATGTTTGTGTTGTCCATTGTGTGATGGCAATATTGTTTATTCTGACTATACTTTCTACTTGCTTCTACATTAAACATGCTATGTGATTCAATATCACTAGAGTAGTGTAATTGCATTGGTTTTGTTTGTAGCAGATGTGGTATTTCCTGCTCTTTTTGGGATGGCAAGGAACCTCGTACCCAGGGTTTCATCTTTAAGGGGTTTGGCCCAATTTATATATTTTTTTGGGAGTTTGATTATGTGCCATTCTCTATCAGGTTTCAACTTTACGAGGGTTGGCCGCCAATTGTGTTTATATTGATCTAGGGCTATGCTTGTCTCACATGCATGCAGGTTGATGATGTTTATGATGGGTTATGTGCCCAAATTGATGATGGGTTGTGTGCCCAAAACTCTTGATATGTGCTTATGTGGCACAATCTTTATTGTTTTGATTATGGCAAGTATCTTCTTTTATGTTGATGATGATTCTTATCTTTTATGCCCAATTGGTTAGTCCTTATCGTTTTGCATGGGAAGCCTTTTATTTTGATGTCCCTTATTCATTATAAATTGCTCAATTTTCTTTTTAGTATGCACATACCAGCTTTTGCTGATATCTCCTATTGTTCTCTTTTGCTAGGGTATGATTCCAACCCTAGGTGGAGGACTTGGATGACAAGACGTGATGACCTGGACTTAGATAGAAAATTTAAAGCTTGGAGACAATCTTGAGGTGGTTTATGTAACACACCATTGAACAAACCGACAAACAAACCGTCACTAACTAAGCGGAAGCAATCATTAACAGCGGATTACTGAAAATCACTAAATTTTAAAACCATTTACAAGGAGATCGAAACACAGGAAAACTCTTATAAAAAGAACCAAAATATTACATATACATCCTGGTTCATAAGTACATATCCTGTACCATTCCTTCTAGAGGATTACCAGCATCAACTGCCCTGTTAAAACTATACACAGGCATCATAAGAACCTCGAGGCATCAAGCCAAAATCTCAGATCGATTCATTAAAAGTACTAGCTACAAACTCAGAGGACCTGAGAGTACAAAGATGACACATAGGACTCTCTATATAAAATATGACAGCCAGTTCCTCCACCTAGAATGTCACTGCTATCCCTGTTGCTGCTGCTACTCTTCCCTTACTATAGGGTTTCTTCTTATTCTTCCCTTGTCACATCATGAGCATTCTCATCCCTTAATATCTCATCATCATGATTATGGAATATGGGTATTCAAACCCTCAGTTCATCAAAGAGCACTTGTTACCACTCATCAGGTAAATAATACCTTCATGTCATCTGACCAAGGTAAATATGTTACTTGCTACACAAGCATTTCACATGGCTTTTGAAGCCCATTTAATCTCTTGTTACCTCTTACTAGGAAAAAAAGTATATTATGGCTCACAAGGCCCATTAAACAATTTCAAAAATAAAACATCATAGCTCATACCTGGCTATGCCCAACATCTCATGATCCTGCATGGTTAGTATACATGGTAATAGTTATATCAATTTACATATCTGCATTATGCAATGTAAGAGTAGCATCACTATTCCCTCATTAGGGTTAGGGCTTCCCAAATTCATGTCAATTAGGGATACTCGTCCCATTATCCAAAATTAAGGTTATGTTTTATCATTATATTTCCCAAGATTAGGGTTTCATGCACTATAACCCAAAATTAGGGTTTCACATACCTTCACCCTATATTAGGGTTAGGATGTCATATAGAATTACATAGCATCACCCTGGATTAGAGTTTCACATCACATTACTGCATTAGGGTTTCACATGACATCACCCTAGTTTAGGGTTTCACATCACATCATTGCATTAGGGTTTCACATGACATCACCCTAGTTTAGGGTTCCACATCACATCACCGCATTAGGGTTTATTATGACATCACCATAGATTAGAGTTTCACACATGATTATCTTGAATTAAGGTTCCTTATAACTTTTCCCCAAATCAGGGTTTCATATAACATTACATAACATCACCCTATATTAGGGGTTCTCATCTTTCTCAATTAGGGTTTCATGATCACATTATCCAAGATCAATACCCTAATTCTAGACTCCATGCATCTTGGAGAATGCATTGATATTATAATTAATATCCAAAACCTAACACATTGTTCCATATGTCTAGAATTACATAATACCATCATAAGTATCTAATTAAACTTATGTATTGCAATTTCCCTTATTGATTAGGGTTTCCATTCTCCATTGATTAGGGATTTATGATTACCTCACTAATCCAATCCCTATATCAGTGCTTCCACATATCTTGGAGCACATAGCATTATCTATGTTATTAAATCCTTCTTATCATTATTACATGTACTAGGAATACACATCACCATCATACATTATTTAATTGACTTAACCTTTCACCAAGTTCATGCACCTATGCTTATCATAGTGCATTGAATTAATTACATTCATAAGCATCAATTGATAATCACTCCAATTATACTAATCACCAAGGCACTTTAGAGGTATTCCCATTGAAGTCATCCTTGATAAACCCTTCAACCATTTATGGGGTTATTAGTACTTACATGGATTGAATCAATTAGACCTTCAAACGGTCTTGAACCAATCGACCCTTCAAACAGTCTTGGACCATTTGACCCTTCAAACAGTCTTGAAGTCACTTGACCTTCAAACGGTCTTGAAGACCGTTAGACCTTAAACGGTCTTGGTTCAATTGAATCTCGAAACGGTATTGAATCTTTTATACCCCCAAACGGCCTTGAGGTGCTTTGAACTCCAAACGGTCTTGATCTAAAAATCCCTAAACGGTCTTAAGACTGTTAGACCTTAAACGGTCTTGATCTCAATTCATTAAACGGTCTTGCCCTAATTCCTTCAATCGGTTTTGAAACTGTTTGATTTAAATATTATTAAACCCCAAACAATTTGAGACCGTTCGATCCTCAAATGGTTTGAAACTGAATGGTCCTCAAACGGTCTAAGACCGTTTGGTCATTTCAGCTTGAAACTGTTCAAACCTAAATTAGGGTTTTAACTTCAATCAATCTAGGGTTTGTAACCAAGGAACCTTTTAATGCTGAAACCTTTGGGACTAGATCAATTGTACCCATTGGATCTCCATCCAACCATGACACCACTTGACCTCAAATGGTCTTTGAGACCGTTTGCCCTCAAACGGTCTTGAGACTATTTGAGCCATTCCACAAAGAAACCGACTCAGTCAAATTAGGGTTTCAACCAATCAATCTGATTAGGGTTTGTAATCAATGGATCATCCATTATTGAATCCATTATAATTATATCAATTTGAACCATTGGATCTTCATTCATCCACATCAGCAATTGACCCCAAACGGTCTTGAGATCGTTTAACCTCAAACGGTCTTGAGACTGTTTGATCACCAAACAGTCTTGAGACCATTTGGTCATCCAAGATGAAGACCGTTTGCTCATGATTTTTATTGAGGTGTGTGCTAAGATGACATCATCATCTTCAAGATACAATCCTTTGAAATTTACTGTGATCTTTGTGGTGATTTCAACAATTAATCAAAAGGAAATTCGGGAATGAAAAAGGAATCAACATATGATGAAGAAATGGAATCAATAATAACATTTAAGGGTTCAAGTTATATAAAATGCCTTCAAAGTTGAATCCAAGATTCAAGCTTCACGTCCTCAATAGTGAATGAAGCTTTCTCAACTGTCCAAGGTTTGTTCTCAAGTCTTTGGATGCAAAGGATGATCAAGGTTGAGCATTGAGTGGAGAAAAGAAGAAAATAAGCATTGAATTTCGATTTCCACCATGAAATCAAGGTTGAAGATGACTATGGAGCTTACCTACAGGTTGGGGTACGTCCTCCTATTGATCCTAAGCTCCTTGATCATCGGCCAAAGCAAAGGGAGAAAGTGGTTTATAAAATAACCTTTCAAGTAGGGAGAAAATTGAATATATGTAATTGATTTTCTAGGAGAGAGAAAGTAGGGGAAAAATCCATCCATTTTCCTTGCCACATGCCACCTCCCTTCCTTACCTCCGAATCCAACTCCATTCATACTCAATATCCTCTCGTTTATCCTTGAACTAAAAGCAATCACTTAATCACCTCAATTAATATAATACTATTATCCATTTTTAGTGGACAATTCTTTTTAATTAACAAACGCAAGTGGATTTCTTCACCTACTTAGGATATTTCGGTGCAAATCAAGGCATTTGGACGTCCTTGCACTATAGGATTTCAACCAAAGCCTTTTTAGTTGATGGGTACTTCAATTAATATATTTATTTTGCATTAAATTGAATTAGGGTTTCAATTATGCTTAAATCTTGATTATTTTAATATCAAGATTCTCTCTACTCTAAAGAGATTCAAATGAGATGCCCCTCTGATTCTCTTATCTCTAATTGATACCAAGAAACATCAGGGACTCTCTAGAAATGGTATGTTTCATATTGAACCCTAGGTTTTGGGTAAGTTGCGCATTACTCCAAAACTAGGTTTTAATGCACAAACATTATTCAAACAAGCTCATTTTTTGGAACTTAGGCTTGTGGAAGCCATACCTCAACATTGTTCTCATTCTTATGATTCTATAACACTTGAGGAACATTTTATCATGTAACATTTGCAAGTTAACCCCTCAACTTGGGTAATTTGCACTTTAGTCCAAAATAGGCAAAACATTATTTTCAACATTATTCAAAAAGGACTAAAATTGAAACATAAGTTCCTCTTGAGTCTTAATTACTTTTCAAAAGATAAGAGCAAGCATATAATTATCTTTCTTAAACAAAACATCTAGGATTAAAGCATAACCCAGGCCAGGGATGTTACAAATTATCCACCCCTAACAGGGATTTCGTCCCCGAATTCATTAAAAGAAAAGAGAGGGTACTTCCGCCTCATCTCTTCCTCTAGGTCCCACATAGATTCTTTAATTCCACAATGATGCCAGAGAACTTTCATAAGACATATGTCTTTCTTTTTCAGTTTTTTAATTCTTTTATCAAGGATCATCACATGTCCTTCAACATATGACATATCATCATTTAATTCTACCTCCACAGGGTGCAAAACTAACTCTGTGTCAGGAAGACACTTTCTCAGCATGGAGATATGGAATATTGGGTGCAACTTATGCAGCTCGGGTGGCAACTCCAACTTATAGGCTACCTTTCCAATCCGTTCAATGATTGGATAAGGCCCCATAAATCTAGGAGCTAACTTTCCCTTCTTTCCAAATCTAAGGACACTTTTCCAAGGTGAGACCTTGAGATATACTCTGTCTCCAACTTGGAATTCTAAAGGTCTTTTCCGTTTGTCGGCGTACGACTTCTATCTATCATGTACAGTCTTTAATTATTGTTGTATTACTTTAATCTTCTCAGTTGTCTGCTACACAAGCTTAGGACCCAAAAGTTGATATTCTCCTATTTCATACCAACATAAAGGAGATCTACAACGTATACCATATAATGCTTCATATGGTGCCATATCAATAATGTGCTGATAGCTATTATTGTAAGCAAATTCTATCAATCTCAAGTGTAGATCCCAACTTCCTACAAAGTAAAAGACACATGCCCTAAGCAAATCCTCCAAAGTTTGTATGGTCCTCTCAGATTGTCCGTCTGTCTGTGGGTGAAAGGCAATACTAAACCTTAACTACGTACCCAAAGCTTTATATAGTCGTTCCCAAAAATGACTCGTAAATTGGGGACCTGTATCGGAAACAATAGTGGCTGGAACCCCGTGCAACCGCACTATCTCATCTATATACATGTGCAAGCTTCTCAATAGTGTAGATTGTTTTGACAGGAAGGAAATGTGCTGTCTTAGTCAACCTATCAACTATCACCCATATGGAATCATGACCTTTGGTTGTTCTTGGAAAACCAACCACAAAGTCCATGGTCACATGATCCCATTTCCACTGCAGTATAGGCAAAGGTTGCATTGTTCCTGCGGGCTTTTGATGTTCAGCTTTAACCTGCTGACACATCGGACACCACATAACAAACTCAACTACATCTTTCTTCAATCCTGGCCACCAATACATATCCTTCAAGTTACGATACATTTTGGTGTTCCCTGGATGCATTGCATACATCGAAGAATGAGCTTCCTCTAAGACTAACTTCTTTAAGTCATTGGCATCAGGTACTACCATCCTACTATAGTAACAGACTACCTGATCCTCTGACTCATAAAAACCATCCCGTTTCTCACTACCATACTCTGACCTGATCTACTGAACCACCGTATCAGCTTGCTGTGCTTCTTTAATTTTCTATCTCAGAGTAGATTTCACTTGCATCTCAGCTAACAGCCCGACTAACAATGTTACCTTAAGCTGTACATTTTTTTGCCTCAAGGAGATAAGCATATCTCTTTTAAAGCACACCAAGGAGTTCAACTGTGCTTTATCTAAGGCTGGTGATGATGATTTCCTACTTAGTGCATCAACCACTACATTAGCCTTCCCTGGATGATAATCAATCGTACAATCATAGTCCTTGATTAACTCCATCCAGCGGCGTTGTCTCATGTTCAACTCATGTTGTGAAAAGATATATTTTAGATTCTTATGATATGTGAAAATCTGGAATGTTTCTCCATAGAGATAATGTCTCCAGATCTTCAAAGCATGAACCCCAACAACTAGCTCTAGATCATGTGTCAGATAATTCTCCTCGTGTTTCTTAAGCTGTTGAGAGGCAAAAGAAATCACATGATTATCCTACATCAACACACATCCTAGACCATTCTTAGATGCATCACAAAAAACTATGTACCCCTTCCCTTTCTCAGGTAACACCAGTACATGTGCACTTGTTAACCTTTCTTTCAACAACTGGAAAGAATGTTGACACTTGTCATTCCAGACAAAAGAACCTCCTTCCTGGTCAACTTGGTTAGGGGTAAAGCTATAGAACTGAAGTTCTTAATGAACCTCCTGTAATAACCTGCCAGTCCAAGGAAACTGTGTATCTCCGTCGGTGTCTTTGGCTATTCCCATTGCAGGACAGATTCTACCTTCTTAGGATCAACACGGATACCTGAGGCAGATATTATGTGTCCTAGAAAAGAGACTTCTGGTAACCAGATTTTACATTTGATAAACTTAGCATACAACTTATGCTCTCTTAGCAAAGTTAAAGCATGACGGAGGTGCTACTCATGCTGTTGAGCATCTCTACTGTATATCAAGATGTCATCTATGAAGACTACTATGAACTGATCAAGAAAAGGTTGAAATATTCTATTCATGAGTTCCATGAATGCATCTGGTGCATTAGTTAGTCCAAACGACATAACTATGAACTCATAGTAACCATACCTTGTCCTAAAGGCAGACTTAGGTATGTCACTCTCCTTGATACACAACTGATGATATCCCAACCTCAGATCTATCTTAGAGAAGATAGTTGCACCACATAACTGATCAAACAGGTCATCAATCCTTGGCAGAGGATACTTGTTCTTTATGGTTACTTTATTCAACTATCTATAATCAATGCATAACCGCATTGATCCGTCCTTCTTAACAAAGAGTACCAGAGCACCCCATGGTGAAGTACTCAGTCGGATAAAACCTTTCTCAAGCAACTCCTGCAGCTGTTTCTTGAGCTCTGCCATCTCAGCAGGTGCCATTCTATACGGTGTTTGTGCTATTGGTTGCGTGCCCTAGATTAGATTAATCTCAAAATTAATCTCTCAGGGTGGAGGAACGCCTAGAAGTTCCTCAGGGAACACATATTCAAACTCCCTAACTATCAGAACTTCAGAAAGATTAAGGCTCTCCATTGTGGTGTCTACCACATGTGCCAAGAATGCAAAGCATCCTTGTCTCATCAGCTTCTCAGCTACCATAGCTGACACTAGATAGGTTGGAATAATCTTTCTATCTCCCTAAAAGATCTATGTGTCACCATCATCTGTGAACACAGCTTGCTTGGAATCACAATCCAAGACAACCTTATACTTTTATAAGGTGTTCATCCCAAGAATTATATCGAACTCGTGCATCTCAAGTGGTATAAGATGCACCTGAATGTGATGTTCAGAAAAGGAAAGAATGCAGGGAGAACACACCTCCTGCAGCACTACAAATCCCAACAAAGGGGTTTCTAATAACAGATTATCTGCTCTATGACTAACAGTCATATTGCTGTCATGAATCACTTCTCGAGTGATAAAGGAATGTGTAGCACCCAGATCAATCAAAACATATACGAAGCAGGATGAATACATATTAGAATGAAATAGTTCCATCTGACCTGTCACAACTCGAGGGTTGACTACCGCTTCGGGTTGATTCATTGCATCGAATCTCACTGTTGCTTGCTGTTGACCCTGTGCTCGATTGTTGGGTGATGATGAACCATCTTAGGATGCTTGTCCATGTCCTCTAGCGCCACTCAAAAATTGTCACCTCTGAGAGCCTTGCTGACTCTGCCTCGGAGGTTGAGTCACACTTACATCTCTAGCTCGACAATCTTTCATCAAATGCCCCATCTTTCTGCATATAAAATAACCTCTGGTCTCCCTCTGTGGCCTGGGTGGTCCTGTTACTGACACTGAGGCTGATATGTGGGCTCCCTATGGTGGTAAACTATGGCCTCTACCCCTACTCGACGTCCATTGTGTCTGTGTATTGAATCTTAGTGGTGCTATTGGTGCAGAAAATATCAGTTTCTTGAAACTTTTGGACCTCTATCATTGAAACTGAGTATACACCTTCTTACTCTTAGTATGACACTTCTCAATCACCGACCTTTCCATCCGTCTCACAAACTCCACAAAGGTGGAGAACCTCTCCCTATTCTCTAAGGCAGACACAGGAGTGGTCAAATCAACGTTTAGCCCCTTCTCAAAACGTCGAATTCTCTCTTCATCAGTAGATGCCATATGCAGATAGAACTGCAAAAGCTCCATGAACTTAGCTTCATACTTGCTAATGTTCATTAGTCCTTGCCTTAACATCTCCAATTGAGAGATCTTCTCATCTAGATACGTCTTGGGAAAGTATCTATTGATGAATTCTCGTCGGAAATCTCCCCATCTGATTTCAACACATGGCCTCTTGCCCTCTTCTATTGTCCACCAGTGGCCAACACTCCCTTTTAGAAGGTGCACTACATGTCTCACCTTCTCTGCTTTAGGGATATTGAGGATTCCAAAAGCCTTCTCCAGCTCAGTCAACCACATATCTGCATCTGCTGGGTCAGTTGTACCAACATAATCTGTGGCTCCAACCCAGTGAAGTCATTCAAAAGTCTTGCCGGCTCCCTATCCTTCATTATGGGCTAGTGCCCTAGGTGCATGTGGTGGCATCCTATCTACCATATGCATCATGGTTGCCATAAACTGCCAAAACAGATCATGGAAAGTTGGGTTTTCTAATGCATCCTAGTTAAGCTGGGGATGTTCAGGTACTGGTTCCTCCCTATCCTGGTCCCTTGCACCTCTTCCTGGTGCAGCAATGCTGCTCTTAGTAGCATGTTCTTCATGTGATCCAGACATCTTTAAGTTCTTCTTCTCCTATATGAGCAGAAGACACTTATCAGATAAACTAGAAGTCACTAGAACAGACTCAACAACCTTAATCCTATGTCTCTGTAGACTCAGCAAACCTAGAGCTCTGATACCACTAAATTGTAACGCGCCGTTGAACAAACTGAAAAACAAACCATCACTAACTAAGCGGAAGCGATCATTAACAATGGATTACTAAAAATCACTAAATTTTAAAACCATTTACAAGGAGATCCAAACACAGGAAAACTCTTATAACTAGAACCAAAGTATTACATATACATCCTGGTTCATAAGTACATATACCATTCCTTCTCGAGGATTACAAGCATCAACTACCCTGTTAAAACTATACACAGGTAGCATAAGAATCTCGAGGCATCAAGCCAAAATCTCAGATCGATTCATTAAAAGTACTGGCTACAAACTCCGAGGACCTGAGAGTACAGAGATGACACATATGACTCTCTATACAAAATATGACAACCAGTGCCTCCACCTGGAATGTCACTACTATCCCTGTTGCTTCTGCTCTTCCCTTACTATAGGGTTTCTGCTTCTTCTTCCGTGTCTACCTAAAACGTTGGATCCCACGGGGGTGAGACAATTGAAATTGTCCCAGCGAGAGATATAACTCTCCGCCAGAAATATTATTATTGCAGTTTAATAGAATAAAACTGAGCAGAGGGATCATATATATTCAACAACAAATAAATCAATGTCTAAATAGATTAGAGCATTATTCTTATTCAAAGCATTTCAGCTATAACTTAATAAAGTAGCATATCACTTATCCAATAAGGAAATAAAGAACATGTATAACATTTATCCATCTAGGATATGCTAAGCAAGGTAACATCAACCAATGATTCTCGTATTTCAACCTTAAGCAAATACGCTACATGACTGATTACATTTTACAATCATACTTAAGCCCTGAGGAGATGAGGTATACTGCTCATACTCCAACCGACCATTGCGAAATCGTAATCGGTACCATACATAGGTCAAGGAAGAGCCGGATTCCCATGACCTCATCCTCCTCAGTCAGTGTGAGGACAAAATGCAGGTCATCTTGTATCTATGCTAAATAGCTTTCCAGGGTATACTAGCAACTTCACTATAGAGTTACAGTGGCAGTTGTACTCTTTTTGCAATCGAGAGATTTCATGTTTATCTCACATCGATCCAAAATTAACATTATCGGGAGATTCGTGATACATCCATACTGACTTTGGGAGATTAGTGATACATCCATCCTGGCATATATAATGAAGGATTGAGAGATTTCATGTTTATCTCACATCAATTCCTTCATTAGGGCGTAAGGATATTCACACCCATAACCCCCACATACTCAATAGTATGCCCTCCAGGAGATCCCATAGGAAAACCTGTTTGACCATCACCAACTACTGACGATGATGGATCTATGGATAGGGCTCTACATGATAAGATTTCACTTGATTAATTAAGTACATTACCATATTCTTTTAGCATCAGTCAGGTTTTCAAACATAAATTATTATAACAAATTCTATAAAGAATGAGTAATACTTCTATCAAGTACTTTTTGACACTTTATAAAACATTGGGATCTCAATCCCTTATCACATCATGACCATTCTCATCCCTTAATATCTCATAATCATGATTATGGAATATGGGTATTCAAACACTGAGTTCATCAAAGAACACTTGTTACCACTCATCAAGTAAATAATACCTTTAGGTTATATGACCAAGGTAAATATGATACTTGCTACACAAGCATTTCACATGGCTTTCGAAACCCATTTAATCTCTTGTTACCTCTTACTAGGCAACAAAGTATATTATGGCTCACAAGGCCCATTAAATAATTTCAATAATAAAACATCATAGCTCATACCTGGCTATGCCCAACATCTCATGATCTTGCATGGTTAGTACACATGGTAACAATTATATCAATTTACATATCTGCACTATGCAATGTAAGAGTAGCATTACTATTCCCTCATTAGGGTTAGGGCTTCCCAAATTCATTTCAATTAGGGATACTCATCCCATTATCCAAAATTAAGGTTATGGTTTATAATTATATTGCCCAAGATTAGGGTTTCATGCACTATAACCCAAAATTAGGGTTTCACATACCTTCACCCTATATTAGGGTTAGGGTGTCATATAGAATTACATAGCATCACCCTAGATTAGAGTTTCACATCACATTACTACATTAGGGTTTCACATCACATCACTGCATTAGGGTTTATTATGACATCACCCTAGATTAGGGTTTCACACATCATTATATTGAATTAAGGTTCCTT
The DNA here is from genome assembly GCA_963693085.1 of Alisma plantago-aquatica. Classification (NCBI taxonomy): domain Eukaryota; kingdom Viridiplantae; phylum Streptophyta; class Magnoliopsida; order Alismatales; family Alismataceae; genus Alisma; species Alisma plantago-aquatica. The sequence continues at coordinate 396,365,413 of OY856411.1, read as the reverse complement.
ATAACTTTTCCCCAAATTAGGGCTTCATATAACATTACATAACATCACGCTATATTAGGGTTTCTCATCTTTCATGATTAGGGTTTCATGATCACATTATCCAAGATCAATACCCTAATTCAAGACTCCATGCATCTTGGAGAATGCATTGATATTATAATTAATATCAAAAACCTAACACATTGTTCCATATGTCTAGAATTACATAATACCTTCATAAGTATCTAATTAAACTTATGTATTGCAATTTCCCTTATTGATTAGGGTTTCCATTCTCCATTGATTAGGCATTTATGATTACCTCACTAATCCAATCCCTATATCAGTGCTTCCACATATCTTGGGGCACATAACATTATCTATGTTATTAAATCCTTCTTATCATTATTCCATGTACTAGGAACACACATCACCATCATACATTATTCAAGTGACTTAACCTTTCACCAAGTTCATGCACCTATGCTTATCATAGTGCATTGAATTAATTACTTTCATAAGCATCAATTGATAATCACTCCAATTATACTAATCACCAAGGCACTTTAGAGGTATTCCCATTGAAGTCATCCTTGATAAACTCTTCAACCCTTTATGGGGTTATTAGTACTTACATGGATTGAATCAATTAGACCTTCAAACGCTCTTGAACCAATTGACCCTTCAAACGATCTTGGACCAATTGACCCTTGAAACGGTCTTGAAGTCACTTGACCTTCAAACGGTCTTGAAGACCATTAGACCTTAAACGGTCTTGGTTCAATTGAATCTCCAAATGATCTTGAATCTTTTGTTCCCCCAAATGGTCTTGAGGTGCTTTGACCTCCAAACGGTCTTGATCTCAAAATCCCTAAACGGTCTTAAGACCGTTAGACCTTAAACAATCTTGATCTCAATTCTTTAAATGGTCTTGCCCTAATTCCTTCAATCAGTTTTGAAAACGTTTGATTTAAATATTGTTAAACCCCAAATTGTTTGAGACCGTTCGATCCTCCAATGGTTTGAGACCAAATGGTCCTCAAACGGTCTAAGACCGTTTGGTCATTTCAGCTTGAAACCGTTCAAACCTAAATTAGGGTTTTAACTTTAATCGATCTAGGGTTTGTAATCAAGGAACCTTCAAATGATGAAACCTTTGGGACTAGATCAATTGTACCCATTGGATATCCATCCAACCATGACACCACTTGACCTTAAATGGTCTTTGAGATCGTTTGCCCTCAAACGGTCTTGAGACCATTTGAGCCATTCAACATAGTAATGAACTCAATCAAATTTGGGTTTCAACCAATCAATCCGATTAGGGTTTGTAATCAATGGATCATCCATTATTGAATCCATTATAATTAGATCAATTTGAACCATTGGATCTTCTTTCATCCACATCAGAAATTGACCCCAAATGGTCTTGAGATCGTTTAACCTCAAACGGTCTTGAGACCGTTTGATCACCAAACGGTCTTGAGACTGTTTGGTCATCAAAGATGAAGACCGTTTGCTCATGATTTTTTATTGAGGTGTGTACTAAGATGACATCATCATCTTCAAGCTACAAGCCTTCGAAATTTTCTATGATCTTTGTGGTTATTTCAACAATTAATCAAAAGGAAATTCGGGAATGAAAAAGGAATCAACATATGATGAAGAAATGGAATCAATAATAACATTTAAGGGTTCAAGTTATATAACCCACCTTCAAAGTTGAATCCAAGCTTCAAGATTCGCGTCCCCAATGGTGAATGAAGCTTTCTCAACTGTCCAAGGTCCGTTCTCAAGTCTTTGGATGCAAAGGATGATCAAGGTTGAGCATTGAGTGGAGAAAAGAAGAAAATAAGCATTGAATTTCAATTTCCATCATGAAATCAAGGTTAAAGATGACTATGGAGCTTACCTACAGGTTGGGGTACATCCTCGTGTTGCTCCTAAGCTCCTTTGTCATTGGCCAAAGCAAAGGGAGAAAGTGGTTTGCAAAATTACCTTTCAAGTAGGGAGAAAATTGAATATATGTAATTGATTTTCTAGGAGAGAGAAAGTAGGGGAAAAATCCATCCATTTTCCTTGCCACATGCCCCCTCCCTTCCTTAACTCCGAATCCAACTCCCTTCATCCTCAATATCCTCTCGTTTATCCTTGAACTAAAAGAAATCACTTAAGCACCTAATTAATATAATACTATTATCCATTTTTAGTGGACAATTCTTTTAAATTAACAAATGCAAGTGGATTTCTTCACCTACTTAGGATATTTCGGTGCAACTCAAGGAATTTGGACGTCCTTGCACTATATTATTTCAACCAAAGCCTTTTTAGTTGATTGGCACTTCAATTAATATATTTATTTTTGCATTAAATTGAATTAGGGTTTCAATTATGCTTGAATCTTGATTATTTTAATATCAAGATTCTCTCTCCTCTAAAGAGATTCAAATGAGATGCCCCTCTGATTCTATTGTCTCTAATTGATACCAAGAAACATTAGGGACTCTCTAGAAGTGGTATTTTGCATATTGAACCCTAGGTTTTGGGTTAATTGCACATTACTCCAAAACTAGGTTTTAATGCACAAACATTATTCAAACAAGCTCATTTTTTGGAACTTAGGCTTGTGGAAGCCATACCTCAGCATCATTCTCATTCTTAAGATGCTATAACACTTTAGGATCATTTTATCATGTAAAATTTTCAAGTTAACCCCTCAACTTGGGTAATTTGCACTTTAGTCCAAAACGGGCAAAACATTGTTTTCAACATTATTCAAAAAGGACTAAAATTGAAACATAAGTTCCTCTTGAGCCTTAATTACTTTTCAAAAGATAAGACCAAGCATATAATTATCTTTCTTAAACAAAACATCTAGGATTAAAGAATAACCCAGGTTAGGTATGCTACAGGTTAGATTTCCTCTACATGGATCCTTGTGATCTAAGCTTGTAACCCTTTGTTTTATAATTGAATATAGTCATGTTTTTATTCCACTGCTATATTTGGTCTTATGATTACCATTATTTAAAGATTTGAAAATTTTAAACACACTCCATCATACCTTTTGAGTGTGTTTGGACTGGAGGTTCCATTCTTCAAATTTTTAGTAGAGAGGTGTTTTTGCTTCTTTACAGTTCATTTAACAAAATCTATGACATATAAATGGGTAAAAGAGCAAAAGAGATGTTCCCATAAAAAGAGGGTCATCAAAATATGAGTAAGTTCCAACAAGATATATATATATATATCAAGAAAATGAATTCCAAAAGAATGAGGCATATAAATAAACAAGTGAGAGAACAAATCTTGCTGTTATCATCCACAATATCACAACAATCATAATCATTTGCATGCAAATATATTGGAATAAAGTAACTATATTAGGGACATGACACCATTGAGTCATTAGCCTAAGTAAAATGGGTGTAAAAACACACCCTAGGTAGAAAAGCACACCTATGTATATATAAATGTAGAAAAGCATACCCTAAGTAGGAAAGCATACCCTAATGGTTACACATAAGCATCTAAGATAGTTATCTAGTCAAGCTATCTAACATGCATAAATAGAGTAGCAAGATATTTGCAATCACCATTCACATTTCCAAGTACAACAACAAAACAGGTGGGTCATAGACCCAAGGCAAAAAAGTATTCATCAAGCAAAGTGGAGTGAGATGATTCGATATCATGAAATAAGGAATATGCAATATGAATGAATAAAAGCGGACACTAATAAGAGGATGCCTCATTGTAAGAATATTTAAGTCAAATTATGCCCAAAATTGAATTGGGAGGAGTACATACCTTATGCATCCAAAAGTTAACTCTAATAAGGCACTTGGTCCACTATGTCACCTCTTCCTCATAGAAGTATATTATTTTATGTTAGTCGAAACAAATCAAACATGCATATTCATTCTCAACTTATCTATATATGTTTATAGTTCTTACCCTAATGTTAATCACTTAATGTCATATTAGGTTTGTTAATCTCTTTATATGATCCATTTGACATCCATTTTTTTATTAGATCCCTCTTTAGGTATATAAGTCAAAGCATGCCTATGTATATTATATGTGTGGGTAATAATAACCATTCTTGTAATATAGGCCTTGTAGTATTATTGTATCTCTCTACATCATATACTTCAAGTTTATTCAACTAGGTTGTTTATATTTGTGTTATTATTTATGTATGAATGTGTTTATAAAAGTCATTTGTATTTTTAATTACCATGACTTGTGATCATACATATTATGCATCTAGTGTTTTCAATTCATATGTGAAACCTTTGGGTGATACTTCAACTAAGTCAGATATTAATATGTTGGACATGTTGTTCTTCTGCATATAGTCTTCTTATTAACATATTTGTGAACTATTTTCCTAAAATTATATAATATAGACATATAGTTTACTAATATTAATATAGTTTGTATGATGGTAGATGATCAAGAGGTTTAGTTATTATATTAAATTGGTGTTATATCCTAAACACTTACATTATATTCTAAGTTCTAGGTGATATTTTGGTATCATGTTACATATATTATAAGTTTACTATGTTATTAGGATATATTTTAGTACCTATGGATTGACGAATCTAATTTATATTCATGTTATAACCCTAATAGTATAATCTACAACTTTTGATCTATCCTATAAATGAGTAATTAGAGACTGAAATACATCAAGATTACTGACCTATTGAGTCCAAATTTAGTCCTTGGTCTTTGAATAGAGAATTTGTTTGAACAACCATGAAAGATATATTCCTGTGGTCAGATTCCCTGGACAAAGCCCAAAATGATCATGTTGAATTCATGGTAGAGGGGTCGTGATGACTCTACCATCCTTGTTGTTGATGCTTCTTCGTAAGTCCATCTTCCTGGGCAGTTGATCATTAGATGGAAGAGGACTACCCCGACTTGCAAAGGCCAGGTTGGAGAAACAACTGTAAGGCCAATTGAAGGCCTAGAGGTATCAAAAGTGGAGGAGAGAACCTGATGTAGTTTTCTAGTAATTCGGTGAAGGTGGTATCTCCATGGGTGGATTGCAGGCCCGCCTTCTGTGGATCAATCTTGTGCATGGTTAAGGGTTGAAGGGGTTGTGGATTGGACAAGAAGGATGGACTTGATGGTGGTGTTGTATGGGCAATAGTAGATCCACAATGGTCGATAACAACTTCGTATGGGTTTGGTCTTGGGATGGAGGAAGAAGGTGAGGTTGGTGATCTGGTGGCAGTGCTGGCAATGCATGAAGATGGTGAAAGGATACATGGTTGTGAACATAGAGGGAAGGAAAAGGAGGCAAAGGAAAAGTGGAGAAGAGGGAAAGATGTTAATAGTCTCCTTGATCTTGGCTGCTGCAGTGCTAACATTGAGGAGGAAATCAGTGATTCGCAGATCCGACTCCATCGCACAACAAGTGGAAGAACTACTCGACAATCACAGTGGTTGTCGCTCTATAGGTGTCAAGAAGGTTGATGGCATGCAGATCTGTTGGATGCCAGTTCATCATGGAGACTGGTGCACATGGAAGAAAGGGAGTTAGGCATCAACAATGGTTGCTTGCCGTGGCCAATATTGTAGGTGGCGGGTAGTTGTTAGCAAAATCGTGGATAGTTGTAGAGTTTGTTGTGCTGAATAGATGGATGTCGGAACCCTAATCCCAGTGGTGGAAGCACCATGATATTGAAAACATAAGGAAACACCGCTGTCCTTGAGCATCACAAGTCCTTTGACGACCACTACAACATGCGGTGGTAGTCTCCTTGCTACCTTGGTTGTTGGGAACATGAAGACAGAGATGCTGGCATCTAGGGTTTAGGGCATTGAGGGAAGAAAGGAGGGAAGAAGCAGAGGAGGGTGAGGGATATAAGGATGTGGAAGAGTAGTAAGCCGATGTTTAAGGGGCATGATGCTAGTTACATAGGGTGGTGTCACTGTTTCAGACAGAGAGAATGCGAGGTGTGTGTGTGAGATAGGGAGGGGGTGCAACACACATGAGGCATTATAAGGTTAGGCATGTATTTATGGAGGATGAATATTAGATTGGTAAAAGGAATATAATTGAATGCAATTAATATGTATTATGACTTGTAACTTTAACCAACTAATTGGGAGTGAAATCAATGTCCGTTGACACAAGAATTGATAAGTAGACTAAATTAGGCATGGAGAATCTAGTTTTATTTTCAATTTCTATTTTTGAAGCCATTAGCTATTTTGTCTTTCTATTAGGTAATATATATGTATATATATTTAGTGTATTTCACATTTAATCAATTGGCTATAATATTCTTCATTTATCTATTTTAATTCATTATGACATAATACTATATTTTTCTTTATTTTTCTACATCCTCTAATATTAGACCCTAGAGTTATAAAATAGAGTCATAACCTATTAGATGGTGAATTTTTATGATTGATCCCATAAATTAATTAGTTATTTTATCCTAAACTTGTATTTAAAAGAAGTGTTATTTATAAATGATGTTATTTGAACCCAATTTAATCCTAATATTGCCTAAACTGCTGAAAGGAAAAGTATCTGACATTATTTGAATGAAAAAGTCCTACAAAGAGAGGAGTGTAGATGGGTACCTAGAGTTGAGTATGTTACAATGACTTTGAAGCAATTAGTTCAATCCTACCTACAAAGGACAAATGACTATCTCTCCAACCATCTAATTTGGATTTTATCTTGTCCAGAATGGGAGCAAACAAAATGTCACAGAACTGTTTATCACCCTAAGTCCACACTCCTAATGGCTATAGACAAAGGCGAGTGGGCTTGGGTGTCCATCCCTAGAATAGCACATAGTTTCACACAAGCAATATATATATATATATATATATATATATATGAAAATGTAGTAACAAAACTAAAGAGAGAACAATATACTAACCATGAAGTTAGATATGTTCCCATTTCTATATTTAAGTATACCCATTGGCAATTCATTTCATAGCTTAGTTTCTTGAGTGTAGTGGATCTTCATTTGGTAACTGCAAATTCCATAAACAAAATATATCAATGCGAGTGCATTGAGTATGTTATGAAAAACATGTAACCAAAATTTAAGAGTAATATAAAAGCTGCTTGGCTAGAAACATCATAAAAAACAAGAACCATAAATAAGATGAGAACACTTAACGACTTTCTTCTATACAAAGCATGTTTTAGGTTTCTTTATCCATAATATCAACACATGCATGTGACCACTTTTCAAGGAAGGGTCTGTGAGGGGCATTTGAGGCCCAAAACCTATATGCTCCCTATTTCTACTTGAGGGACCTCAAGAACAAAGTCAATGAGCTAACCCTATGTAATTTGTGCCTTGTTCCCTTACCTTGAGAATTTAGGAAGGTATACAAGGTTATATACTGGATTTCTCTCTATTATGTTCAAGGTTTGTCAACATACTATAATCAACATGAAAGTAGTATTCATAGAAAATAGTAGCTCAAACAAGTAATTATCTATCCAAGCATTCATACACGCATACATACAAACAAGACAATATCATAGTAGGGTCAAGAGATTAAGCATACCTTGCAAGTAGAGTACAAGTTATGTTTCTTGAGTAAGATTCCTAGAGATGATCCAAACCAAGGGGACCTAACATACAAAAAATATAGTATGGGGTCTTAGATCAAAAGGGTTTTGATAATCTAACGATCATATGATTCATGTGGATGTTCCCCTAGATCTAGTTTTCACTTAGTTCAAACATAGTTTCCAAAGTCCCAAACATACATGCATTATTGAACATATTCCAAGTATCATGATTAATCCTCAGGTATAGGTGAACCATCCACATTGTGAGTAATACAAGATAAAGATAGATCTAATTTGACAAAAGGGGTAGCGTGAGAATTGGATTATCATCATCGTCTATTCATGGAAGACCATAATTAGTCATGTGACATCAATTTAATGCAAATTAATCTCATTTCCAAGTCATATGATCATGAAAGAACATAGGATAGTTTAAGGAGGTATTTTAGTGCTACATCATGATTATTAATATTGATTTGAACAAAATAGGGCATTATATTAGCATCAAAGTCACATTTCATCCAAATAGAATAAACTAGGTCAACTAGATCATTTTAATGCACAAATTAAGTACTTGAGACCTTATGAGGCAAACTAGAATTTTAGTGTAAGCTGTTGGTTCAAAAAGGTGCAAGGCACAATATAAGTTTAGTGTTTCGAAGTTCAATCATTTCAAGATGAAAAATTAGGTCCAAGTTTCAGTTATGATCAACTTGCATTCATTTAAGCACATAAAAGAACCATATTTAGGTCATAAAAGATCAATAAGGCATTATGGTGCATATAAAAGGTCCAAGACATTTATATCACAATCATACAAGAGTAACATTAATAATCTAAGTTGTGTTGCACAAGGGAAGTCATAGATGAACATTAAAGTGAACATTTTTATATCAAAAGGATCATAAGAACATGTAATTTAGAGAAACATGAGAGTTACAAGTTGATTTGGATTCTAAAACTACTTCCAATAGATAGATCTTGTCGAGAAGATAAAAAATAATATATTTTATGCCTCATTTGTCCAATGGATGCCCAAGTTATCAATTTTGGAAGATTTGTATAGAAAACTTTAGAGATGAGGGGGGTGTTACCAATCATTATTTGATTAACTTCGGCCATTGATGTTCAATCCGACGCCTTGTGCTATGCATTTGAGCTGGTGGGTTCCCAGTCAGTCATGCATGGGTTCCATCATGACCACACAGTTACCAACACTCGAAGTTGTTGGTCACCATCCTCGAGCAGTTGGGCAATACTGGAGATTGCCTGCCACCACCTCACTATCCTAGTGTCACACGGGCCCGTGCCATCATGGAAGAATTTGACTGGTGGATCACCTCGTTGACCAGATCGAGTGACAGGGTGCTTGAAGATGACAACGGTGGGGGAGAAGGGAGGCCAAATCTGATCGTTCGTGGGGTGATCAATGGTCCATGGCCCATCACCTTCCCTCGAAACCCAATGTGTGAGGCTTCCATCAGTCCACGATGGCAGGCCATAATGATCATTGGAGAAAGTTTTTTTTAGATATTTAGACTTTTGGAGGACTAAAAAAAGTGTCGCCTGACTCGAGATGGCATTGTGGACCATCCGATGGTCTTGGATAGGCTCAAGTTAGACTGGGGAAGAACCCCCAAAACCACACCATGGTGGTGCCACCATGGCTGAGTTGAAGGAATAGAAGATGGGGGTGAAGCTGGAATGCATGAAATGAAAAGAAGAATGAAGGGAAAGAAAGAGGGGATAAATAGGAAGTGAAATGTGGTGGAAATTTTTGCCAAAAAGGGAGTGTAGGATGGTGATTGGTGGTCCAAAAGTCACTGCTACAGCTATTTTGCATAGTGTACGACCAAAGGTTGGAGAAGACATGCCCGCCGTTGGATGGAGGGGCACTATCAGTGGGACCAAAATTAAGGGTCAAGATTGATCCACATATGCAATACATGATTGTCTCAAAGATGGATTCATGACATGGCCAAGGACAAAGGGCGCCAATTTTAATTGGGTCGCACACACTATTTGGGCTCAATTAGGGGTAAATAAGCTAAAGTAGTGGTAAAAAAGATTAAGTTTGCAAATTTCAAAATGTAACTTGGACTAAGGTAGTCCTATTAATGTGATTTTTGTGTCATTAGAAAGATAATTGGAAGCTCTACAACTTAAAAAGTAATAGAGAGTAAGTTGGTGATATTAATTAGGTTCAAAATGGGTTTACAAGATGATGACATGTTAAGGATTTGAAACTTAAGTCTAGAAGCAAAAAGAATGTCACCAAAAGACACATGTATGCAATATAATTCAGTTTAGTATCAAAGCATATTAAATCATGAAATTAGGGTTAAGAGTGAGAAACTTATGCAAGTAATAGGTGCATATCACATGTATGAAGAGAGAGAAAATTTCAAGTGGTCACATCCTCCCCACCTTAAAAGACATTTGTCCCCAAAATTAGATCAAGTCATCAACCAAGATTTGGACTCATATTACATATCATAATCAACTTGGTATTACATCAACATCAAAACTGTTTCAAAATTGAGTAATTGAGCATCAAGGTCAAATCATAGTCACATTGATCATCCAATAAGAAAGATCATCACATGATTCACAAATTAAGAGAGATTATCCTAAAGATTCACCAATTTGGAGAGATCACTTCTAGTTCAAACAAATATAGCTCTTGAATTCAAGATTAAGGCATGAATTTCATTCCCAAAATTTAGGGTTCTAGTTTCTACATTGGCCTAGGTGGGGTTATACATCCATGATTGAGATTTCATATTTCAACAATTTGAGACAAGCATCATAATTTCAACAATGTGATTTTGTGCTCAAAATCCATGGAAGGTCCCACCCTTGTCCACATGGTCACCCTTTAGTCATTAATTGAGAGAATCATCATGATTATCATTTTAATATTTTAAGATTTGGGAACATGAAAGTCATTAGTCATATATCGAGGGTAATATCTAGATCCAAATAGGGTGACTATAAGAGTCAAATCAACAGAAAAATAATTTATCATGGGTCATATTTCATTATTCACTATCGAGAGTCAATTTTGGACATCAAAGTCATAGGTCCAATCATTTTTAACCTAGATTTTAGATTCCCATTAAGACTTCAGGGGCGATCATACATCCACATACATTAATCAAGCAACAATCGAGCAACATTTTGAGCAACATTTTGAGTAAAGTTCAAGCAACATTTAAGCAATATTGAAGCAATATTCGAGCAACATCTCACGGTATAAATATCAAGTTCATTATCATGGTATTCAAGGTCGATGAATGATTTAAACCTAGGTCTTTCTAGGAACTTAACTATAAGCTATAATCAGTAACATCATATTTTAAGATCATTATCAAATTGAGATTTCAAGATTAAGTATCAATATCTTCACATACTTAACCTATTAGGGACTTAGGTCAAGGAACCAAAATTGTATCAAAGGGGTTACCTTTCCAAACTCTAAACAGTCCACAAGGTGATAATGTAGAAGTAGTAAAATAGGGACGCGACTTAGGTTAGGGAAGTCATGAGTCAACAACTATCCTAATCTAGCACATTAATCTACACCAGTCATGCATATCCAAATAAGGAGAGTATGAATTATCAAATCATATTTTACATTATAGCAAGTCAAACATCAAGATCATTAATAGGGAAACTGGTTTTCAAGAATTTTGTGAGTTCCATGTCATATTTACATTCCCTCCCTTTCATGGTTAAGGTAAGGGTAGATTTTGGAAATCAAGAAGTCAACTGAGAACTCAAGAGTTTGAGCATAAAGGGAAAGAGTGAGATCCATGTCCATCATGTTTATTCAAAATCGAGATTACAAAGAGGCATGGAAGTCAATAGGGATATGACTCATGTATTTAAGTATTCACATCGTGATCTAGGTATCCAAAGACAGTCATGTCAGAATATGTGACGTGATACATATCAATACGACAAGTTTTGCTTAGATATGTTTGAGTTTTGATCAAAATAGGGACAACATAGATTTAATCAACATGGACCCCATCAAACATGGGGTATAGAACATAAGTTCCACCTTGTATCAGCAACATAAATGATTTACCTAAACACCGAATGCACTTATATCCAATTGGTATCATTGAGTTTGCATAAACTTTACACATGCGTACATCCTTTCAAGAGTACTTTCATTTATCACATAGGGTCTTTCGTTTAAGATCAGACCATGAATGTATCATCTTAATCAACTTGAGTTCAAATCAATTTTAGTTATCCCATGCATAAGCTACCCATAGTAGAGAAATCATGTGATTAATAGGCATGAGAGAAGAATCACATGAGGAGATGAGAAGACTAATGATATACCATATACTTGAGTGGCTTAGGTAGTCCTTAAAGAAGAGGTGAGATGCTATAAGACTCTCTAAGATTTATGGGAAGATGTGTTATGCCTTACACATATATATAGCCCTATGTGTATGGATTTGATACCATTTGTCACAAAACTATTTATTACGCTAAGTCCACACTCCTAATGGCTACATATCCAAAGGCGTGCAGACGTGGGAGTCCATCCCTAGAATGGTACATAGTTACACACAAGCAATATATATGGAAAGACAATAACAAAACTAAAGAGGTAACAACATACTAAACACAGACATAAGAGATATGTACCCATTTCTATATTCAAGTATACCCATTGGTGATTCATTTTAGAGTTTAGAGTATTGAGTGGGATGAATCTTCATTTGGCAACTACAAGTTTGATAAACAAAATATATCAATGTGAGTGCATTGAGTACGCAATGAAAAACATGTAACCACAATTTAAGAGTAATATAAAACTTGCTTGGCTAGAAACATCATAAGAAACAAGAACTAGAAATAAGGCGAGAACACTTTATGACTTTATTCTATATAAAGCATGCTTTAGATTTCTTTATCCATTATATCAACATTGGCCTTTGACCACTTCTCAAGGAAGGCTCCATGAGGGGCTTTTGAGTCTCAAAACCTATATGCTCACTATTTATATGCGAGGGACCTCAAGACCAAAGCCAATGAGCTAATCCTATTTCATTCATGCCTTATGATCTTACTCTGAGAATTCAAGCAGACACATAAGGTTATATAATGGATTTCTCTATATTATGTTTATGGTTTTTCAACATAATATAATAAAAACAAAAGTAGTATTCATAGGAAATAGTAGCTCAAACAAGTAATTATCTATCCAAGCATTCATACGAGCATACATACAAACAAGCCAATATTATAGTAGGGTCAAGAGATTAAGCGTACCCTATGAGTATAGGACAAGTTATGTTTCTTGAGTTAGAGTCCTAGAGATGATCCAAACCAAGGGGACCTAACATAGAAAGGATATAGTATGGGGTCTTAGATCAAAAAGGTTTTGATAATCTAATAATCATATGATTTATGTGGATGTTCCCCTAGATCTATAGTTCAAACATAGTTTCCAAAGTCCCAAACATACATGCATTATTAAACATAGTCAAAGTATCATGATTGATCCTTAGGTCTAGGTGAACCATCCACATTGTAAGTAACACAAGATAACGATAAATATGATTTGACAAAAGGGGCAACATGAGAATTGGATTATCAGCATGGTTTATTCATGCAAGATCATAATTAGTCATGTGGCATCAATTTAAAGCAACTTAGTCTCATTTCCAAGTCATATGATCATGAAAGAACATTACATAGGTTAAGGAGGGATTTTCATGCTACATCATGATATTTAATATTGATTTGAACAAGATAGGGCATGAGATTAGAATCAAAGTCACATTTCATAAAATTAGAATAAACTAGGTCAACAAGATAATTTTAAAAAATTCTTAAGACCTTATGATGCATACTAGCACTTTAGTGTAATATCTTGGTTCAAAAGGGTACAAGGCACAAGATACGTCTACTATTTTCGAAGTTCAATCATTTAAAGATGGAATATTAGGTACAAGTTTCACATATGATCAAGTTGTATTTATTTAAGCACATAGAAGAACCATCTTTAGGTCATAAAAGATGAAGAAGGTGTTACGGTGAATGTAAATGGTCTAAGACATTTATATCACGTTCAAAAAAGAGTAAGATTATTAATCTAAGTTGTGATATACAAGGGAAGTTATAGACTGACATTAAAGTGGACATTTTTATATCAAAAGGATCTTAAGAACATGTAATTTAGGGAAAGAAGACAGTTACAAGTTGATTTTGATTCTGAAACTAATTCCAATAGATAGAACTTGTAAAGAGGATAAAAAATCATATATTATAGAAGTTTTCTTTAAAAAACTTTAGAGAAGAGGGGGTGCTACCAACCATTATGTGATTAACTTCGGCCGCTGATGTTCGATCTAGCACCTCGTGCGATGCCTTTGAGCTAAGAGGTTCCCAGTCAGTCATGTGTGGGTTCCATTATAACTGCATGGCTACCCAACATCGAAAGTCACTGACCACCATACTCAAGCGGTTGGGCAACACTGGAGGTCACCTGCCACCACCTTTCCATCCCGGGGTTGCATGTGCCTGTGCCATTGTGTCATCATTCCACTGTTAGGTCATCTCATTGACCAAACCGAGCGATAGGGTGCTTGAAGAGGACAAAGGTGGGGGAGAAGGGAGGCCAGATCTGGCTGTTCATGGGGCGATCAATGGTCCATGCCCCGTTGGCTTCCCTCGACACCCAATGTGCAAGGTTTTCATATGTGTGCGATGATAGACTGTAATGCTCACAGGAGAAAGGGGGGTTTTAGAGATTTAGACTATCAGAGGCCTTAAAAATGTCACCTAACCTTGGGATGGTCTTGCAGACATGTCGTTGGTCTTAGATAGCCCCAAGGTAGGCTAGGGAAGAAACACCTAAAGCCACACCACAATGGTGCCTCCATGGCAAGTAGAAGAAAGAGAAGAGGGGGTGAAGATGGCGAGCATTGAATGAAAGAAGAATGAAGGGAAAGCAAGAGGGGATCAAGAGGAAGTCAATGGTGGTGGCAATTTTGCCCAAAAAGGGCACATAGGATGGTGATTAATGGTCAGTAAGTGGATGCTACAACTATTTTGCGCAGTGTATGGCCAAATGTTAGAGAAGACACACCCACCATTGGATGGATGGGCGCTATCTGTGGGACCAAGATTAAGGGTCAATATTGATCCATAGAGGTGAGACATGATTGGCTCAGAGATGGATTCATGGATCCATGACATGGCTAAGGGCAAGGGGGCGTCACTTTTAATTGGGAGGCACAACCTATTTGGGCCCAATTAAGGGATTATAAGCTAAAAAGTGGTAAAATAAAGATTGAATTTGCAAATTTCAAAATGTCATAACTTGGACTATGGTGTTTTGATTGATGTAATTTTTGTGTCACTACAAATACAATTGGAATCTCTAAAACCTAAAAAGTAATAGATATTAAGTTGATGATATTAATTGGGTTAACATTGGTTTACAAGATGGTGACATGTTAAGGATTTGAAACTTAGGTCTAGAAGCAAAAATAATGTCACCACAAGACACATGTATCCAAGATAATTCAATTTAGCATCAAATCATATTAAATCATGAATTAAGGTTAAGAGTGGGATACTTATGCAAGTAGTAAGAGCATAACACATGCATGAGGAGAGAAAAAATTCCAGGTTGTCACATTAACTCCTAGTAATTCTCCCATGAAAAAGAGGAAGGCTGAGATACTTCATATGAAGATTAATATACTTAATATTAAGAACATTTTCAATTTTATGAATATTAGTATTTCTATCGACACAAAATATTGATTTCTCATTACTAATCTTGCTAAAATCCTTGAGAATGGTAGCAATTTCAATTGCAGTTTTGTGATTAGAATCAACAAAGAAAACCACATCAAATGCAAAAAGAATATGAGATATCGAAAAGTTATGACCGACACAGATAACATCAATTTTTCCTCTTTAACAACTTTTACTATCATTGAGGACAACCCCTACATATCTAGAACAAATAAGTAAGGGGCCAGGGGGTCCCCTTGATGAATACCCCTAGAGGGATAAAATCTCTCTGTAGGAACCCAATTGAACATGATTTGATTTCTAGTAGTGTTAATGATTTCATCAATGCAGTGAATCCAGTAGGGTGGCAATCTCACGTCTGACATAATGTCTTTGAGGTATTGCCAATCCACAGAGTCATAAGCCTTCATAAGATCAATTTTAATACACATCTTTGGTTTTGCACTCCTCATGATTGAATTCATAAATTCAATAAAAAGAAGGGTTGCATAAAAAATAGACCTGCCTTTTAATGAATGAAAAATGTGTTTCACTAATAAGACCAAGACAGATATTTTGAAGTCCACTCACCATGATTTTAGAGACAATTTTGAAAATTATATTACATAGGGATACAAGCCTCAAATCTTTAATATTAGAAGCATACATGTTTTTAGGAATAAGAGTGATAAACTTGTTGCTAACCTCCTTAAGCAATTTTCCACTTCTAAAGAAATTCTGCACAGATCTAATGATATCATCCCCAACCACATCCCACACTACTTTGAAAATTTTGTAGTTGAACCCACCAGGTCCCGAGGTCTTATCCTCATTAGAAAGAAGAGTAACATTCTCTACTTCTCTGGTAACCACCTGACATAGAGAAGAAATCTGATCATCATTAAGTAGAGGTATAGGAATATTATCATGATTCCATGAGTTGATATCACCTCTCTTCTTGGAGGTATGGAACTCTACAATATGATATTGAATATCCTCTTCATCATATTTCATGAAACAATTGATCTTCATACATTTAATCAAGTTGGTTATTCTTCTAAACTTAAAAGTGGAATTGAAGAGCTTCAAATTTTTGTCTCCAAGCTTGAGTCACTTGACTCTAGATTTTTATCTAAACTAATTTTCTTCCTCATTTTAATCCTAAATGTCTTCTATGCTTTTCATATTAGCTCTAACATTTGATTCCTTATCACCCATATTTTTATCAAGAGGCTCTTGTAGTTGACCAACTTCAACATCACTGATTCTCTTTCTCTCATTAATAATTCCTACTATGTCTTTGTTCCACTTAGACATGCATATCTGACTTTCTCCAACTTTTCATTAACTCTGACATGGGGTTGCCAACAATTTCACAATCCCAAGCATTTTTCACAACATCTGTAAAGTCACTTTTATCCACCCAAGCATTGATGAACCAATATGGTGTTTTGCATCTTTCAAATGTGTCATCAAGGACAATGGTAATGCCTATGTGATAATTGTGAATTGTTTGAGAAATATCTCTTCAAACCTTTTAGGTTCATTTCAATCAGATTATCCCTGTTCACACAATCATTGAAATTCTTCATAGAAGAGTAAGAGGGTTCATTTATAGCATACATGTCTGAGGTAAACATGAATGCATTACAATCTCCACCACGGGCCAATAAATTTCCCATACATAATAATTAAGTCTCTCCATGAACTGATTCGGTCAGAGTCTTTGTTATGGCCATAAACACCGGTCAAGAAGAAATTGTTGTTGTTATTAGCAATCAAACAATGTATCAACTAGTTAGAATCAATGACCATTTTGATGTCAATATTCAGATTAAGACATGCTACGATCACACTTCCTAACACATGCTTTCTATTACTAGAAACTCAATTAATAGAAGGCCAAAGCCTACTCATCATCTTCTTCATCTTCATTCTCCTCACTTTGAACTAAAAAAGATAGAAAATCCTTCTTTTTGTTTTTGTGACGATCTCTTATATAGCTGGTTGCCTACATGGATTATTCAATTTCACATGTCTCACATTCCATGAAATAATAGAAGGGGGATCAATCATTTTCACAATTTCCTAGGGTGCTTTGCTCTGAGTCAGAGTGATTCACAAACATAGTTTGAAATCTATTTGGTGATAGCATCATACCAGACTTAAGATCAACTTTACTGCTCTTGATGGAAATCACAAGTGGAGTATAAGATTTTTTCCTACCTTTTCTACCCATAATAAGACGGAAATCATCAACATTTGGATCTTCCACAATATTTGTAGAGGTAGTGAGCTGGTCAACTGTTGGTTTGTTACACTAATGAGTTTTAATCTTAAGAAAGATCTTTTACTCAACTAACCAAATTCTGCAAGTATACGGAAGTAGTCGTAGTCAAGGTCGAACACAAGGAGATTTAGCAATCAATTAAACGCAGTAGTGCTAAGGTTCAACAATCTAGACCATTTTAAAGGTGATTAGGTTGATTAATCTAAAAATTTCAAAAATAAGCAAACAATAAACAGATTACTTAAGAGATTAAAATTCAGATATAGGAGTATCTCGGACTTATGATTTCACCAACACATCATAGCATGGCATATGAGCATGAAATTTAAACATACTAAGCACTTGTTTTAAAGGAGGGTTGTATGTTGCACTTCACCTCTCGGTGTAAGTACAACAATCCTAACTCAATTCAACATTCCCATGTATGAATTTCATTTTGAACCACAAACCTACTCATCAACTCCATAAATTCCACTCTCGTGGTAAAGAAGGAGTTGCCTAGAGAGTAACTCCTTACTCTCCCACCTCTCTTCTCAGATCAAGCAAAAGAGCATAAAACATACACATAAGGTGGCCAACCATACATGTAGAAAAGAAGAAATTGGTACTCACAAGGTGAAAAAACAAGCAACATAGCATTTAGTGCGAAATTATCATGTTCCATACATGCTATGACATGGGAGCTACTCTCCCATATCCAAGAAAAGGAAACTACTCATCCATAATGGTGTAAAACAAAAAATGCACAGAAATTTCAGAGTTCAACATGATTTAGAGAAGGAAAAGTAAAGAAAACCCAAGGTGTAAGAGAAGAGGAGTAGAATTCTGGCTTGAGGAAGAAATCCCACTCCGACAGCTGCTCCAAACCAGACAAACCTATCTCCCAATAAGCTTTATGGAGTGGAGAAGCTCTACTTCACCTTGGAGAAGAAGATTGGAGAAGAAAAGAAGAAGAATGGGGTTCTTTTGCAGGAAACCACCCTCTTCCACCTGCAAAATTGCCCTCCTAGATCTAGCCTTGCTCTGGGATGAAAGAGTTTTGAATTATGACCCAAGATGATTGCTCCATAGAGTGGTTTCATCTTTTATAACAAAAGGAGTTGTATTTGAAAATTGCTAAAACAGACATGCACACAACATGTCTTTTTCTGGACACGGCGTGTCTCGTCTCCGGCAGTTGTTTCTGAGTGTAAAGCACATGACGTGTATGGTTTAATACACGCCGTGTACGTTACCAGAAAGGCTAGACCTTGTTCTGAATTCCTAGGTACGCGTCATGTCTTTTGTGGACATGTCGTGTACTTTTCTTCATAGTCTGAAGTAACATGCCATCTGAAAATGCACACACCATGTATTAAATAAGACACATCGTGTACATTGCTGTTTCAGAAGAATTAAAGTTCTGATCATCTGCAAGGCGTGGAGAAGTCCCGATAATGATGAGATTGAGTTGGGATATCTCTAATTTGATCCTTTTGATGCAAATATGCAATACACATCATGTGATAAGAAAAACAACAAAAAGGTTGCAAGAATGATATGAATAGAGGCTAAATGAGAATAAAATGAACTGAATTTGTGTGTGAAATCATGTGAAAAGATGATGTGGAAACCACACAACATCAACACTGGCAACAAGAAAGGAAGTTGTCAAGCCTGCATCCATAGAATAAATTTTAATAGTCTCAAGAACCATGATATCTTTAGCTACATCTTCAAAGTGCTCAAGTTCTCCTTCTCCATTCTTTGACTCTTACTATTGACTAGTGTCATTCAACTCCACTTCAAGGACAACAATCTTCTTAGGGAGTGAAACCTTATTTGACCCAACTTTTAGTGTACTTTCACAACCATTGTCTTCATGACCAAAGTACCACAAATTGAGAACTTAATAGGATACCATCATACTGCAAAGTTAAAACATCTTTGATTCCATCATCACTTGTCATAGTAACACTAGTAGGGAACTTTGATTCCACCTTCATGAGGATTGACAATCTAGAAACATCTGGACATTTGAGTTGCTGGGTTAATCTATCAATTTTTAGAAGCTTACCAATGTAGGATTCAATCATACTAAAAACATCATCATCCCATAACTCCAAAGGTAGGTCATAGATCCTTTTCCATAGAAGAATCTTCACCAGTTTAAGATTATCAAGTGATTATTCCCACACCCATTTTTTGATGATTAAAGGTTTTCCCTTTATGAGCCAAGGGCCTTTGCTAATAGCTATTTCTAGATCTACCTCAATCATGAAGATGGTATAGTCATCGCCTCTACATAGAATATCAATGCTCCCCTTCACGCTCCACAAATTTTGAAGATGAATTAGTAGTGTGGCCCAGTGTGGTTTATATCCACAATGTATCCAACTGTAGATAAACTTCATTTTCTTACATTTTTCTTCAGAATGGATCCGGATAGACAATCGTCTCATTTATCACCTCTACCTCTATAACCTTAAATGACTGATTCTCAAGAGGAGGAGAAAAAAGATAAGTCCATTACTTCTCTTCCTTTGCAGCTTGGATGGGAGGAATCTTCCTTGGCTCTATTCTATGAGGGATGCAAGGTTTAGGCCTCCCTACTGGCTAGTTCCTCTGATAACCTCCCCCTCTAGCGTTGCCAGGTGAATCACATGTTCCATCACCCTATGCACTGTGAGAGGTCATCAAAAAGCAAATAAAAAATTATGTTGCTTAGATCCCTTTTATGAATTCAAAATTGTGGATTCCTCCTTTTTAGATAACAGTAAGTGAAATTTTCTGTGTAGTAGGAATGTTTTGATCATGCATTGTGCGAATCAAATCCTGAACCTCATAAAAGACATGTAACAATGCAAGTGGTGAAACCTCTTTTTACATGGACTATTGGTGAGATTATAGTTGTATTCTTTTCAAAGATCATAGCTACATACTTTATTCCTCTTCTAGCTTGAGTCACATTTGAGACTTGAATCATGTTCCATTTGAAATGACATTTTTTGTGGGGTGCCCTTATTACTACTCTCTTCCTTCTTATTTGGTTTATGTAACCCTTCCTTAGATCAAATGAATACCCTACTTGTGACTTTTTTGGTTTTACTTGAGACATATTGATTTACCTTCCTTATGATAAATCCAATACAATATGCATATTTATTATAAAACTCCTCAACCTTATCAATACTGTCAAATTGCAAACCCATGAAAGATTGCAGTATATATTGTACTTATACCCTTTCATCCTCTATAGGGGTTTTAGTTTCTTCTAGCAGGTTGTCATTTTCATCCACTACTTGGTCATCACCTAACCAATCTATTCCCGCCATGCCGTAAACATCATGTGAAAAATCCATATATAAAAAGGTCATAATGATTCCCACATTTGTAGATTTCCAATGTGATGCCCCATCATGCTAAACGAGATTACTCAAACCAAAACACACGATAAAGTATTAATTATTCACATAAGACCAGAAAAGTGAATAAATTAAAACTGATTTCAACGTTTTCGTTATGTTCAGAAACATTACATAAAGGTCCAACAACTTACATATCATTACATACCATATTAGGTATTTACATGTATGTCCAGTGGCCATCAACAAAAGAGATGTTACACATATACATGCCATATACAAACATAGACATACTGCCAAAAACTCGAGTCGATGTACACATCATCTACAAAACATCCCTTGTCCAAACCTGAGAGTACAAGGATGACTCTAGGACACACTATCAACTAAAAAATCTTCTACTTCTATTGCTCTCCAAGCTGCTCATTCTTACTACCATGATCCTGACGACATCGTTGATGACCACCTAAAAAGATGTGGTAACCCAAGAGGTGAGAAAAACATTCCAACGAGAGATATAACTCTCAAAAAAAACTATTGATTACAACATGATATATCATTAAACAAGTGAAGAGGTTAAAAAAATTAAGTAAGTTAAACTAATAGGCATGGTAACAAGTAGGATTAAAAAGATGTATAAAGGAATAGATAAAACTACCATGTTACTAAGCAGTTAACTATTCTTACTGCACTATATGGCATCTAGCAGGATAAGAACAAAGCAAGAGTTCACAAAACAATATCAATCATGTTTAACCCTAAACAAATATACTACACACTTGTATTACATCTTTTATTAATCCCTGAGGAGTTTGATGTATATCACTCATACTCCAACTGACCACTGCTAAATCAAAATTAGTTCCATAAAAGGTCTAGGAGAGCTGGACTCCTAAGATATCATCTTCCTCAGTCAGTACGAGTCAGCCACAATGACATATATATAGGCCAACTACAAAATAGCCTAGTCCATTCTTGGTGTATAGGTTACGACAATAGTAACCAAAGTATACAAACCCTACCATCAAAGGTACAATTGTAGATGCCCTCAATCATATGTCATATAAAAATACTTAAGATATGAGCATAGTCACTCTCCTACTGAGGTATGATTGCACCCATCCTCAAAACCTTAGGGCCAGGATTTCAAGGACAGACAATCTCTTACACCTTGCAACTCATCAATATATGTTTGAGCTTCCATTAAAGAATACTCATTTCAGCATCCAACAAGTTCTGACACTAGATTGGATCTATGGAATAGAGCACTACATGATTAGGGTTTCACTTGATTAATTAGTTAATACCAATTGGGTATTTTTTAATTGCATCAATAAAGTTACATACAAACCCTAAAAGAGTCCTACAAAACATGGGTAAATTGCAACTTCAAAATATATAAAACATGTAAAACATGATTTATCACATGGTCACAAGATACCAATCCTTGTCACATCATGAAGAGGGTCACACTTCCATTAAAGCTTAACCGTGCTCAAAGGTCATTAAGACCATCACATCATTTTTTGTAAGAACATCATTATCTTTCCATGCCTTACCAAAGGCTCATCAACCATCACCATACATGTGGCATATAAGTTCAACATAACATTGCATTTAAGATTTTATGATGTTCATATGGTAACACATTAGGGTTACAAAAACATTTAGAGAGAGGAAGTATTTTCTCATCATACTAATCACCCAAGAAGGCTAAGCATGACTAATCTTCATCACTTACTTAAATCAGGGTTAGGTTTATCCAGATGAGTTGAATTAGGGTTATAATATTACACTCAAGTATAAGCCCTAATTCTAGTATTACCATCATTTCATGAATGCATAAGGTCAACCATCACCATCATAGAGTCAGGAAAACGTAGCAACCACATAGGCAAGAAATTCTCATCAACCACTTAGGTCAGAGAAGTCATCGACCACCAAGATTCAAGAAGGTTAGCAACCACTAAGGGTTAGAAAAGTTGGCAACCGCAAGGGTTAGGGTTCTTAACAACCAACTAGGTCAAACAACCTCATCGACTGCTAGGATTCAAACCTTAATGACCACTTATGGATCCAAAACGTTAACGACCGCTAAGACTCCAAAAACCCAATGACCACTAAGGGTCCAAAACATGGCGAGCAATTATGAATCCAAAACTTGGCAACCATCAAGTACAAACCTTGGTGACATAATGAGTTCAAAACTTCATCGACCATCAAGGATCCAAAATCTTGGCAACCATTAATGATGTCAACATTCTTAACGACCAACATAGCTCAAAAACTTGGAAACCACTCAAGTTGAAAGTTTATTGACCACATGAGTTCAAGACTTGGCTACCACATGTGATACAAAGATCTTTCGCGACCACGTAAGATCAAGATCCCATCAAACATATGAAATCAAATCTTAGAGACCACCTAGGATCAAAACTTGACGACCATCATGAGGTACAAAACTTCATCAAACACATAAGAGTGAAGTCATAGAGACCACTCATGGTAAAAAAAAGTTTAACGACCATCGCAGCCAACATGGAGATCAAGAACTTGGGGACTACATATGAACCACACATGTTATCAAGATCTAGGATTTATTACCTTCAAGAAGGAAAACATGCATCAGATGTAGAGGTACATCAAAATGGATCATCTACTCAAATCCTACGGTCCAAGATCAACCATAAGCAATGATATTATCTCTCTCTACTAAGAACAACATTTTAGGGCAACATATGTACATACAAGACAGTAGAAAGAAATAATCATGAAGAAAGTTATATAACTCACTTTAGAGATAATGAAGCAAGTCCAAACGGAAAGGTAGCTCAAAGGAAATAAGGTGGATCCCTAGCTTGAGAACTCCTCTCGGCCAAGCTTGCTCCTGCTCCATCAAGGAAGCAAACCCTAGGTCAAGGGAGCAAGAAAAAGGCATTCTTCAAGCTCTAGATCAAGCTCCACCATGGATCCAACCAAGAAAAAGGGGAAGATAGAAAAGCAAGGAAAACAAAGGGAACTAGGGATATCTCACTTACAAAGACCAAGAAGCAAGCCAAAGAAGCTTCACAAGCATAAGGAGAGGGTAGATTTGAACCCTAGGTACACATGCAAGGTAGATTGGCCAAGCTCCTTCAACTTGAGTTCCTCCTTCTACACCAAGAAAGGGGGATGAGCTCCAACAACAAGGAAGAAGAGAGAGGAAACTAGGTGTGTAAAGATATTGTTTGCATGCAAGGAGGGAGGTATATAAAGCTTAGGGTTGGAGAGAGAGAAAGGGTTACATGTTAAGCCAAGCATGCCATGTCTCCAAGGTATCTCACCCATGCAAGCACCCCACCCGTGCAACCAAGTCAAACATGTTGATCACAAAACTCATGACCACAACAAGGAAAATCATCAACCAAAGTGATAAAAAAAGCTAGCAACCACTTAAGATTCTTAGCAACCAAGTGTAGGGAAATATGACATCAGAATTGGCAACAATTTTTTTTACTGATATATTTCCCATTAACCAACGAATCACATCAATAACTAAGCAATGTGAAGGATGGATTAACAAAGATATACCTTCTCCTGGAGTGAGTCCAATGAAAATCCTCATTGATGTGGTGGTGCACTCTTGGATGGTGTCTCTACAACTCTTGGTCTTCACTATAGATGACAGACTCAGACAACATCTGCAACAACTCCTCCATAGAATGCAGGCTGACGTTGCCCTCCTAGAAATGGGAAAATGCCACCTTGCTTCTAGAGAAGTCCACAAAGACCAACTAGAACTCCCATCATCCTTCTGGAATGGACAAGAAGGAGTTGTCCCTCTCATTAGTGTACTAGTCACCAACCTGCTCTCCACAACAATTATCCTCAATTGTTCTCTCCCTTACTATCACTCCCTAGTTGGGTAGGACTTGCTTGGGCTCTCTTGGTGACCACAACAAGAGAGGACAACAATTTTTAGAGCAACTGATTCTCAATTGTCTATGTTGTGCTCTGGGAATGCCCCAATACCCCTCTATTTATAGGAGGGGTTTGTGTCAGGGTTCCCAGTTTATGCAGTTGGAAGGGACCTGATGATCATGAATTTTAGTAACCTACAAAACTCAAAATGGTCGTCTTGCAACTGAGATGTCATTTCACATGAGAGACGGTCGTTTCGCTAAGAGAGACGATCATTTCACCATGTTTCCCAATTACATATAAGTTGGCAATTCGAATACAATTAATTCTCAACATGACATAAACATTAATCCTTGATGCAATCGAATTTCTCCATGAACCGGTCATCTCACTCTCTTGAGCCGGTCATCTCAAAACCATGAGATAGTCGTATCCCTAGTACAAAATGGTCATTTAGCTCCCTAGTTTAGGAAGAACACAACTAATTCAATTCTAATCAACCTAACACTCCAAACGGTCATCTCAACACTTGAGCCAATCATTTGGCAGTCTAGTCAGCTGATTTGTTGTGTGAATTGAGTACCTAAACACTTTAGTAACCAATACAATCATCATTCATGATTAAACTCCTATTTAGATGAGTTCCTATGCGTGTGACCCTATAGGCCCATATTACATTGGCAATGAATGTCCATAAGAACTTATGACATCACAAGCAATGAGCGGTGCCGAGTCACACATCATTGCCACCCATGTAAGTGGAAAGTTGGAGAACAACTTCAACCTATAATCTATGTGTGGTGTTATAGTATTTGTATAGTTCCTTTTTCACTGATATCCAGATTGAACTCGAGCCATGGAAAAGTCATCCTCTTCAACATTCAATCTTGTTCCTTGAACCAAAGCAGGCTATCTGAGATATATGTTAGCTCAATATCACATTTCGACTCACATGAGCATGGCCATACATTTCTCAGTCTCTCTAATCAATATGCCTAGGATATCATACTCCTATAGGAGGGACAAATCCCATATCTATCATCACATTCAGTCCCCATGTGTCAGAGTCACCCAATCATCACCTTTATGACAACCCATGTTTCAAAATTGTGTTTGATGATGTCAAAGCGTACTGAACGACATGTGACGAGTATAGTGATTTTAGGTCTAAAAACCACAAACACCACCATCACTATAGGATGTGATTCTGACTTACCTAGTTAAGGTTTCCATGTATTACTCTTATAGTGGGTCTGTCTAATACACTACTCTTTAACATATATCTGTGTGCTTGGTTTGATATCACCATGTCATGACTAATGAGATTATTTCATCAACCAACTCACACTCTAATCTTATGTGTTATTTCTATCTATCTACCTTCCACAATAACAGCCGATCAAGAACATAATCAGAATGTATATACTCTTAACATCTGTATGATCTCATTCTTCCAAGTCATGTACTTAAAGACATACATCATTGAGTAA
Source organism: Alisma plantago-aquatica (assembly GCA_963693085.1). Lineage (NCBI taxonomy): Eukaryota > Viridiplantae > Streptophyta > Magnoliopsida > Alismatales > Alismataceae > Alisma > Alisma plantago-aquatica. The sequence goes on along the minus strand of OY856411.1, from coordinate 396,339,064 downwards.
TATCATTCTATAGACATTTATTATGTTATTTCATTATCTCATTACTGAACAAACATAATAAAGTGGAAGCTTGCCTTTATTATTAATTAAATCATATACATTTTATGCCATTACAATAATCATATGATTGGCTCCCTGGGCATATACATCGACAAACTCCCACTTGCACTTAGAGACAATCACCAACGAATCTTATTCCAAGTGACATAACATGACCATCATGCTTCTACTACGGAAGTGCTTTAGTTAAGGGATCAATAATGTTGCTCTCAGTTGGTACTCTACAAATCTTTACATCTACTCACTGTACGATCTCTTGTATGAGATGGAAATGCCTTTGTATATGCTTGGAACGCTGATGCGATCTGGGTTCCTTAGCTTGTGCAATAGCTCCATTGTTGTCACAATATAGATTGATTATGTCGTTGATGTTTGGAATGAGCCCAAGTTCAGAGATGAACTTCTTGATCCATACAACCTCCTTTGCCACATTTGATGTAGTGATATAATCAGACTCTATTATAGAATCGACAACTGTCTCTTACTTGGAACTCTTCCAACTTACAACTCTGTTGTTTAGGTAAAACACAAATCCTGATTGTGATTTATAATCATCTTTTCCAGTCTAGAAGCTTGCTTTGGTGTACCTTTTACCACCAACTCTTCCTCTCCACCATAAACCAAGAACTGATCCTTAGTCCTTCTCTAGTACTTAGGATGTTCTTGACAACTGTACAATGAGCATCACCTAGATCTGACTCATATCTACTCATCATGCTCAAAGCATACAAGACATCAAAATGTGTTCATAACGTTCCATACATGATTGATCCAATTGCAGACACATATGGAATCATACTCATGAGCTCCCTTTCTTCACAAGAATGGAGACATCGAACTTTAGAGGTGGTAATTCCATGTAGCATGGGTAGGTTTCCTCTCTTGTGCTCTGACTTAGTCCAAGAAGCCTTCTTGATCTATCTCTATATATCTTTATTCCCAAGATGTAGGATGCTTCTCCCAAGTCTTTTATAGAAAATATATTTCCAAGCCATGTCTTTACCTTTTGTAAACTAGGGATGCCATTCCCCATAAAAAGTATGCCATCCACATACAATATGAGGAATACGACCATGATCCCATTAACCTTCTTGTACACACAAGGTTAATCTTCATTTTGACAAAGATAAACTCTTTGACTATCTCATTAAAATAAAGATTCCAGCTCTGAGATGCTTGATTCAATCCATAGATTGAACTTTGTAGCTTACATACTTTATTTGCATCCTTTGGATTATAAATCCCTCAGGTCATGTCATATACACATCCTCGAGAATATTCCCTATAAGGAATGCAGATTTAACATCCATTTTCCAAATCTCATAGTCATGATAAGCTACAATAACAAGCATGATCTTGATGGACTTAACCATGGCCAGTAGAGAAAAGGTTTTGTCATAGTCAACACCTTGAATGTTTCTCAAACCCTTTGCTACCAATATGCCCTTATATGTTTGTACTTTACCATCCATGTCTATCTTCTTCTTGAAGATGCACTTGCACCCTAGGGGTTTAACCCCTTCACCAAGGTCCATACCTTGTTGGCATACATGGATTCCATCTCAGATCTCATGGCCTCAAGCCATTTCTCAGACTTTGGTCCCTCAATAGATTCTAGATATGTTTGTTGGCTCATCACCTATGACCAAATCACTACCTTCTTGAGTCACAATATATCCAAATCTCTCAGGTTCAAGGTGTGTCCTACTAGATCTACAAGTTTCCTATGTCATATGAGGAATTTGAGATTCCACAACAATTTGTGAGTCTTCTTGTTCCTCATGTACCTTAATTGGTTAAGTGTTTTCTTATTGGTCTTGAACCTCTTTGAGTTCTACTTTCCTCCCACTGATTCCTTTGGCAATAAATTACTTTTCAAGGAATACATCCTCTCTGGCAACAAACACTTTATTGTCAGTTGGGTTATACAAGTACTATCCCTTGGTTTCTTTGGGATATCTAATAAAGTAATATTTATCAGATCTAGGGCCAAGCTTTTCAGGAAACATTTTCTTGACATAAGATTCACACCTCAAAATCCTCACAAAAGACATTTTGGGACACTTTCTAGTTCATATCTCATATGTTGTCTTTTGAACCGATTTCGATGGTACTTGGTTAAGTGTAAACACGGCGGTTTCAAGAGCATACTCCCAAAACGTAGGTGGAAGATCAACAAAACTCATCACAGACCACACCATATCCAAAAATGTGTGATTCCTTCTTTATGATACACCACTATGCTGTGGAGTTCCAGGTGGAGTCGATTGTGATACAATACTACAGGCTCGCAAAAGGTCTCCAAACTCTTGGTTCAAGTATTCTCCACCTCGATCAGACCAAAGTACCTTAATACTTTTACCAAGTTGGTTTTGTACTTCATTAATGAACTCTCTAAACTTTTCAAGAGTTTTTGCCTTATGTTTCATGAGGTAAACATAGGCATACCTACCGAAATCATCAATATAGGTAATGAAGTACTGATCCCACCTCTAGAAGTTTTTCTAAAAGGGCCATACACATCAGTATGTATGAGTCCTAATAGATCACTAGTACTCTCATTATTTCCAATGAAGGGAGTCTTGGCCATCTTGCCCAACACACAAGATTCACATGTCTCTATTGATTTAGAATCAAAAGAGTCCATATAACCATTTTATTTGAGTCTGGATATGCATTTCTCATTTATGTGCCCTAGACTACAATGCCAAAGGTATGTTTGGTTTGAGTCATTGAGTTTTTGTATTTTGGTATTACATTCTATACATTTGTCTCTAGATCAATCAAGTATAGACCATAAGACATTGGGGCACTGACATAAAAGTTCCCATCTTTACTACTAGAACATCTTCCATTCTTTATAAGTAGTTAGAATCCATTCTTGTCCAAACAAGATACAAATATGATGTTCCTATTAATGGAAGATATGTAATAACAGTTCTCTAACTCTATAATAAACCCACTTGGCAAAGATAACTCATAGGTTCCAACTATGCTGGCAGCAACTCTTGCTCCATTAGCAATGCATAGTTCAACCTCACCTTTCTCTAAAGGTCTACTTCTTTTCATATTCTTCACATTTGTGAAAATATGTGATACACATCCGGTATCTAGTACCCATGATGAAGAAGTAGTAAAGTTAATCTCAATTACGTATATACTAGAAGTAGAGATCTCCACCCCTTGCTTCATCTTCCTAGGTTCCCTTATCCTTCTCCTTATTTTGAGTGCTTAAAGACTTGAATTTCAGCTTAGCCACAAAATGCTTCTTGACATTGCCTTTATACTTAGACTCAACTCCACTGATCACCGTCATGGATCTATCCATCTTCATTTGTGCTTTGACACTTATCAGGATTCCAAGCAACTCTGACAGCAGTCTAGCCATGTTACTCAAGCGATAACACTCAATAAAACTGGCTATATGATTTAGGAAATGATTGCAAAATCATATTCATGGCCAACTCTTGGCCTAAAGAATATCACTGTCTCTCTAGATGCTCTATATTCCCAATAATATTGAGCACATGAGCCTCTATTGGATCTCCCTCTGTTAGTTTGCACTCAAATAATGCCTTAAAACATTATACCTTTCATTCTTATCATGCCATTTATTCAACTCATAGTTCATACATCCCAATATATGGTTCTTGATGTTTACAACATCATTAGCATGCTTCAAAGAAGCATCCATGTCACTCTTAGGTGAATATGGAGTGGATACTGGAACTTGTGTTTTAAGATCATGTAGATTACTTCTCGAGGTCCTGAACTAATTATGGAAATAAATCTCATTTAATTTGTCCCATTGCAACGATTGAGTATTTTCCATTTGATTCTATAAGAGAACATTTACATTCGTCAGAAACCCTTTTTATTTGATTTGATTTGAAAAATCGACATTAATTAGGTATTTAATTAACTATTGTTCCCACTATATTGTTCAAATTGAAAGCCCTTACTACCAAATCATAAGATTTCAACATTCAATCTTCTAGTGGGCCAAAATCCATATTTCATCAAATTATGACCCAGCTTTGGCTAGTCACCCACAACTTGATTATTTAGGTAGGCAACATTTGTCAATTGCATCTGAATGCAACTCCTGGATAGAGGATATGCACAACTCTTTGCCATAGTCATCTGCATGCCTCAAGTGCCTAGTCTCACTAAGTTATCACAAGTTAAGCTCAACCCAAAAGCCAACACAATAGGATATGTACCCTACTTTGGCAGATCTACATACCTACCATCACACTTCTACAAGATAGATGACGCACCACACTTTGGCATAAACTACACTTGGTCAATCAAGTTTTTCATGTGTGCTACTATAACCCACAACAAAAACATGCAATAAACAAAAAAATGATGGTTATGGCCATTCTAATGTAATTCCTTGGAGACACAATGAATTACCACAACTTGGGTGACCGACCTAAATCGCGCGTCCCAAAAGGAGCGGATTTGAAGTAGTTGGACTTTTAAATTACCCGACTCTTAGGCCCCCGCAACGATGACGGGGTCCGAAGTAGAGATCGGGGTTGAACCAAAGGGACAAGGGGGGTAGTGTCAAGAACACGAAATTAACACATTACACTTCGACAAGGGTAAGATAAGGATAAAGTTCCCAAAGGGAACAACAGGAGAAGGTCGGTAAAACAAAAGAAAACTATCTCCAACTGGAGTTACTAGGAAAATTAAGGTTTTAAGAGTTTATCAGTTTTTAGGGGTTTTTGTGCAACGGAAATAGAGAGGATAACACTATTGCAGTAGTAAGGAACGAAGGAGGAAGCTTCGGTAAAACAAGCAGCAGCAGGAACTTCCAGCACCCCTTCTCTCAAAGAGGGTGCCTCTAACTAAGTATCAACACCTCTCTCAAGGTTGCTGATCTTTGGTTAGAGTGGAAAGGTAACTAAAGCAACTCCGATCCTAGGCACTCTCGTACTCCCGCATCGGACCAACCACTAACAGCACAACACCTCTCTCAAGGCTGCTGCAACGGGAAACACGATTCGATAGCTACTCAAAACATGATCCAAGCATACAAGCTAGAGTTCAGATGCTAAACAAAGCAATCGTCCAACAAAAGTGAACCAAAGATGTAGCAACAGATATTTAAAGCTCCTCTCATTCCACTAACATAATCATTATATAAAAAGGTTTGGTTACATTGCGTGAGTAAAGAAAGTAAATGACTGAAAAAGGTAAAGATAAACATCGCCTCCTTGATTTAGAAGAGCGACAGGCAGCAGCAGATCCCTAAAATTTATCTAGCCCGATACCGGGCGGGAACCTTGCCCGATACGCCTGTGTCGGACGGCACACCCTCTCGGGCGATAGACCGTGATGGGCTGGCGTATCGTGCGAGGCTCTCATGCCCGATATGATCGTGTCGGGCGACACACCCTCTCAGGCGATAGAGTGTGACAGGTGACTCGTATCGGGCTTGGTATCGTGTCGGGATAGAGACTACTTAAGGTGTCGGGTTGCTCATATCGGGTGCCCTTGACGGCCGATATCGGGCTGCTGTGGTGACCGGGGCGGATTCTAAGTGAACCATTCTCTCCCTCTTGGGTCGGAGAAGTGCTCACCTAGTATCGCCTGGTACACCTCTGAGACACGACACACTAGCTCCAGGTGCTTTCCCAAGTTAGCTTTTGCAAAATTCTGACCCATCCCATCGGAGTCATGTAGCTGCTATTTATAGGTAGCGGTTGGGAGAGGTTGCGGTCCTCCGGGTGCCACATGTCCTTTATTGGACCTATCAGCTCAGCTCTAGGGATGCCCAATGTGCGTATCGTTCGGCACAACGAGTATCATTCAACAAGTATATCAGGCATCGTGTCAGGCTGGGCGCCTACTGGTGGGTGGCTTGTATCGCGCGACACACTTCGGTAGTCGTGGTGGGTACAGATCCCTATCGGGTAAGTGGCGTGTCGCTCGTCAGAGCCTTCTTGCGCGGCATACCCGTGTCATGCAACATCTGTATCGGGCTGCCGTGGTGAGGTGTGAGCATATCGGCTGACTGGTAGGGAGGCCGATGCAGGTAGAAATGCATTCATGGGCCGGGACGAGCCTTTTTGCTGATAAATGAGTCGAAATACGAGGAAAACCCTGCAAAAGATGATAAAAATGAGATAAGAGCGTAGCGTGGCCTGTTTATTCAAAAACATGACAAAAAGGAGAGGAAAACAATTTAAAAGGAGAGATTTGACAGTGAAATAAGGGCCAAAAACATCACAAAATTTGGTGTTATCAACTCCCGCAAACTTAGCATTTTGATTGTCCTCAATCAATCTTTTAAAACTTTGTTTTGTGATTCTTCTTCTTATCTGGTATGTTTTTTAGACCATGAGTTTGAGCAGGTATTTGAGATGTCTTAAAGAGAACACTGCCCGACCATGAACAACAGACTTTACTTTTCCTGCCTTATTTAAGAAAAAATTTTCTCCACAACTTCGGTGAGACTTGGGTGCATGATTTCAAAGTTAGCTTTCACACCAAACAGCTTTTGGGAATAGAAAGTTGTGTATTTGGGTAGGTTTTAGTCTTTTTGGAATTTTCTTCTTTCCCATCAGTCCATCCAGGTACGGGTCCATTAGTGGGTGAGTGGTCCCTGCAGTCGAAGCCAGTTGGCTTTAGAGCAGTGATTTCACATCCTACATACCACTGCCCCAGATCTACCATGCCTAAAGATGGGTACTTTTGGAGCACAAGTGTGTAATTTTTTTTTCTTCATTTGGCACAACTCTCATGCTTTTATTCACTCTCATAAGGCTATTCTCTCTTTTTGGGATTTTTGTTGGGTAAGGGAAAGCAAGAGAAATTTTTGTTGTTTGGGCAGCTTTTTCCTTCTGCATACACGTCTCTTAGCTGTCTCGAGATTATTTTTTGAAATTGTTTTGGCTTGGGAAGTCATATTCTTTTTTTGTTTGAGGCTGCATTTTCAAAAAGACTTAACAAAACCTATACCTCATTGGACATATTGAAAACAAACTAGCAAGAAGTCGTATCATGTTTTTACTATACAATGTCTTTGTACATATGTATAGAGACAAAATAAGAAACATTTTTGTATGAGGCATGTATATATATATGTGCACATGTTATATAAAAAGAACAAAAAGAACAAAAGGGTGAAGTTCGAAAGACTTTTAGTACCTCCCTCACTGGTACATAGTATCCCCCCCAAACTTACACCACACTTTGTCCTAGAGTTGTGAAGTAGATAAGGTAGGGTAATGTTAACTCAGTGAGGGTTAGCTGGTGAGTGCGCATGTTCCAGATAGAAGCTCCCACACATATTCTCCTCGTTTGCTGTGGTAGTCGATGTTGTAGAGCTGGTCAGGCGTCTCTTCATTCAATATCCATTCCAGCATGAAGATGCCGTAGTCGTTGGATAAGGGAATTTGTTGTGGACTGCGGTGGCAGAATTGGAGCTCGTGCCATTTGCTTGCTGCCATCTCCAGGAATGGTTGTATCAACGCCGCCACCTCCTCATAGTATTTTCATACTAAGCGTTCGAGGGGTGTCAACACTGTCGATGTACACTGCACCAGATGATCCTTGTTGCTGTCTGAGCTGTTGTAGAAGATTCCAGCTCATTGGCGAGTGTACATCGTCAGGAGTGTCTAGTGGTTGTAATGGAGGACAAGAAGGAAGATGATGCAAGGGACTCTACATTGCAACTCTGCTAGAAATGATTGCTTCACTCCTGATTCATCGGTAAGGCATATGTCATTGAACAACATTGGATGGACTATGTATGCGTGTTCAAACTTCTTCTGTAGTGTCTGGATGTAGGCAGCTGCCATAGATATCTCCAAACATTCTCCTTCTTTTACCTTATCTACTTCACAAACATTCTATAGTACCAGTGAGGACGGGAAGAAATGATTGCTTCTACTGCCACAGCTTCGATTTCTACTGTAGTGAAGACCAGCTTTTCTGCGTCATAGGCGGCGCAATGAGGGAGTGGAAGGAGGGTGTTTGTCCTTGCGAACTTGTAGAAGTAGCTTTTCCCTTCCTTCTTTATGATGCTGGCCCTCATGAGGAACTTGCGGTCAATCAACTCATCGCCCCTTGTCCTCGAAAGACCGCGCGGTACCCTTGGGTACCCTAACCCAACTGCGATCAGATTGATGATGCCACCCATGCAGTATTCCTTGGTGGTATCCTTTATTGGGTCCAGCCTATTCAGCAAGAAGCGCCCCAGATTGATCACCTTTCCCTCCATCATGTACCACATGAGATGGAGTTCTTCGGTGAAGATGTTGCTTGATTCGTTCTTGCTGAAGAGCAGGCACACCACCAGCTTGTGCACTATTCTCCAGAAGCAGGAGTGCATCGCCGCCACCTTGCTTCCCGGCTTGAATGATGACTTGCCGGTCAGCCTCCTCCAGAGCTCCACGGGGTTGAACCTGTCTCCTTCGGTGATCCTTGCACTGTTATTCAGCAGTTTCTTCTCCTCCTCACTGGAAGAGATGATCTCGTTGAGCAGCTTCTCGGAGATGACGTGCTCGGAGTTGTATAGCCGCCCTTGCAGTCTGTCTGCTCCACCATATTCTTCAACGTCCTCAGGTGTATTCTTCACCCGACGGAGAGACAACATTAACTCCCTGGTGAGTTCGGTGTAGGAGGTAGAGTGGCTGAGGCAGATCTTCCTCAGTCCTACTGCAACTAGGACATTCTCCAATCTTTCGAAGATACCTAGTTGAAGGAAGGACGACTGGTGGCAGAATCTGCTCGGCCTATAGATTTTTGTTGCCAGTTCGGAGTACCGGTGGCGTGCTCGTTATCTCTTGGCACGAACCTTCCTGGTGTGTGATCTAGAGGTTTTGCCGCTGCGGTTGAAGCTATTGTTGGAGCCATTACTTCTTCCGTCCTTGCTCCCTTCTCAGCCGTTGATGGCCCAGCTGCCTCAGGATTCGGGCGTTTCTTCCCAACTATTGTTGCTTCAGCTACAACCTCAGTGTCCATCCTCTGGCCATGTTCGTCAACTCCAACCAGAGTTTGCTTGGTGCATGCCATTTCTATTATCATCAGATAAATTTATTAAGTATCTAAATGTTTTAAAGTTGATATCGGTGTATGATAAGAAAAGTTCAGCTCGATACAAAAGCTACCCGACACCATCATATTGGGCCTCAAAACTGGGCGATATGATGCTTGCCCGATACAATTGTGTCTGGCGATACGGAGTTTGGCTGAAAATCGCATAAGTTCATCGTGAGATACCGGGCGTCATCAAATAGATCTAATTCCCTATACGATCGCCCGATAGGAAAGGTGTCACTCGTCAGGAAGAACATGCTAGGCGATACAAAACTGTGTGACATGGGAGGAAACCGAATGATATAGCCATTGCCCGATACGCTGCAAATTCAAAGAGTGTCGGGCGACACAGCCATGTGATGCAGATCGCCCGATAGGGTCGTCCCGACAGACGTGTCGCCCGACATTAGAAACAAACGAAGTGATGTGAGGTCGGGCAACACGGGCATCACCCGATATAGGGTATCGGGCAAGCGCGCGTTAAAGATGTGTCGCGCGACATGGTCAAAAGTCACGCAGCCGACGCAAAGGTGTGTTGGGCGATACAAAGAAATTAACTAAAGCCATGAGTTTGATACGATAGTGCGCGATATGAAGTTCGTGTCGGGCGAGCTGGACGATACGACTGTCAGTCTATACCATTTCTATCTGAAGCTATCTTGCACGACACGAGAGTAAAAGTTAGCTGGACGACACACGAGCAAAAGGGAGAAACTACTACACGATACATGTAGTTGGAAGAGTAAAAGCAGTAGCCCGACACGGTAAAACTTCCGTACTATATATAGCAATCCAAGTCGGGGGTAAAACGGGTAAAACAGGGGCACATGTCGGCCTATGAGACAAATCATTCCCGAGACTAGCAGTCCCATCCGTCAAATCAAGGGTAATTGCTCATGCCGCCCATTACGGTCACATGCCGTTCGGCGTATCGTCCGACATGGTATGTTACAAAGGTGTGTCACCTGATACTCTTGGCTGACAAGGCGTGTCTTGCACGCCGCCTGAGTCTTTGCCCGATATGGTCTGCTGGAGGAGGTAAGCTTTCCCGATACAAGGCTCTAGAACAAGATATTTTGATGAAAAACCAAAATCAAAGTGAAGGAAAAAGCGATTGATGGGTAAAACATCATTGGCCTAAGGTGAAGCTCCCAGCCTCAGATAGTATTACTCATCAATGCTCATAAAATAGAGTGGTGGCCCATAAAACAGAAGAGTCAGAGCATGTGACACATGCACTGACTCGGGCCTTATTACATTAGTAATGTTCATAATGTTTTTCATCCTGGAAAGGAAATAACAACCTATTCTAAGAAAAGTAAAGCTCAGGCTGCCTCCCGAGGAGCGCTGTAGTTAACGTCGTCAGCTCGACATCTTCATATCCTTTACTTTGCATCTTTAGCTGTTTCCATATCTTGCAGACTGATCTTTGTTCTTCTTACGAGTGAGACATCCTCTTAGTATCTCTTTACTCTATGCCCATTCACTTGGAAAACTTTGGATGGATTGTCTTTATCATGCAACTCCATCATGCCTGATGGGTATATCTTTGCTACTATGAAGGGTTTGGACCACCTTGTTTGCAGTTTACCTGGAAAAAGACAAATGGAAGATTTAAATAATAAAACTTTGTCACCTTCACTTACATCTTTCTTCCTCAGGTGGGCATCATGCCACACCTTGGTTCTTTGCTTATAAATCCTTGCATTCTCAAAGGCATGTAGTCTCAACTCTACTAGTTCCTATAACTGGAGATATCTTTTCTCTCCTGCCTTTTCCAGATCCATATTCAGGAATTTAATCACCCAAAGAGCCTTGTGTTCCAGCTCTAAGGGTAGATGACAGGATTTCTCATAGATTAATCTGTAAGGAGTAGTTCCAAGGGGTGGTTTATATGTTGTCTTGTAGGCCCAAAGGGTGTCATCGAGTTTCATGGACCGATCCTTTCATGTGCAGCTGACAGTTTTCTCTAGAATATGCTTAATTTGTCTATTCGAGACCTCTACTTGTCCCAAAGTTTGAGGATGATATGGCGTAGCAACCTTGTGCCTGACTCCATACCTTCGTAGGAGCGCTTCAAACTGCTTTTCCCCAAAATGTGATCCGCCGTCGCTTATCACAGTACGAGGTACTCCGAAGTGAGGGAAAACAATCTTTTCAAACAACTTGATCATAGATTTTGATTCACACGTCAAGGTTGCAACCGCTTCTACCCACTTAGACACATAGTCTACCGCAACTAGAATATATTGGTATCCCCTTGATGGGGGAAAAGGACCCATGTAATCAATTCCCCAAACATCAAAAATCTTGACCTCCACCCAATTGGCCATTGGCATCTCGTTTCTTCTTCCAATGTTTCTTGTCGATTGGCATTCCTTACAAACCTTAACATAGTTTGCAGCATCTTTGAACAAAGAGGGCCAGTAAAATCCCGATTGTAGCACCTTGGCGGTGGTCCTTTCACTCCCCAGGTGTCCTCCATATGGAGAGGCAAGACATTCTTTAAGGATGTTTGGGACCTCTTCTTCGGGGATACATCTTATGTACATGTTATTAACACATCTTCTGAAGAGGAGAGGATCATCCCAGTAATAGTTCTTTACGTCCGAAAAGAGCTTCTTCTTTTGATTATAGGTTATATTAGGAGGCAAATCTCCGCAGGAGAGATAATTACAAATATCTGCGAACCAAGGTAAATTCTCATCTTTGGTTTCAACCTTCAGCAGGGCTTCGTCAGCATAGTCGTCATTAATAGGTAGTTCCTTCTGTCTTTCCACCATGATCCTTGATAAGTGGTCTGTGACCACATTCTCCGCACCCTTCTTGTCCACGATTTCGTGGTCAAACTCTTGTAGTAACAATGCCCACCTTAACAACCTTGGCTTGGTATCCTTCTTTTGCATGAGATATTTTATTGCTCCATGGTCTGTGTAGACCTTCACCTTCGCACCAATAAGATAGGATCTAAACTTTTCGAAAGCGAAGACTATCACAAGCATTTCCTTTTCCGTAGTCGTATAATTCACCTGAGCTTCATCCAGAGTACGGCTGGCGTAGCAAATGACGTGGTGCTTTTTGTCCTTTTTCTGACCCAATACTGCTCCTACAACATAGTCACTGGCGTCACACATAAGCTCGAAAGGTAGCCCCCAGTCTGGAGCTTGAAGGTTAGGCAGTGAGACAAGAGCATCCTTTAAGGCCTGAAAAGCAATTATACAATCGTCAAAGAAATTGAATTCAACATCTTTTACCAGAAGGTTGGACAACGGTTTCGAGATCTTTGAGAAGTCTTTTATAAATCTTCGATAGCAGCCGGCGTGCCTGAGGAAACTCCTCACTCCCGTTACAGACTTTGGTGGAGGAAGCTTAGATATGGCTTCAACTTTGCTAACGTCTACCTCGATGCCACGCCTCAAAACTTTATGCCCTAGCATGATGCCCTCTCGTACCATAGAGTGGCACTTCTCCCAGTTCAAAACCAAACACTTTTCCTCACAACATTGCAAGACCAGAGATAGGTTCTTCAGGCAGGCATCGAAGTCTTTTCCATAGATAGAAAAGTCATCCATGAAAACTTCCATGATGTCTTCCATAAAATCCAAAAACATCGATATCATGCAATGCTGAAACGTTGCGGGAGCATTGCACAGGCCGAAAGGCATCCTCCTGAAGGCGTAGGTGCCATAGAGACTGGTAAAAGTAGTTTTCTCTTGGTTGTATGGCAAGATGGGAACTTGATAAAACCCTAAAAAACCATCCAAGAAATAGAAATAGTCATGATGTGCTAATCTTTCAAGAACTTGATCAATGAAAGTAAGCGGATAATGATCTTTTTTAGTGGCTTGGTTCAATTTTCGGTAGTCAATACACATTCTCCATCCTATGACGGTCCGAACCGCCACTTCATCGCCTTTATCTCATTTAACTACTGTAATACCTCCTTTCTTCGGTACTACGTGGATCGGGCTCATCCAGTTACTGTCACTGATCGGGTAAATGGTCCCATCATCTCTCAGTTTGATGACTTCTTTCTTCACAACTTCTTTCAGCATCTGGTTCAATTTTCTCTGGGGTTGAGCCATAGGTTTAGAAGATTCCTCCAAATTGATGTGATGCATACATAACACAGGGCTAAGGCCTTTGATATCCTCTACCGAGTATCCTATAGCCTTCGTTTAGAGTCTCAACTCCCCAAGAAGTTTGTCCAATTAATCCTTCATAAGATAAGCATTAACGATGACAGGATTTCTCTCCTCCTGATCTAGAAATTCATACTTTGACCCTTCAGGTAGCTGCTTCAATTTAGGCTTAGCCTTGGGTGCTTTTCTTCTGGTGCCTCCTCTAGAGAGGCAAACTTAACTGTTTCTATTACCTCTTCCTCATCGCTCAGATCTTCATCAGACTGATCAAGATAATTGAGAAACTTGACAACTTCTGGATTTTCAACATCTTTAGCATCAGAATCTTGATAGCTTAATGCTTTCACAAGCGGGTCTACCATTACGGTATCCTCTTCCATCTCTTCACAAAACTGGTTGTAGTTTTCAACATAGTAAGCGGATTCTAGAAGGGAAGGTCCGTTCATAGCATCCTTTACTTTGAAATCTAAGTGGTCGTTTCCGACCCTTAGCCCCTCGGCAACATCAATCAGCGCCCTTCCTGTAGCCAAGAAGGGGCATCCAAAGATGATAGGACATCCAGGGTCCTCTACCGTGTCAATGACCACGATATCGTAGGGAATGAAGAAGCTTCCAACACGGATCAGTACATCCTCAACAACACCAACGGGCTTGTTGAACATATAGTCTGCCACTTCAATCCTCATGTTGGTCTTAACCATATCAGTCAGACCCAAACATTTCGCGAGGCTTAGGGGCATAAGGCTGATGCTAGCCCCTAAATCGGCAAGACCTTTTCGCTCGATATTGTCTCCAACAGCAAAGGGAATGGTTAAAGCGCTAGGATCCTTCTTCTTAGCTGGTAGATATACTTTGACAAAAGCAGAAGACATGTGCACTATCTCGATTCTTCCTCTTTTCTTCTTCGTGATCAAGTCTTTGAAAAACTTTGCATATGTCGGCATCTCCTCCAAAGCATCCAAGAAGGGTACTTCGAGGTGAAGTTTCTTTACTGACTCCATGAACTTCTCATAATGCCTTTTTAGATGTCCCTTTATTAATCTGTAGGGGAAAGGCAACTTGGGAGAGTAAGGATTTCTTTTACCAAACAGTTCCTCAATAGATCTTGTTTCGGGCTCCCTATCTTGAGCTTGTTGATTCTCTTCCTTTGCTAGAATCTTTGCCAAAATCTTTGCCAAAACCTTTGGTTCAGGTTCTATGGGATTGGCCGCTTCAAGACTTTCTACTGCCTTCCCTGATCTCAGCATCACCATTTTAGCAGATTCAGTGTTGGAGGGTATCTAACACGAGGGGTTCTTTATCAACTCGGCCATCTGGGCTAACTGCTGATCGATTTGGTGTTGGTGAGTCTACATGTCCGCCATCTGAACCTGCATCGTGTTCAGAACTCCTGAATTTGACAGCGCGCTTTGCGCCAGCTGGTTATTGATAGTATCTTGTATTTTTACAAAATTGAACAATTGCCCCACCAAATCTGGTTGGTTCGGGCTCTTATCCTGACTTTTCTCTTTGGCTTGACCTAGGCTGTGACTAGGGTTAGCTGCTTGCTGACTTTGGTACTTTCCCTGTCCTTGGAAATTTGCCTTGTTCAATTGGAAAGTGGTAGTTCTGGTGAACTGACCTTGTCCCCCTCTTTTCTCAAAACCTTGGGGTTGCTTGGTGGGGTTATTTAGCTGATGCAAATTTTTGGCCGCATCCTTGTTGCCATAGTTAAAACCAGGATGATCCTCCCTCTTGAAGTTCACAAAAGAGACGTTCTCGGCGTCCTCTGTCACGGATTCACTTTCGCTCGACCCTTCAGGTCAGGTGTAAACACAGTTATCAACCTCGTGTCCACCCTTTTCGCAGGTGACACATTTCATAACTTTCTCAACTTGTTTCTTTCCCTTTCCACTTGATTCTTTCAATTGTCTGACGTCGGTGGATATCTTCTGGATCTAAGGAGTGATAGATTCGAGAGCTTTGGATTCGACGGAGGGCCCTTCGCTAGCGGCCTTCTTAGCATGTCCTCTATCAGATCTATCATAGTCAGTTCTGACTTGTAATTCAGCCATGTTCTCGATGATCTTTTTGGGTCTGCTTGGCTTCTTCCCCAGAAAGTTGCTGCCTACAGCTGCATTAAGCGAAACCCTTTCCTCAGGGGTCAGATCGTTGTAGAAGGTGGTTATCAGAAATCCCTTCTTGTAGTTGTGATGGGGGAAACCCCTATGATATTCTTGATATCATTCCCACACTTCATGTATATTCTCATTTGACTTCTGCATGAATGAGGTAATCTTCTATCTATTCCTAACAATTTTCTTCGTGGGATAAAACTTGTTTACAAAAGCGTCTGCCAACACATTCCACCCGTTGTGAGCTTGATGCGACAGCTCGAGGTACCAAGATAGAGCCTTGTATTCTAAGGAAAAGATAAAGCCTTTGCAGTAAATGACCTCCTGAGGGACTCCTCACATCTTAATCGTATCACAAATATTCTTGAAGGCATCTAGATGATGGTAAGGATTGTCATTCTTTGAACTTCCTCGGAAACTCTTGTTCTGGATCATGGATATGACGGAAGGTTTCAACTCAAAGTTTACGACATTGAACCTTGGGATGACAACAGGACACCTTGAGTTGTTGGCCTTCGTAGCAGCCAACTCTCTGAGGGTCTTTTCTTCTTCACTAGAGTCTTCACTGTCACCATCTTGTTCTGTTCCTGGTCATGTTGATTTTGTCTGCATCTTCGGTGATGACGACGTCTCTCATGGCGATGGTCATCCTCGAATTGTTCTGTTCCAGAATCTTCATGTTGATGGTTACCATCATAACAGTCATTGTCTTCAGGCAGAGGCGAGTGAGGTCTAACTCTCACGTGTTGCTCACCCTCTGAAAGAGGTGGTTCGACACGAGGTGGCATGTCTAGTGATGCTGATGCTCAGATGAGAAGAAAACTTCTTTCCTGAGTACATGAATAGAACGTATAATCAAGTTAAAAAACTTGTATTAATAAGATGAACTACTCTATACTCATTTCAGGTTAGAAGATCTAAAAGGAAAAACTAAGTGTTGTCAAGCTCATTTCTAAGCTTGAGGCACGTGAGTGTAGTTAATGGATTCAGGTTCGTCAATAGTACCATTTTTCCTTGTCCCCGGCAACAGCGCCAAAAAGTTGACCGGCCTAAATCGCGTGTCCCAAAAGGAGCGGATTTGAAGTAGTCAGACTTTTAAATTACCCGAATCTTAGGCCCCCGCAATGATGATGGGGTCCGAAGTAGCAATCAGGGTCAAACTACATGGACAAGGGGGTAGTGTCAAGAACACAGAATCAACACATTATGCTCCGATAAGGGTAATATAAGGATAAATTTCCCAAAGGGAACAATAGGCGAAGGTCGGTAAAACAAAAGAAAACTATCTCCAACTGGAGTTACTAGGAAAATTAAGGTTTTAAGTGTTTATCAGTTTTTAGGGGTTTTTGTGCAACGGAAATAGAGAGGATAACACTATTGCATTAGTAAGGAACGAAGGAGGAAGCTTTGGTAAAACAAGCGGCAACAGAAACTTCCAGCACCCC
Source organism: Alisma plantago-aquatica (assembly GCA_963693085.1). Taxonomy (NCBI): domain Eukaryota; kingdom Viridiplantae; phylum Streptophyta; class Magnoliopsida; order Alismatales; family Alismataceae; genus Alisma; species Alisma plantago-aquatica. The sequence goes on along the minus strand of OY856411.1, from coordinate 396,322,246 downwards.
TTCTCTCAAAGAGGGTGCCTCTAACTAAGTATCAACACCTCTCTTAAGGCTGCTGATCTTTGGTTAGAGTGGAAAGGTAACTAAAGCAACTCCGATCCTGGGCACTCTCGTACTCCCACATCGGACTAAACACTAAAGCCACAACACCTCTCTCGAGGCTACTGCAACGGGAATCACGATTCGATAGCTAGTCAAAACATGATCCAAGCATACAAGCTAGAGTTCGGATGCTAAACAAAGCAATCGTCCAACAAAAGGGAACCAAACATGTAGCAACATATATTTAAATCTCCTCTGATTCCACTAGCATAATCATTATAAAAAAAGGTTTGGTTACATTGCGTGAGTAAAGAAAGTAAATGACTGGAAAAGATAAAGATAAACATCGCCTCCTTGATTTAGAAGAGCGACAGGAAGCAACATATCCCTAATATTTCTCTAGCCCGATACTGGGCGGGAACCTTGCCCGATACGCCTGTATCGGATGGCACACCCTCTCAGGCGATAGACCGTGACGGGCTGGCGTATCGTGTGAGTCTCTCATGCCCGATACGATCGTGTCAGGCGGCACACCCTCTCAGGCGATAGACCGTGACGGGTGACTCGTATCGGGCTTGGTATCGTGTCGGGCTAGAGACTGCTTAAGGTGTCGGGTTGCTCGTATCAGGTGCCCTTGACGACCGATATTGGGTTGCTGCGGTGACCGGGGTAGATTCTAAGTGAACCATTCCCGCCCTCTCGGGTCGGAGAAGTGCTCACCTAGTATCGCCCGGTACACCTCTGAGACAGGACACGTTAATTCCAAGTGCTTTCCCAAGTTAGCTTTCATGAAATTCTGACCCGTCCCATCAGAGCCCTATAGCTGCTATTTATAGGCAGCAGTTGGGAGAGGTTGCGGTCCTCTGGGTGCCACGTGTCCTTTATTGGCCCTATCATCTCAGCTCTAGGGACGCCGGACGTGCGTATTGTCTGACACAATGGGTATCGTTCAGCAAGTATATCGGGCATCGTGTCAGGCTGGGCGCCTGCCGGTGGGTTGCTTGTATCGCGTGACACGCTTCGGTAGTCATGGCGGGTACAGCTCCCTATCGGGTAAGTGGCGTGTTGCTCGTCAGAGCCTTCTTGCTCGGCATACCCGTGTCGTGCAACATCCGTATTGGGCTACCGTGGTGAGGTGTGAGCGTATCGGATGACTGGTAGGGAGGCCAATGCAGGTAGAAACACATTCATGGGCCGAGACGAGCCTTTTTGCTAATAAATGAGTTGAAATACGAGGAAAACCCTACAAAAGATGATAAAAATGAGATAAGAGCGTAGCATGGCCTATTTATTCAAAAACATGACAAAAAGGAGAGGAAAAAAGTTTAAAAGGAGAGATTTGACAGCGAAATAAGGGCCAAAAACATCACAAAATTTGGTGTTATCACTGGGTCCACATCACATACAAAAACCTGTTGTTGAGTAAGATTTGTGCTTGCTAATCTAGGTCGACTGGTTCAACCCTTGAACCGGTCATCTCGCCTCTTGGCTAGTCACTCAGTCTTCACACCATTCATCTTGCCATCGATTCCACCATCTTCTGGATCCTCCAGTCGATCAATTGGGTCTTCTAGTTGATCAGGCCAGCTCATCCTCCTTGGTCCTTCTTGGTCCTTGAGCCAGTCGACTCACCTTCGAGAATGTTAGTTGGCCTAGTGCGGAGCATCTTCTTCTTCATCATAATAAGAAAGTAAACTATCCTACTTTTACATGATTATAGAGAAACCTTGAGTTACATTCAAGGGGAGAAAAGTAAGGAGAGAAGAATACTTTTACATTGGGAAGATAAGGGTAGGCTCGATGTCCATACTGAGATATAAAACACACAACCACCATGCATAGATAAAGGGGCATTGTCCATAACCACACTACACACCCACCATCAAAACTCACTTTTAGGGCGACACATGCAATTTCCATATATATCACATCATATATATATTTGTTTAAGTTCTTAAGTGGTGATTAGTTGGACGTGCACACAAACCAGTTTAAATATTCACATTGTATGAAATAAATAAAAATGATAAAACCAAAAATCCAATCATATCGATTATCCCAAAACATAATTAACAAACGTGGCTCTGATACCACTATAAGAAAATACGACATCAGAATAGGAAGCAAAAACAATTTTTTTACTAATATATTTCCCATTAATTAATGAATCATGTCAATAGCTATGAAATGGGAATGATGGTTTAATGCATATATACATGGTCTTGGAGCAAGTCTAGCAACAATCCTCGTCGATGTGGTTGTGCACTCTTGGATGGTGTCTATGAAACTCTTGGTCTTCACCACAGACAACAAACTCAGACAACGTGTACAGAAACTCCTCTACAGACTGTAGGCCGACAATGCCCTCCTAATGATAGACAAAGGCCACCTATCCTGTATAGAAGTCCACACGAACCAACTAGAACTCCTATTGTCCTGCTAGAATGGACCGGAAGGAGTTATCCCTCCCGTTGGTGTTCTAGTCACCAACCTACTCTCCCACAACAATGATGCTCAGTTATTCTCTCCCTTGCTATCCCTCCCTAGTCGGGTAGGACTTGCTTGGGCTCTCTTAGTTACCACAAATAGAGAGGATTTTTTTAGAGCAAATGGTTCTCAATTGTCTGTGTTGTGTGCTCTGGGAAGCCCCCAATACCCCTATATTTATAGGAGGGATTTGGGTCAGGGTTCCCAATCGGTGTGGGAGTGGAAGGGGCCAAAAGATCATGAATTTCCACAATCTAAAAAACTCAAAATGTTCATCTCACAATTGAGATGGTCATTTCACATGCAAGACAGTCATTTTGTTAAGCAAGATGGTTATTTCACCACGTTTTCCAATCACATATGAATTGACAATTCTAATAAAACTAATGCTCAACATGATTTCAGCTCTGATCGTTGATGCAATTAAATTTCTCCATGAACCGGTCATGTCACTCTCATGAGTCAATCATCTCACGACCATGAGAAAATTATCTTGCTTATGAGAAACAGTCATTTTGCTCCTCAATTTAGGCAGAACACAACCAATTCAATTCTAATCAACCTGACACACCAAACGACCGTCTCAACACTTGAGCCAATCATATGACAGTCTAGTCAGCTGGTTTGTTGTGTGAATTGAGTACTTAACACTTTAGTAATCAATCCAATCATCATTCATAATTAAACTAATCTTCTAGATGAGTTCCTATGTGTGTGACCCTATAGGTCCCATATTACGTTGACAGTGAATGTCTATAACAACTTATGACATCACAAGCAATGAGCGGTGCCTAGTCACACATCATTGCTACCCAAGTAAATAGAAAGTTGAAAAACAACTTCAACCTAAAATATATGTATGGTGTTAAAGTATTGGTATAGTTCCTTTGTCCCTGATATCCAAATTGAACTCGAGGCATGGAAAAGTCATCCTCTTCAACATTCAATCTTGTTCCTTGAACCAGAGTAGACTATCTAAGATATATGTAAGCTGAATATCACATATTGACTCACATGAGCATGACCATGCATTTCTCAGTCTCACTAATCAAGAGGCCTAGGATATCATACTCCTGTAGGAGGGACAAATCCCATCTCTATCACTCATAGTCAGTCCCCATGTGTCACAACCATCCAATCATCACTTTTATGACAACCCATGTTTTAGGATTGTGTTTGATGATGTCAATGCGTACCGAACAACATGTGATGAGTGTAGTGATTTCAAGTCTAAGAACCATAAACACCACCATCACTATACAATGTAATTCTGACTTACCTAGTTAAGGTTTCTATGTATCACTCTTATGGTGGGTATGTCTAATACACTATTTTTTAACATGTATCTGTGTGCTTGGTTTGATATCACCATATTATGATTGATGAAATTATAACATCAACAAACTCACACTTTGATCTTATGTGTTACTGATGTCTATCTACCTTCCATAATAACAACGGATCAGGGACATAATGAGAATATATGTACTCTTAACATCCATATGATCTCATTCTTCCAAGTCACATACTTGAAGACATACATCATTGAGTAATATCATTCCTTAGAAATTTATTATGTTATTTATTTATCTCATAAATGAACATATAGAATAAATTGGAAGCTTTCCTTTATTATTAATCAAATCATTTACATTTTTTACCATTACAATCATCATATGATTGGCTGTCTGGGCATATACACCAACACCAAGATGATCTGAAAAGCAAACGACCACATAGAAAACTCATCGACCTGATTTCAAAAACTTTATCAAACACAAACCCTAGAGACTCAAGAAAATTTAGCGAACACCAATACTAGGTGTCTCAACACTCAAGGTCAACCATGGGTTAGGGCATCCATGAGAGTAAATCCTAATCTCAACACAAGATGCCACCACTCAAACCAAGATCTAACAAGGCCATCTAAAGCACTACTATATCAGTCATGATGTGAAAACATGTGAGGCACAACAAGCATGTAACAAATTGCAAGAAAAACCCCAAATTGCAATTAGGTCCAAAACAAGCACATAAATGCAAAACTAGCTCAAACAATGTTCAAACTTGACCAAACATGAAACTTAATCCTGTCACATGATATCATAGCACACTTTAGGGGTTGATTAAGGTTTTAAGAATCTAATTATTATAAGCATGCATATTCAACCAAAAAGCAAGGTTAGGGGTCTTACAACCATAAACCCCTAACAAGGATTTTTCTTCCGAAATCCTATGCAAACGAAGATGAGTACTTCCTATGCATATGATCCTCTAACTGCCATGTGGCCTCCTCTACACCACAGTGATGCCAAAAAACCATAACTAAGGATATAACCCTCTTCTTCAACTTCTTCACTCTCCTATCCAAGATCACCACAAGACATATCCTCCTCCAACTCAACCTCCACTAGCTGCACTCCGCTTAGTATTAGGGTGACACTTCCTCAACATAGAGACATGGAAGACATTGTGCAACTTGTGCAACTATGGTGATAAATCTAACTTTTATGCCACTTTCCCAACACGTGCCAAAATAAAGCGTAATCCCATGAACTTAGAGGCAACTTGCCTTTCTTACCAAACCTCAACACACTTTTCCAAGGGGAAATCTTAAGGTACACACGATCTCTAACTTGGAACTCAAGCAGTATGCGACGATCAAAAAAAGAATTTTGTCTATCCTGAGCTTCCCTTCAACTACTACCGTATCACTTTGATTTTCTCTGTAGTTTGATGCACTAGCTCAGGACCGAAAAGCTGATACTCACTTGTTTCATACCAATAAAGAGGTGACTGACAAAGTCTCCCATATAAAGCTTCATACAATGCCATATCTATGCTCCTTTGATAACTATTGTTGTAGACAAACTCTGTCTAACTCAGATGCACCTTACAACTACCAAGAAACTGCAAAACACATGCTATCAATAGATCTTCCAATGTATGAATATTACTTTCTGTCTAACCATTATCTATGGGTGAAAGGCTGTGCTAAATCTCAGATGTGTCCCCATAGATGAATGCAGATGTTCCCAAAACCTACTTCTAAAATGTGACCCTCTATTAGATACTATGGTAACTGGATTATCATGCAGGAAAACTATCTCATCGACATATATCTGTGGCAACTTCTTCGCTGTATTGTCGTCTTGACTGAAAGGAAGTAAGCTAATTTGGCCAACCTATTAACTATCACCAAAATGGAATGATGACCTTTGACTATCCATGGATATATGATCCCATTTTCACTATAGTATTGGCAAAGTGTAACATTCCTGGCGACTTCTGATGCTTAACCTTGACCTACTAACAAACTAGACATCTAGCAACGCACTCTACCACATTCTGCTTCAGACCAATCCACCAATACAAATCCTTCAGATTGTGATACATTTTGGTACTACCAGGATGCATTACATAAATTGAGGAAAGAACTTCATTAAGAACCATCTTCTTCAAGCCCTCAACATCTAGAACCACTGTCCTGTGCTGAAAGAAAACTATTCCATCCTCTGACTCATGAAAGCCATCATACTTCTTACTGCCAAACTCTACCTTGATATTATGCGTCACAATATCATTCTTCTGAGCATCTCTGATCTATTTCATCAATGTAGGCTTTACCTGCAACTATGCCAGAAAGACTTCTATTAGAGAAACTTCCAGCTATAAATTCATCTGAAAAAGTGATACCAATATATCTCACTTGTGACAAAAAATAGAGTGTAATTTTGCCGTATCCGCAGATGACGACGAAGTTGGATTCTTGATCAACGCATCAACCACCACATTCACCTTCCCTAGATGGTAGTGTATCATGCAATCATAGTCCTTGATCAACTCCATCTATCTTCTGTGCAATGTGTTTAACTCCTACTTTGAGAAGATATACTGAATGTTCTTGTGGTCACTGAAGATCTGGCACTTCTCTCCATATAGATAATGCCTCCAAATCTTCAAAGCATGAACCACTACCGCAAGCTCCAAATCATGCATTAGATAGTTCATCGTGTTTCTTAAGCTTCCACAAAGTAAAAGAAACATTTTTCTGGTCCTACATCACCACACATTCCAAGATGTTCTTTGAAGCATCACAAAAGACAATGTAGCCTTTCACTTGCCTGAGAAACACTAACAATGGTGCATTGATCAACTTCTCCTTCAATAGATGAAAAGAATGCTGACACTTGTCATCCTAGACAAAAGGAACACCATCCCTAGTCAACTTAGTTAGGGGTAACACTACAATATTGGAATTCTTTATGAATCTCCTATAGGAACCAACCAAACCTAGGAAACTTCAGACCTCTGTCTGTGTCTTAGGCTGATCCCACTCTAGCACATACTCTACCTTCTTTCAGTCTACACAAGAACCCTTACTAGATATCACATGTCCAAGAAAAGATACTTTAGTCAACCAACACTCACACTTGATGAACTTGGCATACAACCGATGTTGCATCAACAATGTCAATGCCTAGTGAAGGTGTTGCTCATGCTACTGACTGTCCCTAGAGTATATCCAGATATCATCTATAAATACTACCACAATCTGATCAAGGTACGAATTGAATACCCTATTCATCAGTTCGATAAAATCTATCAACGCATTGGTTAATCCAAATGACATAACCATAAACTCATAATGAACATACCTAGTCCTACAAGAAGTCTTAGGTATGTCATCCATCTTGATCCTTAGCTGATGATAACCTGATCTCAAGTCTATCTTCGATAACACTGTATCACCTCACAACTGATCAAACAAATCATCCATCCTCGAAAACAAATACTTGTTCTTCAATGTAACTTTGCTCAACTGTCGGTAGTCTATAAAAAGCCTCATGGAACCATCTTTCTTCTTTGCAAACAATATGGGAGAACCTCAAGGGGAAGTTCTCATCCTAATAAAACTTTCTCTAGAAACTCTTGCAACTATTTCTTCAACTCCTGCATCTCTACTGGTGCCATCCTATAGGGTGATTGTGCTATGGGTTGTGTTCCAAGAACAAGATTGATCTCAATATAAGTCTCTCTAGGAAGGGGAACACCAGGAAACTCTTCTAGAAAGACATCCTCAAACTCTCATGTTACTACTACCTAATAGTTACTAGGACTCCTCACATTGGTATCCAAAACATGTGCCAAGAAGGCCTCACACCCTTATCTCATCAACCTCTCTGCTATCATAGTTGACACCAAACATGTAGGAAGAGTCTTCCTATCTCCTTGAAAGATCCATGAAACATCTCCATCATAGAATGTTGCCACCTTTGAACCGCATTCCAAAACAACCTTGTACTTCTCTAAGGTATCCATTCCTAAGATCACATCATATCCATGCATGTCAAGTGGCATAAGATCTACTTGAATGATGCATCCTAGAAAAGAAAGAATGCAAGATGGACACCCCTCCCATATCTCAGTGGAACCAAATAAAGGGCTACTAGCTGAAGACTACTAGATATACTACAAATAAGTAGATAATAATTACTTATCACCTCTTTGATGATGAAAGAGTGCATCGCACCCAGGTCAACCAAAATAGATTTGAAAAAAGAAGCAGATAAGTCCGAATGAAAAAGTTCCATCTGACCTGTCATGACCCATGGATTGACCACTCCTTCTGGCTGATTCATAGCGTAGAATCTAGCTATCACCTATTGTCGTCCTCATGCTAGCTGGTTCAAATGACCCTGCCTACGACATCCTCTACCACCACAACTGATAAACTACTACTAATGAAACCCTCACTATCTCAATCCTCCTCACAAACTCCATAAAGGTAGAGAACCTCTCTCTGTTCTCCAAGGAATACGTCGTCATAAACAACTCTGTACTCAAACCCTTCTCAAATATCTGAATCATCTCCTTCTCTATCACCTCCATATGAGGACATAACCTCAAAAGCTCCATAATCTTCACCTTGTGCTCATTGATGGTCATTGAGACTTGATGTATCTTCTCAAACTGAGCTATCTTCTCATCCAAGTACGTCTATGAAAATTAATGGCTCGTGAACTCTCACTGAAACTCTTCCCAACTTACTACAACCCTAGGTATCTTCTCTTCCTCTATGACCCACCAGTGGCTACAACTACCCTTCAGTAGATAAACGACAGGCTTCACCTTATCCTGTTCTGGGATGTTGAGGATCTTGAATGCCTTCTCAAGCTCTGTCAGCCACATATCTGTGCCATCTAGGTCTGTTGTTCCTGCATACTTGATGGCTTCCACATGCCTCAACCTCTCGAACATCTTCCTAGATCCCTGAGATTCTGCATTAGGGATGTCTGCCCTAGCTTGGGGTACATGCTCTCTGTCTACTTTGTGTGAAATTGTTGCCATGAGCTGTCTGAACGGGGACCGGAAGGTAGGATTTACCATGGATGCAAGGTCAAATTGAGGCACTGTGGGCTGTTCTGGCCCCGTCTCATGCACTCTCTCATCATGTGCCTACCTCCTACCACCACCTCCTGGTGTGACATAACTACTCTCTGCATGTTCTTCATGTTCTCCAAACATATATACATAAGCATAAGCTATAATTGGACATGTTGGATAATGTAAGAACATATACAAACCTAAGTCCTATGTCCCTATAAACTCAACAAACCTAAAGCTCTGATACCAACCAAACCGTGATGCCCTATCGTGCTAAACGATATTACTTAAACCAAAACACACAATCAACCATTAATTATTTACACACAACACAAAAGAAGTGGATAAACTCAACATTATCATTATCTTCAGAAACATTACATAAAGGTCCAACAACTTGCATATCATCACATACCATATTAGGCATTTACATGTATGTCCAGTGGCCATGATCCACAACATGTATACAAAAGAGATGTTCCACATATACATGCCATATACAAACATATGTATACTGCCAAAACATTGAGTCAATATACACATTGTCTACAAAACATCCTCTGCCTGGACCTGAGGGTACAAGGATGACTCTAGGATGCACTATCAACTAAACAACCTTCTACTTTTACTTCTCTCCAAATTTCTCTTCCTCACCACCACAATCCTAATGACGTCGCAGACGACCACCTAAAAAGATGTGGTAACCCACAAGGTGAGACCAACATGCCAGTGAGAGATATAACTCTAAACAATGGTAATTGATTATAACAAGATATATTATTAAACATGCAAAGTAGGTTAAACAAATTAAGTAAGTTAAATTGATAGGCATGGAAACAAGCATGATTAAGAAGATGTATAAAGGAATAGATAAAAATATCATGCTACTAAGATGTTAACTATTCTCACTACACTATATGACATCTAGTAGGATAAGAAAAAAGCAAGGGTTCACAAAACAATGTGAATTGTTTTTAACCCTAAAAATATATACTACACAACTGTATTTATATTTTTTATTAAGCCCCGAGGTATTTGAGGTATACCACTTAGACTCAAATTGACCATTGTTAAGTCAAAATCAGTGCCATACAAGATCTAGGTGAGCCGAACTCCTAAGGTCTCATCCAGCCTCGATCAGTATGAGTCAGTCACAGTGACAAATATATAGTCCAGTTGCAAAACATCCTAGTCCGTCCTTAGTATATAGGTCATGACACTAGTAACCAGGGTGTACCAACCTACCATCCAAGGTACAACCGCATATGTCCTTAATCATATGTCATATACAAATACTTGAGATACGACCGCAGTCATTCTCCTATTGAGGTATGATCACAACAATCCTTGAAACCTTAGGGTTAGGATGTCAAGGAGACACAGTCTCTTGCACCCCAAATACTCAACAATATGCGCTTCAACATTCAATTAGAGGAATACTCGTTTGACCATCGAACAAATTCTAACACTAGATTGAATCTATGGAACAAGGCACAAGGTTTCACTTGATTAGTTAATGCCAATTGGGAATGTTTTATCTGCATCAATCAAGTTACATACAAACCCTAAAAGAGTTCTATAAAACATGGGTAGATTGCAACTTTAGAATATTGAAAACATATGAGACATGATCTATCACATCATAACAAGATACCAATCCTTGTCACATCATGAAGAGGGTCACACCTCCATCAGAGCTTGACCATGCTCAAAGGTCATTAAGACCATCATATCATTTCCTATAAGAACATCATTATTTTTCCATGCCTTACCAAAGTCTCATCAACCATCACCATATATGTGGCATATAAGTTCAGTATAACATTGCTTTTAAGAGTTTATATTGTTCATATAGTAACACATTAGGCTTAAAACAATATTTAGAGAGAGAAAGTATTTCCTCATCATACTAATCACCCAAGAAGGCCAAGCATGAGTAATCATCATCACTTACTTAAATTAGGGTTAGGTTTAGCAAGGTGAGTTGAATTAGGCTTATAAAACTACACTCAAGTATAAACCCCAATTCTAGTATTAACATCATTTCATGAATGCATTAGGTGGGCACACCAGAAGTCATCCCACCGGTAACCCCACTCTGGGGTTTTCCGCTCTGGCGATAGGGCGGGCGATCTAGGGCTCACGGTTGGAGGCTTTGGTCTCGGGGGAGGGGCCCTCAGTGGCCGACGGATGCCACCCTACTCCCCCATGGCCTTGGCTCAGCTCGATCTCCTTCATTTCTATCTTAGGCGGGTGGCCGTCATTCTCTCCTCCACCCTCTCCTCTTCTGCTGTGGCGGTGCTGGGCTCTAGGCTTTGGTTTTGGCCTATGCTACATTGGGTGGCGGGTTGGAAGGGCCGGTTTCAGCCCCGTTCTCCCACCGGGCCTCTGGCCGGATTGAGGGTGGAGCGGCGTTGGTGGGTCCATCTTCCTCACAGATCTGATGGTATTGAGCTCCCCCACCCCCTTTCAGCAGTTTGTGTCCTTTGAATAAGGGTTTTAGTCCTTCCGTTGTGAAGGTTTCTGAGCTCTGGGTTCCACCCAATGTTTCGGCCCCATTTTTTTATTTTGTGTTGGCTTGTTTAGTTAGTGGTTCTGGAAGTTTATCTGCTTGGTTTTTTCACCGCTAGTCAGCATTTTATCTGTCGTGCTTTGTTGCGACCTCTCATCAGGAGAGTGATGAGATCTCTAGCTACAGCTAGATCTCATCTTTGCTTTGGATTGATCTTATTACTCAGCTGTGTGGCTTCATTGGGGTGTATATATGAGTAGAATACCATCTTGTTCCAGCCCCTCTACCACTACTCAATGCTCAGATTGAAGGAATTCTTCATGAAAAGCTGCTTAAGACAACCTCAAGGAAGAAGAATCAATGTAGACATGTCTCTCTCTCATTCCAATATGAGTTGTAGTGCCCTTGGGTTACTAAATGTGATGTTTGTATGTTCTGTTTGTATTTTTCTTCCCAATGGTAGATTCTGTATGGCTACCAAATAATGAATCGATCCATTTGCTCTAAAAAAATGAATGCATAAGGTCAACCATCACCATCACAGAGTCTGGAAAACATAGCGACCACATAGGCAAGAAATTCTCATCGACCACTTAGGTGAGAGAAGTCATCGACTGACAAGAGTCAAGAAGGTTGGTGACCAGCAAGGGTCAGAAAAGTTGGTGACCTCTAGGGTTAGGGTTCTCAATGACCACCTAAGTGAGAGAACCTCATCGACTGCTAGGGTTCAAACCTCAATGACCACTTATGGGTCCAAAACTTCAATGACCACTAAGGATCCAAAAACTCAATGACCAGTAAGGATCTAGAGCTTGGCAATCGATTATGAATCCAAAACTTGGGAACCATAAAGTTCAAACGTTGGTGACCATAATGAGTTCAACACTTCACCGACCATCAAGGATCCAAAATCTTGGTGACCACTAATGATGTCAACATTCTTAGAGACCAATATAGCCCAAAAATTTGGTGACCACTCAAGCTCAAAGTTCATCGACCACATGAGTTCAAGACTTGGATACCACATCTGATACACAGATCTTTGGCGACCACATAACAATAAGATCCCATTAGACATATTAAATCAAATCTTAGTGACCACCTATGATCATAACTTGATGACATGATGAGGTACAAAACTTCATCGACCACATAAGAGTGAAGTCTTAGCGACCACTAATGGTTAAAAAATGCTTGACGACCATCACAACCAACATGGAAATCAAGAACTTGGGGACCACATATGAATCACACACATAATCAAGATCTAGGGTTTATTACCTTCATGAAGGAAAACATGCATCATATTTAGAGGTACATCAAAACAGATCATATACTCAAAGCCCTACCATCTAATCTCAATCATAAGCAAGGATAATATATCTCTCTACTAGAACAACATTTTAGAGAAAGATTATGTACATGCAAGATAGAAGTAAGAAATAATCATGGATAAAGTTATATAACTTTCCTTAGAGATGATTAAGCAACTTCAAACAAAAAGGTAGCTCAAAGGAAAGTAGGTCTAACCCTAGCTTGAGCACTCCTCTCGACCAAGCTTGCTCATCCTCCAATAAGGAAGCAAACCCTAAGTCAAGGGAGCAAGAAAGAAGTTTTCTTGAAGCTCTTGATCAAGATCCACCATGAATCCAACTAAGAATAAGAGAGGGGGAGATATAATAGCAAGGAAAATGAAGGAAAATAGGGAAACATCACTTACCAAGGCCAAGAAGTAAGGCAAAAAGTTTCACAAGCACAAAGAATGGGTAGATCCGAGCCTTAGGTACACATGCAAGGTAGATCAGACAAGCTCCTTCAACTTGAGATCCTCCTTCTCCACCAAGCAAAGGGGGAGAGCTCCAAAAACAAGGAAGAATAGAGATGAAACTAGGTGTGCAAAGAGCCTATTTGCATGTAAGGAGGGAGGTATATAAAGCTTAGGGTTGGAGAGAGAGAAAGGGTTAGGTGTCAATCCAAGCATGCCATGTGTTCAAGGTATCTCACCCATGTAAGAATCCCATCAATGCAACCAATTCAAACATGTTGACCACAAAACTCAAGACCACAACAAGGAAACTCATCGACCAAGGTGATCAGAAATCTAACGACCACTTAAGATTCTTAGCGACCAAGATGGTCAGAAAAGCAAACAACCACATAGTAAACTCATCGACCATGAGCACTAGGAAAAGTTAGAAAACAAGGTGAGTTTAAAAACTTCATTGATCACCAACCCTAGACGCTCAAGAAAACTTGGCAACTGCCACCACTAGGTGACTCGACACTCAAGGTCAACCATGGGTTAGGGCATCCATGAGAGCAAACCCTAATCTCAACATAAGATGTCACCACTCATAGCAAGATGTAAGAAGGTGAGCCAAAGCACAACTATAAAAGACATGATGTGAAAACATGAGAGTCACAACAAGCATTCAACAAATTTACAAGAAAAACCCTAGATATGGGTAAATTGCATTTAGGCCCAAAACAAGCACATAAATGCAAAACTAGCACAAACAATGTCCAAATCGGACCATACTTGAAACTTAAGCTAGTCACGTGATATCAAAGCGCACTTTAGGGTTTGGTTAAGGTTTAAGCATATAATAATGATAAAAAGTATATCAACCGAAAAGCAAGGTCAGGGGTCTTACAACCAAACAATAAGAGTCAATTGTTCAATGAATCAATGAGACCACATTGATAAAGTAAATGAAGATCCAACAATGCATGGCCTGTTAAGTGGTGCTAGTACCTTCAATATTAGACCCACCTAGAATGTAACCTTCCATAATTAAATACGAAAAAAGAAATGATTATCAGAAAAAAAAAAACCATAGTGATACCTACTCTAGGCACAATAAAGTTTTATCTAAGCCCTAAATATATTTTCTCAATAACCCGTAGAACTGTTCTACTCCTAGTTACTTCTAATTACATCAATAATGATCTACTTATAAAGTTCTGGAGAACTATTTTGGAAATGAAGCAAAAATGGTCTACCTAGTGGAGCAGTTAGGACATGTGAAGCCCCCCACTGCTAGTCGCTCGCTGGAGGCAAAGGAGAAACTGAGAAGTCATTGATGGCTGGACTAGAGCAAAAGGGAAGCCACAAATTACTAGTCACCAACTAGAAGTTCCTTGGTCTCTAGAGTGAGAGAAATCTCTAAGTTGTTTTCTTATAGAGAGGGAGAGCAATCTCTAGAGTGGCTCGCTTGCCATCGGTTACCAGAGTGCCCAGCGTTGTTATTTTATCCTCTCATGACACATTTGACTAGTGACTCAGAGAGAGGAGAGAGGTCTAGGGCACTGAGTGGGGAGGGGTGGCGTCAGCACGTGACTGACTGTAGAGTTGGGGAGGTGATTTTTCATCCACTAATCTAAACAATTGTTGATCCAAAGGTTTAAAACTTGATTGTGTTTTAGGCTGGTCACACTTTAGTGTATTCTAACCCCCTCTCTGTCTATATATATGTATGTGTATGTGTGTGTGTATATATATATATGTATATATATATATATATATATATATATATACACACACAATTATATATATATATATGTATATATATATATATATATATATATGTGTGTGTGTGTGTGTGTGTGTCTATATATATATATATCCCTCTCTCTCTCTCTCTCTCTATATATATATATATATATATATATATATATATACATACTACTATAAACAGAGTGAGTTTGTCAAAAAATTTACAAAATACTGCCACTAGCCAATCAGATTATTCCATTTTAAAATAAAACACTCTTCTTGATCCTCTCTCTTCTCTCCTTTTTTAAGGATTTTGTTACTTTTATTAATTTCTTTTTGTCCTCCATCCGATAACTACCTATTCCACTACTTTAGCCCCCCTCTTCCACACACTCTCATAATGACTAACTAATTGAACACTCTCCCTCCCTCCCACATATACTCTCTCCCTCTCTTAAACCTCCCTACTCTTTCCAACTCAACTACTCCCATCGTAACATCCTCTACTTTTCTCTCTTCTCCCTACAATTGTTCCTCTTTCCTCTTCTCTTCCAACACCCTTCCTACAACAGATGTTAGCGTATGCGTCCCTCTTCCCTCTTCTTACGTCTCCTTCTATTTTATTTCATTTCTCCCATCAATGTTAATATCTCCCCACTAAATAGGTCCGCAATTAACATTCTGAACGCAATTACTGGCTAAGAAATCTTTGGTCAACAAAATTGTCTCAACATTTCACTATTTGTAAATGCTTTTGTAGAAAAAAAATATTACAGCTTACAGTTATTTAAAGACCATATAAAATATACAATATACATGTATCCCATGAATTATATTAATAAAAAAATATCTAAAGAACATATTGCTTCCCTCTTAAGTATTCTCTCCTTATCATCCCATCAGCCCTTTTAACTTCATTCGTCATTTATATGACTCTCCATGTTCTCCACTCATTTTATACTTTGTTAACCTTTTGATTCATGTTTCTATCAAGAAACAATTTTTTGATTCTCTTTTTCATTCACTCATATACTTTTATCTAATACAAAAAGAATAAAAAAAATAATGTTGACATTGTAACGAAAATATAAACTCAATATGTTATTTTAAGTACCTGATGCCACATCTTTTTACATTCTAACTCCTAGAAAGAATATAGTTTTGACCAAAAAATAATAATTCATTAACTCATATTTAATGACATTATCTCATCTTTAATGCCATTACTATTATCCCTCGAGTCTAGCCATGACTCACTCAAAGTCCCATAACCTCATTCTAGTCCCCACGTCTCTCCATATTGTTTCTTTCCGTTAGCTTTTCTTCTCCCTCTCTGACTCTTTCTTATTCTTTTTTTTTCTCTCACCGCATTACCACTTTAGACTACCCACCTCTCGCATAAAGAACTACCACACACATGACTTATTAGTCTTCCAACCAGTGTTTTCAAAATTAAATAGGATCGGCCGGTCCAACCGGTCAGACAGGTAAACCGGTGGCCGACCGGTCTGGACCTAAAAAATTGGTTATGTGTTCTTTTCCGGTTCAACTAGTCAGAAACACGGTCCGACCGATCCAACCAGTTAATCGGACCGAACCAGATTGATCCAGTGGTTCAAATCAAAGAAAAAAATTAAATGTACAATACGAAAATAAAGTTATGACCCACATAACTGAAACCATATTCTGATTACATAAAAGAGAGAAAATGCTTTCCTTGCTTAGTTGGAGGAAGTATGTGATATATATATATATATATATATATATATATATATATATATATATATATATATATATATATATATATATATATCTGTGTGTGTGTGTGTGTGTGTGTGTGTGTGTGTCGACCGGTCAGACCGCTAATTGCCTTATACTTTGGTGACCGATTCGGTTTTTCCGATTAAATTTTTTATGACGTCATGCTGATGTCATTTCCGGTCCAATCAGTTGAACCACTCCGGTTGAACCCGGCTCAACCCAATCTGAGTCAACATTGGTCCGACCACTAGTCTGGTTCTTAAAATATGGCTTCCAACAACAACTCAACCGTTACCATTTAACAAAAAAAAGCTAAACTCACGTCCATTATTACCGCACGTCACCCTTTATCTTAATAAGTTATATTTGAATACTTTCCTTATAATTGAGGTTCAATCTCCCTAATAAATTCAAATTTTATTTATCATACTTATCTTAGGATGTACACCAACTAAATTTCATCATTAATTCTCAAATACAAAAAAATTCAACCATCCCATCCACCATTTTTCTTACTTAAATCTCGCTTTGTTCCGAACCGCTTTCTATTATCATGCCACTTAGTGTCTATCATATCATCTTTATTCAAACACTCGACCCTCTAGACCCACTTCCCCGCCTTCCTAAATTTAACAATTCAAACCGCTACGATTTTTACTCATCTCTATGTTATAAACAAACTACTATGAAAATTGTGAGTTTTTTAAATAAATTACAAGTATGTCATTTTTTTTAAACCCTCCTAACCAATTATATTTCATTATTTTAAAATATTGCACCCTCCTTAAATAATTTCTTTGTTAATGTAATAAGCTTGATATCTATAAATTAATAAACATATTGATTTACGTATGTAATTTCTTGAATCCATAAGTATTCCCACTAGGATAAAAATCATCAGTAAATATCAAAGAATGTATATCTATCCACATTATATTTTATCAATATTATTATTTGAATACGATAGTTTCAGAATGTTAATTACATACATATGACTTTGATAATCACAAATTAAGAAAAAGAGCAAGTTTGTCAAAAAAATTATTAAACACTGGAACTAGCCAATCAAATTACTCCATTTTAAAATACAACACTCTTCTTGATCCTCTCTCTTTTATTTTTAAGGATTTTGTTACTTTTATTAATTTCTTTTTATCCTCCATCGGATAACCACCTATTCCACTACTTTAGTCCCCCTCTTCCACACACTCTCAATAATGACTAACTAATTGAACTCTCTCCCTCCCTCCCATGTACACTCTCTCCCTCTCTTAAACCTCTCCACTCTTTCCAACTCAACTACTCCCATCGTAACATCCTCCACTTTTCTCTCTTCTCCCTATAATTGTTCCTCTTTCTTCTTCTCTTCCAACGCCCTTCCTACAACAAATGTTAGCAGATGTGTCCCTCTTTCCTTTTCTTATATCTCCTTCTATTTTATTTCATTTCTCCCATCAATGTTAATAACTCCCTACTAAACAGGTCTGCAGTTAACGTTCTAAACACAATTACTGACTAAGAAATCTTTGGTCAACAAAATCCTCTCAACATTTCACTATTTGTAAATGCTTTTGTAGAAAAAAATTATTACGGTTTGCAAATATTTAAAAAATATATAAAATGTACAATATACATGTATCCCATGAATTATATACATGTAAAAAACTTTAAAGAATATATTACTTCCTTCTTAAGTATTCTCTCCTTACCATCCCATCGGCCCTTTTAACTTCCTTCCTCATTTATCTGACTCTCCACGTTCTCCACTCATTATATATTATTAACCTTTTGATTCATGTTTCTATAAAGAAACAATTTCTTGATTCTCTTTTTCATTCACTCATATACTTTTATCTAATACAAAAGAATAAAAAATAAAAAATAATGTTGACATTGTAACAAAAATATAAACTCAATATGTTATTTTAAGTACCTGATGCCACATCTTTTTACATTCCAACTCCTAAAAAGAATGTAGTTTTGATCAAAAAAATAGAACAATTCATTAGCTCATATTTAATGACATTATCTCATCTTTAACGCCATTACTATTATCCCGCGAGTCTAGCCATGACTCCCTCAAAGTCCCGTAACCTCATTCCACTCCCCACATCTCTCCGTATCATTTCTTTCTATTAGTTTTTCTTCACCCTCTCCCACTCTTTCTTATTCTTCTTTTTTTCTCTCACCGCATTACCACTTTAGACTCCCCACCTCTTGCATCAAAAATTGCCGCGCACATGACTTATTAGTCTTCCAACAACAACTCAACCGTTACCATTTGACAAAAAAAGACCAAACTCACGTCCATTATTACCGCATGTCACCCTTTATCTTAATAAGTTATATTTGAATACTTTATAATTGAGGTTCAATCTCCCTAACAAATTCAAATTTTAATTATCATACTTATCTTAGGATGTACACCCAACTAATATTCCTCATTGATTCTCAATTATAAAAAAACTCAACTATCCCATCCACACCTCCATTTTTCTTGCTTAAATCTCACCTTGTTCGGAACCACTTTCTATTATCACGCCACTTAGTGTCTATCATATCATCCTTATTCAAACACTCCTCTAGACCCACTTCCCCATCAAACTGGATTTAACAATCAAAACTGCTACAATTTTTGCTCATCTCTATGTTATAAGCAAACTACTATGAAAATAGTGAGTTTGTTAAATAAATTACAAGTATGTCATTTTTTTTAAAACCCTCATAACCAATCAGATTTCATTATAAAATATTGCACCCTCCTTAGATAATTTCTTTGTTAATGTAACAAGCTTGATATTTATAAATTAATAAACATATTGATTTACGTATGTAATTTTTTGAATCCATAAGTATTCCCATTAGGATAAAACGACGCTAGTATACCATGAGCCACGGGCATGTTCACCATGCTCCTGAGCCATGAATGCATTCATGCTCTATCACACTGAGCCATGAGCCAGTTCACCATGCTCTCGTACATGCTCTGAGTTTACAACCAAAGTTGCACTCTAATCCTCCTATTTTTGTCTAGGAGAAACCCCACATATTCAACAATATGCGCTCCAGGTTAACCCATAGAACCCGTTTCACCATCACCAACTCCTGACGATGATGGATCTATGGCCAGGGCAAACTACATGAAAGGTTCATCTGTAATTAATTAATACATTTTAGGTTGGCTATGAGGGTCAACCAAAGTATATTAAGCAAACCATAAATAAGAGATAAGAACATGTAAACAACATAGATTCCATTATTTGTGTCACACTGTTACTGTTATTCTCAATGCCATCAACACTATCAGTTTGCCATGGGATATCGATCCCTTATTTCATCACATAGAGCCATTTCTTCTCACAAGGCTCCATCATCATACATCATCATGGGATAGCAATCCCTCATATCATAACTAGAGGATAACACCTCAATCAGGCACTCAGCCTTTATCAGGTCACAAGACCCCTCATATCATACTAGTGATACATGTTATCTTATTAACAAGGGACATTATCATTACCCAGATATTTCACATATACCAAGTGTTACACAAAGCACATATTCACATAAGCATCATAGCCCTTGTCTGGCTATGTATTTCCTTTTTAATAATGTTAATACAAATTATTTTTTCGTAAGAATGTATATCTATCCACATTATATTTTATCAATATTATTATTTGAATATGATAGTTTCATAATGTTAATTATATACATATGACTTTGATACGCACAAATTAAGAAAAAAATCGTTGAACCAACTTCATTGTTGACGCACATGGCACGTGTGTATTTACTAGTATATATATATGCGTGTGTGTGTGCACGCGCGCGTGCCCGTGTAACAATGACACACAATTGTTGAAAAGCAATGAATATATACTACAATCCGAAATTAAAAATAAATCAAGAATAACAATGATCATAACTAATATGAATAGAAAACCCGTTTAGAAGACCGACATATCATGTTCACCACATTCTACTGAAGAAAATGTGAATGCGCCCAAAAAGTACTATTTGGGAATAAGTTTTTAACATGTGCCAAAACATATTTTCTAACTAAGGTCCAAATCTGGGTTTACCCCCTCAAACTCTAAACATTAAACTCATGCGAGTTATATGCATTTCTAAGTTATAGATTTTTGTGATTTTCAGGTTCCCATAGGAAACTACAAATAACATCTACGAGGCTAATATCAAGTTATATAGAAACCGAATAGTCTATTTTATTCGCGTGACTATCTTGTATAACTGCATGATGGGCATGCCACTCGGCAAAACGTAGTGACGTGTTCATTTTCTAACAAACATGCTGGTTAATTTGCACGATCCGCTCAACCGAACCACATCCACATCGGGCTCATTTACCATTGGTGACAACGGGGAGCCGTTACACCAAACCCTCTCGGCTTCCTCTCCTCTATCCATTCGACTTCCGGAATTAGTAAACCGAAACCACTATCACACCGGCCACCTCATAAAATTATCCAGTGCCCCTTCGTTCTCGATGGGCACCATTAGCCAGTATTTCTCGTGTATATAGATGATCCATTCAGGCCAGAGCGAACGAGTCTGGTTAGCTGTAATCCAGCAAGCAACGTTCTCGCCATACGACAAAGATCGTCGACGTTCTACCGACATATGGGAAATTGTCCCTCCTGTCACGCCGTCGCCGTCGCCAAGGTGGTGCTGTCCGATGGTACCGTGCGTCTGCTGGAGGCCCCGATCTCGGTTGCTGAGCTCATGCTCGACCACCCTGGGGAGGCCGTCTTCCAGCTCCTGCATGGGCGTCAAGCCGGCGGACCTGGTAACGACTCTAGAACCGTCGGCCGGAAGAGGACGTCTGCTCCGCTTCCGGCGGACCACAAGGTGGAGGCTGGGAAGGAGTATGTTATGATGCAGCTGAGAAAGCCTTCAGCGAAGGGATTATTAACAGCAGCCGCGACAAGAAGGGTGCACCCGGCGGTGGATGCTGAGGGAGAGGGTGTGTGCCCGCCGGCCATGACGCCTGGGATGCTGCGTCTGACGAGCAGAAGGTGGAGGCCAACTTTGGCCACGATATCAGAGAGGGCTGCCGCCGCTGCTGTGGCTGGAAAGAGCGGCACGATGCCATACTGGGTGTACTGATACTGTTTTCTGAGTTTCCGGCAACTATGGTTTATGAGCGACGTTATGGTTCCCAAACCTAGAGTGGAATTATAGAGCTATGCGCTTCCTTTTTAGCTATCTTTGGTGATTTCCTTACGGATTATGGACCCGCAAGACGGGGCCGTCAGCTTCACATCCGGCCCAACTATTGACCCTCGTACAACACGTTGAACAGTAACCAAGTCACCGTTGTTCCGGAGACATTTTCTTCCTTTTCCCCTCTTTTTCTGTAGACCTCTTTGTGCAAACCTTTTCTGATCCATAATATCATTATATATAGAAGTCTCAGGTCTTTTGCTGCCTGGTGATGGTATTATCAAAATGGTCATAGGACTGTGTTCTTATATTCAATGCATTTTATGATTGATTGAAATAGATTTTTTTTGCCAACCGCTGATTTCTTGGTATAATACAAAACCCTAGGCAACAAATCGACATGGAGTTGGCTTGGCAAAAAGTGAATACCCGCGCCCACAGCATCACGTCCAATCCACTCCGGCATTTTAACACGCTAATGGTCCCCCGCACCATTTAAATGGGTAAAATGGATGTGAGTACGTGGATTCCCACGATACCCCTTTGTACATCCATCCAATTGCGCCCCATACAAGCATGTAGCCTAAAATATTGCACAAGACCCCCTAAATATTGTAAATCTGCATAAAATTTGCTCAAATCCTCCAAAATTTTATACATTTACTGGAATATTGTACATCCATCCAATTGTGACACAGTAGACACATTTGGTCTGAAATATTATAAATCTGCACAAAAATTTGCTCAAATCCTCCAAAATTTTATACATTTACTGAAATATTGTACATCCACCCAATTGTCACACAATAGACACATTTGGCCCAAAATATTGTAAATTTGCACAAAAATTTGCTCAAATCCTCCAAAATTTTATACATTTACTGAACATTATGTCATCGACCCTGTATTTCACATATTTGCAATTAAGTACATATAAATTTAGCCCAAAATAGTATGATGCACACATAAAGTTGCACAACAGGTCAAAATCGATGCCAGTCAAACACCATGCAATTCAGATTCAAATTATACTTGCTGCAATTCAGATTCAAATTGTCATGCCATCGTTTCATATGACTAAAACAACAGAAACAAGTCTAGCACATAGCTTTCTCCAGCAAATTCACATTGACATGCCATCATTTCATATGACTAATAAAGGAAAAAACAAGTCTAGAACATCGTTTACACAAAAACTTCTTTTCTACACATTCCAACCTAAGTAAACTAAGAAACTTTCTTGTAAACATAATACTAGCCATCATTATGTGAAATCTTGGAGCAACTTACAGACCTGAATTTCAAACAGCATCAAAAAACCTACATCTTCCATTGCAAAGTCACAATTTTACACAACATTAGAAGCTACTTATGAATTTGAATTTCAAACAACATCAAGAAAACATAAGAAATATGTGATTCTAAATAACAAACAACATCAGAAAACCTAAGAAAAACCTATGTCCAAGACCATAGTGTTAAACAAAAGAATGAATCATTTTACCTTGAATGAGAAAGTCATCTTCCCAACATCCTTGTAGCAGATTAAAAATTCTATTCTATAGACGGTGTTCCTGAATATAAATAATAATAATAATATATTTCAATTGACATGTATTATAACTGAGAATTAGACTAAGAATTAAACATATTTTACCATCATCTTCAGTCTCTTGATCTCCCAGAAAACTAGTTTGATCACTTGATCCACTTGCATTGTCTATATGAGTGCAAACATAAAATTATCAATACTGATCATCGGTTTAATGCATAAAATAAACGATATGTATCAGATATATACCTTATTTTTGGCTATTTTTCAACCAACTTTGTGTGCACATCAAAGCTTCCACTATAGTAGGAAGGAGTCAACTATGATGCGGATCAATTATCCCTCCTGACATACTGAATGCAGACTCTGAGGCTACAGTGGAAACTGGTACATCTAAAAAATCCTTAGCAATGGCTTTTAGGGTAGGATGACCATAACCATTCATCTTCCACCACATTAGTACATCAAAGTCTGAAGATTGGGGCAATATATCAATTTCCAAGTACTTATCCAGTTCTGTTTTTAAGTAGTTTGAGTCTCTCTTTTCCTTCTTCACATAAGCCTCAAAGTTTAGTAAATCATCATCAACGTCCTCTTGAGAGGAAACTAGTGGGCTTGAAGATGGCCATTCGCTACCCAATTCATCTTGCATCTCTGTTCTATCTTTATAGTCATTCAGTAGATCATTACAAGCATCATAGACTTTTTTAATGTGCTCTGCAGCCTTATCTCCATATATATTGCCAAAATAATACTCAACTATCTTCATTTTATACCTTGGATCAAGTACAGTAACAAATCCCATTGGAATGTAAATATTATCCCAATATTTTTGGAACTTCTCCAACATATTCTTAGCCATTTCCACAATTACCTGATTTGGGGATTTCTGCCAAATGTCCTGAGCCACTCTAATTTGACAAAGTTTGGGGAAACACAATTTGGAAGTCAGATATCTAGTTCCAGAAAACACCTCAGTTACTTTATAGTACACCTTCAGTTTCTCACAAACTTCAAAACAGAACTGCCAAGCTGAATAAGTTAGTAGTACCTTGAAGTTTTTGTCCCGTTGCCTTAATACATTA
Organism: Alisma plantago-aquatica; assembly: GCA_963693085.1. NCBI lineage: Eukaryota > Viridiplantae > Streptophyta > Magnoliopsida > Alismatales > Alismataceae > Alisma > Alisma plantago-aquatica. The sequence goes on along the minus strand of OY856411.1, from coordinate 396,297,740 downwards.
AACACATCTTTATAAATCATTGCAGTCCTAAGCATTAAGTAGGTAGAATTCCACCTAGTCTGACAATCTAAAGATAATTTCTTGATTATGTGCATCTTCAATTGCCTCGCAGTTTCCTCAAACTTCTCTACTCTCTTTGCAGTTGCAGTCCAATATGCAACACTATCTCGGATCTATTCTATTCCATATTTGATTACTACTAAACCATCTTTCACAACAAGATTCAATATATGTGCAGTACACCTCATATGTAAAAATATACCACCTAATATTGTGGAGTTTGGGTATAGTCTATCTTTGACCAACTCAATCATCTTATCATTTGTTGAGCAGTTGTCAATAATGATACATGACAATCTAGTATCAAGCTTCCAATCAATTAGACATGTCATCAAAACCTCACATAGCACTTCACTTGTGTGTGGGCAAGGAACATAGGAAAACCTAAACATGTAAAAGGAGGTAAATAACATTACTTAACTAACATCTAAATATTGAGGAGAGTACCTCAATATTTGGCTCTTTAAAGACCAAGAGGAGTCAACATGGTGTGCGGTGACAACCATGTAGCCCCTCATTTGATAACTTGAAGACCACATATCAGTTGTCACTGCAACTCAAGGACTACAACTCTTCAAGTATTCCATTGTCTTTTTCTTCTTAGCCTCATATATCTTTGTAATATCCTTCTTGATGGTGTTTCTCATCGGACAGATGAACAAAGGCTGAATGGCAGACAACATTGTTCGAAATCCAATGTGTTCTACCATGTTTAAAGGGTAATCATGAAAAAGGATCATATCTATAACGGCCTTTCTTCCTTCTTCTTGATTGAAACCATTTTTTAGTGCCTCTGTCATGCATACACTACTACAGAAACATCATTCAATGTCACTTTTCTGGGCGTCAGTTATTTACAAAAACCGACGCCTATAAATTTAAATGTCGGTTATTTATGCAAACCGACGTCTATATTCGAAGACCAGCCAGACACGGGTACCGCTTTTTGTATTCATCGTCGGCTGGTTATAACAGACCGACGCCTAAAATCGCCTGTGAAATCCAATTTTCGAGCGAAAACATTTTAGGTCACCTACAACGTCGGTTTTTTAACTATTCATCGACTCCTATTTAAAATGAAAATTTTTGCGAAAAGTCCCACTTTCAGTGTCAGTTATCCCTCGATAACCGACGCTGATAATGGTTCCCGCCAAATAATTTAGGGTAAAGGTTATCTAGTTGGGCGTCAGTGTTTTACTATCAACTGACGCTAAAGCATAATAGGCGTCGGTTTTGTAGATAACCGACGCCGTTGACCAACTTAATAGACCCGATCACCCGTCTCTTCTCCCTTTCTTCCTGTTTCATCGCGATATTCTCCTGTGCTGCTGCTCGCCACCGCTCTCCCAAAATCACGACGTCAGTTGCTGCCCCTCTGCTTCTTCGGTGCTGGTGCTCTTCTGCTCGCCGGCGCCGCTGCCCGCTACCCGCCGCTGCTTCTCCGGCCGGCGCCTGCTGCTTCTCCGGCCGTTGGTTGCTTCTGCCCACTGCTCGCCCCTCTGCTTCTTCGCCTGCTCGCCGACACTGCTACCTCCGCTCGCTGCCGCTCTTCTCCACGCTAGCTCCAGGTAGGCTAGCCTCTTTGCTTCCTTCTCCCTTGCTCCTTACCAACAACAAGCATGGCCATGGCTGTGTTGGCCTACCATGTCCGTGCTGGATAGCACGGCCATGGTAACGACTGTGGCTGTGTTGGCCTACCACAACCATGCCGCTTAAGAATGCAAGACTATGTTGTTGCAGAGGCACAGGCTTACCAGTCCCTTCCTGGGGCAACATTTTATGGGACTCCAATGCCGTTGGGCTACGTTCGTGTGAGCTCGATATGTGTATTACCCGATTGGAGGGAAGCTGCATTGCCATATGCCCACCCACATATTGATACACTTGGTGAGGCAGAAGGCGGGGTGATATTGTGGCCCAAAGCAGATGTCGTCTACACTACTGAAATTGTAAGATAAATTTACATTACTTTAGATTGTTAATGTGTATATATGAGGTCAACTGATATGAAATTATATATACAGGTTAAAAAGAAGACACCCGGAGCACCTAGGCCTCCACCTCCACTTCCTGCATTACCAAGGTGGGTTCCAACTGACCTAAAATACCCGTTAGGTCCTGCTTGTAGGGGAATGGCATGTTGGTTACCAAGGTGGGTTCCAACTGACCTAAAATACCCGTTAGGTCCTGCTTGTAGGGGAATGGCATGTTGGCTACGGGCACATAATATATATTGCCCTATAATTGTTTCTTTAGAAGCAGATTATGCAGGTCAATCATATGATAGCTCTTTATTTATACAAGATATTATTGAGCTGTTTATGTATGATTGGATGAATACATCAATGATAGAGACATGGATAAGGTGAGATCTTGTTTATACATCCATATACCTTGTGTAAGATCCAGTGATCTGGTTTCTTATATATTAATGCATACGTAATACATGTTTTGCAGCTACTTAGTCGAAGATCAATGCAAATAATTTGCATTTGATCATGTGGGGTTTTTGATTCCATCATTGATTAGTATGGTAGCTAGAGACCCTAATAGTGTTCAACAATACTGTATAGATTCTTTTACAATTTTCGGTCAGCAAAAGAAGACGATAATAATAGCTCCATTCAATGTCAAGTAAGTTTACTTTATTTATAATTTGAACTTAAGAAAATTCCATTTTTATTGTGCATTTTGAGTTATTAATTTTTAACTTTTTTACCTCTAGCGGTAGACATTGGGAGTTACTAGTTATTTTCCCCAGGACGTTCACTATTTATTATCTAGATCCTGCGGGAAGTACATTGAACACTAAAATTAGACACATATTGAGAATGCCATTATTCTGGTGAGAAATATTTCATTTTTATATCCATTAACATATGTTATTACATTACTATTTAATTATGCAATTTACTGTGTTACATTAACATGTAGGGGTTTAGATGCATTCAAAAATGCTGGAGGAAATGTCCCAAGGAGAAAGAACCAGCCAATAATTTGGGAGAACGTAAAGTAAGTTCCCGACTCCAATGCATATATTATTTATGTGAACTGTGCTTAGTTGTATTTTTTAATATTTTGTATGTTTCAATTTATAGTGCACTACACAAGACAACGGCTGGGCATGCGCATACTATGTGATACGATTTATGCATATGATTATCCGACATGCCACATTGGATATTAATACCATACATGAGGTATTATATATAGTCTCATTAGTTAGTATGAAATATATCAATCTTATTTTTATATTATTACTTATATACATCATTCTCTTTGCAGGTGTTTAAAATTGACCACACTATAGGTAAACCCTTAAAAAATGTACATGCTCCATATACGATGGAAGCATTAAATGAAGTAAGAGAAGAATGGGCAAAAGCCATACAAGCAGTGGCGATTGTAAGATATAATTGAGATGCTGATAGCGATGCTGAATGATATTTTGTAAATGAATATTTCTGAATGTTTATACATGTCTGAATGTTTCTACATGTATTTGAATGTTTCTACATGTATGAATGTGAGAATTGAATTGATGTCTGAATGTGTCTACTTGTGTGAAAAAATATTTGTTGATTTTGCAGGTTTGTGGCCTGTTTGTAGGCTGATATCAATGGATGTCGTAAACCTGCAGTTCAGAAAATTGAACTGTAGGTTCTCATCCTGCTGACCAGCCACAACAGGCCTGCAAACTGATAAGAAAAAAAAATTAAAGTATAGGCGTCGGTTATTTATAGAACACCATCATCAAAGGCCTACAGCGTCGGTTATTAGATAAAAACCGACGCTTAATATGACAAACAACCCGACCGTGCAGGAAAGCACGACCGTGGTGGAAAAGGCGTCTCTTATTTGTATAAAACTGATGCCTATAGTACTAAACACGACCGTGCAGTGAAGCACGGCCGTTTCGTCTGGGAGTATGGCGTCGGTTGTTCAGTTGTTAACCGACGCAGAAAGTGTCCTAGGTGTTGCCCTTTTTTGTGGCACGAACCCTATAGACGTCGGCCAACTATATATAACTGATGCCTATAGATCATATAGGCGTCGGTTAGAAAACCGACACCGAAGAGGTCGACCTTTAGCGGAGCCCACATAGGCGTCACTTGAAAACCGTCGCCAAAGGGGTTAAACAACCGACGCCAAAGGCGCATTCTGCAGTAGTGATATTTATCTCCTAAGATTATCCCCATTGAAGATTGGGCATCTTATATTCTTATGATCATGAAGATGAGATATCCCATGCTTGGGATTTGCTGCATACATTTTATGACAATATATACATTCTGCCTTCCAATGCCCTTCCACCTTCTTCCTATTAAAATGGCTCCAAATCTTACTCCTAACTCTAATTGGCGGTGATGAAACACCTATACTTTCATCAGGTATAGTCTCTTCGTGCGTAGGTCAGGAACTTGGATTTGGGGACCTAGATTCTCCATAAAGGGTGTCCATGACTAGAAATGCGTCATTAATTTGATTTACATATAACTAAGACATTTATAACTAGTAGATTCTCCAGAAAGGATGTCAATGACTAGAAATGTATAATCAATTAGATTTACACATAACTGAGAGATGTATAACTATTAGATTCTAAAGATGCATAGACAACATATGTGTAGCATGATATATGTAAGCATATCATTGTAAACTAGCATTTATAAGACTATATATAGAAACAACATTTTTGCTACATATCTACATTGTACACAATTGAATAGCAAATGGACGTACCTGACTCTGATATAGGAGAAGAATTTTGGCCTTCGTCCTCTAACACACCCCATAATTTCCACTACAATCTGCAATGAGAATCACGTTCATGATTCACTGATTTTATAAGAAGTGGTGCGTCAGGAGGGAACAAGAATAAAATCATTATTTACCTTATAACAATACACAACAATTGTTTTTTTAGCATGAGTGATCACTGGATATGAACAACTGGGCTACTCAAGAGAGGCTTTAGATATGTTTTATCTGATGCAATCAGAAGGGGTCAAGGTGGACGAGGCAACCGTGGTGGTAGGATCCTGGCACAGTAGCACAACCTACTTCAAACACCATCACCACCTCTACTGCAGTGGCTTTTCTGCTTGCAGCAACCAACCACAACCAGTGAAGAAAGGACTTCAATGGAGTTGGATTCAAAAGCCTCCCTAAAACCCTCCTCTACCCAATACACCCAATGAGACTTCTTCCCCTCTTCTTCATTTTTCTTCTCTGAGATAGAAGGAGAGCAGCTACAGTAGGAAAGAGAATCTAACCTTAGTTTGGTCCTACTAGTAGCAGGCAACACCACCCAACACGCAGGCCAACTCCCTCCCACTCCCTCAAACCCTGCTCCCTAGGCGTTTGACACACAAGGGGTTGGGATTTGGGGCATGGTGCTGCTCTTTGATGGTGCAGAGGTAGAGGAGCCACCTCCACCAGCACTTCCTCTCCTCCTCCCCTTCCTCCTCTCACAACCACCACCACCATCACTGGCACGCCTCACGTGCCTCGTTTCTTCCTTCACGCCTCCTATTCATCACTCATCTTCTACCATTGCTTCTACTGGTCCTACGCACCACCTCTATTTCAGCCGCAGTCCCTACTAACACCGATGAGAAGGCTGCACTCCACAATTGGGTGGCTCCAGTGGTGACTTTTTCTTTCCAAGAAAAAAACCCAGGCTAGCGAAAGGGGAGTAAGGAAGTGTTTACCTTCACCGCCATGTACAGAGCTCGCATGGAGATCTTGAGATACGTCTGCTGCCAGTGAGGTTGCGAGCGATCTCTACTGACGGAGATCATGCTGGATCGCTCCTCTGGTCCTGATGAACAAAGTACCCCCAGATTTGAGGTGAGTAGGCGAGGAAGCGGGGGCGATGGAGACGAGTGAGGTTGTGGAAGGAACAGAGTACTCACTGTAGAGGATGTTACTGACGACGAGTCGACTATGACACTACTGACGACGACGATGCTACTTGCCCAACTCTCCATCTTGCACGCCTCCAGATCTAGGTTTCACGACGGTGAGAAGCTAGCTAGTGGTGTAGAGAGCCCTTCTGTTACTCGATTTGAGATAAGAAGCTTCCGATTTAACCGAAAATGGTAGTGCGGTGCTGTGGTGACGAGACAACCAGGTAGGGTTTATCAAGCTCACACGTGGGTTTCTCAGTGACACTCCAACTTTTTTTACACAATTGACTTATCAAAGAGATTACAAGGAAATAGAAGGGAGACGGGCAACAAGTTGCGCCACCAATCCCTTCTGAATAGCAAATCCAGACGGGCAACAAGTTGAATTGTTTAGGCGCAACTTTCTCTGAATTCAATTTTGCCTTATCTGTCGCTAGTAGAAGCGAGATCAATGTCATAAGTTCTAGGTTCTGTCCCCATTCTTTGATCTCAACCCTTGCTGATAAAGATGCACACTTTAACGTCTATGATGTGGCTCTAAGATCACTTATACATCTGCATGTCTGTATTCATCTGTTCATTTTGTTAGAAATACATCTGTCCGGGCTTACAAAAACAATAACTAGGTGAAAATGTAGCATCACCAGACCACACCTCTAATTGGCACATTAAGGAGGATGATGAATCCTACAGATTCACCATTATAGTCGCCAATTCGAGGATTTTTGTGCCTTATATCGACTGGATTACCCTCACTTTAGCTTACTTTAAGTATCCCTTCAGTCTCGTGTAAATAGTGCATTACTAGCTCAAATAATCCTAGTTTCCAGCATATTTGATCTCATTTTCCCTACTCACATTCTCTCTCCTTTGCAGATCATCCTCAACTATCACCAATGTTCATGACCCCTATAACACTGACCCTAGGGGTATCAAGACCGTTTGAGCCCATGCGGTCTCAAGATCGCTTGAGCTCATGCGGTCTCAAGACCGTTTGAGCCCATGCGGTCTCAAGACCGTTTGAGCCCATGCGGTCTCAAGACCGTTTGAGCCCATGTAGTCTCAAGACCGTTTGAGTCCATGCAGTCTCAAGACCGTTTGAGCCCATGCGGTCTCAAGACCGTTTGAGCCCATGCGGTCTCAAGACCGTTTGAACCCATGCGGTCTCAAGACCGTTTGAGCCCATGCGGTCTTAAGACCGTTTGAGCCCATGCGGTCTTAAGACCGTTTGAGCCCATGCGGTCTCAAGACCGTTTGATCCCATGCGGTCTCGACCTTCATGCGGTCTCGACCCGCATGCGATCTTGACTTTCTTGCCACAAACGCCGGCGACGTCTACCTCACCGACAACAGCAACGACGGTGCCCACGATGGCTGGCTTGCCACAAGCACCGGCGTCGTCAGCAGCAGCAACGACGGCGCCCGTGTCGTCAGCAGCAGCAACGACGGCACCCACAGCACTTGCAACCTACGCCGACGACATCCACGTTCCGCAACTCACGCAAACAACACCTACAACCTACTCGTCAACACCACCGCTGTCCGCGAACGTCGACGTCATCGTCTTCACCAACCTTGCTCTGCCGCCATCGCACGTGCACAAAGCAGCGCCACCGCCGTCTCCACCATCGCAGCAGCCGTGCCGCCCTCGCTAACCAAGCATGCAAGACCGCATGAAGGAATTAGAAAGACTGTATGCAATACAGCTACCAAACCGTTTGAGTGATAAAATGAAATACCAAACCGTGTGGGCAGCAGCTACGAGACCGCATGAAGCTTTACAAACAGCAATCGGTTTGGGAAAAGTAGCCTTCCTTGAAACCGTTTGGAATAAAGCTGTCCACGTGAAAAGCACAGCACAAGACCGTTTGGGCAATAGAGAGCAGACCGCATGAGCAGCAGCGTCATGGGCAATAGAGAGCACACGGACCGTTTGGGAAAGGCAACACTCCAAACCATTTGCAATAGAGCTGGACTGATTGCTATTCACATGCAAACCGAGAGAGCTACCCACGTGAAGGAAATATGCTGCTGTTTGCTTTTGATACAAAACCATTTGCATGAATGAAGACCGCAGGAAGGAAATAGGGAAACCGTTTGCCGCACTTGCCACGTGAAGGACCAAGTTAAGATCATTTGCTGAGCCGAGACCGCATGAAGAAGTCTGAGAAATGAAGACCGCATGGATAGAGATCGCATGCGCAAACCGCATGAGAGGACCGAATGGAATAGCAGTTGAAATCAAGACCGGTTGCTCACTGCACTTGCCACATGAAGAACCAAGTGAAGACCGCATGGGCAACTGTAAATCAAGACCGCATGAGACATTGCAGCACAAGACCGCATGCTCATTTGCGGAGCAGACCGCATGCACAAGATCGCATGAGCAATTGAAAGCAAGACCGCATGGACAAAGGGCTCACACAAAGTGTGACTCCTGGAGCCTAGATATTTTGGTAAGCCTATAAATAGAAGGGTAGAGGCATGATCTTGGGGGATACCATATCACTACAGCCCAAGGCTGCCGGACTGGGACCAGTGTCGGAACACCACCAGACTGCCCGAGCACCGTTTCTGACCAAACTTCACACACAGCCTCAGAATCCCATCCTGAGTCCAGATCCGGTGTGCTGCCAGACTGAAGATAGATCTAGAAGGCTGTTCCATCACCATCTCACCTCTATCATCCCACTTCTACCATTGTTCTACCTCATTCTACCCGTGCAATCCCGGAGGTAGACACGAAGTTCGAGGCAGAGAGATAGGCGTCATCGACCACAACGGAGCAGTCCCGGAGACTGCAACGATCTACACCGGGCTGTCACAAATCTACTCTTCTGCTCCGATGATGCTTTCTTTCTCTCTCTTCTCTTTCTTTGTTGCTCCCTCTATGAGGAGCGAGTAGTTCCATCCACTGGGGTGCGGGGACTAGCCCCGCTGCCTGTGTTTTGTAACTTGTATCAAAAAGATGTTATCTTTCCGATTCAATACTAAATCATTTCATACATGCTTGAATGTTGGCCACATTCTTGTATGCATTTATTGTCTTTCGTTGTGGTTTGTCTACGACCGCTCTTGAGACTCGAATACTGATTTAGTGTTGGTTTCTGGTGCGTGTATCCACCGTGCATTCGTTTCGGTATCTAGGAACGCTTTCTAAGGAGTGGAGTAAACTCACCTCCATTGTTGTACTTTTGTACTATGAAATGGAATCAGTTGACGTACAAAAGTGCAACCTTGACAGGTCAAGGAACACACTTTAAGGAGAGAGTGGTGCAAAGTACTTGACCATTCGTTCGGGAATGGTTGACGTTGCAACACTCCCACGTTTCTCGTAGCTATATCCTCGAAAGAGGGATAGACTATAAGGATACTAATCGATTTGGTAATCATCGCTCGCTTGCTAGTTTTCCGATGCATGTTTCATGAGGTTGAGTAAGATTTTCTCTTCGGAGACTACATATCTTCATTGACACGTAGATATGTACCGGATGAGAGTTACTCAACCCGTGAAGGATGGGTGCATTACTCTTGTCCTATAGGACATCAGTATTGTACAACATCCATGTATCTTACTTACAAGTCTTGCTATGTTTGGTACAAGTGCAATTCATGTGTAGTGGTGGCGAATAATCCGCATCACCCCAGTGATCCATCATCATTTGCTAATCTTAGTTTTTAATCCTTAAACTAGTTTTTATTCTTGCCTTTACTTTTGCAAGTTTTAGGTTAAATAACTCAAATCAAACTTCTGGTCTTAGATGATTAACTTAGATTGATACGAAACAAGAAAAAGACACTCAGATTCTTAACGTTGTCCTTTGGGTTCGATCCTAAATCTGTACTATGATAAGGCTTCCACACTCTTGTGGGGTTGGAGCATTTATCTAGCACCAGTTGTAGGTAAACCTAGAGAGAACATCAACTCCCTAGGGTTTTTGGTGCATATTAGGACTTCCATTGGAAGAGTAATCTTTTGGTGTAAGTTCTAGCTCCATCAAAAAATGGTGCCGTTGCTGGGGACCATACCACTCTCACTGAACCCGATAGTGATGACTTGCTGTTCCATCACCATCTCACCTCTATCATCCCACATCTACCATTGTTCTACCGCATTCTACCCATGCAATCCCGGAGGTAGACACGAAGTTCGAGGCGGAGAGACAGGCATCATCGACCACAACGGAGTAGTCCCGGAGACTGCGACGATCTACACCGGGCTGTCACAGATCTACTCTTCTGCTCCGACGATGCTTTCTTTCTCTCTATTCTCTTTCTTTGTTTCTCCCTCTATGAGGAGCGAGTAGTTCCATCCACTGGGGTGTGGGGACTAGCCCCTCTGCCCGTGTTTTGTAACTTGTATCAAAAAGATGTTATCTTTCCGATTCAATACTAAATCGTTTCATACATGCTTGAATGTTGGCCACGTTCTTGTATGCATTTATTGTCTTTCGTTGTGGTTTTTCTACGACCGCTCTTGAGACTCGAATACCGATTTAGTGATGGTTTCTGGTGCGTGTATCCACTGCACATCCGTTTCGGTATCTAGGAACGCTTTCTAAGGAGTGGAGTAAACTCACCTCCATTGTTGTACTTTTGTACTATGAAATGGAATCAGTTGACGTACAAAAGTGCAACCTTGATAGGTCGAGGAACACACTCTGAGGAGAGAGTGGTGCAAAGTACTTGACCATTCGTTCAGGAATGGCTGACGTTGCAACACTCCCACGTTTCTCGTAGCTATATCCTCGAAAGAGGGATATACTATAAGGATACTAATCGATTTGGTAATCATTGCTCGCTTGCTAGTTTTCCGATGCACGTTTCATGAGGTTGAGTAAGATTTTCTCTTCGGAGACTACATATCTTCATTGACACATAGATATGTACCGGATGAGAGTTACTCAACCCGTGAAGGATGGGTGCATTACTCTTGTCCTATAAGACATCGGTATTGTACAACATCCATGTATCTTACTTACAAGTCTTGCTATGTTTGGTACAAGTGCAATTCATGTGTAGTGGTGGCGAATAATCCGCATCACCCCAGTGATCCATCATCATTTGCTAATCTTAGTTTTTAATCCTTAAACTAGTTTTTATTCTTGCCTTTACTTTTGCATGTTTTAGGTTAAATAACTCAAATCAAACTTCTGGTCTTAGATGATTAACTTAGATTGATACGAAACAAGAAAAAGACACTCAGATTCTTAACGTTGTCCTTTGGATTCGATCCTAAATTTGTACTATGATAAGGCTTCCACACTCTTGTGTGGTTGGAGCATTTATCTAGCACCAGTTGTAGGTAAACCTAGAGAGAACATCAACTCCCTAGGGTTTTTGGTGCATATTAGGACTTCCATTCGAAGAGTAATTTTTTGGTGTAAGTTCTAGCTCCATTAAAAAATGGCACCGTTGCCGGGGACAACGGTATAAGAATCATCTTTTTCGAATTTCGTGTCGATTTAGGTTTCTCTAGGGTTTTTCTTTTTCTTTTCAAAAACCTAAAAAAAAGTGAAGGGCTTAATCTCGCATATCTTCTTGGTTTTGAAGTGGTTGGTTAAGTCTGATACACTCTTTCCTTGATTTCAGGTACCAACTCTCTTCAGAATGAAGCAGTCGACACCACCAACCATTAGATGTCAACTATTTGGTGACTATTCTCATGCATCTATTTACTGCTTCAATGTCCCTCCTCTCTACGTGATGGCTCTGCGTCAAATAATCATGAATCGGATAGCTGGGAAACTCAAAGTAGCCTCCTCATACAGCTATGGATATAACGCAGGTTATAGTTTGTATCACCCCGAAGGCTATTACGAAAAACCTAACTATGGTGGATTTCAAGGCGTGAACTACAATGTACAAGGAAACCTGGAAGACGATGAAGTGAATGAAGATCAACACACATTGATGGAAGAACTACGTGCTCTACAGACATCGGTGGCTCAACAACTAGCTGATCAGACAGCCACGATCAAGAAGTTGATAGCCGATCTTGATCGACTTATCGACACTCCTGAGCAACATGTAGAACAACCACCTATTTCAACTAAGCACATCCCCAGTCCACATGTTGAAATCAAATATGATGATGATTATGAAATCATGTGGGATATGCCTTCCAATGATCTTCATGCATCAGTGCAAGGTGAAAGATTGAGTAACCGATATGAGGATTGTCTACAGTCAGAAGATCAATGGGGGATAAACTTCAATACCTACCCACCTTCTGAATCCATAGACCCAGATCCAACCATACAGATTGAGGGGCAGTTAGCAATGATTGACTCCTTATACGACAAATATTCTTCAACTTCAACTGTCTTGTTGTTGAATCCCAATGAAGAAGGATCTACGTTACATGAACTCTACACTCCTTCACAGTTAGACATAGATGAATATGAGACTGATTCAGATGAGGAGACATCTTTTATGCAAGAGACTCAAACGACTTCATTACTGGAGCAGGATCCGATTTGTCCTTATGAAGAAATTTATGATCATTCGGTTGATCTAGAAACAAACTTTGAGGATGGGGATGACCAAGACCCTGATCCAGGGACGGACCATACCACTCTCACTGAACCCGATAGTGATGAAGAAAAATCATGGGGAGATGATGGATCTCATGATGATGAATCCATGACCAATCCTTTACATGATATGATGTCACCGGAGCTACCACCTCTACAAGAAGTCCAGACGGAGCCAGTTCTCGAACAAGAGCATGATTTTTCTATTGAATCTCCTTCTAGTCACTTGAACGAGTTGAAAGTGCACTATGAAGAGAAACATGAACCATCTCTTGACTTGGGAATGGATTACGATATTACTGTAAACTCTTGTAATGACAAAAAGGACCCTTGGGAAGACATCAAGCCACAAACCTATCCCTTTACATCCATACATCCCTATGAAGAAGCCCCTCCTGATATTCAAGAAACGGAGATATGTCGATTACCTGAGCTAGGTTCCATTCCTCTCATAGAAACTCCTCCCGAGCACTCAATAGAACCGAAGGAGTGTTATGAAGAAGAATTGGAACAACAATATATTAGCCCCAATATTGAAGAAATGGGTTCATCAGAGGATTGTAGCCCTCAAAATGATATGTCATGGATTAATCCCTCCCATAAAGAGACATCACTGGAACTCCTATCTCAGGATCCCATGACTTTCTCACCTGAGCAAGAGTTCATTTTACCAGTCAAACCCTCTTCTAGTTACTCAGATGAATTAAGGATGTTATACGAGGAAAATTCTGAACAAAATCTTGAAAATAAAAACGACGCTCTTACCAATCTCAACATTGATAAAGATGATGATACTTCTCAAAATAACTCCTCTAATGAAGAAATGTCATCCTGGCTACCATATCCCACACAAGAAAAGCCAGGTGATGAAATGAAGCTGGAACCGGATCCACCACCTGATACTGGACAAGAGGAAGTTCAAGTGGCCGACCCTCAATCAACTACCCTAGATTGTGAAGAAAGCAGTTTTACTTTGAACTTCGTGGGTGAGCCACAACTGGAAGGCACAAGTGGGCATAACCTTGATTTCTCGCATAGTCCTCCAGTTTCGACTGCTTATATTTCACCTACCTCGCTGACGGGGGAAGGTCTCTGGATTCTTTTAGACGGACAACGAGGTGAAAGAAATGTGCATCCAAGCCATCCAGAAGACTCATTTGAGTTGCCACAACCACCCAGTCAACAGGTTGTTCGGGCCACTTCCTCATTCTCGGCACCAACTATCGCAAGACATCTTTGCCGCACTTTCTTCCAACTACGAGGACCGCCTGGTTAACATTGCGCAACCCTTCCCCTCCACCTCGAACCTAATTTTTGTTCAGAAAAGAGCAAATTCATGAGTTCAAGGTGGAGGGAGGGTGGTATGACTTTCACTCCACCCTCTATCTTTATTGCTTCCTATTTTTCCATTCTAGTTTCTTTTTCATGATTTTTCTTCCTTTCTGTAGCCTTCCAATAATAAAGCCTTTATCTAGTCGGCTTTTGTTTTTTTGAATCTGTGATCATCACCTCTTTTTGTTGCAAATTTCCAAGAAAAGAATGCTTAAAACTAGCCAATGCATGTTTTTCATCTTGAATAGTCTATGAATCCTAATGTCATACCCTCAAACAGGAAAAGATGATACACTTCATTACGGCTGAGATAGATCAAATACATCACGCCTTTATCTGATTAATGGATCTGTTGTATGGATTTCTCATTTGATGTTTAATCATGTCTCTTTTTGAGCAGAATGTGATGGAGAAAAGAGACCCGTCGCATGGAATTGCTAAGCAAACTGCATCATGATCCAAACTCTCTTCTACACTTCTTCCTTCATTTTTGTACCCCTCTATTCACTAACCATGCCAAAGTTTTAAGTTCGGTGTGGCACACCACACTCCCTTCTAGTGAAAACTAGAACGTTGCCGAACTTTAAGGTCGGTGTGGTAAACCACACCTCTGCAAAACTCTAAGTTCGGTGTGGTACACCACACCCCTCTTTCCACTATTGCTTCTTCCATACCCCTAAATACATAACAGGGGTGTATCACCTTCTTTTCTTGATTCAAAGAGTATACAATGATTGTGCACATACCGCGGTTGGCGAAAAATCTACCCCGATTCTAAAAAAGAGGCTTGGCAGCCCAAATATACAAAAATCCAAAAATACCCTTTTTCCCAATCCAAGTGAGAATGAATAAAAGCCAGAGTGTGAATAAAAACATGAGAGTTGTGCCCTGAATAAGGATAACCGATAAAGGTCTCGCCCGGCCGGTACATTAGCTGCCCTCACAAAGGCAGATGTGTCGTGACAGGTAGTGAGATCCTAAGGATCCAAAAATAACCCCTTACCTCCTCTCAAAGAGGTAAAATAGCCAAAAGACTTAAGCCAACCTATACACACTTCTGAGTTACCTTTAGAAAAAAAAATTGGGTGTAAGGCTAAGTCAACCAGAGTTGTGCATAAATCATTCAAAGTATCTCGATGAGTCAACTAATATTGAGAGTCTTGATTCAATCAGAGGAGAGACTCTTATCTCTTGATCATACCCCTATTCTCTCTTTTTTTTCAACATCAGTGACAGATCATATGCATTTTTTTGATTCTGTGGGTCTTTTCAAAGTCTCATAAAACTTTTAAACATGACTGATACGACAGAGAATGAGAAGGAAATACTTCAGCAAAATGAACTCAGAAATGAGGATATCATAAGATGTATTTCGTGATCTAAGGAAGCTCTAATGTTGTATCGATCTGAGCCATGAACAAAATTATGATATGACAATAGGATGAGGCAATCCTGAGATGAACGATTTCATTGGAGACTGTTTTAAGTTTTCCGTTTCTCGGGACGAGTAACGCTTAAGTTCGGTGTGGTGATGAATCTTTCAGACTCATCTTTAGTCACCAATTTAAAGGATTTTTGACATTTTTTTCCTAATTTTTGTTTCGCCTCATTTTCCTTTTCTCCTTTTTTGTGAAAATTCTGACACTTGCATGAAGGTGAGGTAATTACGAGACCAACTGCATGAGTTTCAATGACTGTCTTGGGCTTTTTCGTTCCTCGGTACGAGGAACGCTTAAGTTCAGTGTGGTGATGAATCCTCCAGATTCACCATTATAGTCGCCAATTCGAGGATTTTTGTGCCTTATATCGACTGGATTACCCTCGCTTTAGCTTACTTGAAGTATCCCTTCAGTCACGTGTAAATAGTGTGTTACTAGCTCAAATAATCCTAGTTTCCAGCATATTTGATCTCATTTTCCCTACTCACATTCTCTCTCATCTGTAGATCATCCTCAACTATCACCAATGGTCATGACCCTACAACACTGACCCTAGGGATCTCAAGACCGTTTGAGCCCATGCGGTCTCAAGACCGCTTGAGCCCATGCGGTCTCAAGACCGTTTGAGCCCATGCGGTCCCAAGACCGTTTGAGTCCATGCGGTCCCAAGACCGTTTGAGTCCATGCGGTCTCAAGACCGTTTGAGCCCATGCGGTCTCAAGACCGTTTGAGCCCATGCGGTCTCAAGACCGTTTGAGCCCATGCGGTCTCAAGACCGTTTGAGCCCATGCGGTCTCAAGACCGTTTGAGCCCATGCGGTCTCAAGACCGTTTGAATCCATGCGGTCTCAAGACCGTTTGAACCCATGCGGTCTCAAGACCGTTTGAGCCCATGCGGTCTCAAGACCGTTTGAGCCCATGCGGTCTCGACCTTCATGCGGTCTCGACTCGCATGCGATCTTGACTTTCTTGCCACAAACGATGGCGACGTCTACCTCACCGACAGCAGCAACGATGGTGCCCACGACGGCTGGCTTTGCACAAGCGCCGACGTCGTCAGCAGCAGCAACGACGGTGCCCCCGTCGTCAGCAGCAGCAACGACGGCACCCGCAGCACTTGCAACCTACACCGACGACGTCCACGTTCCGCAACTCACGCAAACAACACCTACAACCTACTCGTCAACACCACCACTATCCGCGACCGTCGACGTCGTCGTCTTCACCAACCTTGCTCCGCCACCATCGCACGTGCACGAAGCAGCGCCACCGCCGTCTCCGCCATCGCAGCAGCCGTGCCGCCCTCACCAACCACGCATGCAAGACCGCATGAAGGAATTAGCAAGACCGTATGCAATACAGCTACCAAACCGTTTGAGTGATAAAATGAAATACCAAACCATGTGGGCAGCAGCTACGAGACCGCATGAAGCTTTACAAACAGCAATCGGTTTGGGAAAAGTAGCTTTCCTTGAAACCGTTTGGAATAGAGCTGTCCACTTGAAAAGCACAACACAAGACCGTGAAAATGAAAGACCTCATGAGCAGTAGCATCATGGGCAATAGAGAGCACGCAGACCGTTTGGGAAAGGCAGCACTCCAAACCGTTTGCAATAGAGCTGGACCATTTTCTATTCACATGCAAACCGAGAGAGCTTCCCACGTGAAGGAAATATGCTGCTATTTGCTTTTGATACAAAACCATTTGCATGAATGAAGACCGCAGGAAGGAAATAGGGAAACCGTTTGCTGCACTTGCCATGTGAAGGACCAAGTTAAGATCATTTGCTGAGCCGAGACCGCATGAAGAAGTCTGAGAAATGAAGACCGCATGGATAGAGATCGCATGCGCAAACCGCATGAGAGGACCGAATGGAATAGCAGCTGAAATCAAGACCGGTTGCTCGCTGCACTTGCCACGTGAAGAACCAAGTGAAGACTGCATGGGCAACTATAAATCAAGACTGCATGAGACATTGCAGCACAAGACCGCATGCTCATTTGCGGAGCAGACCGCATGCACAAGACCGCATGAGCAATTGAAAGCAAGACCGCATGGACAAAGGGCACACACAAAGTGTGACTCCTGGAGGCTAGATATTTTGGTAAGCCTATAAATAGAAGGGTAGAGGCATGATCTTGGGGGATACCATCTCACTACAGCCCAAGGCTGCAAAACTAGGACCAGTGTCGGAACGCCGCCAGACTGCCCGAGCACCGTTTCTGACCAAACTTCACCCATAGCCTCAGAATCCCATCATGAGTCCAGATCCGGTGTGCTGCCAGACTGGAGACAGATCTAGAAGGTTGTTCCATCACCATCTCACCTCTATCATCCCACTTCTACCATTGTTCTACCTCATTCTACCCGTGCAATCCTGGAGGTAGACACGAAGTTCGAGGTGGAGAGACAGGCGTCATCGACCACAACGGAGCAGTCCCGGAGACTGCGACGATCTACACCGGGCTGTCACAGATCTACTCTTCTGCTCCGACGATGCTTTCTTTCTCTCTCTTCTCTTTCTTTGTTGCTCCCTCTATGAGGAGCGAGTAGTTCCATCCACTGGGGTGCAGGGACTAGCCCCGCTGCCCGTGTTTTGTAACTTGTATCAAAAAGATGTTATCTTTCCGATTCAATACTAAATCGTTTATACATGCTTGAATGTTGGCCACGTTCTTGTATGCATTTATTGTCTTTCATTGTGGTTTGTCTACGACCGCTCTTGAGACTCAAATACCGATTTAGTGTTGGTTTCTGGTGCGTGTATCCACCGCACATCCGTTTCGGTATCTAGGAATGCTTTCTAAGGAGTGGAGTAAACTCACCTCCATCGTTATACTTTTGTACTATGAAATGGAATCAGTTGACGTACAAAAGTGCAACCTTGACAGGTCGAGGAACACACTCTGAGGAGAGAGTGGTGCAAAGTACTTGACCATTCGTTCGGGAATGGCTGACGTTGCAACACTCCCACGTTTCTCGTAGCTATATCCTCGAAAGAGGGATAGACTATAAGGATACTAATCGATTTGGTAATCATCGCTCGCTTGCTAGTTTTCCGATGCACGTTTCATGAGGTTGAGTAAGATTTTCTCTTCGGAGACTACATATCTTCATTGACACGTAGATATGTACCGGATGAGAGTTACTCAACCCGTGAAGGATGGGTGCATTACTCTTGTCCTATAAGACATCGGTATTGTACAACATCCATGTATCTTACTTACAAGTCTTGCTATGTTTGGTACAAGTGCAATTCATGTGTAGTGGTGGCGAATAATCCGCATCACCCCAGTGATCCATCTTCATTTGCTAATCTTAGTTTTTAATCCTTAAACTAGTTTTTATTCTTGCCTTTACTTTTGCATGTTTTAGGTTAAATAACTCAAATCAAACTTCTGGTCTTAGATGATTAACTTAGATTGATACGAAACAAGAAAAAGACACTCAGATTCTTAACGTTGTCCTTTGGGTTCGATCCTAAATCTGTACTATGATAAGGCTTCCACACTCTTGTGGGGTTGGAGCATTTATCTAGCACCAGTTGTAAGTAAACCTAGAGAGAACATCAACTCCCTAGGGTTTTTGGTGCATATTAGGACTTCCATTGGAAGAGTAATCTTTTGGTGTAAGTTCTATCTCCATCAGAGGATCCAAATCTTCTGTGCCCATCCTCTTTGCTCACTTCTATGTATATCATCTCATCTCTTAACTTGTGGGATCCATGCCGAAGTGTGCGATCAGAATTTGCTGGGCACATTATACTATTGTAGCGAGTTCAGAGGATGTGAACCCCAATACAAGCTATGTAAATTGCTTACGAAAAAAAGGGCGTTACAACTCAAGGAGTTGGTACTCCTTTTAGCCAACCAAACAAATTTACTAGTCCAAACATGAAGTTTGTTTGTGAAGGATGTTTGACATCCAACCAAATGAGTTGTTGCAGTTCTCCTCGAGGTAACCACAATCATAAGGAGATTGATGCAAATCACCATCCAAGAACCAGTTTTATACCCAGTTTGGTTGTGTAATTGGAGAGATTTAAATGGGCAAATACTTATTGGTATGGAGTTTAACCATCAGCTGTATGTTTGGTGGGGTGTAGTATAAAATCATTAAAGTAGTACTAGCATTTCTATATACATGGTAGTACACAAATTACACTGGACTGCACCCCTTTCTCATTTCAATACAAACTGCCACAATTTTCTACCGAAAAGGGAGCTGTAGGTGGGTTGCAAATTGACGAATTTATTTTCCATTTACCAAATCATTAAGAACTTATTAGCACAATCTACACGAGAAAGGACCATATTCTGACATAATATACATGAGGAAGGACCATAAACATTCCTTTTTAAAAGATTGAGACCTATTAACAACTTATTAACACATACATCAGATTATAAGTATGATGTTCAACCTGATATTCATACACCAAAAACTTTTGGTGAAAGGTGTGCATAATTATTTGAGGATAAAAGATGATATAATTTTTAAAAAATAAGCCTCACTCCATATACCTAATATTAGGGTTTATTTGGGGTAGGGAGGTGAGGAGATATATTATGTCAATAATGTGTTTCTAAGAGCTCTTTTAAATGAGTTTGTTATGTAGTTACAGATCTGAGTAGTCGCTTTTTGATATAGTCAGTCTTGGGTGAGTTGGGTTGTTTACATTAGACTGGGAGCTAATGTTACATCCATCTCATGATGAATCAAATTGTAAGGATAGACTATGCACATTGTTGACGGGGATGAAAAATGGTTATATCAAAATCTTATTCTTTACTATATTTTTTCAAATAAAGGATAATTTACAATCTAGAACCTCAACCCATAATGCATATCGATTGTAGTATTTGTTTTTGACTATTTTACACTATGGAATAACCGTATATGAGTCAAGATAATATAGAACATTGAAGGCATAGAGAATGTGTATAGTTGTCACTTTTTCTCAACCCCAACCCCCTTCAGACTTGGGAAGATAGGTGGTATCCCATTCAATGGAATGAAGGTGACTGAATTTCTGGATGGAGTTATGTCTAAGCTTGTCCAACTTGATTTTGATATTTTGTGGGTGTGGATTACAATTTTGAAAGAGGGTGGTAGCTAAGTTAGGAGGGAGATGACAAGGACAATGAGCCTCTCTAGAGAGAGGGAGCAACTCAAGCAACCATTGAGTTTCTTTATGAAAGATTCCATGATTGGATTCCATAGAGAGGATGGGAGTGCTTGCAACAAAAGAGGATGATAAATATACATGGTAAAAAAAGAGTCCCTAATACACAATATCTACCGGTAAGTGAATATTGAGGAGACAAGATTTAGTATAGTTTATCTCGAGCCTTGATAAGTATTACAAGATAATGATGACATGCTTAATATTTATGAAGTTCTAAGGAGAAGGCATCATGAAGTCAAATGATTAGCTCAAAAAGTTGGTCAAAGTACAAGAACAATTGTCTAGTCTAGATGGATCAAACACTAAACTTGTACCCAACTCCAAGAGACACCGGTAACGAAATATGTGGTCCATTGTAGTAAACATGGTCAATCTTAAGCATAAGGGTGACAATTATATAAGAAATAAAAGGCCTTATCTTAGCTATGTCAAAGCATAAATTTGGATAGAGTGTTCCAAAATGAGATGTTCAAACCTCATTTTTTTATCACTCAACAGAAATTCATGATAATCTTGATTCTCTACCCAATTATGGAGTTCATTCTATAGTTTTTCCTTATTCTTCACATTTTCCCACATTTTCTCACATTTATCCTTCTCCCACATTTATCTTTTTTTTTTCTCACATTTCTCCTACCATCACCCATTGACCAATCAGTGAGGATTTGGCACAAAGAAAACCTTTTAGCCAAACTCAAATGCAACTTGTAATTTCATTGAGGTTTTTATAAGCCTTTTTCCAATAATTGTCCAATTGAACTATCCATTAATAAACATTGAATACCAATCCTAATTGGAAATTCAATTGTTTATAGTCTCTCTTTAGGGTAAATGCCATTATTCAATAAATAGATAACATGAATAAATAAATCTCAATCAATTTCCATAATGCTTAAGAAAATCTGTGGCATTCAATTTATTTCCATGAGAAAAAAAGGAATGGAAAAGGAGAGGGAATGACACCCACTTTTCTTTTCTCCTCATTTCTCTATCTTACTTAAATCATTCCCACGAGAAAAGGATTAAAGAAAAGAGAGGTTAAATCCTCATTTAATTCATTTTAACATGAGAAATAAGGTTTGGAAAATGAGAGGGATAACCTGGTCTTTAAGTTCACTTCCCTCCTATTTCTTCTTTCTTTTTCCTCTCTCTTTTACAAATCTAGAAAATCAATTATATATATAGAGTTAAATGAAAATCTACACTATTTTTGGCCTAGAACTTTCTCAAAAATATAGAAATTCAAACAAAACATTATTTTTCTCTTTCCTTGTTTGGGAAAACCTAGAAGAACCACACAATCCGCTAGGTGCGCCACGTCAAGGAGTCCTTCAATCTACCAACCTTTCTCCTTATGTATTGACCACCACCTTTCAAAAACTTTCTTTATAGAATACAAGGACCCCAAATCAGGACAATCTCTCTAAGAACCAAAACCAGACCCTCAGGTATAAACAACCCCCATATACAACGTACCCAGAACCCTAGACCCTCAGGTATAAACAACCCCCATATCCAACGTACTATAGAACCCTTTTAGATTCTCCTAAAGTCAGAGAACCAACTACCTCCCCCTTTCATTTCTAGTTATTTGAGTAACTAGATGATCCTTCCTCTATCACAATGATTTTCCCGATCTATACACACTAGAATTCCAATACATTAACAATGGTGTTCTAATCACTTGGTAAGGTATCCTAATCCAGTTACAACTGCTCTAATCAACTAACATCTACTTATCTATTCCTAACTACAATCAATGTATTCATCAACTGGTCTTATATCATGTGATCTTTTTCAAATATTCTGTTTGATTTAATTATTCATGTAAACTAGATCTTACTTCTATGAATCCTTTCATATCATTTCACCTCTTTCTTGATACACATTGTACCTAACCATCATGGATGAATCTCCTCCACAGTAGAACCAAGGGGATTGGGACTCCCACACCTAGAAAACTAGAATCTTTAGGGCAACAGGAGGTAAGCCACACCCATAGAAAACCCCAAAGGTTCGTAAACAAAAAATCACTTTTTATATATTGTTTTGCTATTTTTCTTTCATATAGCCCTAAATCAACTAAAATGTCTAAAAAGGATGCAATATCAGTTACCAGGTGAGGTGAGGATGCTAAGACCTTTCTCACTTGTAACAAATTCTCTAAGTTCAATCTATGAGGTTACACATACTTTTCATATCTGCTCTCGGGTGGTGTAAAAATTGAGCAATTCAAAATTTCCCACTGAGTTCAACACCCACTTTCCATTTTTCTTATTTTACATATAAAGCTGGATGGTGACTCTATATATTTTATCATTAACGTTTTATTTTTTCTCCAATGTTTCACACAATTGTAGGATCATCCATGTCAAGGAATAATTAGACTGGGTATAATAGTTTGGCGACTCTATTGGGGATAGTCAGATGATCTAAGTTGTGTTTTCATTTTTATACATCTCATGTTTTATTTATTGATCGAGGTTTCTATTTTTTCTCATGTTAACTCTATGTTATTATTAATTTTTAGAAAATATAGTGAATTAAAAAAAATTATTTTTTAATTGATGGCGATTTATTTAGGTCTGCTACAAAAAAGAACTTCGGGGAAGACTCTGTTCCATCAGGGAAAAATAGTTTGTCAATGTTTTTTCTTTCCTTGTACTTGGTCAAGTGCCTATGGAACCCTCTGTTCTTCCAGTAAAAAAAACCGCCCCCTTGATTTTCATAACACTTAGACAAGTGCTAGATAGAGATCCACTTGATCTCTTGCTTTTTTTGGCACCACGATAATTTTCACATTCACTAACAATTGTTTCTTTTAGAGTTATCCTCTACTTACCTTGAAGATTGATCCTTCTTCCCTTTTAGTACTAGCCTCTACTTCTCTCTTAGTTTTTTCAGTCTACTTTCTTTTTTATTTTATTTCTTTAAGATAATAAAAAAATGAAGAAAGAGAGAAAAGGATGAGAGATATCTTTAAGATGACTAAAATTTCTTACTTTTTTAGTAATTACATTATTTTTTGCTTATATACTTATCATTTATATTTAATAATTTATTATTGTGGGCTTATTTTACAAAATATAAAATGCTTACACTTCTATTATCTACACCTATAAACCCCATGCATCTATAGAATGGGTGCCAATACTCATGTTAGATCGGTGAATGTGGTGAAGGGGTGTTCATAAAGTTTCTGATACAATGTTATGCTGAGCATCCAAAGGCCTTGAGGAGACCTCCCTCTCATAACATTCACTACTGATTACAATATTTGTAGTTAGAGGGGTTCTTGAAGTAGTACCCATAATCTAAAGAACCCAGGTTATCCCAATGATGAGTTACATCACACCATAGATAATTTAAGGACCAACCTTCATACACAAGTCACGCTTGAGTGAGGACAAAAATAACATCTATAATCATGGGCTAAAAAGTGGAAATTTATCTTCTACATATGCATATTGTAGTTTCTTATTTTACAATTTTTAAGACAGTTTCATGCTTTTCCAATTCTAAAATTGTTGAAGGATTTATGCTTTAAGATTGTAACCACCGCAGGTAGATTATTCACCGTTTGATAATATTCACATGCTTAATACAATCTTCTCAAAATAACAACATAAAATAAATGATGTTATGATTCCATGAATCTCTCATGATCTCAAAGGATACCAAATGATCACAAAAACAACTATTTGCAAACCATAATCTTTTAAAATTTTGAAATCTTTAAATGATCTTGAACAATCTCAAATAAACTCTCTCTCACCAAGAGATTATCTTTTGATAATCTTTATTTAATAGTATTTTTATTTAATAGAAAAAATATTTTTGAAGTAAAGATTAACATTCTTTTCAATTTTTTTCTTCTCATTTTTTTTCAAAAAAGGGAAAAATCTTTTTAAAAAAGTGATCAAAAATACTTTTCAAAATAGAACCATCTTTTCAGAAAAAAGAAAGAACGATATTTTTTAAAAAAGAACCATCTTTACAGGAAAAATAAAAAATAGTCTTTACAAAAAGGAAGAGCAATATTTTAAAAACTATCAAAAATATTTTTAGAAAATCATCTTTTCAAAAAATGAAAATATTTAAGAAAAAGAAAAATCTTATTAGGGAAAAAATCTTTTCAAAAAGAAAAAGAATGATATTAAAATAAAGGAAAAATATATCTTTCGCCAATAAAGTTTTAAAAAATTGACAAAGTTGATTTTTTTTTCAAAATTCAACAAATTTGAACAATATTTTAAACATCTTTTGACTTGATCCATGACGAAAGGCTGTCCGATTGTGATCTCTTCTCATGAGCCACCACTCATACCTGGAACCTAACATATCTGCCATAAGGCTACCAAAAGGATAATAAAATCCTTTAGATTCTCTTCAAACTTATTCTTTGATCACACATATTCCAAAGAGACATCCTTCTTTGGAAAATTTCTTGAGAGTTCCTTGATCTTTTGAGGACTATGTTTCTAAACCTTCAGCCTTGTGCAAAAAGACTTCCTGATTTAAACTACCAATTGTGTGATCTCATTAACAAATCACATCTAGCTTTGTATCATTATCTCCAACCTTGAACTACACATGCACATATGTACTCAATAACTACCTTCTTGAAGGGCTTCTAACCCATCTTAACCCCTCCAAGACAAATCTTCACTATTACATCATAGGGCTATTCGATCCTCAATCGTGGATATAACTTCCATATCATAAACTTAAATATGCCCCAATCATACCAACTACATTTGATCCAAAGGATTTCTAGCTTGACTGAGATGTCACCTAGTAGCATGTGGTCTACCTAACTTTGACTACCACACTTAAATACCTTTTCATATTTGTATGATCCCAAGCCATGACCAAAACCTAGACCAACACCCTTTTTTCTTGTGAGTATTATTCTCATTAAAACTCCCTTGAGGATAGGAATCTCACCCACCCATAGCCACAGTCTTTGACCTCGAGTGGGTCACCATGTCCCTAGATACCCCTTTTCCTTGTAAGCATTTCTCTTATAAAATTTCCCTGAAGAGAGAGGAATTTGACACATCAATCTCCAGTCACAATCTCTGGACCTGAGAGGGTAACCTTGTCCCTGAATATCCTTTTACTGATGAGTGTTTCTCTCATAATATTTCCCCTAGGAGAGAGGAACCTTGGACACCCGTACCCAGCCACAACATCTGGTCCTGAGTGGGTCACCTTATCCCTCCTTGGATACCATCCTAACCTCCCCTATACTACCAACAACCACAATTCACATTCTTTATCATGGTGCTACTAGACATATCTCATGAAATAATGATTTTTTTTCCAAATAACTCAGTTTAGAGGAACATCCCTTTCTTCATATAATTAGATCTAACAATATGTACTGATGCATGAACAAGCCCTTTCCACAAAAGGGTAAAGTGTCCAATTTTGACATGATCTTTGTTCCTTGCTCCATGATAGGGGAACGATACATTTTCTATCATGATTTTTGACA
The DNA here is from genome assembly GCA_963693085.1 of Alisma plantago-aquatica. Classification (NCBI taxonomy): domain Eukaryota; kingdom Viridiplantae; phylum Streptophyta; class Magnoliopsida; order Alismatales; family Alismataceae; genus Alisma; species Alisma plantago-aquatica. The sequence goes on along the minus strand of OY856411.1, from coordinate 396,271,773 downwards.
TCCTCTTCCACACAATGGGATATTTATATTAAACTCTAGTGGGAATGTTTCTAAAACAAAAACATGAATGTCATATGTTAAAGCCTCTTTCCTAATGCAATCAACTTATTTACAACCATGCTTATTTCCTTTTCAATTCATTACTACACAAGGGGTAGATTCCCAGTTGGTCTCCCAATCCTAACAACCAATCATTCTACCTTCAACATAGAGGAGAACATCAATTTTTTTTAGGAAATAGAACACTTAATAACAATTTCAGAAAGATTTTCTTGAGATGATGCACCAACAAACAATACAACACTAGTGAGGTAACGAAGATAATAGTTGAAGACTTTCATGATGAATTGAAGGCTCAAGTCAAATTTGTTAGTAAATATGCCCAAAGATGCAATCATATGATGATTGTAATGGAATAATTTGAAAATGATTTGATTAATAATAAAGGAAATCTTCCAATTTATTCTATTCTATTTAGTTATGAGATTATGATGTAACATAATAAATGTCCAAAGAATAATATTACTCGAGGACATATTTCTTTGGGTTGAGGACCAGAACAATGAGATCATACAAATGTCAAGAGTATATATACATTCTTGATATGTCCCTAATAGGATGTTATTGTGGAAGGTTGATAGATAACAATAACACATAATACTTGAGCGTGTGGTGGTTGATTACATAATCCCATCATTCATGATATGTGATATCAAACCAAACATATAGGTACTTCTTAGTGAACAATGTATAAGACAGACCCACCTTAAGAGTGATACATGGAAACCATGATTGGTGGTCAGAGTCAATCTTATAGTGATGGTGGTGATTGTGGTTCTTAGACCTAAAGTCACTACACTCATCACATGTCCTTCACTATACTTAGACATCATCCAATGTGACCTTGGATAAGGGTTACCATAAAGGTGATTCTCGGGTGCACTATGACACATGGGGATGACTGTGAGTGATGTAGATGGGATTTTTCCATCCTACAAGAGTATGATATCATGTCCACCATTAGTGTTACAACCCCAATTTTGGGCTTATATGGTTTGAAATGCAATTTCTCCAATAAAATGTATGATTATGAAAATTGTATGATTTATGTATAATGAATGGATTTCTTTGATAATATTTCCTTTAAATATATGATTTCGTGGACCTTATTGTTTTTGTGAGTCCAATGTGATAAAAAGGAAATAAAAGTTGAATGAAATCAAATAATGCATAAAAAGGAAAGAAATTAAGATAATGATGAGACATATGTGGAATTCTCTGGAAAGTTGTATGATTGATCGTCATGGATTAGATTTCAAATACACATGGGTTATAATGGTAAAAGGAATCCAAATGAAAGATATAAAAGAGTAAGAGAGAGAAAATATGAATAAAATATGCCTTTTTAAGGGATAACTTGCATATGAAGAAAAGTATCTCATACTATTTGAGTTCCAAACTTGGCAACAAGTAATTTAAGTCATTATCGAATTTCCTCTAAAATTTTAGATCAAACGGATAAGTGGTTTAGGAGATATGAATTTTGTAAATTTTCCTAAAGTGAGGAGGATTTAGAGTCATGTATTAAATGTAATGATTTATGATAATCAACCTTGGTTGGGCGCACACAATGGAGATCGTTAGATCAGATCAAATGAATCTCCTTCATCTCCTACCTCAGTTCAAATAGACAATAGGAGGAATAGGGAGCAAACACCTCACACCTCTCTCTCTCCATGACCCCTGATTAGGAAAGGTAGTACTCCCATTGAGTCTGGGAGGCTGAGCCACACCCATCAAGCCCCAGATCGGGCTATGTCAGGGAATAGATCAGAGATTCCCAAATCCCTATCCTATTGGGACACCAGACCACTCCCAACACCTTTGATCAGTTGGCACCATACCTGTATATGACCCTGGTGATTCCAACCCAGAGTTAGAACTCGCTAAAGACCCCCTTTAAACCTTTGATTCCCTCTAAACCATTGTCATCCCAGCTTCCCTATTCTTCCATAATCTACTTCTTAGCCAGGGTGGCTAGCACTGCCTCAACCGCCGATCACCACCGCTGATAGGCCGAAAGAATTGGACGGGCCGCATCTTGCTCGCTCGCGGTCTCAGTTCTGCTGCCAGAGCTTCAGAGTGCAGAGTCAATGTGGAGGTTGACCACCCTATCCACGGTGCTTCTGTGAGGAGGAACTCGTGAGGAAGAAGAAGAATGGGGGTGGGGAGTAGATCTAGGTAGCGGGTAGGAAGATCTAGGAAATGGATGATGGAGTTATTGGTCTACCCTTGAGGGTAGGATCATCAGGTTATCATGATTCAATGTTTGGTCTACTTTTGGGTAGGATCATATGACTATAGAACTCTATGATTTGGTCTACCTGTAGGGTAGGATCAAAGGGGCTACTTGGGATCCACCATATGAGAAAGGTAGGATCCATATCCAGTGCAGGGACAACACAGAGGCAAGGATATGTCAAGATTCATTAGTTATGTTTAAGATGTAAAGTTTGATCTATTAAGCACAATTTGATTCCAATATGTTGTTACAAATAGATGCAACCTTTTGGTTCCCCCACATACCAGTATAATTCATTTTACTGACTGACATTTTGTTTGTTGGTGTTTTAGGTTACCTGTAGTTATATGCTTACCAGAAAGTGGATAATCCTTTAAAGTGACATTGAATGAATAAAGCTAAATAAAGATTGAAGGTTGTAGATAGATAGTTTCCTATCTGGGTAAAGTTCCTCAATCGTATATTTTTCAAGTATGTGAAAAGACATTTTTATCCTGTTTTAAGCTTAGTTGTGGTAGAATTTATTAATTATTTTTGATTATTTGCAAAACCATATGATCCTATTTTGGGATAATGGCTCTAGCTTCTTGGATTTCCTTAATTGGGGGTTACCGAGGGGTGGGGTTATTACAATTGGTATCATACCATGGCTTTCCATCTAATCTCTAATAATTATTAAATTTACAAATTCTTTAGAGCCCAAGGGAGTTATTAGAGGATTTTCCAAAGATGGAGGTGTCTACAAAAGGATCACAATCAGGGGGCTGGTAAGATTTTTCCTCTACCCCTCTAGTCAGTCTACGAGGACTCCCAAAATCTATGTGACTGCCTGGCTAAAATTGGAGGATTTGACTCGAAATAAGCTACCTCTAGGTTTTCTCTCATCTATCTTCTTCCCTTCTCCACCCCATTTCACTGAATAAGTCTAAGTTCTTAGGGTTTCTCTCTCCCCACCTCCTCTTGAGTTTTGGGGTGAAGAATAACAAGGATTATAGAATCCTCCACCAAATAATTAAAAAGGATGTAAGAAATATGTCATGGACATAAGTCTAAATGATGAAACTTAGTTTGAGGTTAGTTACATGCTTAGGTTGCATGGCCATGTTGCTGGGCCCTTGGATATCCCTTAGGAGAACGCTGAGATTGGACCATCTTGTAGGAAAGAGAGGGTTAGCCTTGGAGGAAGAAGCCTGTAGGGAGAGGAAGAGACCTAATGCATCCTCTGAGGATGGTGCTCAACTTAAAACCTTAAGCGGTGTATAGGGAAAGAGAAGACACGATGAGTTGGATACCTTAGATTTCCATGCATGTAAGTACGTGGGTTAGTCATACATGCTTTACGTTGAGGTTTTCAGTACACATGGGAAGCATAGACTGTGTTTGGTTGCATGATTCCTAGTGACTTTTGGTGACCCGAACTTGGGATGGGTCGTACCTGATAGGGACAGAGGGATAGCACCCTAATTTAGTAGGTTAGTGATGACCGTATAGGAACCCTAATGGGCACATATGAGTAGGAGGAGGAATGCAACTACGTAGAAGTGAGTGACAACAAGGCCAGTAGTAGGTTTTAGGCCTAATCCAGAAGGGTAATGCCTGTAAGTTATGAGAAAGGCATGTAGAGCTTTGGATGATCTTGGACATACATAAGTTTTGATAGTACGTTTCACCCGTGTGGGGATAGATGTGTATCCTTTAGAGTTTGAACCATATTTTGAGAGAGAATCTCTATTGGTAGGACCAGTTATAGGGTTAGCTCTAGAGATAGGGCAAGACCTCGATGAAGAAGGTTGGAGACCTAGACTCCAAAACATGAGGGATCATGGAAGTTTGGTATGATATGGCCTAGAATAGATGGCCCTGAGTAGGTGCTTGGAGTTGCCTCATGCATGATCCTTAGGGTCTGGTCATACCTTGGATGCCTTTAGAGGAACCAAACCCTAGAAAAGAGAAAGAGGCTTCCTGAACAAACATATAGATGATATGAGTGCCTACCTTTTAGGTGTAGGAAGAAGAGTTCCAAAGACCCTAAAAAGGTATGGTATGATAACAAGTTGTGAGGCCTCACACCCAGTTGGTTGTCCCTAAGTAGGACTCTAAGGGTTGTTCATGTGGAAGAGCGTTAGGAAGTATATGCCTTATCTTGTATAGGTTTGGTTCATGTTTGAACAGCTAAACATGAAGTTAGACAACTAATGCATAAGAGGTGAACCTGGGGTTCCTAGCCTGAAGAGGGGAAGTAGCAGAACCTGGTGCACATAATACTCATGAGGTTGAGTGAGTTCATAAGGAATTAAGCATGGCACCCCCCATGTATTAGAGAAAAAGGAAACCCCTCTTGAACTGAGTTATATGTTTGATGAACCACTCACACAGGTTGGTGACATATGCATGTATGCTATTAGTCCAACCTTGAGGAATGATGAACAAGTATGACATATCAAGGAACTTAGAACGGTTTAATAGGTTGTCTTCTTTCTAGCCACGTGCATAGGTAGCATGATAAGAGCGATGCATATACATGATGATATAGAACTTGGATCAAGTGATAGTTTTCTCCTGTACTGGGAAGGGACCCTTCTTGTTAGGGTAAGCACCAAGTCTTGTTTAGGTTTGAGGTAACCTTAAGAGGTCACTTACAAGAGCTTGATGAGCTAAGCATAAGAGCATGAATCTATAGACTCATGTGTGACCATCTCTAAGGGGAATGAGGATATGTTGTCATGGAAGGTAACCTGTATAAGGCCAGATGATGGAGCTAGAACTTACACCAAAAGATTACTCTTCCAATGGAAGCCCTATTATGCACCAAAAACCCTAGGGAGTTGATGTTCTCTCTAGGTTTACCTACAACTGGTGCTAGATAAATGCTCCAACCCCACAAGAGTGTGGAAGCCTTATCATAGTACAGATTTAGGATCGAACCCAAAGGACAACGTTAAGAATCTGAGTGTCTTTTTCTTGTTTCGTATCAATCTAAGTTAATCATCTAAGACCAGAAATTTGATTTGAGTTATTTAACCTAAAACAAGAAAAAGTAAAGGCAAGAATAAAAACTAGTTTAAGGATTAAAACTAAGATTAGCAAATGATGATGGATCACTGGGGTGATGCGGGTGTTTGCCACCACTACACATGAATTGTACTTGTACCAAACACTACAAAACTTGTAAGCAAGATACATGGATGTAGTACAATACCAATGTCTTATAGGACAAGAGTAATGCATACATCCTTCATAGGTTGAGTAACTCTCATCCGGTACATATCTACGTGTCAATGAAGATATGTAGTCTCCGAAGAGAAAATCTTACTCAACCTTGCAAAACGTGCATCGAAAAACTAACAAGCGAGCGATAATTACCAAATCGATTAGTATCCTTGTAGGCTATCCCTCTTCCGAGGATATAGCTACGAGAAATGTGAGAGTGTTGCAACGTCAGCCATTCCCGAACGAATGGTCAAGTACTTTGCACCACTCTCTCCTCAGAGTGTGTTCCTCGACCCGTCAAGGTTGCAATTTTGTACGTCAACTGATTCCATTTCATAGTACAAAAGTACAACGATGGAGGTGAGTTTACTCCACTCCTTAGAAAGCGTTCCTAGATACCGAAATGGGTGCGCGGTGGATACACGCACCAGAAACCAAAACTAAATCGGTATTCGAGTCTCAAGAGCGGTCGTAGACAAACCACAACGAAAGACAATAGATGCATACAAGAACGCGGCCAACATTCAAGCATGTATGAAACGATTTAGTATTGAAACGAAATGATAACAGATTTTTAGTACAAGATACAAAACACGGGCAGCGGGGCTAGTCCCCACACCCCAGTGGATGGAACTACTCGCTCTTCATAGAGGGAGAAACAAAGAAGGAGAAGAGAGAGAAAGAAAGCATCGTCGGAGCAAAAGAGTAGATCTGTGACAGCCCGGTGTAGATCGTCGCAGTCTCCGGGACTGCTCCGTCGTGGTCGATGTCGTCCGTTTCTCCGCCTCGATCTTCGGGTCAACCTCCGGAATAGCAAGAGTAGGATGAGGTGGAGCTATGGTGTGAGAAATGGTGAGATGGTGATGGAACAACCAACTAGATCTGTGCCCAGACTGGCTGCTCACCGGATCTGGACTCAGGATGGGATTCTGAGGCTGTGGGTGAAGTTTGGTCGGAAACGGTGCTCGGGCAATCTGGTGGCGTTCCGGCACTGGTCCCAGTCCGGCAGCCTTGGGCCGTAGTCAGATCGGATCCCAAATAAGGACCCTTGGGGTCCTATTTATAGGCACAAATCTGTCCCTCCTGCATTTGGTGTGAGTCCAAATGGTTTACTAAAAGATCTTCTTCATTCGGTTTGCTTTGCTCACACGGTGTTGATTTGCCATTTGGTTTGGCACCTCATACGGTCTTGCGCCTCTCGGTCCAGAGACCGTGAGAGGCCTCACGGTCTTGAGATCGTGAGAGGCCTCACGGTCCTGGTGGTCAGCGCTCCTTGCCATACGGTCTTCATTCGACTCTCACGGTTTGCTTTACGCTGCTGCTCATTTTTTTTTCCTTTTCTTTTGCTTTTCCGCTTGCTTTTGGTTTCCCGCTTGGGTTTCGCGCCTATTTTCTTTGTTTATTTGGTTTTAATGCATTGTTCTTTTCCGTGTGCATGCGATCATGCACTCCTTGTGGTTTTGATTTCCCACAGACCTTGGCCTCCACGTGGGAATAACTCTATTAGCCGTGCATGCGAGGAGCGCTGGTCTTTGAAAGTCCAATCGGCTTGCATGTGTGATCAGCAACGACATTCCTCGCGGTCTTAATCACTTCAGCCCTCACGGTCTCGCTCCTTACTTCAGCCGTCGCGGTCTTCAGCCTTCGCGGTCTCGATCTCACTTCAGCCTCGCGGTCTTACCTTCTCTCGGTCCTACACTTCTTCTCGGTCTCACGGTTTTGCTTTGACAGAGTGCTGCATGCACTTCGCGGTCTCGGTTTTGCGCTGCGCTCTTCACGGTTTTGGAAACCATTTCAACCAGCTCACCCGGTTTGGCTGCATGCGTAGTCCACAAGGCTGCATGCATTTTTGGCTATTTTAGCGTGCATGCATATCATGCATTCCTCGCGGTCTCATTGATCACTTGGTTATTCACGTGGATAGCAAAACCAGCTCACACTGTTTGGTTGCTTTGCTTTTCTCCATTCGGTTTGGCTGCATGCGTAGGTGCAACAGTTGCTGCTGCAATACTCCATTTAACTCACGTGAACACTACTAGCCTTTCTAATACTCCATTCAATCGTGCCTTGCGTTCTCCATGCATCGCAAGCCAGTGGTTTTGTTCTTTAATTAGTCATTCGATTTCATTGTTTCACGCTTCTCAATATTCAATTGCATGCGCACTGATCTCCACTATGTGGACAAATGGTCTTTGTGTGGCCAGCCCTTATCATCCTATTTGTATGCATGCATTAATCATTTGGTTTTCATGCTGCGACCAAATGGTTTTGCACTTTTAATCACTCAAACGGTCTTCGTACAGCTCGAATGGTCTTCGGCTATTGGTCTTTGAGATCGTGAGGTCTCTCGCGGTCTTGAGACCGTGAGGGTTCTCGCGGTCTTGAGGCCGTGAGGGTTCTCGCGGTCTTGAGACCGTGAGGGTTCTTGCGGTCTTGAGACTGTGAGGGCTCACGTAGTCTAGAGATCGTGAGAGGAGTTGTGGAGGCAAGACCGAATGGCTGGATGAAGATGGGCCGTTAATTTGTGATCTGACGGTATTAGATGCTCACGGTTTCGAGACCGGGAGAGAGAACCGAATGGTGGTCAAAACTGAATGAGGTCAAGACCAAATGCATTCGGGACCGAATGGATGAAACCGAACTGTTGGATCTCAATCGGATGGTTGCGAGTGATCTGCAGAGGGAAAGGAGAATGTGTAAGAGATAATATCATTGAATAAACTAGTAATTAGAACTATTTAGGCAATATTTGCAAGGAATTGGTGAAACACTCAAGGTGAACCAAAGCGAGGGTAAATCAGTCAATATGAGGAATAAAATACCTAGAATTGGCGACTGTGCAGATGAATCTGGAGGATTCATCACCACATAGAACTTGAGCGTTACTCGTCCTGAGGAACGGAGAAAAACTTAAGATAGTCGACAAAAAGCTCGTTCGTCTCGTAATTACCTCATCTGTCAGATTTTTCATGAGAAAAAAGAAAAAGACGCAAAAAACAAAAAAAAGGGGCAAAGATGTCGAAAATCCTTTGAATTGGTGACTGAAGGTGGATCTGGAGGATTCATCACCACACCGAACTTAAGCGTTACTCGTCCCGAGGAACGAAAAACTTAAATCAGTCTCCAATGAAATTGTTCATCTCGTGTTTGCCTCATCCTTATGTCATATGATAGATTTGTTCGTTGCTCAGATTGATACAGCATCAAGGCTTCCTCAAATCACGAAATACATCTTATGATATCCTTGTTTCTGATTTCACTTTGCTGAAGTACTTCCTTCTCACTCTCTGTTGTATCGGTCATGTTAAAGAGTTTTATGAGACATTGAACAGACCCACAGAATCAACAAAATGCATATGATCTGTCACTGGTGTTGAAAGAGGAGAGAATGGGGGTGTGATCAAAAGATAAGAGTCTCTCCTCTGATTGAATCAAGACTCTTAAAATTAATTGACTCATCGAGATACTTGAATGATTTATGCACAACTCTGGTTGGATTAGCCTTACACCTGATTTTTTTTCTTTCTAAAGGTAACTCAGAAGTGTGTATAGGTTGGCTTAAGGCTTTTGGCTATTTTACCTCTTTGAGGGGAGGTAAGGGGTTATTTTTGGATCCTTAGGATCTCACTACCGGTCACGACACATCTGCCTTCATGAGGGCAGCTAATGTACCGGCCGGGCAAGACCTTTATCGGTTATCCTTATTCAGGGCACAACTCTCATGTTTTTATTCACACTATGGCTTTTATTCATTCTCACCTGGCTTAGGACAAAGGGTATTTTTGGATTTTTTTCATATTTGGGCTGCCAGGCCTCTTTTTGGAATCGGGGTAGATTTTTCACCAACCTCGGTATGTGCACAAACATCATTGTATACTCTTTGAGAAGGTGGTACGCCCCCGTTATGTATTGAGGGGTATGGAAGAAGCGGTAGTGGAAAGAGGGGTGTGGTGTACCACACCGAACTTAGAGTTTTGCAGAGGTGTGGTTTACCACACCGAACTTAAAGTTCGGCAACGTTCTAGTTTTCACTAGAAAGGAGTGTGGCGTGCCACACCGAACTTAAGACTTTGGCATGGTCAGTGAACAGAGGGGTATGAAAATGAAAGAAGAAGTGTAGAAGAGAGTTTGGATCATGATGCAGTTTGCTTAGCGATTCCATGCGACGGGTCTCTATTCTCCATCACACTCTGCTCCAAAAGAGACATGATGAAACATCAAATGAGAAATCCATACAACAGATCCATTAATCAGATAAAGGCATGATGTATTTGATCTATCTCAGCCTTATTGAAGTGTATCATCTTTTCCTATTTGAGATATAACATTAGGATTCATAGAAAAATCAAAATGAAAAACACGCATTGGCTAGTTTTAAGTATTCTTTTCCAGGAAATTTGCAACGCAAAAGAGGTGATGATCACAGATTCGCAAAACAAAAGCCGACTAGATAAAGGCTTTATTTTTAGAAAACTAACAAAAAGGCAGAAAAAATTATGAAAAAGAAACTAGAATGGAAAAGTGGGAAGCAATAAAGATAGAGGGTGGAGTGAAAGTCATACCACCCGCCCTCCACCTCGAACTAATAAATTCATTCATTTCTGAACAAATATTAGATTCGAGGTGGAGGGGAAGGGTTGCACGATGTTAACCAGGCGGTCCTCTTAGTTGGAAGAAGGTCCGGCAAAGATGCCTTGCGATAGCTGGTGCTGAAAATAAGGAAGTGGTCTGAACAACTTGTTGGCTGGGAAGTTGTGGCAACTTGAACGAATCTTCTAGATGACTTGGATGCACCTCCCTTTGACCTCGTTGTCCTTCCAGAAGAATCCAGAGACCTTCCCCCATCAGCGAGGGAGGTGGAACATAAGCAGTCGAAACTGGAGTCTATGTGAGAAATCAAGGTTATGCCCACTTGTGCCTTCCAGTTGTGGCTCACCCTCGAAGTTCAAAGTAAAACTGCTTTCTTCAAAATCTAGGGCAGTTGATTGAGGGTCGGCTACTTGAACTTCCTCCTGTCTAGGATCAGGTGGTGGGTTCGGTTCCGGCTTCATTTCATCACCTGGGTTTTCTTGTGTAGGATATGGTGGCCAGGGTGATGTTTCTTCTTCAAAGGAATTATTTTGAGAAGTATCATCATCTTTATCAATATTGAATTTGGTAAGAGCGTCGTTCCTCTTTTCAAGGTTTTGTTCGGAATTTTCTTCGTAGAACATCCTTAATTCATCCAAGTAACTAGAAGAGGGTTTGAGTGGTAGAATGAACTCTTGCTCGGGTGAGGAAATCATGGGATTCTAAGATAGGGGTTCCAGTGATGTCTCTTCATGAGAGGGAATAGTCGTTGACATATCATTTTGGGGGCTAAAATCCCTTGATGAACCCGTTTCTTCAATATTGGGACTGATACATTGTTGTTCTAGTTCTTGTTCATAACACTCCTCCAGTTCAATTGAGTGCTTGGGAAGAGTTTCTATGAGAGGAATGGAAACTAGCCCAGGTAATGGATAAATCTCAGTGTCATGAGTGTTAGGGGGGGCTTCTTCATAGGGATGAGTGACTATAAAGGGATAGGTTTGTGGCTTGATGTCATCCCAGGGGTCCTTTTTGTCATTACAAGAGTTTATGATAATATCATAATTCGTCCCAAAGTCAAGAGATGGTTCATGTTTCTCTTCATGGTGCACTTTCAACTCGTTCAAGTGACTAGAAGGAGATTCAATAGAAAAATCATGTTCTTGTTTGATGACTGGCTCCGTCAGAACACCTTGTGGTGGTGTCATCTCATGGGAAGGACCCGTCATAGGATTGTCATCTTGAGACCCCTCATCCTCCCTTGATTTTGTTTCATCATCAGTGAGAGTGGTATGGTCCGTCTCTGGATCAGGACCTTGGTCAGTCCCATCCTCGAAGTTTGTTTCTAGATCAACCGAATGATCAGAAATGTCTTCATAAGGAAAAATCAGATCCTTTTCCAGTAATGGAATCATTTGAGTCTCTTGCATAAAAGACGTCTCCTCATCTGAATCAGTCTCATATTCATCTATGTCTGACTGAGAAGGAGTATAGAGTTCGTGTAACATAGACCCTTCTTCATTGGAATTCAACGACAAGACAGTTGTAGTTGAAGAACATTTGTCGTATAGGGAGTCAATCATTGATGGTTGTCCCTTAATCTGTATGGACGGATCTGAGTTTATGGGGGGAGAAGATGGATAATCATTAAAATTTGTTCCCAATTTATCTCCCAATTGAAGAAAGTCTTCATACTGGTTACTCATGCTTTCATCTAAGAGCATAGTGCAAGAGTCATTATCCGGGTCAGACTTCGGCTCGAAGAATGATTCTTTTTCCTGTGGTGTGGTGAAGGTATCATCCTTGAGTTCAGTCATTGGTTCTGAGGATGATTCCCCACCCTGTACTGGCACTTGAAAATTATTGGGAGGCACATTCCACATGATTTCGTAGTCATCATCATAATTTATTGCAACATGTGGACTAGAGATTTGCTTAGTTAAATTTTGTGGCTGTTCTACATGTTGCTCAGGAGTGTTGAAAAGTTGCGTAAGTTGATTAAGGTCGGCTATCAACTTCTTGGTCGCAACTGTCTGATCAGCTAGTTGTTGAGCCACTGATGTTTGTAAGGCACGTAGTTCCTCCATCAATATGTGTTGATTTTCATGAAAAGGCTCTTCATGGCACCCGTTTGATTGTTGATAATAGCTTCCCTCATCATAGTATTGATTTGAGTTGCTTTCCAATTGCCCTCCTGTATTGCAGTCTACGCCTTGAAATCCGCCATAGTTAGGTTTCTCGTAGTAGCCTCCGGGGTGATATGGAATATAACCTGCGTTATATCCATAGTTGTATGGAGTGGCTGCTCTGAGTTTCCCGACTATACGATTCATGATTACTTGACGCAAGGCCATCACGTAGAGAGGATGAACGTTGAAACAGTTGATCGATGCATGAGAATAGTCGCCACAGAATTGACAATTATTGGTTGGTGGCACTGACTGCTTCATTTTGAAGAGAATTGGTACCTGAAATCAAAGAAAGAGTTTATCAAGTTTGACCAATCACTTCAAATCCAATATGATATGCAAGATTAAGTCCTTCACTTTTTAAGTTTTTGAAAAGAAAAAGAAAACCCTAGAGAAACCTAAATCGACACAAAATTTGAAAAAGACGATTCTTATACCGTTGTCCCCGGCAACGGCGCCATTTTTTGATGGAGCTAGAACTTACACCAAAAGATTACTCTTCCAATGGAAGCCCTATTATGCACCAAAAACCCTAGGGAGTTGATGTTCTCTCTAGGTTTACCTACAACTGGTGCTAGATAAATGCTCCAACCCCACAAGAGTGTGGAAGCCTTATCATAGTACAGATTTAGGATCGAACCAAAGGACACCGTTAAGAATCTGAGTGTCTTTTTCTTGTTTCGTATCAATCTAAGTTAATCATCTAAGACCAGAAATTTGATTTGAGTTATTTAACCTAAAACAAACAAAAGTAAAGGCAAGAATAAAAACTAGTTTAAGGATTAAAAACTAAGATTAGCAAATGATGATGGATCACTGGGGTGATGCGGGTGTTCACCACCACTACACATGAATTTTACTTGTACCAAACACTACGAAACTTGTAAGCAAGATACATGGATGTAGTACAATACCGATGTCTTATAGGACAAGAGTAATGCATACATCCTTCACAGGTTGAGTAACTCTCATCCGGTACATATCTACGTGTCAATGAAGATATGTAGTCTCCGAAGAGAAAATCTTACTCAACCTTGCGAAACGTGCATCAAAAAACTAACAAGCGAGCGATAATTACCAAATCGATTAGTATCCTTGTAGGCTATCCCTCTTCCGAGGATATAGCTACGAGAAATGCGAGAGTGTTGCAACATCAGCCATTCCCGAACGAATGGTCAAGTACTTTGCACCACTCTCTCCTCAGAGTGTGTTCCTCGACCCGTCAAGGTTGCAATTTTGTACATCAACTGATTCCATTTCATAGTACAAAAGTACAACGATGGAGGTGAGTTTACTCCACTCCTTAGAAAGCGTTCCTAGATACCGAAACGGGTGCGCGGTGGATACACGCACCAGAAACCAAAACTAAATCGGTATTCGAGTCTCAAGAGCGGTCGTAGACAAACCACAATGAAAGACAATAGATGCATACAAGAACGCGGCCAACATTCAAGCATGTATGAAACGATTTAATATTGAAACGAAATGATAACATCTTTTTAGTACAAGATACAAAACACGGGCAGCGGGGCTAGTCCCCGCACCCCAGTGGATGGAACTACTCGCTCTTCATAGAGGGAGCAACAAAGAAGGAGAAGAGAGAGAAAGAAAGCATCGTCGGAGCAAAAGAGTAGATCTGTGACAGCCCGGTGTAGATCGTCGCAGTCTCCGGGACTGCTCCGTCGTGGTCGATGTCGTCCGTTTCTCCGCCTCGATCTTCGGGTCAACCTCCGGAATAGCAAGAGTAGGATGAGGTGGAGCTATGGTGTGAGAAATGGTGAGATGGTGATGGAACATCCAACTAGATCTGTGCCCAGACTGGCTGCTCACCGGATCTGGACTCAGGATGGGATTATGAGGCTGTGGGTGAAGTTTGGTCGGAAACGGTGCTCGGGCAATCTGGCGGCGTTCCGGCACTGGTCCCAGTCCGGCAGCCTTGGGCCGTAGTCAGATCGGATCCCAAATAAGGACCCTTGGGGTCCTATTTATAGGCACAGATCTGTCCCTCCTGCATTTGGTGTGAGTCCAAACGGTTTACTAAAAGATCTTCTTCATACGGTTTGCTTTGCTCACACGGTCTTGATTTGCCATTCGGTTTGGCACCTCATACGGTCTTGCGCCTCTCGGTCCAGAGACCGTGAGAGGCCTCGTGGTCTTGAGATCGTGAGAGGCCTCACGGTCTTGGTGGTCAGCGCTCCTTGCCATACGGTCTTCATTCGACTCTCACGGTTTGCTTTATGCTGCTGCTCGTTTTTTTTTCTTTTTCTTTTGCTTTTCCGCTTGCTTTTGGTTTCCCGCTTGGGTTTCGCGCCTATTTGCTTTGTTTATTTGGTTTTAATGCATTGTTCTTTTCCGTGTGCATGCGATCATGCACTCCTTGTGGTTTTGATTTCCCACAGACCTTGGCCTCCACGTGGGAATAACTCTATTAGTCGTGCATGCGAGGAGCGCTGGTCTTTGAAAGTCCAATCGGCTTGCATGCATGATCAGCAACGACATTCCTCGCGGTCTTAATCACTTCAGCCCACGCGGTCTCTCTCCTTACTTCAGCCCTCGCGGGCTTCAGCCTTCGCGGTCTCGATCTCACTTCAGCCTCGCGGTCTTACCTTCTCTCGGTCCTACACTTCTTCTCGGTCTCACGGTTGCGGTCTCGGTTTTGCGCTGCGCTCTTCACGGTTTTGGAAACCATTTCAACCAGCTCACCCAGTTTGGCTGCATGCGTAGTCCACAAGGCTGCATGCGTTTTTGGCTATTTTAGCATGCATGCATATCATGCATTCCTCACGGCCTCATTGATCACTTGGTTATTCATGTGGATAGAAAAACCAGCTCACACGGTTTGGTTTCTTTGCTTTTCTCCATTCGGTTTGGCTGCATGCGTAGGTGCAACAATTGCTGCTGCAATACTCCATTTAACTCACGTGAACACTACTAGCCTTTCTAATACTCCATTCAATCGTGCCTTGCGTTCTCCATGCATCGCAAGCCAGCGGTTTCGTTCTTTAATTAGTCATTCGATTTCATTGTTTCACGCTTCTCAATATTCAATTGCATGCGCACTGATCTCCACGATGTGGCCAAATGGTCTTTGCGTGGCCAACCCTTATCATCCTATTTGTATGCATGCATTAATCATTTGGTTTTCATGCTGCGACCAAATGGTTTTGCACTTTTAATCACTCAAACGGTCTTCGTACAGCTCGAATGGTCTTCGGCTATTGGTCTTTGAGATCGTGAGGTCTCTCGCGGTCTTGAGACCGTGAGGGTTCTCGCGGTCTTGAGATCGTGAGGGTTCTCGCGGTCTTGAGGCCGTGAGGGTTCTCGCGGTCTTGAGACCGTGAGGGTTCTCGCGGTCTTGAGACCGTGAGGGCTCACGTAGTCTAGAGATCGTGAGAGGAGTTGTGGAGGCAAGACCGAATGGCTGGATGAAGATGGGCTGTTAATTCGTGATCTGACGGTATTAGATGCTCACGGTTTCGAGACCGGGAGAGAGAACCGAATGGTGGTCAAAACTGAATGAGGTCAAGACCGAATGCATTTGGGACCGAATGGATGAAACCGAACTGTTGGATCTCGATCGGATGGTTGCGAGTGATCTGCAGAGGGAAAGGAGAATGTGTAAGAGATAATATCATCGAATAAACTAGTAATTAGAACTATTTAGGCAATATTTGCAAGGAATTGGTGAAACACTCAAGGTGAACCAAAGTGAGGGTAAATCAGTCAATATGAGGAACAAAATCCCTAGAATTGGCGACTGTGCAGATGAATCTGGAGGATTTATCACCAGACCAGGTTAGGTAGGTCACCATGATTCCTATGGAGGGATGTAAGGTTAACCATGAGTGCCCAGACTAGAGATGATGAAGATTCAGGTGAGGATTCAAGAATGAGATGTGCTTGAGTATGAACAAAGGAGCCATGAGCTATGATATAATCCTAGGTGAATACTAAGGTCAAGGAGAGATAAGACCGATGGTAGTAGGAGTTGTCTGTTCCCTGGATGCACAAGACCATAGCTTGGGAGGTAACAATTATCTTTGCCCAAGGACCATGGGTTAGTAGGTTAGCCACCTTCATGAGTTCATGAGGCCTAAGGGGTAAAAGTGAGAGGCACTCCCTAGATGCATAAGGGTAAAATCACCCCAAAAGTACCGACTCCCTAGAGACCTTGAAGAAATGACTAAGGATTATATATATATATGAGTAATATGAAGACCCAAAAGTGTTTGGGAACTTCCTTTCCAAGGATGTATACGTAGAATTGAGATATTCATGGTGTGGATACATGTGAAGTATGTTTCAACATAGATCGGAAAGTGTAATGGTGATATGTAATGCACCATCTCTACTCTTGAAATAGGATGAACTTTGTATTTGGACTATAGCCAAATGCTTATTTCCACTTGTTATGGGTGTGAGAGACATGGAAAAATGCATGCCATATACTAAGGATAAAGGTGATATGAGTTGAAACATTTCTATGATATTTGAGGATCGAAGGAAGTGCCACACCCTTTTTAGAGTATATTGGATAGATGGTTGAAAGCATAGATGAACTAAGTTAATCATCATATGAGGACAGACTGGTCAAGAGCAGTTTGGTTTTTATGAAATATAGATTGGTTTTGGTAAATGAGATGATGGATGCAAGAGCTCAAAGTTTACCTGACTTAGATAGATCTAAACTCGAAACAAAGACGATGAGTGAAGTATATGAAGGTTTGTGTCTTCACCATCACCTAGCACACAAGGTAGATAATGTGGTAGTAGAATGTTCTTAGCTGGAAATAGCTCAAGTGTGCAGATGTCTTGACTAGCCAGTGGAGGGAACTGGAAGAGTTTGCTAGGTGGACTCCACAGCCGTTAGAAGATTGGATCTATGTAGCTAACATTCAGATAAGACCAAACCTATTGGCCGAGTTGGTAACTACCCAGTTAGCCATCTAAGAGATTGATGAGATGCAAAGTTTATTAGGGAAACCTCAGATGTACCAGTCAGGAAGAGTAGGTGGTGAGATCCACTACTAGAGTGTTTTAGGGTTTCTAAGGAATCACCCTGGAAGAATCATGTCGTGCAAGAAGCTCATGATTATAAGTACACCGCACACCTGGTACTACCAAGATAGTTAAGGTTTGCAGCAGTACCTAGAATGGGGAAGAATATAGAGGTGCATGTAGCCAGTAGCCATACATGTTAGAGGGTGAAGGTTGAACACCAGTAACCCGGTGGATTGCTATGGAGAATTGGAAACTCTCAAGTGGAATGGGAGCAGATCATCATAGACATAGTGGTGAGTCTCTCCTGGACCGAGAGAGGTCATTATGCAATATGGGTTATGGTAGATTTCCTTACCACGTCAGTACATGTCCTTGCCTTAGGGTCCACTGCCAATGTGATAGATCTAGTTGAGCTATATATTTGAGAGATGGTTCGATTGCACAATGATCCAAGTTCAAATATTCTTGTGGATGGTTTTAAGTTTGCTTCCATGTTGTGGAAGTAAGTACATGAGGAACTTGATACTAGATTGAAGTTTAGTACATCATATCAACCCCAACTGATGGACTATCAAGTGAGTATGATCCAAGATTTAGAAGGTCAAATGAAAGCATATGTTCTCATTCGGGGTGATTCATGGTAGCACCTCATGCTCCTAGCAAAGTTTTCTTGTTATGATAGCTACCAAAGCTAGTATCAGGATGCATGAAGCTCTTTATGGGATGATGTGTCAGTCACCGCTTCACTAGGGTGATGTCAATGAGAAGACCTTGTAGAGGTCAGAGAAACCATAATTGTATGCTGAGAAAGTTTCTTTGATCAAGCGATGACTGAGAAAACCTAGGATTAACAAGAGTCACATGCTGATGCGAAGTGAACTGACTTGCACTTCACTATGGGTGAACATGTGTTTTGAAAATCTGACTGCTTTGAGCTATCTCTAAGAATAGAGGAAAGTTGAGTCCATGATACATGGGCCCATTTGAGGTTTTCGAATGCATTGGTGGAGCTGCTTTTGTTTAGCCTTACCCCCTTAGGATAATGCAATGTGTGATGTATTCCATGTGTCTGATCAAGAGCACTATGTGATGTACCCGGGCCATGTGCTGAGAATTGAACCTATTGAACTCCAAGGGAGGCTGACTTAACCTGAGTCACCTGTGAGGGTACGTGATACCAAGGTGAGAGAATCTCAGGAGTAAAGAATAGAGATGATAATGGTTCTTTGGAAGGACCATGGAGAGGATGAAGCCACATGGGAGCTGGTGATGGACATGGAAAAACCTTATCCTGAATTGTTTGTATAGTTGGTGGAATTTTGAGGGAAAAATTCCTATAAGAGGTGAAGGATGTTACAACCCCAATTTTGGGTTTATATGGTTGGAAATGCAATTTCTCCAATAAAATGTATGATTATGAAAATTGTATGATTTATGTATAATGAATGGATTTCTTTGATAATAATTCCTTTAAATATATGATTTTGTGGACCTTATTGTTTTTGTGAGTCCAATGCGATAAAAAGGAAAGAAAATTTGAATGAAATCAAATAATGCATAAAAAGGAAAGAAATTAAGATAATGATGAGACATATGTGGAATTCTCTAGAAAGTTTTATAATCGATCATCATGGATTAGATTTCAAATCGACATGGGTTATAATGGTGAAAGGAATCCAAATGAAAGATATAAAAGAGTAAGAGAGAGAATATGAATAAAATATGCCTTTTTAAGTGATAACTTGCATATGAATAAAAATCTCTCATACTTTCTAATTTGAGTCCCAAATTTGGCACACAAGTAGTTTAGGTCATTATGGACTTTCCTAGAAAATTTGGGATCAAATGGATAAGCAGTTTAGGAGATATGAATTTTGTAAATTTTCCTAAAGTGAGGAGGATTTAGAGTCATGTATTAAATGTCATGATTTATGATAATCAGCATTGGTTGGGTGCGCACAATGGAGACCGTCGAATCAGATCGAATGATTCTCCTTCATCTCCTACCTTAATTCGAATAGAGAACAGGTGAAATAGGGAGTGCAGACTCCTCACATCTCTCTTTCTATCTCTCTCTCTCTCCCCATGACCCATGATTAGGAAAGGTAGTACTCCCATTGAGTCTGGGAGGCTGAGCCACACCCATCAAGCCACGAATCGGGATATGTCGTGGAATAGATTGGAGATGCCCAAATCCCTGTCAAATTGGGACACCAGATTAGTCCCAACACCCTTGATCAATTGAAACCATACCTATATAAGACCCTAGTGATTTCAAACCCAGAGCTAGAACTCGCCCGAGACCCCCTTTCAACCTTTGATTCCTTTTGAACCATCATCATCCCGGCTCCCCTGTTCTACCATCATCTACTTCTTGGTCGAGGTGGCTGGCGTTGCCTCATCCATTGATCACCAGTGTAGATGGGCCAGAAGAGTCCGGCGGGCTGCATCTTGCTCGCACGCGGTCTTAGTTCCACCACTAGAGCTTCAGAGCGCAAAGTCAACATGGAGGTTGGCCTATCCGTCCACTGTGCTTCTGTGAGGAGGAACTCATGAGGAAGAAGAAGGGGGAGAAGATCCAGGTAGTGGGTAGGCAGATCCAGGAGGAGATACACGAGCCAGCGAAAAAGAAAACTAGAAGAAGGAAAGGAAAGGTACACATGGCAGCATGCCGTTGGTCAGATGTATTTTATTTTGTGAAAAACATAACTCATGATTGGTAACTCGGATTAATACATGTTATATATGAAAATTTATCATAAAAATGTAAGGAATCCAATAAAAATAGAATTGAATCCCGACATTGCTTGAAATTCAAAAAGGATATAAAGATATCATTTTATTGGTTTAATTGATAAAAACCCTAAGCATTGATGGTGATTAGATCTAATAATGTTCTTTGGATGTTATGAGCAAATATTAACCTATTGTTAACAAAAGAGAGAATTAGGTCTGAAAAGATGATATTTATGCATAATTGGCTTAATTTAGAGTTCCATGTACATAGGATATGCATTAATGGGCCTAGAAACCTTAATTTTGATAATTGTGACTTTTAATGGGTTTAATTGTGCAAATCCATGAATAAGATAGAGATAGGTTGTTCCAAAGCCAATTTGAGTATAAAGACCCTTAATTTGGATAATTTGAGTAATTAGAGATTTTATGAGTAGAAAAGTGCTTTTAGGATTTGTTGACCTAAAAAGGGTAAAACCTGGAAAGTAAAACCAAGAAACCCTAATTAGGTTTAGAAACCCTAGTAGAGAATCCCAAGTCAATGAAAGATGTTTTGATGATATTATAATAGTTAGGTGTTATATATGCTTTACAGAATCAAGTTGTTTGATCTATTTCTTGGCTTGGTTGATTGGACTTTTTGAGTGGATTATCTACCTTGATTGATTTTGAGACTACCAAATCAGGTATGTGGTTACACTTATGGCTAATCTCTCTAGTTTCACAGTGATTTTTGAGGTTTCACCGATTGCTTGAAAATTAACTGCTTTGTTGACTTTTAGTTCATGCAACTATAAAGTGACAATGGCTATCACCATAAATATATGTGCATGACTAACTCAGATCCTAGTCCTCTTCTGTATCTTTGAGTACTTGTGAGAAATGGACCACCTCATTATTGGTCTACCCTTGGGGGTAGGATCAGCTGGTTATCATGAGTCGATGTTTGGTGTACCTTTGGTTAGGATCATACGACTATACAACTCTATGTTTTGGTCTACCTGCAGGGTTGGATCAAAGGGGCTATTTGGGATCTACCATATGAGAAAGGTAGGATCCATGTCCATTGTAGGGACAACACAGAGGCAAGGATATGTTAGGATTGAGTAGTTATGTTTAAAATGTAAAATTTGATCTGTTAAGTAGTAATTTGATTGCAATATGTTGTTACAAATAGATGTAACCTTTTGGTTCTCCCACACACCAGTATAATTCATTATACTGATCGACATTTTGTTTGTCGACATTTTAGGTTACATGTAGTTATATGATTACTAGAAAGTGGATAATCCTTTAAAGTGACATTGAATGAATACAACTAAATAAAGATTGGAGGATTGTAGATAGATAGTTTCCGATATGAGTAAAGTTCCTCAGTTACTATATTGTCAAGGTATGTGAAAAGAAATTTTTTTATCCTATTTTAAGCTTAGTTGTGGTAGAATTTATTAATTATTTTTGATTATTTGCAAAACCATATGATCCTATTTTGGGATAACGACTCTAGCTTCTTGGTCTTCCTTAATTGGGGGTTACTAAGGGGTGGTGTCGTTACAATTATAAGACTGAGAAATGCATGACCATGCACATGTGAGTCAACGTGTGATATTGAGATTACATATATCTCAAATAGTCTGCTCTAGTTCAAAGAACAAAGACTAAGTGTTGAAGAGGATGACGATTCCATGCCTCGAGTTCAATCTGGATATCAGTGAAAAAGGTACTATACAAACACTATAACACCTATGATAGATTGTAGGCTGAAGTTGTCATCCAAATGTCCATTTACTTGGGTGGCAATCCTGTGTTTCTAGATACCTTTCTTTGCATGTGATGTCATAAACTGGTTATGGACATTCATTGCCAACGTAAATTGGAACCTTTTGGGTCACCGACTTAGGATACACTTAGAATAGGAGTTGTTCATGAATGATGTTTAATTTTATTACTAAAAGTGTTTAGGTATTGCATTTAAACAAAAATTGACTGAATGGACTCTGAACCGATTGGTTCAAGTGTTAAACCAATTGGTTGGAGTGTCAAGTTGATTGGAAATTGCATTGGCTGAATTTTGGATGAACCAATGCATGAAATGACCAGTTCACTTAGTGAACCGACTGAGTCAAGGTCGCCGGTCGACTGAATCATGTGATGAGATGCCCAATTCATGGATCGGTTCAATTTCATTAAGGATTAGTACTAACATCCTATTATGCATTAATTGGATTAGAATTGTCAATACAATTACGATTGGGAAATATGGTGAAATGACCGTTTCAAGAGTTGAACTGATCGATTGGCATGCCAAATGATCAGTTCACCCACAAACTGATCATTTTTCCGCTCATAGTTTGAGAAAGTTCATGAAATTCTGGTCCCTTCCACTCCCACACAGACTGAGAACCCTGATCCTAAACCTCCTCTAAATAGAGGGGTACTGGGGGCTTCCTGGAGACAAAACTCAATTACCTTTGACAATTGTTTTCTTCTTTGGTTCTGGTAACTGAGAGAATCAAAGCAAGTCCTACCCGATAAAGGGAGGGATAACAAGGGAGACCAATTATGGGAGACAAAGTTGGTGCTAGTACCCCAACATGGAGGCATAACTCCTTCTTGTCGTTTCTTCTAGAACAACAAGAGTTCAGGGTGGTTTGTGATGACTACCATAAAGGTGAGATGGCTATTTCCTACCTCTAGGAGGACAATGTCTGGCTTCTATATGTGGTGATCAACTAGGAGCTGCTACAGACATTGTTCGAGTGCAATTTGAAGAAAGACGCATAAGATGATGAGGATATTGTCACTGGACTTGCTTCATGACCATGTATATCCTCAAAACCACCCTTTCCTTCATATATTTATTGACACAATCTATTGTTATAAGGGAAATATGGTAGTTTTGTTTCCGCTACCTGCTTTGATGCCATATTTCCCTATAATGGTATCAGAGCCATGTCAAGTTACTATATTTAGGGATGATCAATATGATCAGATTCTTGATTTTTATCTTATATTTATTGCATACAATGTGGATATTAAATGTTCATGTTCAATTAAGAACCACATACAATCTCAAACTATATATATATATATATATATATATATATATATATATAGAGAGAGAGAGAGAGAGAGAGTCAGACTAGAATACACTTGAGTGTATTCGGAGCAAAAAACACTCAAGTAGTTTTTCATGATGCAATATTTTTTTTTCAAAAATCTAATCCATTGATCTTCTTAATCATCTTGTGAATAACTCATATAAAAAATTTGAGCACATTTGGATATTTATAGGTCATGTTATAAAGACCGCAAAAATTATGCATTTCAAATTAGTTTCGTGTGTCGATTTTGTTGCCCTCGGATGAGTGTCTTACACTCATCCAAATGGGCTCAAAATTTGTATGTAGCCTAATTATAGTATGACAATGAATATTAATGGTTTACATCTTGCAAAAAATAGTCTTGATATGCAAACACACTTGAGTGTATCTGTGCAATCTATACACTCGAGTGTATTCTAGTCTCACTCTCTCTCTCTCTCCCTCTCTCTCTCTCTCTCTCTCTCTCTATATATATATATATATATATATATATATATATATATATTCCATTTACGTGCATAACATCGCCCTAAAAGCTGGTTTTGATGGTGGATGTATAGCTTGAATATGTCCAATAATCCTAAATATATGTGCATGGTGGTTGTGTTTGTTTATTCCTATTTCATCTCAGTTTGCATATATATATATATATATATATATATATATATATATATATATATATATATATATATATATATATATTCCATTTACGTGCATAACATCACCCTAAAAGCTGGTTTTGATTGTGGATGTATGTAACATACTGAATCTCAGGGTCTTCCCTGCAATTTACCCACTTTTGAGCTTTTCTTTTCCTTTTAGTCCATTTGGACCTTTTCCATAAATTTCACATCCTTTTGGATCATTCTTGGACTCCTTGTGCAATTTAAGCACAATTTGATGTTGAAATCACTATTTACCCTCATTTATGTAAATTGAGGGGTGTTTGCACAAATAACCCACATTAGGAGATAAGTTAGGGTTAATTATGTAATTTGGTCATTTATGGGATAATATATTAGATTATATTTATTTGGAGCTTTTTGGATAAATATATTATTAATAATGTGTATTTGAGTTCATATATGTGTATATTAACCTTTATTGTTTCTCTCTCCTCGAGATATGATTTTAATTCATAATAATATTTTATTTTGTTAAGTAATGATTATTTGTACCCTAATGTGTTTTATATCTCGAGATTACTCACATGTTTCTCATTAATAAGCTTTTTCATATAATTCCTTGATTTTAATATATTATTATACTCTTTTATGAGCCATATATTTATTAATGGCCATATTATGCATTAAACGAGAAAGTGATTGCATAGCATTGTAATATTCGTCATTATGAGCCTATGGTTCAATTTTGGTGTTATTTGGAGTTGATTTGACCCCTCTAATGCATTTTATAAGCTTTTATTATAGTGTGATTAAAGTGTTTTAATCGATTTCATGTATTTGATTTGTAACACTATAGTTCCGTTATTTTTCTCTGTCACGCGCCCCTTTCACCTTCAGCGCGCCATCCAACGGCTGTTATTTGATCTCGATTTGATCTAACGGCCTCGATAGCATCTTCTTCCTCCAGCTGGCCGGCCGTTTCACAGTAGATCGGCGCCCCTACACTCCCGCAATCCGTTCTCCCTCCTCTCGGAACCGTTTCTTGTGATTTTTCCTCCAACGGCTTCGGCTTTCAATTCCGATCATTTTGAGCACCCACTCATCGTCTCTCTCGCTCTGTGTGCAAAACGCCCAACTGGGCTCTCCGCCTCCTCTTCGCGGAGGGGTTACAGAGTGGGATAAATCCACCCTCTTACCTACCTGAAGCCTAGAAAACAACCCTCAGCCCCCGTGCAAGCTTCCTCCTCATTCAATTTCTTCTCATCCTGCCCCAAATGCCTCGACCTTCTCACTACCTTCTCCAGCGAACCTGGCCTTGGCGTTGCCTCCTTCGTCCATCCCAGCCCAATTAAAGTAGCGGTAAGCATCGCCAACTTTCCTCCTTCACCTTTCCGCCATGAGTTTGGCCCGCGATGCCCCAAGTCTCCCGGACCTGTAGGCTCCCGATGGGCCTTCGCCGGTGGCTGTCGCCATGGTGTTCTTGCACACCTCCACCCCTGACAAGCGGCGTTTTGGAACCGCCCCGACTCCGCCAGTGTTCTGACGACCCTAACTTGGGTCTTTCTTCCCATTTCAATGGGTTCGATTTCGTTTTCCTCTTCCCCTGTTCCGGTCGAGTCTTGGCCTCATTCTTCTGCTCCAGGGCATGCGAGTGCGTGGGCAGGCGATCGTTGTGTTCGGGAGGAACTGGAGAACTCATTCCTAGTCTCCTTTTTCGGTTTCGGGCCCTGAGTTGCGAGATGCGCCATGGAGCCGAGCTCCAGGCTGCGTTGCTCGCACCATGCCTGGGCTGGAAGATGCCTGGTCAGGCAATGACCAAGGCACCCATGCCCCGGCCATGGAGCCTTGTTTCGGGCTGAGGGAATTTTCGTCTTTTCACCCCCAGTTTCTTCTTTCTCGCTTGCAAAGCAATTGATCTGTTCAAATGACTCTTTTGCCCTCGTCAAGTTAATTGGTTTGATTAAACGAGCAAGGATATTTTGGTCCTTTACTCTGTTATTTAAATCGAATCCTATTTTTATTTAATTACAAGTCACGCTATGGTTTTTCTAATTTCTGATTGGTCAGGTTTACTTAATTCATAGTAAATCGATCCTTTGTCAGAAAAATATGAATAAATAGTCGATGGAAAGGATTTTTAATGTAGAATCTGATTTTAGGATTTTTGAGGCATGATTTGGATTCCTTTTCTGAAGTTTTCTTTTAATGGAATTTTTAATATGTAAATGTTTTAAAATACATAATTAATTCATTTTAACTCTGTTTTATATAATAAAATATGTTTTCTTAATCAGGAGATTATGAGTAATCGTTTGGAATTGGTTTTGAACTCTAAATCGTAGTTTTGTAAAATTAGGGTTTTTCCTATGCTATATGCCTTTATATATATATATATTAATACATGTGTTATGTTTATAACTAGGATATATGGATGGTTTGCTATCAGTTTGATGGATATGATGGTAATGTATATATATATAAGGTATGTGAACCTTATTTCGTATGTGAAGCCTATTTTATGTATGTGGCTCCTATGTATGTGCACCCTATTTTGTATCCGACCCCTATGTATGTGAACAACTATGATGAATGTGTGGAATATATAATGTGCAAACTACCTAACTTTTAGTTGGGCTTTTACCCAACCCCACTCATTATTGTGCTAGCCTCATTTTCCCTCTAATTGCATTTATTGGCTCCTAACTTATTTTATGCTTCTAATACCGTTGTTGTCTCATCTTTTGATATACTTGCTCTTGTTTCACTTTGACATATCCTATTCTCATGGAATTATTATTTACAGGTTGAATTGGGTCAATGACCCCACATGCTATTGTGCTTGTCTTATGATGCAAATGTCTAATGAATGATATATTTTGCCACTATTTTATGCATGGTAGATTATTTGACTGGCTAACTATCGTAGACGCTTATGCGTAACCATTAGGGTGTGCTTTTCTACCCGGGGTGTGCTTTTCTACCCTTATATATACAGAGGCGTGCTTTTCTGCCTATGGGTGTGCTTTTCTACCCAATATATATATTTTGGTCAATGACTCAGTGGTGTCTTGGCCCTACTATAGTTAATTTAGTCCAATATATCTACATGCAAATATTTAATTTAATGTGATGATTAATGGTGGCAAGATCTGTTATTTATTGGAATATTCATATATTAGCCTCATTCCTTTTGAAATCTCTTATTGTAGAGAATCCTTTATATTGTAAAGCTTTTTATTATGATTTGTCCTATCCCTTATTTTTTTAACACATACCTTGTTTATCTTTCTCTTGCTGGATGACCCCAACCATCCAGGATAGGATCAGAGTGCGCATGGAAGCTTGGTGAACCCAAGGATAGGATAAGAAGAAAGGAATATATAGCTTGAGTGAACATATTTGCTTTTATGTTATATAGTTGTTTGCTTGGAGACAATGTTGTATTAGTTAAGTCTTCCTCTACCTAGATCCTTGTGCTTGTATAAAGTTGTACTTCCTTTGTGGAAATTTTATAATACTCTTTATACATTTTGAATAAAGTCAAGATTTTATTCTTCCGCTGCTATCCAATTGATGATTTGTTTATCATGTTTAATAGTAGAGACTTGGGTCTTTACAATGTATAGCTTGAATGTGTCCAATAATCCTAAACATACATGCATGGTGGTTGTGTTTGTTTATTCCTATTTCATCTCAGTTTGCATACCGAGCCTCTACCTTATCTTCCAATTGTAATAGTATTATTATCTCCTACCTTTTCTCCCCGCGAATGTAACTCAAGGATTATCTATTATCATGTAATATCATTAGGATAGTTTAATTTCTTGTCATGATGAAGAAGATGAGGCGACCATCTAAAGGATCATGACAAATGAACCAATCGATTGGAGGACCAACCATCCAACTGGAGGATCCAGAAGATGACTGACTAGATACCAGACGACTGGGGAGAGGACCAACCGACCGGTCAAGAGGTGAGTCGACTGGTTCAAGGGTTGAACCAATCAAACTAGATTGACAAACACAGATCTTAATCAAAAACATGTTTCTACATGATATCTAGACCTTAGGTGGTGGTATTTCCTTGTGACTCCAAGGAATTACAATAGGATGGCCATAACCATTGGTTATGTTTTATTGCGTGTTTTCATTTCTGGGATATAGCAAGTATATGATGCAAACTATATGTATGTGGTGACTGGATATGTATATGCATTTATAAATACAAATCCCTCTCTCTCTCTCTCTATATATATATATGTGTGTGTGTGTGTGTGTATGTATTAAGCCTAAGATGCTTTCCATAAGAAACACACATGAAAAGCTTGATCAACCAAGCGTAGGTCATGCCAAAGCATGGTGCACTATCTATCTCGTGGAAGTGTGATGGTAGATATGTAGATCTACTAAAATAGGGTACATAGTGTATTGTTGTTGCTTTTGGGTCAGACTTAACTAGGAGATCTTAATGAGATTACCTAGAAGCATAGAGATGGTCTGTGACCAAGAGTTATGCACACCATCTATCCAAGAGTTGCATTTAGATGCAATTGGAAAAAGTTTCTGATCTGAATAGTCAAGTTGTGGATGATCAACCAAAATTGACTCATGATTTGATGAAATATGGATCTTGGCTCACTAGAAGATTGTACATTACAATCTTCTGAATCAGTAGTGAGGGATATAAATTTGAATAAAATAGTGGGAGAGATAATTAATTAAAGGCCTAATTAAATATTGTCAAAAATTATTCATATCATATCAAATCAAAAGTGTTTTGACAAAATGTAATTTTTTATTGTAAAGTCAAGTTACAAAAAAAATAATTGTTGTGATATTTCCTTAGGAAGACAGACTTGACTGGAAAAATTTCCACAACTCATTTTGAACTTTGTGAAGGGTTCTAATGATGAGCATAAGATCTGTGTGCTAGATAAACTAGTGCCAAAAATACCTACTCCTGATGCACCTAGGGCCAATGTGGATGCTTATTGGAAGCATGACAATGATGCCTTGGACATAAAGCATATTATGCTAGGTTGTATGAACTATGAGTTGCATGAGAAATGTGAAGACATGGGGATACTTTATATTGTAACACATATTAAGAACCCAAACCATTATCAAAGCAAGAAAGGTACAATTTCTCAAAGGTGCTTGTTGAGTGTGAGATGACAAAGGGAGACTCAGTAGAGACCCATGTGCTCAATATGATTGGACATGTATATCATCTAAAAGAAATGGGATTCTCTTTGAGCCTAGAGTTGGCCACGAATATGATTTTGGAATCATTGTTTGAATCGTATAACCATTTTATCGAGTACTACCACTTGAATAATATGTCCAGACCACTGTCAGATTTGCTTGGCACGCTGATTAATGCTGAAGCAAGAATGAAGAAGGAAAATTCCACAATGATGATCAATGGAGTAGAGTCCAAGGATGAAAGAAAGGCATTGAAGAGTTCTAAGGCTTAGCATTAGTCCAAGTCTTCTACACTCAAAATAAGGAGAAGGATAAGGAGACCTAGGAAGATGAAGCAAGGGATAGAGAACTCTACTTCAAGTATATGCATAATGGGATTAACTTCATTAATTCTTCATCTTGGGTAATGGATACCAGATGTGGATCAAACATTTGCTCAAATGTAAAGGACATGAAAATAAGTAGACCTTTAGCAAAAGGTGAGGTTGAACTATGAGTTGCTAATGGAGCAAGAGTTTCTGCCAGTGCAATTGGAACCTACGAGTTATCTCTACCAAGTGAGCTTACAATAGAGTTGGAGAATTGCTATTATGTACCTACCATTAATAGGAACATCATATCTGTATCTTGTTTGGACAAAAATGGATTCGAATATATTATAAAGAATGGTCGATACTCTATTAATAGAGATGAGACCTTTTATGGCAATGCCCCAATGTCTTATGGTCTATACTTGATAGATCGAGAGACAAGCTTGTACAACGTAAATACCAAAAGACAAAAAACCAATAACTCAAACCAAACATACCTTTGTCAATGTCGTCTAGGGCACATAAATTAGAAACACATATCTAGACTCCATGAAGATGGTTATCTAGAGCTTTTGATTTTGAATCAATGGAGACATGTGAGTCTTGTTTGTTGGGAAAGATGACAAAGAATCCCTTCACTAACAACAATGATAGGGTGAGTGATCTATTAGGACTCATACATACTGATGTATGTGGCCCTTTTAGAAAAAATTCTAGAAATGTTTATCAATATTTCATTACCTTTATTGATAATTTTAGTAGGTATGGTTATGTTTTCTTGACAAAACATAAGTTAGAAACCATTGAAAAGTTCAAGAATTTCATAAATGAAGTACAAAACCAACTTGGAAAATGTACCATGACAATTCATTCTGATCAAGGTGGGGACACTTAAGCCAAGAGTTTGAGGACCTTCTGTGAGTCTGAGGTATCGTATCACAATGGAATCCACTTGGAACACCTAGTCACAATGGTGTATCACAAAGAAGGAATCACACATTGCTATATATGGTACAATCAATGATGAGTTTTTCTGATCTTCTAACTTTATTCTGGGGTTATGCTCTAGAAACCACAATGTTTACACTTAACCTCATACCATCTAAATTAGTTCAAAAGACACCATATGAGATATGGATTGGGAAACGTCCCAAGATGCCTTTTATGAGGATTTGGGGATGTGAATCTTATGTGAGGAAAATGTTTCTTGAAAAGCTTGGCCCTGGATCTTACAAATGTTATTTTGTTCGCTATCACAAAGAAACCAAGGGATACTACTTGTATAACTCAACTGACAACAAAGTATTTGTTGCCAGAGGTGCTACATTCCTAGAAAAGGAATTTATTTCCAAAAGAAGCAGTGGGAGGAATGTAGAACTCAAAGATGTTTGAGACCAACAAGAAAACATTGAACCGATTGATGTATAAGGGGAACAAGGAGAATCACAAGTTGTTATGGAATCTCAAATTCCTCAAGTATCACAAGAACCTTGTAGATCTAGTAGGACACACCTTGAGCCTGAAAGATTTGGTTATCTTTTGACTCAAGAAGGTGGTGAATTGGTCACAGATGATGAGCTAAAAACCTATCTCGAAGCTACTAAGGGACCAGCGTCTAAGAAATGGATAGAGGCCATGAGATCTGAGATGGAATCCATGTACACCAACAAGGTGTGGATCTTGGTGGATCCACCTGAAGGGGTAAAACCCATAGGGTGCAAGAGGGTCTTCAAGAAGCATACATACATGGATGGTAATGTACAAATCTATAAGTGCATATTGGTTACAAAAGGTTTCAAACAATTTTAAGGTGTTGATTATGAAGAAACTTTTTCACTAGTTTCCATGGTTAACTCCATGAGGATCATGCTTGTATTTGTAGCTTATCATGACCATGAGATTTGTCAGATGGATGTTAAAACCACATTCCTTAACATGAGTCTTCTTAAGGACATGTACATGACACAACTTGAAGGTTTTATAAATCCAAAGGATGCAAATAAATTTGTAAGCTACAAAGGTCAACCTATGGATTGAAGCAAGCATCTAGGAGCTAGAATCTTTGATTTAAGG
This sequence comes from Alisma plantago-aquatica, assembly GCA_963693085.1. NCBI lineage: Eukaryota > Viridiplantae > Streptophyta > Magnoliopsida > Alismatales > Alismataceae > Alisma > Alisma plantago-aquatica. The sequence goes on along the minus strand of OY856411.1, from coordinate 396,240,447 downwards.
AAATAGTCAAAGAGTTTGGCTTTAGTCAAAATAAAGATGAACCTTGTGTGTACAAGAAGGTTAGTGGGAGCACAATATTATTCCTCATATTGTATGTAGATGACATACTATTGATGGGGAAGGACATCCCATCTTTATAGATGGTAAAGACATGACTTTGAAATACATTTTCATTCAAGGACTTGAGAGAAGCATCCTACATCTTGGAAATCAAGATCTATAGAGATAGATATAGAAGTCTTCTTGGACGATTTCAGATCACATACATTGACAAAGTGTTGAAGAGGTTCATCATGGAGAACTCAAAAGAGGAAACCTATCCATGTGCCATGGTATCAACATCTCTAGAGCTCAGAATCCTAGTTCTTGTAAAGAAAGGGAGCACATGAGTATGATTCCATATGCATTTTCAATTGGATCTATAATGTATACAATGTTATGTACTCATCCCGACGTCTCGTATGCCTTGAGCATGACGAGAAGATATTAGTGAGATCTCGATGAGATTCACTAGAAAGTTGTGAAGAATATCCTTAAGTACTTGAAAAGAACTAAGGATCAATTCCTTGTATACGACGGAGAGGAAGAGTTGGTCGTAAAGGGTTACACTGATGCAAGTTTCCAAACTGATAAAGATGATTATCAATCACAATCCGGATTCATGTTTTCCTAGACAACATGGCTATGAGCTGGAAGAGTTCCAAGCAAGAGACAATTGTAAATTCTACAATAGAGGTCGAGTATATTGCTACATCGAAAGTAGGAAAGGAGGCTTTTTGGATCAAGAAGTTCCTTACAGAACTTAGGGTGGTTCCAAGAATCACCGATGCAATTGAGCTATATTGTGACAACAATGAAGATATTACACAATCTAAGGAACCTAGATCGCATCAATGTTCCAAGAATATACAAAGGTGGTTCCATCTCATAATGGAGATCATATAATGAGGGGATGTGAATATTTGTAGAGTACCAACCGAAAGCAATGTGGATGACCCCTTGACAAAAACACTTTTACACCTAAATCATGATGGTCATGTTAGATCACTTGGGATTAAGTTTATGGGTGAGTGTCTCTAAGTGCAAGTGGGAGTCTGTTGGTATAGATGCCTAGAGAGCTGATGGGTTTTTAATACATGTACAAAACACAAGTGCACATATCGAAGTAATATAGGCCAAAAGAGGCCCAAATATCGAACTCATGGGTGAATCCAGAAACTACTACTAACAGTGATCTGATCAGCTAGACCTCTGGAAAAGAGTGATTGGTTAATTAATTAACTAATTGCAAGAATTAAAACTAAATTATTTGGTTTATGATCACAGTTGGAATGGATTCCTTAGGATTACAGTTTCACTATGGTTCACATTGCAATTAACATCATTTCATTAATATTTATTCCTATTGACCCTGGACCAAGGGAACTGTAGAAAGAATTACCTACTCCCATAGCATAATTCATTACCTAATCTAATACAAACCCCACTCTCATAGCAATTTAATTGTTAGTTAGGTGCTTTAATGAATTCTCTAGGTTATTACCTTCACAACCATAGGCCTTCTCTCAAAGTGCAGTCTAAGCTATGTAATCTATGACCTGTCCAACCCTTAATACCTCTCTTGAAGCAATTAATAGTCTAATAAATCACTTATGGTGATCAACCATAGATAATACATGAATCAATCATAGAGATATGTCTAAAAATTAAGAGAAATATGGATATTAATTCATAATGTCAAGTACAATGCAAAACCGGGATACTCCCAGGTCCTAAGCAACAAAGGGGAATAGCCCTACATGATTTTCATAATAATACACTTGGGAAAAGAAAAGAAAAATATGGGAAACATTAGAAAACTAAAGTAACCCCTGAAGAAGATGGTCTGAATGACTCCCTCTCTCAAACATGATGATTTGTTATCCGATAACTATAAATCCATCCACCAAAGGTGCCTGAATCACCCAAAATGTAGCATTCTTCTCTCCTAGCACTAGGTTGTCTACAATGGAAAAAAGTGATATCTAGGTATGTTTACACTCCCCCTAGTCATAGAATTGACTTTGGGAGTCTTTTAGTCCTGGCCGTTGGATTAACTGTGATCTTTAATCTGGCCTGATCATGACAAGTTGGTAATACCAACTTGGATGTTGGTAGTACTGACTGTTCCTAACATCTCCTAATGAATTTACACTTCATCCCTTGTTCATTTTCTTCCAATGTCGGTACCACTGATAGACATGTCGGTAGCAGTGAGATGATCAAACTTTTGACACACAAAAAGTAGCTATGTGGAACTAGGAGGTGGTGCTAGGAGGCAAGCATGAGATGAGAGAGTGCCAGAGACAGGGCTACAACAACCCACAATGCCTCAAATGGACTAAAAAATGATGGCCAATCCTGCGTTTTAGTCTATGTTTAGACAAATTATGGCCACAATTATACATATAGAAGACAAAACACCAACACCTCAAGCTAGGGAAGCTATCCCTAATGTGGAGTCTCAGCGAGTCAAGAAGACTTCTGAACGTCTTAGATGTGTTGGGGGATTGAGTATGCTGGTACTTCTAACCCAGTAGATGCCGACATGTGGCTTACAAAGCTGGAGAAGGTGTTCAAGATTCTGAACATCCCTATATAGGACAAAGGTAAGCATGATGTCTACCTGTTGAAGGGTAGTGCTGGCCACTGGTGGGCCAATTGAAGAGGAGAAAAGGCCAACACTGGTGATAGGTTGGGAGGAATTTTAGTGAGAGTTTGTCATATAATACTTCCCAGAGACATACCTAGATGAGAAAATCTCCCAATTTGAGAAGATAACACAGGGTGCAATGATTATTAATGAGTATGAATCAAAGTTTATGGAGCTTATGAGGTTTTTCCCGCACATGGAAACCACTGACAAGGTAAGGATCCATATGTTTGAGAAGGGTCTAAGTACAAAGTTAACTACAACAACATCAACTTTGGATAATAGGGAAATGTTTTCCACCTTTGTGGAATCTATAAGGAGGATTGAGAGGTATGCCATAGAAAAATGTGAAGCTAATACTAATACACGATTGGCCAAGGACAATCCATTGGAGGTTTTAAGAAGCCAAGGTTTATTCCACCACAGTTGTAGTAGAGGTCAAATTTTAGTGAACAAAGGTCTTTTACTCCATCCCAGTGGACCCCGAGTAGGGGTAGAGGATGCATTCTTCCACATGCAAGAACTCATAGTACCTAATAAATTTTAGTGACAGGGCCTTCTAGGCTATTGCATGAAAGTAAGACATGTCATAAGTGTGGACAGGTGGGATACACAGAGTGGTATTGCGCTGTGAAAGACAAGGAGGTGACTCAGCAGCCAAGGCAAAGTCAGCAGGGCTCACTACAATGACAATTTGTTTATGGTAGTGGCAGAGGATGCGATCAAGTGTTGCAAAGAGGTTCCTCTAGATAGGCTAGCAGAGAACATGGATGGAAGAAGTCGACATGTAGGTTCTATGCTATGAGCCAACCATAAGCAGTGGTTAATCTGTAAGTCATGATAGGTTAGATGGAGTTATTTAATTCTGATTTGTCTGCTTCTTATTTCATATCTGGGCTAGTAGACCTGGGTGCAACACACTCTTTCATCTCTAAAGAGGTGATAGATAGTTGTTATCTTCTTCTTAATCCTAGATCTGATAGTCTTCGATTAGAGACTTCTTTGATTGGTTCTGCCGAGTTGCTGGAAGTGTGCTCTTCTTGTGTTCTTTCTTTTTCTAGACACAACATTCAAGTAGATTTCTTACCACTTGACATGCATGGTTTCGGTGTGATCCTAGGAATGGATACCTTGGAAAAGTAGAAGGTAGTCTTGGACTTTAGTACTAAGGTAGAAACGTTCCATGATAGAGAGATATAGTGGGTTTTCCAAGGTGACATGAAAATTCTTCCCACATGTTTGATGTCAGCTATGACAACGAAGAGATTGATGAAACAAGGATGTGAAGTTTTCTTAGCTCATGTTGTGGATACCAAGGTGAGAGGTACTAATATCTAGGAGGTACCAATGGTATGGGAGTTTGAAGATGTTTTTCTTGGTTAGTTTCTTGGTGTTACCCCTCCTAGAAAGATTGAATTTGAGATCAATCTTGTTCCTGGAACACAACCCATAGCACAGTCACCATAAGAATGGCATCAACAGAGATTTAGGAGTTAAAGAAATAGTTTTGGGAATTGTTAGAGAAGGTTTTATCAGGCCTAACACTTCCCCTTGAGGTGATTCCGTGTTGTTTGTAAAAAAGAAGGAGAATTCAATGAGGTTATGTAATTTTGGATTTTTTTTGCAATTTACTTGATTTAGGGGTTTTCTTTTGAAATTGGTTCATCAATTATGTTACTTATATATTTTACCATCATTCTTGATATTGTTGAGCCATGGGATGCTCAATTGTACCTTGAATTGGAGGATATTCCATTCTATGTTCAATTAGGGTTTACCCCCCATGGATGAGCCACCTTAAGGGCTATCAACCAATGGTTCCACTTTCTGGGGCATCATCTGATGGACAACATCCAGTGTAACAACTGGTGGTCATCTCCATAAGGCCCTAGGTTGATGTTTCAAGCTAGTTTGGGTCACTTGAACCCATGGTTCAGTTATGGACATGATCAATCGATGGTTCACTCATATTTAGACCTAAACCATGATCAAACGAAGGTAACCTTCGATGAAAAGCTGGTGGCTAGCTTAGGAGACCATCAACTGATGGACCAGTAGTCCCCAGCAGTCAGTGGACCTACTGCTTTCACATCCATGTAAGCTTTAAACCATGGATACATGGAAATCTACTTTTACACCTCATGCTTCTATTCAACCTTATCCTCCAAGCTTTATATACATATACTTAGCTCTCAAAATGAAGGTTTTACTCTATTCTACTTCCCTCCTATTAAGATCCTCATTCTCTCTCTATTCTTCTATGGAAAACCTATCCAAGGTAGAAGAAGAAGGCGATCTTCTTGGAAGAAGCATCCAGGGTTCTGATTTGCTTCCTTCTAGGTTTTCTAATGCTTCTTCATGGTGAACTTGACCTAAATGAGTAATTCATTCCTTATTTCACCCATTTCCTTCTTTGTTCTTCTTCATCCTACTTCTCTCTAGGTAGAAACCTTACTGTTCCATGACAAAAATTTCTCTATAATTCAAGAACCTTCCTTTTCTTTTTCTTTCTTCTTGGATTTTGCTTCCTTGTGGAGAAGTGTATCTACTTGGCCAAGTTTAGATCTGAAACTTGGGTTTCATTGCCTTCTTTGTTTGAGATTCATTCTTCTAGAAGTCTATTCTTATTAGTAGAGGTGAGTTTTATAACCTTCTTCACTTATATTGCTTACTCCAAGCTTGTTTGCTTATGCTCTTGCTTAAAAACAAAGATCCTTTCATATAGAAGCTATGCTTGCTAGGGTTTTAGATTTTTACAATGTTCCCTGATCTGTTATAGTCCTAAAATTAACCTGTAAATAGGTGTACGACCTTCCTAAGGTAGAGGATGGTCTAGGATAGGTTAGTATCTCAAACGATGGTGCTAAGAACCTAACAATCAATGGATTAAACTAGGGTTTTCAAGCATTTTTCCTTCACTACTACATCACACGATAGTGACACCATGTCAACCGATGGTGATACCGTGACAAATGATGGTGGCACCATGACAACCGATGGTAGTGACCAAGGGTGTCAACCAATGGTGACAACTGATGGTCACCCTTCAGGTCAAGTTTTGATGCAATTAGACTTGATGAAAAATACTTAGTGTCTTAATGGAGGTATGAACCAATGGTGATAATAATGTAACATCCGATTGGGAGAAATAATAGTAGTGATGATCGTATGAATCAATGGTGCACCAATATGTATCAATTTATGGTGGATCAAGTCACCACAACTAATGGTGAGTCAAGATCCTATATGCAGCTTCGATTCAGCCCTAATCCAATGATCACTTGATTCAATGGATCTAATAGTTGGACCTATACCCTAATTGATGACTTTGAACAATGAACCTGATCCAATGGATTATGTTGGATGTTTCAACATCCTATGGATTTTAACAAATCTCATACTGTTATATGTGGGTCCTAGTGAAAAGAATTTGACAGTTCAATGCCTTTAATTAGTAGTCTTACCTTTTCCCTCATATGAGTATATTTGATAAATCACCATAGCTAGTAGATGTGTACTCTTAATGAAACTTGGCTTGTCACACCAACTCTAATATGATTAATTGATGGTGATATATTATAATTAGACCTCTTGAATGATTAATGTGTCAATTCATTACACTATCCTTTTATTCAAACCTCAATATAGTGCTAATTAAATATCACAATATCTCACCATGTTAAAACCTATGGGACATATATGTGCTAATAATCTTTTAAGCCCTATTTAAGGCATGGATATGTTGATGATCATGATGTAAATAATGTGATGGTCTTAATGACCCTTAGGCATGTTGAAGCCCTATTTGAGATGAAGTTTCCTTCATGATTCCATAAGGTTGAAACCCTGGATACTGTATAAGTCATTGGTACCGTGTCATGGTATGATGACAAGTATGGTCCATTAATTTGAAATGAATATTAGCATTTGGTAATGCGATCACGATTTATACCACAAATGTTTTATATCTTTTGAATTTGCAATGCTTATACACTTGATAGAAATGAATTAGGGTTTGTATATCCATTTGTTTGATGCAACCTTAATTCACCCAATTGGCAATAACTAATCAAGTGAAACCCTAATCATGTAGTGCCCTATGCAATAGAACCATCTTCAAAGTTAAAACTTACTGGATTGTAAAATGAGTATTCCTAAGGGAAACTCAGAGCAAATATTGTTGAATATGTGGGGTACATGTTTCCCTAACCCCAAGTGCTTAGGGAGGATGACTACGGTCATACCTAGCCCTCTTTTTGAGAACGGTTACAGTTGTGTCTGGTGATTATCATGTGATAAAGGTTTTACTTTGTATACCTTGGATTCTAGCGCAATGATTTGTACCAAGGTGGGCTAGTTGTTTACACGACTATATGTCACTAGTTTGCACTTAGACTAAGATGTCACTACAGCGCAGACTCGTACTAACTGAGCATGGAGAAGATCTTAGAGTCTGGCTCTTCCTTGATCTTATATGGAACTGATTGCGACCAAGCAGTGGTCAGTTGGAATTTGAGTGGTATGACTCAAACTCCCCAGGGAATAATAAAAGATGTAATCCATGCCATGTAGTATATATCTGATAGGGTTAAATATGTTGGCTAAATTGGACATTATTAAACCCTTTGTTTTGATGATGACACACATTTCATTTTTGTGGATCTAACTTGTTATTTGAGTGTTTTAGGGATAAAATAATAAGGTAGTGGATAGTTGAAGATCATTACAAATTGGAAGATCAACGTGCTTAGATTACTTTTATTTTTATGATTGTACTCAATGTAAAAACTTGTACAAGCATATAATGTACAAGTACATAGATATCATGTAAATCAAGCAATAGATCTTCCCTATCCACTCACAACACTTAGATAAACCCTCACCTTAGATAGAGGCACAATTATACATTGATACACACATTTAGTAGATGACTCAACGCATTGAAATATGCACATTCTCAGTCAACAAAGTTCTCCACCGAGACACCCTCGGTCGAAAAAATTCTCAACCAAGAATAGACCTTCCATCAAGCTCTATAACAGTTAGACTGAGTTGGAAAAGTAGTTGGGAGTTGAAAATGAACATTGCAACACATTTACCTCAACCTCCTACTCGGTCGAAGAAAAGCTCGATCGAGACACACTCGGTCAACAAACTCCTCGATCGAGAGAAGTTCTGGACTGCACTTTTCAGCACTGAAACAACTAGCCATTGCAACACAATTTATGGATACCTAACAACTAGTTGAGCACTAAGAACACCCTAGAAAGTGTCTAGATTATCCCTAAGCACTTGTAACCTATTCCTATAAATAGGAGAGGCCTTAGGACACCCAAAGCATCACTTGTGCATACAATCACACTTGATATTTATTCTTAGTGAGCAACAAGCAAAGCTACACCTGCAATTTGTTTCTTTGAGCTCTACATTAGTATCCTATAGCCTAGTATCTCCTAGCCACCACACTACCACATTCATCTATAGTGGATAGGAGATCGATACACTTGATAGAGGATCAAAGAGCTGGACTCATTGGTTTCATTGTTTCTTTCTTCCAATCTTGTTCCTTTTATTGTATTTTGTTCTCCTTGACTACTACTAGGTTGGAGGTTGTTGAAAGAAGGTTAGTGGAGCTACTTCAAGGTGGTGAAGGCTGCTCCCGGTGACTTGGAGTTACTTCAGAAGGCTGTCTCAAGGATTGAAGCTACTTCAGGTGAAGGCTACTTCAAGGGTGGGCTTGGAGTTACTTCAGAAGGCTGCTTCTAGGAGGATTGAGGCTACTTCAGGTGAAGGCTACTTCAAGGGTGTGGAAAAGCAATTGTATTTTGTGTAACATACTCGAGAGGTAGTAAAATAAGTTTCTTTCAAAATCCCAGTTGGAAACAATCGGGTAGTGGACTGACTATATTAGATTTCTAAGGTAGGAACCCCTCTACATCCTTGTGTCTTCCTTGTTTCCTCCTACTTCTTGTTCAAGTGTTCAATTGTTTAATTAACTTTCAAAATTCCAAAAATCTCTATTCACCCCCCTCTAGATGTTTCAATTGGTATCAGAGAAGGTCTTCAAGGATCTTTAACAAGTCTTGAAGGATGGGGGATGGTGTGCTCAACAACTTGAACTTTGAGGGAAGTTACATATCTCGTCCACCACCATTCGATGGAAGTAACTACAACTATTGGAAGAGAAGGATGCAGTTTTATTTCCAAGGTATCAGTTGGGGGCTTTGGAGAATGGTGTGTACTCCATATGAGCTTCCAGAAATCGAGTATGCTGCATGGGATATGAATACGGTAAAGCAACCTCAACTAAATGCCAAAGCTGTAAGTATTTTATATTTTTCTATTTCAGTAAGTGAATTCAATAGAATTTCTTCATGTGAAACTGCATATGATATATGGTATAGATTTTCTATTACACATGAAGGAACTCTACAAGTTGAGAATTCTAAGATTAATATGCTTAAATAAAAGTTTGAACAATTTCATATGGAACCAAATGAGTCCATTAGTGAAATGTATGCAAGATTCTCTACTATCATTAACAGTCTGAGTGCATTAGGAAAATTCATAAGTGAAGAAGATCAAGTATCCAAAAAACTTAGGTTTTTGCTTCCAAAGTACAAACCAAAGGTGACGGCCATTGAAGAAGCCAATGATCTCACCAGATTGAGGATGGAGCAGCTCATTGGCAACTTAGAGACCCAGGAAGTCACCCTTGAATAAGCAGAAAGATTGGCGGCCGAACACAAAAAGGAGAAAATAAAGGACATTGCATTCAAGGCAACAACTAAAATTAGTCATGATACAAGTGAAGAAGATAATGAAGAAGGGACTCTCATTGTAAATGGTAGGCAGTATAGAAGATTTAAAACTAATAAAATTTATAGTGTTTCTTCTTCCTCTTCCCCTAGGTGCTTTGAATGTGGCAAAAAGGGACATTTAAAAGATGATTGTCCCAAACTCAAGACAGGAAAGAAATCCTCTCACAAGAAGAAGGAAAAAGCCTACAAAGCTGCATGGGATGACTCAAGTGATGATATTGAGGATGGAGAAGAAGAAGTGGAGTGCCTTATTTCTACAACAAATGAGGAAAAAAGTGAGGTGAGCTTGTTTGATTTATCTATAGAAGAGTTAATTGCTAGCATTGAAGAATTACATGATAAATATATTGATTGTAAAAAGAAACTAAAAAGAGTTACAAAGACTAATGAAGAATTATATGCTCAATTGAATGATCTTGCTTCTGAAAAGGAAAGTATTATTTCTAAAAATTCTACCTTGAAATCATCTTTTAATGACTACAATATGAAGTTTCTTACTCAAGAAACAAACTATGATTTTCTTTCTCAAGAAAAGGTTGAACTACTTGAAAAATTAAATGATCTTCAAACTCAACCTATCTTGTGTACTCATTTAGATTATGATGCTGTTATCAAAGAAAGATATATTTTGTTATCTAATCTCGATCAAGCAAAATTAGACATTAAAAGGAGAATGGATGAAATTGCTAAGTTACAAAAGGAAATTAGTAGCTTGAAAAACAATGGTATTCTTGATAAGATCCTAAAGGATTCCTCTAGCCAAATTGGAAGAAGAGGTTTAGGATATATTCTAAAAGAAAACCTCATCCTAAATCTAAAAGAACACAAGCACCCAAGACCAAGGCCATATTTGTACCCAAAAAGAACTCAACTCAAAGGAGAAATGAAATTGATTCCATTTTTTGTCACTGTTGTTTGCATCTTGGACATTATTCTTTCTCATGCCCATACAAGAAAAAAGATGTTGATTTAGTGTGGGTTCCAAGACTTCAAACCTAGGAGATTTGAATATGATTAGTTGAGATTTGACCTAAAACATTACTTTGATATTAAAAATGTCTTATCTCAACTAAGCTAAGCTTTAATTTGTATATTCCTATAAAATTGTATTGGAAGTAACTTATGTTTTACTTGAAAATAATTACTGAAAAACAAAATATAAACAATCTCGATCGACAACAACTTTGACCGAGACATCTTCGGTCGAGTAAATTGTCGACCAAAGAAGTTTCTATCTCAAATCTGCATTTTTTGGAGAAACAATAACATTATCGGTCGAGAAAGTTGTCGATCGAGAACATTTCAGTCAAGAAAATAGTCAACTAAATAAGTTACTATCTTAAGCCAACAAAGACTTGAAAAACATCTGACTGATAAATACTTGGACCGAACCTCACTCAGTCGATAACTTTGTCGATCGAGGAAAGCTCTGTCAGAATTGTTTTATAAGAACAAGATACTTCAATTGCAATTAACTTAAGTGACTCAAATATGTAATGCACTTTACATATTACATTGCTTTAAATATTTGAATGATCCTAATCAAAGGGAAGAATATATGGGCATCAAAACTTTGTACTTTGCATGATTAAATTGTCCCAAACAAGCATACAAGAGGAAAAGATTGGTTTTATTCAAGAAAAGTACTAATGGCAAATCTATTGGCATACGAGATTTTGTTCAACATTAACATAACCAAAATTGAAAATAAAAGAAGTGATCATACAAGGAACTTGGTTAAAATATAATCATCACCATTTTGTGAGAAAATTTAAGGTTTGAGCATTCTAAGAAATTATGACAAGATAATCCTGCTCACATAAATTAAATTCTAAAAGGCAAACTTAATCTTAGAATTATTCAACATTTACAAGTTCCTATATGAGAAAAATGAAGAACTAATAATGATCATATACAGAAAAATCAAATCATATTCTAGAAGAAGTGGTTCATTGGATAACTTATGAAAATGCATATTTTGGATAGCTACAGAAATGCCTCTCAGTCAAAAATGAGTTCACCCGAGGGTGCCCAGGTCGAAGTCATGGTTGACCTAAAATAAGCCTGACAACATGCTTACTTGTGAAATCAAATCATTCACTAAAACTTAGTATGTTTGAACATCATTCATTATTTCAAAGCTAGTTATGACCTTTGTATACTTAAAGTAATCTTGATTATAAGGGAGCCTACAATGTTCTTGAATACAATGCTCTTAATTGAATTATCTACACTAATTAGGGCTTAACATCCCTTGTATTTGGTTAGAGATACATTCATTGATTGCACTATGAGCTTAAAAGAATCTCATATGATTTCAAGGCTTAACATCCCTTGTAAATGGTTGAGAAATATATTGATTGATCCTACTATGAGCCTAAAGGAATCTCATATCATTTCAGGGCTTAACATACCTTGTAAATGGTTGAGAAACTATTAAAACATATTCATGAGCCTAAAGGATTCTCATGTCATTTCAGGGCTTAACATCCCTTGCAAATGATTGAGAAATAAATCATGATTTTTGAATTGTTGCTAAATTTGACAATCTTGTTATAGTATTCAATCAAGGGGGAGTATCTCATTCAGGGGGAGCACAATGATTATATGCCTATCTTTTTGAAATTACAAAGGGGGAGAAATAACATAAATCAAAATGTATGTGTTTCATAATCTCTTGGCTTCACATAATTTGTTGCTATATTCCTTATAGAGTTGGATGCTATATTCCATACCTCTTTGGGAATAACTAGCACACACTCAAAACAAGAGAATGTCTTCATAAGGTAAATCTCAAGTATGATACTCATGGTATTTAAATTATCTTGATTTATATTTTAGAAATGTTTGTCATCTTCAAAAAGGGGGAGATTGTTGGCTAAATTGGACATTATTAAACCCTTTGTTTTGATGATGAAACACATTTCATTCTTGTGGATCTAACTTGTTATTTGAGTGTTTTAGGGATAAACAAATAAGGTAGTCAATAGTTGAAGATCATTACAATTTGGAAGATTAACATGCTTAGATTACTTTTATTTTCATGATTGTACTCAATGTAAAAACTTATACAAGAATATAATGTACAAGTACATAGATATCATGTAATTCAAGCATTAGATCTTCCCTATCTACTCACAAGACTTAGATAAAACCTCCTCTAAGATAGAGGTACAATTAAACATTGATACACACATTTAGTAGATGACTCAACACATTGAAACAGTGATATTCTCGGTCGATTAAGTTCTCGACCGAGACACCCTCAATCGACAAAATTCTTGACCGAGAATAGACCTTCCAGCAAGCTCTATAACCATTAGACTGAGTTGGAAAAGTAGTTGGGAGTTGAAAACGATCATTTCAACACATTTACCTCAACCTCCCACTTGGTCGAAGAAAAGCTCGACCGAGACACACTCGGTCGACAAACTCCTCGACTGAGAGAAGTTCTGGATTGCACTTTTCAGCACCGAACAACTAGCCATTGCAACACAATTTATAGATACCTAACGGCTAGTTGAGCACTAAGAACACCCTAGAAAGTGTCTAGAATGTTCCTAAGAACTTTTAACCTATTCCTATAAATAGGAGAGGCCTTAGGACACCCAAAGCATCACTTGTGCATACAATCATACTTGAGATTTATTCTTAGTGAGCAACAAGCAAAACTACACCTATAATTTGTTTCTTTCAGCTCTACATTAGTGTCCTATAGCCTAGTATCTCCTAGCCACCACACTACCACATTAATATATAGTGGATAGGAGATTAATATGATTGATATAGGATCAAAGCACTGTACTCATTGGTAACATTGTTTCTTTCTTCCAATCTTGTTCCTTTTATTGTATTTTGTTCTCCTTGACTACTCCTAGGTTGGAGACTATTGAAAGCAGGTTCCTAGAGCTACTTAAAGGTGATAAAGGATGCTCCTAGTGACTTGGAGTTACTTCAGAAAGCTTCCTCAAGGATTGAAGCTACTTTAGGCGAAGGCTACTTCAAGGGTGAGCTTGGAGTTACTTCAGAAGGCTGCTTCTAGGAGGATTGAGGCTACTTCAGGTGAAGGCTATTTCAAGGGTGTAGGAAAGCAATTGTATTTTGTGTAACATTCTTGAGAGGTAATAAAATAAATTTCTTTCAAAATCCAGTTGGAAACAATCGGGTAGTGGACTGACTACCTTAGATTTCTAAGGTAGGAACCACTCTACATCCTTATGTCTTCCTTGTTTCCTTCTACTTCTTGCTCAAGTGTTCAATTGTTTAATTAACTTTAAAAACTCCAAAATCTCTATTCACCCCCTGTAGATCTTTCAAAATATGTCTCACATTGTTTAAGAAACCCATGTTTTATCTTTATACTACATAGATCATACATGAAGTAGATTTATGAAAATTGAGTAATCCTACTTGTTGCTAAAGCTTATTTGCTTAACTTCTTAGTATGCTTTAACTATTAAATTTACTTAATTTTATTATTTAATACCCTATCTGCTCAATTTATTTACTATTAATTAATCTATTGTAATCAATATCTATTGGAGATAGTTATATCTCTCACTAGGACTGGGTCTCACCCGTGGGTCACCACATCTTTCAAGGTGGTCGTAGGCAACGAGGTCGAGGTCGTACTGTGGAAGAGAACCAACATGGTGATAAATAGATTTAGAAGGTTTTTGATACATAGATATTAGTAGTAGAGTCCTAGTGTTGTCCCTATACTCTCAGGTCTGGGTATGGGATATGTTTTCAAGATGAGTTACTTGTATCGACATGAGATTTTGGTAGTATGCCAGTGTATGTAGATATGGCATGTACATGTAAATGCTTCTTTCATACACATGATGTGGTTGGGGCCGTTGAGTATAGATGTAAATTCCTATTATAATATATGGTGACAGAAATGAAGGACCTCTATGTAAATATTTTAGAATTTATCTATGATGTGAAATTTCATTTTAATTATTCTGCATTTTTTACCATGTGATTAATTTAGTAGTTGTTCATGTTTTGTGTTTTGAGTAATCTCATTTAGCATGACAAGGTGTTAGAGTGAAGTTGGTATTAGATCCCTATGTTCGCTGAGTCTACAGGGACATAAGACATAGGTTTAAGTTTGTTATTATGAATCCAACATATTTGATCATAACTTATGCTTATGTAGATATGTCTGGAGGATATTTAGAACACACAGAAAGTAGCTATGTGGCACTAGGAGGTAGGCACACAATGAGAGAGTGCCAGAGACAATGCCAGAGAAGCCCACAATGCCTTAAATGGACCCAAAAATGATGTCCAATCCAGAGTTTCAATCTATGTTTAGACAGATGATTTCCACAATTACACATATAGTGGACAGAATGCCAACACCTCAAGCTAGGGTATTTGTCCTTAATGTGCAATCTCAGGGAGTCGGGAAGACTTTTGAACATCTTAGACATGTTGGGGTGATTGAGTATGCTGGTACTTTTGATCCAGCAGGCACCGACATGTGGCTTATGGAGCTGGAGAAGGCATTCAAGATTTTGAACATCCCTAAAGAGGACAAAGCTAAGCCTGCTGTCTACCTGTTGAATGGTAGTGTTGGACACTGGTGGGCCATAGAAGAGGAGAAAATGCTTGGAGTAATGATAGTTTGGGAGGAATTTTGGCGGGAGTTTGTTAGTTGACACTTCCTAGAGACATACCTAGATGAGAAAATCTCCCAATTTAAGAAGATTACACATGGTGAAATGACTATTAATGAGTATGAGTCAAAGTTTATGGAAATTTTGAGATTCTTCCCTCACATGGCAACCATTGACAAGGAAAGGATCTATAAGTTTGAGTAGGGCTACAAAAACATCTTCTTTAGAGAATAGGGAAAGGTTTTACACCTCTGTAGAATCTGTAAGGAGGATTGAGTGGTATGCCATAGAAAAGCGTGAAGCTAATGCTAATAAATGACCAACTCAATTCCAAGAACAATCCACTAGAAGTTTCAAGAAGCCAAGGTTTACTCCACTACAGTCACAACAGAGGTCGACTTTTAGTGAACATAGGTCTTTTACTTCATCCTAGTGGACCCCGAGTAGGGGTAGAGGACATAATCTTACACCTATAAGAGCTCATAGTACCGCATCAGTTTCAGTGATAGGGCTGTCTAGGCCATGGTATGAAAGAAAGAAATATCATAAGTATGGAAAGGTGGGACACACTAAGTGGTATTTCCCTGTGAAAGATGAGGAGGTGACTCAACAACCAAGGAAGAGTCAGTTGGGGTCACAACAACGAAAATCTGGTTCTAGTAGTGGTAGAGGATGTGGTCAAGCATCACAAACAGGTTCCTCTAGACAGGCTAGCAGAGGACATGGATGACAGTAGGTGAAGGTTCTATGCTATGAGCCAACCAGAAGTAGTGGTTAATCCATGAGTTGATTTGTCTGCTTCTTGTTTTGTATCTATGCTAGTAAAGCCAAGTGAGACACACTCCTTCATCACCTGAGAGGTGATAGATAGTTGTTATTTTCTTGTGAATCCTAGATCTGATAGTCTTTGATTAGATACTCCTTTGGTTTGTACGACCGAGTTGTGGGAAGTGTGCTCTTTGTGTTTTCTTTGTTTTTCTAGACACAACATTCAAGTGGATCTCTTGCCACTTGACATGCATGGTTTGATGTGATCCTATGAATGGATACCTTGGAAAAGTACAAAGTAGTCTTGGACTGTAGTACTAAGGTCGCAACATTCCATGACAGAGAGGTATAATGGGTTTTCTAACGTGATAGGAAGATTCTTCCCACATGTTTGATGTTAGCTATGACACCAAAACAATTGATGAAACAAGGGTGTGAAACTTTCTTAGCTCATGTTGTAGATACCAAGGTCAGAGGTCCTAGAATCTAGGAGGTACTAGTGGTATGGGAGTTTGAAGATGTTTTTCCTGATGAGTTTCATGGTGTCCACCTCCTAGATAGATTGACTTTGAGATCAATCTTGTTCCTGGAACACAACCCATAGCACAGTCACCGTACAGAATGGCACCAACAAAGATGCACGAGTTAAAGAAATAGTTGTAGGAACTGTTAGAGAAGGGTTTTATCAGGATGAACACTTCATCTTAGGGTGCTCTCGTGTTGTTTGTCAAAAATAAGGTTGGTTTAATGAGGTTATGTATAGACTACAAACAGTTGAACAAGATGACAATAAATAATAAGTATCCTTTGCCAAGGATTGATGATCTTTTTTATCATTTGAGAGGTGCCACTGTGTTTTCTAAGATAGACCTCAGATCAGTTTATCATCAGTTGAGGATTAAGGTGGATGACAAACCTAAGTCAGCTTTTATGACTAGGTATGGTCATTATGAGTTTGCGGTTATATCATATGGGCTAACTAATGCACCATCATCTTTTATGGATATGATAAATAGGGTTTTTAGACCCTATCTTGATCAGTATGTGGTCATGTTTATAGATGACATCCTGATATATTCTAAGGATAGTCAACAACATCAGCAATACCTTCGCTAGGCATTGACTTTGTTGAGGCAACATCAGCTATATGCTAACTTTAGCAAGTGTGAGTTTTGGCTGAGGTGTCTTTTTTGGGACATGTTATATCATCTAAAGGTGTTTTGGTCGATCCCAAGAAGGTTTAATCTATACTAGAGTGGGAACATCCCAATACACCGATAGAGATTTGTAGTTTCCTAGGTTTGATAGGTTACTATAATAGGTTCATCAAGGACTTCAGTTTTGTAGCATTACCCCTAACTAGGTTAACCAGGAAGGATGTTCCTTTTTCTTGGAATTACAAGTGTCAACGTTCCTTCCAGTTGTTGAAAGAAAAGTTGACCGATGCATCAGTGTTAGTGCTTCTAGAGAAAGGGAAATGCTATATTGTCTTTTGTGATGCTTTGAGGAATGGGTTGGGATGCATGTTGATGCAGGATAAGAATGTGATGTCTTTTGCATCGCGATAGCTAAATAAGAATGTAGAGAATCACCCAACACACAATTTGGAGCTGGAAATGGTGGTCCATGCTTTAAAGATCTGGAGACATTCTCTTTATGGATAAAAGTGTCAGATCTTCATCGACCACAAGAATTTACAATATATCTTTACAAAGTAGGTGTTGAATATGTGACAGAGGAGATGGATGGAGATGATTAAAGATTATGATTATACAATAGACTACCATACTGGGAAGGTGAAAGTGGTAGCTGATACATTAAGTAGGAAGTTGTCTTCATCATTAATGGTAGACAATGCATAGTTGTATTACATGGTGTGCCACAATAGAGATATGCTAGTGTCTCTTTTCCAGATGAATGTGTAGCTGGAAGTTTCCTTGCTGGAAAGTCTATTGACACAATTACATGTTAAATCTACCTTGAGACAGTAGATTCATGATGCACAAAAAAATGATATTATAATACAAAATATTCGATCCTAGATTGGCACTAAAAAGTAAGATTTCTTCCATGAAGAGGATGATGGTACAATCTGTTACCGTAATAGGAAAGTAGTTCCTGGTGTTGATGGGTTGAGGAAGATGGTACTTGAGGAGTCTCACTGCTCAATGTATGCAATGCATCCTGGAAGTACCAAGATGTACCAAAACTTGAAGGACTTGTATTGGTGGCCAAGTCTAAAATATGATGTGGAAGAGTTTGTTGCCAGATGTTCAGTTTGTCAGGAGGTGAAGTGTAATGACCCATTTTCAAATTAGTCATCTAATTAGGGTTTACTTGGATGATTGTATGCTTAATTAAGTTGATTATTGTTTAAACCTTGATTAATGATGGTAGTTAAGTTCTTATGTTTTAAATACAATAATAAGGTTTAATCATACTTTGATTTACATAATTGGGGTTAAGATTTGGAAACCCTAATCGGCCCAAATTAGGGTTTTGATGACATATGAATACATAATTTGATAAGTATAGTGTCTCACTAAATGATTTTTAGTATTTTTATGTGTAATGGAAATTTAATTCAAATTTGGCTATGATTTGGATATCTGAAATGTAAACACCATTGAAAAGTATTAGAATTTTTGAAGAATGTTCTGACCTATTTATTGGTCGAGTTTCAAACTCGACCGACCATATTTTTAGATTGATATAGAAGTGTTGTAATTGAATTTTATCTTCTTATTCGTATATCTAATTGATCTAAAATTTTAAAAATAGTTGGTAAACTCCATTATAGACATTATATTAAATTTTTGTAATTTTTGGATTATGTTTGATCTCTACAGAGAGGGGTGTCGGTCGAGTTTTATGAAGGACAAACTCGACCGATCATGCTGTAGACTGCAATATAGCAGCATAGTATTTGATTTTTAATTATTTATTGGTAACTCCAAATGATCTAAATTTTTTTATGCTTCTTATAAACTAGATTTCATACATTGTCTTAAAGTTTCAAAATTTTTGTATGACTGTTGAGTTCTAAAAAGTGTGGTGTGGGTCGAGTTTATAACTCAGCCGACCAACCAGTCTGAGCAAAATAAAAATATAATGAAGGGCTTGTTTGCAATTGTTTTAAGCACCTCAATTCATCTATATGACTAACCTAACACACAAGGAGCTCTCATAACTCATCATTCCTATCAAGTAAATGAAATTTTTGAGAGAAAGGAGAGATAGGGTTTTGAGAAGAGAAAGTGGTGGAGATGTTGACCTCGGGTTTCTCTATCCGAGATATGATGAAATCAAATAAGTTTAGCTTCTTTGCATAGAATTTCATGGTGAATCTTCTCTAACATGTCAAGATTCCATCCCTCCTATGATTTTATTTGAAATCACATCAAATCTGCCCCTTTTCTCACTCTTTCTCTTCTAATCCCCATTTCTAGGCTTTCCGAGTTGAGATGAGAAAGAATTGGATTCATTTGTAAGAGTTTGATTGGGTTTCCAAAAATTCAGAGTTTGACCCATGAATTTAAGGTGCTTGGCACCTGAGGTGAGTGTTTTTCTCCCTCATAAGCTTTGTATTCATGTTGAAAGCCTAATTCTATCTGGCTAAAACAATCAGAAACCTTGTTTGTATATGTATGTGATTGGATGTGATTTGGGAAAGATATTCGGGGATCCAATTCTACTGATGTTGATTATTTCTCATTGGTTGGAACTTGATTAGTTCCTGATATATTAATTGAGGATCCATGGGTAATCTTATGGGTAGATGACTATGCTATTTCATGTGAATGTTGCCTAAAAATCAGCCCAATGGCCGATATGCTTGGAATTGAATTGACATGCATAAAATCATATTTAAATTGTACTTGATTGTATTATATAAGTGTATTGTGGAATGTTAATGGAATTGAATGACCACATATCCTGATTAGGATTTGTGTTGAGGAAGTGAATCCAATGAGTCAATTAATCAATGTATACTTATGATTGATGAATGAAATGTGTGAAAATGGAAAATAGGGTTTCCATGTTTGTGAATAACCCTAATGAACCCTTGAATCATGATTGGATTACTGAATGATATGATTCCTATGATATGTTGAACTAAGGAATAACTTCTTGAAAACCCTAAAAGTTTATTATTAAGACGATTATAAGTGATATAGCTAGAACTTGTATATGATGTTGTAAATGTGATCAAATGCTGAAGTTGAAAGTATTAATACTTCAATTGAATATGATGAGTCTTACTAATATCATCTAAGTCTAATGCATTTGTTTTAGTATAATAAAGAATGATCATTTTTATTATGGGAATGACATTAGAAGTCAATGACATGATAGACTTATCTAAATATAAGAAATGATATGAAGAAAAAATGTATTGATGGCGATGGCAAGTTTAAGATGAAACTAATGAAGTTATTATGATGAAGTCTTTGATCCTTTGTTTATATTACATGTGGCTTAAGACAAATTGAATGAAACATACTAAAAATAGACTTTGATGGATATAAATGAAAAGAGAAGTATTGTATATCAAGTGAGTTAAAAATGATTGGTTCCAGTAATTTAATGAACATGCCATGAGAGAAGTTGAGATTAATCAATATGAATTGAAGGAAAAAGCTTAGAATTAATAGATGAATATAAGAAACAAACTCTAACCCTAAAATGTTGACCTATATGGTGCTAATGAATAACAATCTCAAATGAGGGATTAAGGAATGTACATAATTGTAGTTTAATTCAATTAAAAGATGAGGTTCAAGCATTTGAATTGATTTACAAGAATGTGTTCTTATATTGTGATTGTTTGATAGAATACTTGTACTATGAAAATGAACTATTTTGATGGAATTCAAATGATAATCAACACGTGTTGATTAGTAACCCCGTATGAAGAATGTGAAATAAAATAAGAAGAGAACTATGTCTGTTATGCATGTATATGCATGCAATTTATTTGCATCTATTGAGATATGATGGAACAAGCATATGTTGCATGATAAATCTATTTTGAATATGATGAGTGATACATGATGTCTATATGCTTTTACTGTTGCTAGTTCTAATGCCTCTACTAATGTTTGTTCAAAACTGTGATATACAATGAACTGATAAGATTTATGTTGAAATTGAATTTAATATGCACTCCTTACATTGAGAAACCCTGATATGGGTAAATGTTCCTATAATGAGATGATGTCTAGGGCTGAAAGCCCACTGATGATGATAAAACCCTATTGGGATAAATGATGGATAATAAGATTATGCCTCAGGCTGAAGGCCCACTGTTGATGATTTCTATGAGATGATGTAGAAGATAGAAATAATCATATGTGTTGCAATATACATATTTATTGTGCTACTTGCTTTGATCATTGTGCTTATTGATAAACTTAATCTGTTTCATGTTATTCTAGTTACATGAGAATACACAGATATGATATATGATGTTTTGAATTATTTTAAGATGAGTAAGAGATATTAATAACACATAAAAATGATGGAACATCTAGTTAGGTGCCCTGAACACCGTGAGTCCCCCCCAACCACACTGGGGAAACAAAACGGATCTCCTTGTAGTAATCAATGAATTATGAGAAGGATTTTTGGAGTGTGGATCGAGACCTTAAAGGTTAGACCACCAGGATTTAGGTGTGAGTCATCTGGAGTGGCTCTAGCCCTAAATCCTTGCGGTGAAAGTCTATGTCCAGATGGAATAGACTCTAATGAAATGAAATATGTGAAATGTGAAGTGAAAAATATGTGAAATACTGTGATATGTGATATACTATTTTGCTGGTTCCTATATCGTGTACTCGAGATGAGGATGTGAGCCTCTTTAGGCAACCTTGAGGTGGCTAGGGTCTGTTGTTGATATCTTAGGGTGGTCGGTTAAACCCTAAAATAGTGACGGTGAGTCGTTGACATGAGAATCAGGCATCCCGACATGAAGTCTAACCACCAAAAGCCTGTAGGGACACTACAACCTTTTCCAATACCACAATGGAAATGGGATCATATTACCATGGACTTTGTGGTTGGTCTTCCTAGGAAAACCAAGAGTCATGATTCCATATGGGTGATATTAGACAGATTGACTAAGTCAGCTCACTTTTTTCCAGTCAAAATGACATTTACAATAGAGAAGTTGGTACAAGTATATGTTGATGAGATAGTCCATCTGCATGGCATTCTAGTGATTATAGTTTCTAACAGAGGTCCACAGTTCATAAGTAATTTTTGGGAACATTTGCATGCAAAAATGGGAACACAACTGAGGTTCAACACAACTTTCCATCCGTAGATAGATGGCCAGTCTGAGAGGACTATTCAGACTTTAGAGGATCTCTTGAGAGAATGTGTCTTACATTTTCTGGGTAGTTGGGATATACACCTGAGTCTAATAGATTTTGCCTATAATAATAGTTATCAGAGAAGTGTAATTATGGATCCTTATGAGGATTTGTATGGGAGATAATGTCAGTCTCCTCTTTGCTGGTATGATATAGGTGAATATCAACTTTGGGGTCCTGAGCTAGTACAACAAACTACAGAAAAGATTAAAGTAATACAACAACAATTGAAAGTAGCCCAAGACAAACAAAAGTCTTATGCAGAGAATCATCGTAGACTACTTGAGTTCCAAGTGGAAGACAATGTGTGTAAAGAGGCGAGATCACCTCCTTACTAAAAAATTTAAAGGAAGTACAAAACATCCATCTTTTTAGAAAGATAAAAGATATTGAGGGATGCATATATAATATTCCAAGTAAATAAGCATGCACCAGATACATTATAAAATGTCAATAGCAGTGAAAATAAAAGTACTAAGCCTATTACATGGCTTTCGTTGTTCATTACATGATTGTTCCCAAAAGAAAAAAAGATAAGAGAAAAGGATCTATCTATAGAAACCTAGACATCATTTTAGATAGCTTGAGATATACTCCTGAGATGACTTCCTTCAAACTTGTCCTTCTCCTTGCTCAGCACCAGCACCTGAGTGGTTGGGAAAGCACCCAACAAAAGGGGAAAGAAAATAAGGTATGTGTCACAAAACTCGTCTAGGATAACAACATAAGTAAAGCAAATAAGAACATTCTAGGGTTCATCATAAGATGAAGGTAACAAGAGTATGAGGCTATATTCAAAAGAAACTTTCCATTAACAATTATATTACAAAAGATTTGCATGTAAGATAATTATGTCTACCTAACTAAGTAGGGTTGAGGCACCTACCAGACATCTAACTTATAGGTGAGGGGAGAATAAGACATTCCCAATCACCTACACAATTATATAGGGGAGAATAAAAACATTCCCCATGGAGATTAAATACATGCCCTCTGTGGGTGGTTGTACATAAGTACCGCTACTTTAAATTAAATAGAACATAAATCCACATGCTAGAAAAGTAGTCATGGCAAGAGTAGTCATAATATTCAATAAGCATGGCAGTGGGGTATTTTTTTTTTTTTTTTTAGTTTAAGCCAGAGGATCTTCTATTCATCCCACTCCTCTCGTTGTGGGCTAAAATCAAGCAAAAAGGTTACAACTCTTGCTTACTAAGCAGGTAAACAACCATCAAGAAAACAAACCAAATCCAGAAGGTGACCAAACACGGGCCACCCACGAAAGAACAAGAAAGACTAGCTATGCTCCCATCTAAAGAAGATATAAGGGGTGTCATTTCTCTCCAAGATGTTCATGCCTCTTATCTGCATGGGAAGAGAAGAAGGATCAGAAACGATGTAGGGATGCTCGAAATGAGCACCCCACAGCCCCAGCTCTCGAGGAATAGAGTTAATAATCTTCGGGACCAAGGAACCAGAAATGGCTTCTGTGTCAAGCAACTCTCGAATCTCTCTGGTGATATGAGTAATGTGCCAAGGGCCAAGATCATCCTGCCAAAGGATCTTAATCACATGAGGGTCATCTATTTCAATAGTAGAAATAGTAAGGTTCTTATCGTCCGCAATCTTGAGAGCAACCATGATGCCACAGATGTAGGCCGATATATAATCATTGGCATTCAGCCAGGCTCTGAAAGCAAGGCGAATGCAACATCGCCTATCTCTAATGACGCCTGCAACCCATCTTTTAGGAATGTTATTATTAGTGATGCACTTGTCGGTGGTGATATTCATCTTAAGATTGTTGATGTCGGGCTTGCTCCATCTCACACTGTGAATTCTTCTCATCTTCATAATAGGCTGAATGATATGAGCATCGTTTAGCCTAGAAAAAAGATTAATGTCCTCAATGCAAGAAAGGAAGTGACGACGACTGTTGAACCGGATGACGTGCAGAATATCGGCCCAGGATCGTTCAGGATTGAACGCCTTGCTATCGTATCTAGCAGAACATCTCGCTTTCCATATAGACCAGCATATGAGGGTAAACAATTCCATGATTAACCATCCGCGCAAGGAGCGCTTCGGCTGCTGTCCGCCCAAGCTGAGAAGGCCATCAATAGAAGTGGGCGGGAACTGATCATCAAGCAAAAGATTAGCAGCCTTGGTCCAGAGCTCAGTAGCCATGTCACTAAAGATGAATAAGTGAGTGTCATCCTCGCACGTATGATTGATAAAGCAGACACAACGAGACGCCAAAGGAATATGACACTGTCTAATATGGTCGTCAGTAGGTAAAATTCTTTTACCGAGCTTCCAAGTTGTCGCACTGGCCCTTGGGTTAGAAGCACTCCATATCCAGTTCCATTTGTTGTTGTCGTCAGGAAGATGATGACAGGTTGAGAGCATTTTTGCAGATCTAAGACTGAAACGCCCATAAGGTTTAGGCGTCCAAACCAGCTGATCCGGCTGCTGGTCGATGAAGGAGTGTGCATTGCGTATGAGTTGGCAGCCATCGTAATCAACAATCTGCTCCAAGGAAGTCCAATCCCAGCCGTCATTGGGTGTCCAGAAATCTTTGATGAGAAAATCTCTATCAGTGTCTCCTCGATGAATGGCATAAGAATAGACAGGTTGATCGCACCACCGACTATCCCAGAAAGATATGTTCCCGCAACCAACAATCCATCTAGTAAGAGGGAGGACCTTAGGAAAGAGGCTCCAGATCTTCTTCCATCTTGGAGACGGGTTAGAACCCAGCTTAAGATAAGGCGGATAACATCCCTGTATGTGTTTGTACGGCGAGGAATACTTGTTGCGGCAGAAGAGAGCCCATAGCGAGTCACCATGCATAATCTCCCAACAATCTTTAATGATATAAGCATTCTCGATATGTTTGATAGAGGTAAAACCCAGGCCACCTTGCTTGGTTGTTTGAGCAAGAAGATCCCAAGCAATCCATGCTCTACGTCTTTCATTGCTTCTGTTCGCCCAAAGAAACCTGGAACACATAGCTTCGATTCTCTTGGTGACACCAGCAGGGTTACCAATCGAGGCAGCAGTATAAATGGAGGTTGAAGTCAAAGCATGGGTGATAAGGAGCTTTCTACCCGAAAAGGATAGAAGTTTTGCTTTCCACGACGCCGTCTTTTTCATGAACTTTTCAAGGAGATATGTGAAGTCAGAAAGCCTGTGCGGACCAACAGTGAGGGGAACACCCAAGTATGAGATGGCATGTTCAACTGGGGAGATGTTCAGAAGATTTGAAATCGACTGAATAGAGTTCTGCGAAGCTCTGCCAAGAAGGAAGGAAGATTTAGACTTGTTGATAATCTGTCCCGTCGACGTGGAGTATAAATCAAGGGCAGCATCAAGATTGGACAAAGTTTGCATATCAGCGTTGAAGAACATAATCAAATCATCAGCATATGCAAGCACAGGGGGTGCGCAACCACCACCTCTAGTGATATATCTAGAAATGAGCCCATCATCTGTAAGACGTCTGATATGTCTGAGAATAGGTTCTTCATACATGATAAAAAGCAGCAGAGAGATAGGATTTCCTTGTTTCAGCCCTCTCCCAAGAGGGAAAAAACCGGCAGTATGATCACCCACGGAGACCGAGACCCAGGAATTCTGGAAGAAGCGAAGACACAGATGAATGGCAGCTTGATCGATGCCGAAGGCCTGCAGAATAGATCGAAGAATAGTCCATTCCACACTGTCATAAGCTCTGGCAGTGGGGTATAAGACCCAAACAAGAAGAAATTATAATCTAATTTGAGGCATGAACAACATTAGGAATCAAGAATAGAAGATTTAGGGTTCATTTAAGCCTCATTAGGGAAATATAGGGTTTGTCTGCAATTATCCCAACATAGGGTGTAAGGAATGCACATACCTCTCTTATTAATATCAATTACTAACTTTTACCACTTTAATTGAGTCCAAGTTCCACTTTGCCTATTTTCAATGTATTAACATGTATTAGAGTACATAGTGCACATTAATGTATAGAAACCCTAATTTTAGATCTTTTTAGAAAAACTTGGATTTAGACTCTTAAAACATCACCAATAAACTTATAAAGTTCTCCTGATCAAGAAAACATATTTTTATGTTAATTTTGGAGTTATGATGATTAAGATGTAATTTTTATGGATTTTATGCATTAAATTCATTTTACAAAAATCACCCTTTGTCAAACCATGAAATCAGACCTTGAAAATATTTTTATTATATAGATATTAACTTTCCAATTCCAAAACATATTTATTTGTCAAATTTTGATAAGCTGGTTAGAAGATATGAATTTTTCAATACTGAACAATAGGAAATTGCCAGATCATCAAACTGACCGAGATAATTGAAGAGAGAGGGAGAGGGAGAAAACACCATTTGACCCAAGATCAGGTTTGAAGTTGCATAGGTAACCAAACTAGAGCTTCTAGAGAAGGTAAAATAGCAAGAAACCAGAACCCTAGAAGAGCATGGTAAAAAGAGATGGAGATCATCGATTTTAATCATAGAAGCATGAGTTTTGAGCATGTAGTATGCAATATATGAGAAGGGGGTTAACAAAACTCACCTCTAGGAAGGTAAGAAGGTCCAAACAGAAAGGATCCTGAGATTAGAAGGTCTGGTTGCTCCAAGCCAAGCTCCTTTCTTGATCAAAGATCACCTTCTCCACTTTAGAGGTGCA
Organism: Alisma plantago-aquatica; assembly: GCA_963693085.1. Taxonomy (NCBI): domain Eukaryota; kingdom Viridiplantae; phylum Streptophyta; class Magnoliopsida; order Alismatales; family Alismataceae; genus Alisma; species Alisma plantago-aquatica. The sequence continues at coordinate 396,213,463 of OY856411.1, read as the reverse complement.
AACCCTAGCAAAAGAGCATGGAGATGAGATATTTTAGGATTCTAGGTGTAGTTTTACCATGGAAGGTCATGGTTCTAACCTGGAAGAAGGTGGGAGGAATACTAAAAACATGAAAATAGGGAAGGAAATGGGGATACTTACTAGTTTTGGTCAAAATCACCAAGGAGTAGCTTAAGAAATCCTAAATAGAAAAATTTGGAACCCTAGGAGCCTTCTTCACCAAGGTAGGCAACCTCTTTTACTTTGGGACAACAACTTCGTGGCCAAACATAGAAGGAATGATTCTCTAATCTATAGGAAAGAGAAGGAGAGGATTTGTTCTTGGATTGGGAGGTGGGAAGGGGTAGGCATGCCTTTATATAGAAGGGGGCAAGCATGAGGTGTCTATGGGACTTTCCATGTGTCCTTAGGCTAAGGCTTCATGGCCACGAGAGAGGACATCTCATAGATACTTCTTGTATATACAATTTCGTTCCTAAAAGACCATGGAGGCTTCTAGGCCATCCCCACCATCCTCCAATCAAAGAAATAACCCCATTGGTTGATAGCTCTTAAAGATAAGCACATTTATAAAGAGGGTAATTCCTATAATGCCCTTGTATAGAAACACCTTCAAACCAAGGTGCAACCAGGTGCCCCATGGTTCAAAATCTCAAGAATGGTAAGGGAATATCTAAGGATTAAAATTCAGGTGATAATTTGCAAAGAAAACCTCCCCATTGAGTAAATTGCATACAAGTCTAGAATGAACCTAAAATTGCATAACTTGCACAAACAACATCTAAATCAAAACAAATTTGAAACTTGGTCTCATTTTATGTTTTCAAATAACATCAAAAAGTTATATTAAGGTTTAGAGCACTTAACTATGGTAATTAAACTTGTTTAATACATTTAATCAAGGTTTAAGGCCTTGCACTTCTACCACAAATTAATATACCATTGTTCTATTAAAGTGGTGATTTTGCATTTTAGATCCTTAAATAAGCTTTCACTGAGGTATTTGTGCATAAACCCTTATATTGGTACAATTAGTGAATAAATGTTCACTAAACCACTATGAATTACACTAATTAAACATGAACGACATAAAGGACATAAATGAAAGGGAAACTTGGGAAAAATGTTTACATGGAGATTACATATAAGATTCATTATGTTAAATAGTGTATCTCAAGGTTTCTCCTTAGAATGGTGTGCTAAGATTTGGAAAGAAGGGTAATGTAAGGACCCTGACCTTCGTTTAGGGTTTACCCTGTTTGTTTTGCTTAACCTTGATGCTTAGTTGCTTGCTAATCAGCTTTAGTGGTGATTAGGGTTTGGTTGTGCTTTGTTGAGAGTTGGAGGTGCTACTTGCAAATAACCCAAGTCTAGGGTTTGTGGGCAAGTTTGCCACCTTGTGAGGTGTTCCTCTCTCTTTTTTCTTCCTTTAGTGTAGAGAGGAAGGTTTGGGCTCGTTGCTTGAGTTCCTTTGGGCTTGGTTGACCTTGTTGGGCTTTGTTGAGCTTTGCCTTTGTCTTGTTGGACCCTTGTATCGGGCAGGAGAGGAGGTGTGTCGCCCATGGGAGTGTGTCACCCATGCAGGTGTGTCGCCCATGGGAGTGTGTCACCCATGGAGGTGTGTCGCCCATGGGAGTGTGTCGCCCATGGAGGTGTGTCGCCCTAGAGCCTTTGACTTAGCTTTGACCTCATTTGTGTCACCACTAGTGGACACTTGGTGCATGATGCTTACATGTGGAAATGACCTTGGACATGTGTTTAGGGCTTGCTAGAGTGGTGGCTCGTGCACTAGGACAAGTGTCCCTAGGTGGACGACACCTTGCTTGGCTCTACCTTGTTTTCTCCTCCAACCCCATCTATATATGTGATCTTTTCATATTGTTAGGGATCCTTTAGTCTCTTGGTTTCTTCTCCACCTTGATGCACGATACCCTCCCTCTTTTGCTTTCTTGGCGGACGACACCCTTGGAGGATCTAGCTTGGTGGCCGATCCTACTTTGGAGCTTTCTTCTTCCTTGGTGCTAGGAGCTTGGAGCTTGCTTAAGGCGGGTTGCATAACTCCTAACCCTAACTATGCTACCTCCTTTCATGTTCTTATATGTTGCTAGCTTTGTTTTCTTGCTTAGTCTTCATGTTGGCCGAACCTATATCCTAGGGTTTCTTGGTAAGCAACACCCTCCTCTCACCATGGACTAGAAGGGTGATCTTGATGGTAGTTGTGGACCTCGATTAGGGTTGTCCCTTGTGTTGCCCGATGGATGTTAAGAGATGTGAAAAACCCCTCTCTCTTTTAAGTTGAGAGGTGAGTCATCTTCTTGACTCTTTAGGGTTTGATGCCCTTGTGCTTGAGGCTAGTGACAAGCTGTATCTTGGTCGTTAAAATCCTGAGAAGGTGCTGCCTGATCGCCTCTTGACCTAGATGATTTGGATGATAGGTGGTGGTAGCTATGATGGACGATACCCCACTTGATCTTGAGTCTTGGATGACACATGATGTGTGTTGTTTCGGGCGTCACATGCCTAGTTCCTGCCTTGTGTGACGGGCGTCACATCATGCAAAGATGACCTGCCCGATACACTGGGTTAGATGTTTGCTTTGTGCTGCTATACCTTGGTCGATGGGGCGTTGGGGTCTGTGTCTGTGACGGGCGTCACACCTTCGTTGTTGCCCTATGAGATAACAGATAGACCATGGTTATGCTAGTTGAACGTCGGGCTGAGTTGCACCTTGGCGTTATGCTTTGTTTGATGGTGTTGCCCGATATCCTCTCCCTAGTTTCACCTTATAGTGTCGGGCGTCACTCCCCCCCCCCCCCCCCCCCCCCCCCCCGAGAATGAGTTTCCTGCCCGACAGAGCATCACCTGGTACCCTAGGCCATTGCACGTAATGACTCACAAGGCCTTGCTGCACGATATACCACCAGTGCTGCACAACGCAGCATTGCACGTCACCTAGTATGCTTGGCCGTCACATGTTGACCGATATGGTTGGATGATAGAGGGAGCCCTTCCCGATACCACTTATGGTGAGGGTAGTGTGGGCAATACTGAGGGTCTTGTTCCTCATTTGAAACCCGATATGTTGGATTCTATAATGTTTGGTTTATTATGGAAGCTACTGATATGCTTGAGATAGTAGATCACCTTCATGTATTCTAATACAACATTTCATGTGCATATGATCACGTATAATGATAAGGAAATGATAAGCATGTAGAATGCCTTGCTTAATGATGTAACCTATGCTTATGATCACAAGTTGAGGCACGGTTGATAAAGCATATAATTATCAATATCACCCTATGTCGATAGCATGGTCTTTTTGTTTATTGTTGTCACTAATCATGCAGGTGATGCATAGCCAATTAGAAAGGGCTATGAGGCATATGTATAAGTGGAATAACTCTATTGTGATTGTTACTCTAGATGTTGAAATATTCTATATAATGTACATGACTAAAGTACTGGGGATTTCTATCCCATGATGATGATATAAGCCTTGAGAGGCAGTGGCACTATATGATGAGGGATTGAGATCCCATGGCATGTGATGACCCATAAGAGGCAGTGGCACTATATGATGAGGGATTGAGATCCCATGGCATGTGATGATCCTTAAGATGGATCTGGATGATTGGCAAGAGCCCAAGTGATAACATGTGAGGTTGGATCCTTGTGATGGATCAGGTTGATGTGATTACAATAAAAGCATAATGTTGAGCTTTATGTTGTTTATTTCCTATTATAGTTTACATGTTATATAACTTGGTTGAATCTTGCAATCCATATAAAAGATACTAATTAATCACAGTGGAATATGTCATGTAGTTTGCCCTGGCCATAGATCCATCATCATCAAGAGCTGGTGATGGTGAAACAGGTTCTCCTAAGGGTTAACCCGGAGCGCATATTGTTAAATATGCGAGGTTTCTCCTAGCCTAAAGTGAGGAGGTAAGAGTGCAACTTCGGTTGTAGACTCGGGATACATGATGTGAATGGTGAACAAGCCCATGGCTCCGGATATGTGATATAAAGAGCATGAATGAGATCATGGCTCAGAGCACGGTGAACAGGCCCATGGCTCAGGTATACTAGCGCCGTGACCTGTATCGAGGCGGGCTAGAGGATGGGTAGCCTATGGAGCTGACCCTGTGGCTAAGACCACTTCAGCATGAGACTACGGTCCTGCTTGTGTTGTACTCGTGGACTGACCACGAGGTGGGAGGTCGTGGAGTCCGGCTCTTCCATTGACCTTGTATGGCACCGGCTCCGGGTTTCGCAGCCGTCGGTTGGACTTGAACAGTACGGTTCACTTCCTCAGGGCATAAAAAAATACGTAATCCAGCCGCATAGTATCTATTGCTTAAGGCAAAACATGGAACATTGGTTGAGGCCTTGCTTGCGTAGTTAACCTTGTTATACATACAATTATTTATATGTTCCTCATGTTATGCGAAGAGATATTATAATCTTATGTTCCATAAAGAGATAGTTAATGATATGTCTTCCATACAGCCCGATATGCTTGATGGTACAGATAGCCTTGCTGCATAGACTGTTATTATTCTACGTTTTACTATTTATCTACTGTTGTTACTGTATCTTCCTGGTTTTATAGTTTCGGCAGGGAGTTATGTTTCTTGTTGGGACAATGTTCGATTGTCTCACCCCGTTGGTTTTCAGGTGTTCGAGCTAGACGTGGTGGTGGTCGCGGAGTTGTGGCCGAGCAGCAAGACGAGCAGTAGAAGGCAAGAGATGGACATGCTGCTGTTTTGACGTTCTGTAGTAGAGTCTAGAGTCATCCCTGTACTCTTAGGTCCTTGGGAGCAATTTGACGTTGTTTCACGATATATGGCTGTTGATCCTTTGTATATCCTTCTGTTGGCCGGATGTGGGCCTTTATGTATATATTTAGCAGGTGATGAACTAATGTGATGACAAGACAGATGTTGCTCTAAGCTGTGGACACGTATCAGGGCTCGTAAATGTTTATATAACATGCTTTCTTATAGGACGAGGACCTATATGTAATAGTTTCTCAGTTTATCAACTTTCCGCAATCAGTTTTAATTAACCCGTGTTTTTGGTAATCTGTGGTTATGGTGTTTTCCACACATTTTCACGTAACACCTCGCTATCTATGTGATAATGGGATGTGTTTCCAGAAGTTTTGGTATCAAAGCTTTAGGTTCTCTAAGTCTACAGGGATTTAGGACTAGGTTGAGTCCGTTCTTATGAGTTTTACAGATTTTCTCATAATCATCTTCTACCTCAGCGGAAGAAAAGCCAAGATGTCTGGAAACTATGAAGAACATGCTGTTGAGAACAACGATGTTGCATCAGTTGATGGAGCTTTTGGGCAGGCACCTGAAGATCGGGTGCCTGAGGTCCCCAACCTAACCCAGCCATTCTTGAACATCCTACCTGTCAATAGCTTATAGGGAAGATGATGGCTATGATGAATCTCATGGTTGAGAGATTGATAGTGCTTCCTCCGCGAGCACAGGCTCCCCATGGAGAAGCATTGGGTATTGGGAAGACCTTCGAGCGGCTTCGCGGAGTCGAAGCTTCAGATTATGCTGGAACGGCAATCCAGCGGATGCAGATCTATGGCTAACAAGTCTTGAGAAGGCTTTCCGGATCCTTGAATCCCCGAAGTAGACAAAGTAAAGCACGCTGTCTACCTTCTGAAGGGTAGTGCTGGTCACTGGTGGACCATTGAGGAAGCGAAGTGGCCTAGTGAGGTGATTGGTTGGGAAGTTTTCCGGCGTGAGTTCGTCAGCAGATACTATCCGAAGACGTATCTAGATGAGAAGATAAGTCAGTTCGAGTGCCTACGACAAGGAACGATGAACATAACCGAGTATGAGGCTAAGTTTATGGACCTGCTGAGGTTTTGTCATCATATGGCAGTGACAGATGAGGAGCGAATCAGACATTTTGAGAAGGGTATGAGTTCTAAATTAACAACACCTGTCTCTGCGTTGGAAAATAGAGAGCAGTTTGCTATGTTTGTGGAATCTGTCCGGAGGATTGAAAGGTCAGTAAGGGAGAAAAGAGAATCCATGTCTAAGAAGAGGCCTGCTCAGTTCCAGGGATAGAGGTTTGGTAGCTTCAAGAAGCCCAGGTTTTCAACACCTTTTGTGATGAGAGGTTCCAGTGTACCTTCGCAGTGGTCTCTGAGTAAGGGAAGAGGTTATGTTTCTTCGCCGTCTAAGGCACATAGTACAGCTTCAGTAGCAGTGATCGGACCATCTAGGCCACGGTTTGAAGATAGGGCATGCTATCTTTGTGGTCAGACCGGGCATCTCAAGTTACATTGCCCAAATAGAGATGTTGAAGTGACGCAACAGTCAAGGTAGAATCTTCAAGGGTCAGATCGAAAGCAACCCAGTGGTAGCAGAGGGCGAGGATGCGGTCAAGCGTCGCAAGCAGGATCGTCTTCTCAAGGGAGCAGTGGACGTGGATAGCAAGCAATGACTCAATTCTATGCTATGAATCAGCCGGAGGCGATAGTCAACCCACAAGTGGTGACAGGTCAGATGGAGTTATTTCATTCTGATATGTCTTCTTCCTGCTTTATATCTGTTCTGGTTGACCCTGGTGCTACACACTCTTTTATCACCTATAGTATGCTTGAAAACTGTCATTTATCGGTTAGTTGTAAGAAGGATAGCTTGTTGTTAGAAACCCCTCTTGATGGTTCCTCGTTGCTTCGAGAAGAGTGTCCATCTTGTGTCTTGTCTTTTTCAGGACACAACATCCAAGTGGATCTTATACCACTTGATATGCACGGTTTCGGTGTTATCCTTGGGATGGATACCTTAGAGAAGTATAAGGTTGTTTTGGACTGTGGTTCGAAGCAGGCCGTGTTTGACGATGGTGGAGTGAAGTGGATCTTCCAGGGAGATAGGAAGATTCTTTCGACGTGTTTGGTATCAGCTATGGTGGAAGAGAAGTTGCTACGACAAGGATGTGAGGCGTTCCTAGCTCACATAGTGGATACCGTTGTGGATACCAAGGCGAAAGGTCTTAGTCTCAAAGAGGTGCCAGTTGTCCGAGAGTTTGCCGATGTGTTTCCGGAAGAGTTTCCTGGTGTTCCTCCACCCCGAGAGATGGATTTTGAGATCAATTTGGTTCCAGGAACGTAGCCAGTTGCACAAACACCGTATAGGATGGCTCCAATAGAGATGATAGAGCTGAAGAAGCAGTTGCAAGAGTTGCTGGAGAAAGGTTTCATCCGACCGAGTACGTTGCCTTGGGGTGCTCCTGTGTTGTTTGTCAAGAAGAAGGATCGTTCGATGCGGTTGTGTATAGACTACCGGCAGTTGAACAAAGTCACGGTCAAAAACAAGTACCTGTTACCGAGGATAGATGATCTGTTCGATCAGTTGTGTGGTTCTACAATGTTTTCAAAGATCCATCTATGGTCCGGTTACCATCAGTTGAGGATTAAGGTGGATGACATACCAAAGTCAGCTTTCAGGATGAGGTATGGTCACTTTGAGTTTGTGGTTATGTCGTTCAGGCTAACCAATGCACCTGTTTCTTTCATGGACCTGATGAACAGAGTGTTCTGTCCGTTCTTAGATCAGTTTGTTGTAGTCTTTATAGATGACATCTTGATCTATAGTCAGGACAGGCAAGAGCATGAACGACATCTTCGTCTAGCGTTAACTCTTCTTCGTCAACATTAGTTGTATGCCAAGTTCAGTAAGTGTGAATTCTGGTTGGAGGAAGTGCCTTTCTTTGGTCATGTGGTATCTGCTGAAGGAGTCAAAGTGGACCTGAAGAAGGTGGAATCCATGGCAGAATGGGAACAACCGAAGACGCTGACTGAAGTTCGTAGTTTCCTTGGATTAGCAAGTTACTACCGAAGGTTTATCAAGGACTTCAGTGCGATTGCATTGCCGATGACGAAGTTGACCAGAAAGGATGTACCTTTTGTTTGGGATGATCGATGTCAGCAAGCTTTTCAGAGTTTGAAGGAGAAGCTGACCAGTGCTCCAGTGTTAATCCTGTCAGAGCCTGGAAAGGGCTATGTTGTTTTTTGCAATGCTTCCAAGAAAGGTTTAGGTTGTGTGCTAATGCAGGAAGATCATGTGGTCTCTTTTGCTTCACGACAGCTTAAGAAACCTGAGGAAAACTATCCGACTCATGATTTGGAGTTGGCAACAATGGTTCATGAGCTAAAGATTTGGAGACATTATCTCTACAGGGAAGTATGTCAGATCTTTGTTGATCATAAGAATCTGAAGTACATCTTTTCGCAACAAGAGTTGAACATGCGACAACGTCGATGGATGGAGTTAATCAATGATTACGACTACACTATCGAGTATCATCCTGGTAAGGCAAATGTGGTAGCTGATGCGCTTAGCTGAAAGTTTTCTTCTTCTTCTTCTTCTTCTTTAAAGAAGGCACAGTTGAGTTCCCTGGTATGCAATAGACGGGATATGTTTGTTTCTTTGCGACAGATGAATGTACAGATGGAAGTCTCCTTGTTAGCTGGACTTTTAGCATAGATGCAAGTCAAGCCTACGCTGAGACAATAGATCAAAGATGCACAGCAGACAAATGATGTGGTACAGTTGATCAGATCAGAGTTCGGCAGCGAAAAGCGTGATGGGTTCCATGAGTCTGAGGATGGGCTAGTTTGCTATCGTGATAGGATGGTGGTTCCAGATACTGATGATCTGAGGAAGTTAGTGCTAGAGGAAGCACACATGTCGATGTATGCTATGCATCCTGGTGTCACCAAGATGTGTCATAACCTGAAGGATTTGTATTGGTGGCCCGACTTGAAGAAAGATGTAGCTGAGTTCGTGGCAAGATGTGCGGTATGTCAGCAAGTGAAGGATGAACATCAGAAGCCAGCATGTACGTTGCAACCCTTACCGATACCGCAGTGGAAATGGGATCATATAACCATGGATTTTGTAGTTGGTCTACCCAGGACAACTAGGAATCATGATTCCATTTGGGTGATAGTGGACAGATTGACGAAGTCTGCTCATTTCCTACCAGTAAAGACATCGTATACAGCTGAAAAGCTCACTCAAGTATAAGTGGAAGAGATAGTACGGTTACATGGTGTGCCAGTAACGATAGTTTCCGACAGAGGTCCTCAATTCACAAGTCGTTTCTGGGAACAGTTGCACAAAGCGTTGGGGATGCAGTTGAGGTTCAGTACCGCCTTCCACCCACAGACAGATGGACAGTCTGAGAGGACTATTCAGACTTTGGAAGATCTCCTTCGAGATTTTGTTTTGCAGTTTCTAGGCAATTGGGATGTACATCTCAATTTGATAGAGTTTGCCTACAACAACAGTTATCAGCGGAGCATTGACATGGATCCTTATGAGGCTTTGTATGGAAGGAAGTGCAGATCTCCTTTGTGTTGGTATGAGTCTGGTGAATATCAGCTGTCAGGTCCTGAGTTAGTTCAACAGACAACAGAAAAGATCAAGGTAATTCAACAACAGTTGAAAGCAACACATGACAGACAGAAGTCTTATGCAGACAATCATCGACGACCTTTGGAATTCCAGGTAGGAGACAAGGTGTATCTTAAAGTCTCACCATGGAAAGGTGTGCTAAGGTTTGGTCGGAAGGGTAAGTTAGCACCCAGGTATATGGGGCCTTACCCAGTTATAGTACGTGTTGGCAAGGTATCTTACGAGTTAGAGTTGCCTCCGGAGTTGCACAGGTTACATCCAGTGTTCCATGTCATCATGCTGAAGAAAAGTCATCCGGATACAGGAACAGTGATACAGCCAGTTGAAGTTGAGCTTGATGAAGATGTGACCTACAAGGAAGGACCTGTGGCGATCCTTGACAGAAGGGTTAAGAAGCTGAAGAGGAAGGACCTGGTTCTTGTGAAGGTTCTTTGGCAACATTGTGGTGTTGAGGAAGCCACATGGGAGTTTGAGGAAGAGATGAGGAAGTATCCCTCGCTTTTCTCTTCAGATTTCGGGGACGAAATCCCTTGAAGGGGGTTAGTTTGTATGGACCCTGACCTCCGTTTAGGGTTTACCCTGTTTGTTTTGCTTAACCTTGATGCTTAGTTGCTTGCTAATCACCTTTAGTGGTGATTAGGGCTTGGTTGTGCTTTGTTGAGAGTTGGAGGTGCTACTTGCAAATAACCCAAGTCTATGGTTTGTGGGCAAGTTTGCCACCTTGAGAGGTGTTCCTCTCTCTCTTTGCTTCCTTTAGTGTAGAGAGGAAGGTTTGGGCTCGTTGCTTGAGTTCCTTTGGGCTTGGTTGACCTTTGGGCTTTGTTGACCTTGTTGGGCTTTGTTGAGCTTTTCCTTTGTCTTGTTGGACCCTAGTATCGGGCAGGAGAGGAGGTGTGTCGCCCATGGGAGTGTGTCGCCCATGGAGGTGTGTTGCCCATGGGAGTGTGTCGCCCATGGAGGTGTGTCGCCCATGGGAGTGTTTCGCACATGGAGGTGTGTCGCCCTAGAGCCTTTGACTTAGCTTTGACCTCGTTTGTGTCACTACTAGTGGACACTTGGTGCATGATGCTTACATGTGGCAATGACCTTGGACATGTGTTTAGGGCTTGCTAGAGTGGTGGCTCGTGCACTAGGACAAGTGTCGCTAGGTGGACGACACCTTGCTTAGCTCTACCTTGTTTTCTCCTCCAACCCCATCTATATATGTGCTCTTTTCCTCTTGCTAGGGATCCTTTAGTCTCTTGGTTCCTTCTCCACCTTGATGCACGATACCCTCCTTCTTTTGCTTGCTTGGTGGACGACACCGTTGGAGGAGCTAGCTTGGTGGCCGATCCTGCTTTGGAGCTTTCTTCTTCCTTGGTGCTAGGAGCTTGGAGCTTGCTTAAGGCGGGTTGCATAACTCCTAACCCTAACTATGCTACCTCCTTTCATGTTCTTATATGTTTCTAGCTTTTTTTTTCTTGCTTAGTCTTCATGTTGGCCGAACCTATATCCTAGGGTTTCTTGGTAAGCAACACCCTCCTCTCACCATGGACTAGAAGGGTGATCTTGATGGTAGTTGTGGACCTCGATTAGGGTTGTCCCTTGTGTTGCTCGATGGATGTTAAGAGATGTGCAAAACCCCTCTCTCGTTTAAGTTGAGAGGCGAGTCATCTTCTTGACTCTTAAGGGTTTGATGCCCTTGTGCTTGAGGCTAGTGACGAGCTGTATCTTGGTCGTTAAAATCCTGGGGAGGTGTTGACCGATCGCCTCTTAACCTAGATGCTTTGGACGATAGGTGGTGGTAGCTGTGATGGACGATACCCCACTTGATCTTGAGTCTTAGACGACACATGATGTGTGTTGTGTCGGGCGTCACATGCCTAGTTCCTTCCTTGTGTGACGGGCGTCACATCATGCTAAGATGACCTACCCGATACACTTGGTTAGATGTTTGCTTTGTGCTGCTATACCTTGGTTGATGGGGCGTTGGGGTCTGGTTCTGTGACGGGCGTCACACCTTCATTGCTGCCCTATGAGATAACAGATAGAGCATGATTATGTTGGTTGATGTCGGGCTGAGTTGCACCTTGGCGTTATGCTTTGTTTGATGGTGTTGCCCGATATCCTCTCCCTAGTTTCACCTTATAGTGTCGGGCGTCCCCCCCCCCTAGAATGAGTTCCCTGCCCGACAGAGCGTCACCTGGTACCCTGGGCCATTGCACGTTATGACTCACAAGGCCTTGCTACACGATATACCACCAGTGCTGCACAACGCAGCGTTGCACGTCATCTAGTATGCTTGGCCGTCACATGTTGACCGATATGGTTGGACGATAGAGGGATCCCTTCCTGATACCACTTATGGTGAGGGTAGTGTGAGCAATAGTGAGGGTCTTTCTCCTCTTTTGAAACCCGATATGTTGGATTCTATCATGTTTGGTTTATTATGGAAGCTACTGATATGCTTGAGATAGTAGATCACCTTCATGTATTCTAATACAACATTTCATGTACATATGATCATGTATAATGATAAGGAAATGATAAGCATGTAGAATGCCTTGCTTAATGATGTAACCTATGCTTATGATCACAAGTTGAGGCACGGTTGATAAAGCATATAATTATCAATATCACCCTATGTCGATAGCATGGTCTTTCTGTTTATTGTTGTCACTAATCATGCAAGTGATGCATAGCTAATTAGAAAGGGCTATGAGGCATATGTATAAGTGGAATAACTCTATTGTGATTGTTACTCTAGATGTTGAAATAATCTATATAATGTACATGACTAAAGTAATGGGGATTTCTATCCCATGATGATGATGTAAGCCTTGAGAGGCAGTGGCACTATATGATGAGGGATTGAGATCCCCTGGCATGTGATGATCCTTGAGATGGATCTGGATGATTGGCAAGAGGCCAAGTGATAACATGTGAGGTTGGATCCTTGTGATGGATCAGGTTGATGTGATTACAATAAAAGCATAATGTTGAGCTTTATGTTGTTTATTTCCTGTTATAGTTTACATGTTATATAACTTGGTTGAATCTTGCAATCCATATAAAAGATACTAATTAATCATAGTGGAATATGTCATGTAGTTTGCTCTGGCCATAGATTCATCATCGTCAGGAGCTGGTGATGGTGAAACGAGTTCTCTACGGGTTAACCCGGAGCACATATTGTTGAATATGCGAGGTTTCTCCTAGCCTAAAGTGAGGAGGTAAGAGTGCAACTTCGGTTGTAGACTTGGGATATGTGATGAGCATGGTGAACAGGCCCATGGCTACGGATATGTGATATAAAGAGCATGAATGTGTTCATGGCTCAGAGCATGGTGAATAGGCCCGTGGCTCAGGTATACTAGCGTCGTGACCTGTACCGAGGCGGGCTAGAGGATGGGTAGCCTATGGAGCTGACCCTATGGCTAAGACCACTTCACCATGAGACTGCAGTCCTGCTTGTGTTGTACTCGTGCACTGAACACGAGGTGGGAGGTCGTGGAGTCCGACTCTTCCATTGACCTTGTATGGCACCGGCTCCGGGTTTTGCAGCCGTCGGTTGGACTTGAACGGTACGGTTCACTTCCTCAGGGCATAAAAAAATATGTAATCCAGCCGCATAGTATCTATTGCTTAAGGCAAAACACGGAACATTGGTTGAGGCCGTGCTTGCGTAGTTAACCTTGTTATACATACAATTATTTATATGTTCCTCATGTTATGCGAAGAGATCTTATAATCTTATGTTCCATAAAGAGATAGTTAATGATATGTCTTCCATACAGCCTGGTAAGCTTGATGGTACGGATAACCTTGCTACATAGACTGTTATTATTCTACATTTTACTATTTATCTACTGTTGTTACTGTATCTTCCTGGGTTTATAGTTTCGGTAGGGAGTTATGTTTCTTGCTGGGACAATGTTCGATTGTCTCACCCCATTGGTTTTTAGGTGTTCGAGCTAGACGTGGTGGTGGTCGCGGAGTTGTGGCTGAGTAGCAAGACGAGCAGTAGAAGGCAAGAGATGGACATGCTGCTATTTTGACGTTCTTTAGTAGAGTCTAGAGTCATCCCTGTACTCTCAGGTCCTTGGGAGCATTTTGACGTTGTTTCACGATGTATGGCTGTTGATCCTTTGTATATCCTGCTGTTGGCCGGATGTGGGCCTTTATGTATATATTTAGCAGGTGATGAACTCATGTGATGACAAGACATGTGTTGCTCTAAGCTGTGGACATGTATCAAGGCTCGTAAATGTTTATATAACATGCTTTCTTACAAGACGAGGACCTATATGTAATAGTTTCTCAGTTTATTAGCTTTCTGCAATCAGTTTTAATTAACCCGTGTTTTTGGTAATATGTGGTTATGGTGTTTTCCGCACGTTTTCACGTAACACCTCGCTATCTATGTGATAGTGGGATGTGTTGCCACAGGTAAGTTGGCTCCTAGATTTATGAGACCATACCCTATCTTAGATCATGTTGGAAAGGTGGCATACAAGTTGAATCTACCACCTAAGCTAGCATAATGTCTATCATATATCTATGTTGAGTAAATGCCATCCAGATACAGAGCATAAAATGCAACCACAAGAGGTTGAGTTAGATGACGATATATTCTATGTTGAGGGTCCTATGTTGATCCTTAATAGAAGAGTGAAAGAGTTTAAGAATAAAGATATAGTGTTAGTGAAAGTTTTGTGGCATCATTGTTGTGTATAGGAAGCCAAATGGGATCAAGAGGATGAGATGTGTAGGAAGTACCCATCTCTCTTCGCGTAGGATTTCCGGGTGAAATCCTTGTTAGGGGTTGATAGCTGTAAGGTCCCTGAACTTGCTTAAAATATTGAACAATCTTAATCACCATAATGGAATGCTTAGAACCTTAACATAACCTTGTGATATGCTTTGGAATCATAATAAAAGCTTAAGTTTCAAATGTGGTCCATTTTGGACACTGTTTGAGCAAGTTATGCAATTTTATGTACATTTTGGATGTTTTTGCAATTTACCCAATTTAGGAGTTTTCTTTGAAAATTATTCCATCAATTATGTTCCTTATATGTTTTCTCATCATTCTTGAGCTTTTTGAGCCATGGGATTCTCAATTGTACCTTGAATTTGAGGAGATTCCTATCTATGTTGAATTAGGGTTTACCCCCCCCCACCCATGGATGAGCCACCTTAAAGGCTATCAACCGATCGATCCACTTGCTTGGGCATCAGCTGGTGGCCAACAGCCAGTGGTCTTCACCAGCAATCCCTAGGTTGATGGTTCAAGATGGTTTGGGTCACTTGAACCCATGGTTCACTTTTGGACACGATCAACCGACGGTTCACCCATCATTAGAACTAAACCGTGATCAAACAAGGGTAACCTTTGACCAACAACTTATGTCTAGCCTAGGAGACCATCAACCAATGGCCCAAAATTCCCCAACATCTAGTGGACCTGATTCTTTCTCCTCCATGCAAGCTTTAAGCCATGGACACATGGAGAGCTGCTTGTACACCTCATGCTTCTTCTCAACCTTATCCTCCAAGCTTTATATACTTATCCTTAGACCCTAAAAAGAAGCCTTTTCTCTCTACTAATTCCCTCCTATTAAGAGCTTTCTCTCTCTCTTTTCTTCTACATAAAACCTATCCAAGGTAGAAGAACAAGGTGATCTTCTTGGAAGAAGCATCTAGGGTTCAGATTTGCTTCCTTGTAGGGTTTCTAAGGCTTCTTTTGGTGAACTTGACCTAAACATGTAATTAGTTCCTTGTTTCCTCCATTTCCTTCTCTATTTTTCTTCCTCCTACTTCTCTCTAGGTCAAAACCTTACTATTCCATGGTAGAAATTTCTCTAGAACTCAAGAACCTATCTTTTCTTGCTCTTTCTTCTAGGGTTTTGCTTCCTTGTGGAGAAGGGTATCTACTTGGCCGAGTTTAGATCTAAAACTTTTGTTTCCATGCCATGTTTTCTCAAGATCCTTTCTTCTAGAAGTATTTTCTTATCAGTAGAGGTGAGTTTTATAACCTTCTTCACTTATATTGCTTACTCCAAGCATGTTTGCTTATGTTCTTGCTTAAAAACAAAGATCCTTACAGCTAGAAGCTATGCTTGTAAGGGTTTTAGATTTTTATGGTGTTCCTGGATCTATTCCGATTCTAAAATGAACATATAAATAGGTGTACGACCTGCCTAAGGTAGATGATAGTCTAGGGCAGGTTAGTATCTCAATCGATGTTGCTAAGAACCTAACAATCAATGGATTAAACTTGGGTTTTCAAGCCTTTTTCCTTCACTACTACTACATCTAATGGTGACACCATGTCAACCGATGGTGACACCATGACAACTGATGGTGTCAACATGACAACCGATGTTGGTGACCAAGGGTGTCAACCATTGGTCTGCCCTTAGGTCAAGTTTTAATGCACTTAGACTTAATGAAAAATAGTTAGTGCCTTAATGGAGGTATCAACCAATGGTGATAATAATGTAACATCCAATGGTGATAATTGATAGTAGTGATGATCCTATGAATCAATGGTGGCCCAATATGTCACAATTCATGGTGGATCAGGTCACCACAACCCAAAGTGAGTCAAGATCCTATATGTAGCTTCAATTCATCCGTAAACCAATGATCACTTGATTCAATGGATCTAATGGTTGGACCTATACCCTAATTGATGACTTTGAACAATGAATCTGATCCAATGGATGAGGTTGGATGTTTCAACATCCTATGGATTTGAAGGAATTTCATATTATTATATGTGGGTCCTAGTGAAAAAAATTTGATGGTTCAATGCCTTTAATTAGTAGTCTTACCTTTGCCCTCGTATGAGTATATTTGATAAATCACCATAACTAGTAGATGTGTACTCTTAATGAAATTTGGATTCTCCCACCAACTCTAATATGATTAAGTAATGGTGGTCTATTATAATTAGACCTCTACAATGATTAATTTGTCAATGCATTATGCTCTCCTTGTGTTGAAACCTCAATGTAGTGCTAATTGAATATCATAGTATTTTTCCATGTTAAAACCTATGGGGCATATATGTGATGATAAACTTTTAAGCCCCATTTAAGTCATGGATATGTTGATCATGCTATAAATAATGTGATGGTCTTAATGATGCTTGGGCATGTTGAATCCCTGTTTGAGATGAACTTTCCTTCATGATCCAATAAGGTGAAACCCTGGATCGTTAGATAAGTAATTGGTACCTTGTAATGGTGTGATGACAAGATGGTCCATTAATTTTCAAAGAATGATAGCATGTGGTAATGTGATGAAGATTTATACCTCAAACGTTTTATATCTTCTAAAGTTTCAATGCTTATATACTTGATAGAAATTAATTAGGGGTTGTATGTCAATTTGTTTGAGACAACCTTAATTCACCCAATTGGAAATAACTAATCAAGTGAAACCCTATTCATGTAGTACCATGTGCCATAGAACCATCTTCAGAGTCAAAACTGACTGGATGGTAAAATGAGTATTCCTAAGGGAAATTCAGAGCACATATAGTTGAATATGTGGGGAACATGTTGCCCTGACCCCAAGTGCTTAGGGAGGATGACTGCAGTCATACCTAGCCCTCTTTTTTAGAACAATTGTGGTCGTGTATAAATGTTTATCATGTGATAATGGTTTTACTTTGCATACCTTGGATTCTAGTGCCATGACCTATACCAAGGTGGGATATTTTCTTACAAGCCTATATGTCACTCTTTAGCAGTTAAAATGAGATGTCACTACAGTGCAGACTCGTACTGACTGAGTATGGAGAAGATCTTGGAGTCTGGATCTTTCTTGATCTTATATGGAACTGATTGCGACCAAGCGGTGGTCAGTTGGACTTTGAGTGGTATGACTAAAACTCCCCAGGGCATAATAAAAGATGCAATCCAATCCGTGTAGTATATATTTTCTAGGGTTAAATATGTGTCACATTGGTTGAGAAACCCGTGTTTCATCTTTATTCTACACAAATCATACATGAAGTAGATTTATGAAAATTGAGTAATCCTACTTATTGCTAAAGCTTATTTGGTTAATTGCTTAGTATGCTTTAATTGTTAAATTTACTTAAATTTCTTATCTGATACCCTATCTGCTCAATTTATTTACTATTAATTAATTTGTTGTAATCAATATCTTTTGGAGAGAGTTATACCTCTCACTGGGACTGGGTCTCACCCATGGTTGACCACTTCTTTTTAGGTGGTTGTGGGCAATGAGGTTGAGGTCATGCTGTGGAAGAGAACCAACCTAGTGACCAATAGATACAAAAGGTTTGTCAACTATAGATATTAGAAGTAGAGTCCTTGTGTCATCCATGTACTCTCAAATCTCGGTATGGGAGATGTTTTCTAGATGAGTTACTTGTATGGACATGCGATTTTGATAGTATGCCAGTGTATGTAGATATGGCATGTACATGCACATGCTTATTTTGTACACAAGATGTGGATGAGGCCATTGGGTACAGATCTAAATTCTTTTTATGATATATGAGAATGGAAATGTACGACCTTTATGTAATTATTTCAGAATTTGTCCATGATGTGAAATTTGGTTTTAATTATTCCACATTTTTTACCATATCATAAATATAGTAGTTGATCATGTTTTGTGTTTTGAGTAATCTCATTTAGCATGATGAGGTGTCACAAGTTCTCCTTTTATGAATGAATGAGGAGACAAATCACATTTGGCCTACCAATGAGAGCAACATGTGGAATGAAGTAGGTGGCTTATGAATAATCGCAAGTAACATCTGAATCATTTATGCAAGAACAAATATGATGAACCTACTTGAATGAAGGTAATGAGTGATGCATGAATCCTAATCCCTACTGTTATGGATGGAATAATGCGTGCACTACAAGTCTCATGAAATTGATGAGAATGTAACAAAAGAATACATCATGTAGCTGTTTTCACCTCTTCTTGAAGAACTGAGCTCACGACATCCTTTCCTTCCTCTTTATTTTATAATAATTTCCTAGTTTTTTTTGGCCCACTGTTTTATCATGATTGAAGAGTATGCTCGGGTTTCACTATACAAATCAAGTTTTTTCTTAAATTTTTTATTATTTTTTTGAAGGGTATGGATGTGTATCCCTGCATTTTACTTTCGAAGGAAAACAACATGAATACATGATGGAAAAATAAATGCTACAAACGATATGCAATCTACATAGGTTTGTTATGCAACTAAATGATATGTACACTATTTTTATTTTCATTTCATAACTAATGCACTAAAAGGAAACTAACTATCATGTCACCTATCATGTTATGCAATGCCATCAAGAGTAAATGATTCGGGTTACTTGATCATGTTAAAGTGGTGGATCATATGTATGAAAAGTGGATGGCATCACAAGATTAAGAGACAATGCCTTCTTTAAACTAGATATGTCCCTCTACCATTGACCTGTGTACAAGGTAACCTTAGGATTTCTTTCTAAAACTTTCATTTAAGGTCCCATTAATTGTTTGGTTAGTTCAAGCTCAAACCCCATCATCATACATAGTTCATGGATAATTAATATTTCTATTCATATCAAACGTCCTTTAGATGACTAGCTCATAGACTTCCTCTGGGTGATTCTGCCTTAAGAATTTGCAACTTAGCCATTTTTTTTTCAATTTTTAAATTTCTTTGCAAATACATAGAAGAACACATTCTATGATGAAAAATACATAAATCATCCTCATACTTTCTCCATGATTATACTAGGTTGATGTGGATCTTGAAAATTCAAAACAATAAAACTAAAAAGCAAATAAAAGATAGACATGTTCTAGCACCCCCTAAGCTTGAACTTGACTATGTTATGATAGTCAAAATCTAAGCAAAGAGGTGGAATAGTTGTACTAGTTTCTTTGAAGAGTGGTGGTGGAGGATGCATTGGTGGCTATGTGGATCAAGTTATGCTAGCATACATCCCTCTTGTTGGTGCCACCAAATTGTGTATTGGTGGTACCAAGATATGACATTCTTTATCCTTCTTTGAGCTATATGAGTCGGTGCCACCGATATGTGTCTCAGTGGTATCCATGACCTTTTTACGTAGCTCTGTAAATTTTACTGAGAAAAGTCGGTAGTATCTACTTGGGTGTTGGTGGTATTGACTTTATTTCCTGGAGTCCTGTGATTTTCTGAGAAAAGTTGGTAGTACTGACTTTGGTGTTGGTATTATTGACTTTATATAGACTTTAACATGATAAGGAGCTGGAAATACCGACTTGGGTGTTAGTAGTACCGACTATGACTCTACCTGCACACCAAATAAGAGCATCAAGGTACCATTTTACATCAACTAAAATCTCACATGAAAAACATGAAATGGAACTAATAAAAAGGCCTAAACAAATAGTAAATAAAAAAATGAAATTGGGTTGCCTCCCATAAGCATCGTTGTTTAATTTCGTAGGCTCAAAAAAATGAGTTTTCTTTAGCCTATGTTGTCACATGATGGTTTTGAAGATTCAACTGGAAGTTTGAACTCCACTCTATCATTGTCTATCCAGAGTGTCATGTAGCCTCTACCAATGGTAGTGATCAGATCGATAGTAGCTTGGAATGGTCTTCCTAACAACATATTTGATCCTTGTATCACTTTCATATCCATGACCACAAAATCAACAAGAAAGATGAATTTGTCGACTTTGACTAGAACATCCTTGCATATCCCATATGTATGATAATAGATCCATCCACCAACTCAATTGTCATGTATGTTTTTGTGGGTTCCTTCAATCCCAACTTCCAGAAGGGAGTAAGGGGCATGAGATTTATGCTTTCCCCAAAGTCACACTATGCTTGTGGGAAATATTGGTCACCTATTGAACAAGGGATGTAGCAACATCTTAGATCTTTTATTTTCATCAACATTCTTCCCTAGATCATCACACTAACCACTTCATCAACACACAATATATCTATATCTTTTATCCATCTCTTCTTATTGATGATGTCCTTAAAAATATTCCATATACATGAATATGTTCGATTTCCTCCATGAGTGGGATGTTGATGTGGAGCTTCCGTAAAATATCTAGGAACTTCTTAAATTGACTTTCCTCTTTCCTCATCTTCAGACTATTCTGGAATGGCACATATGGATTCTCTATATGCTTGTGCGATATAACATATGGCACATTGGGGATCTCCTCCCCTTAGTTTTCATCAATACCACCTTCTAGGACAAAAATTGGCACATCTTATGTGCATGGAGCAACTTGTGGCTGCTACTTCTGACTTGTCAGTGCCTCCTTATTGATATGATTGTTCCACTATAGAGTAGAATCTTCACTTGTTCTTGTTGCATAGACACCTTTTCTGGAACTGGAGGCGGTGATATAACAATGGTGGAACTTTGAAGTTCCTTTCCCTACAAAGCCAATGAAGATGTGGTCCCCTTGTCACTTTGCACTGACCATGTATCAACCAAGGTGCAATTGTGAGCATACCCCATTGGCATTCTACATCCTCCTGGTATTCCATATAGATTGTGGGGAAATGGAACTTTTGGTACATACACCCAATTTGGCTCTACAGTGCACTACTATTGTGACTCCTCAGTAAGATATTTTGGCTCCTTAACAACATAGATAAAATTTACTTGGTGTTACTGATGAGCTGTCTCTATATTCCCAGGAAATCCCTATTGAATGGGCTTCTTTAAGGAAGCCACCTCTGGTTCTAGATGAGAGATCTAGCTTTCAAGACTATAGATATGAGCCTCATGATTCTATTGTGCCCATTTTGTATGGTTCAATAAGGTATCATTTTGACTCACTAGCTTTCCTAGAATGTATTCTGTTGTATCTATCTTACCGGGGGCCCTATCCTTTTGATATTGCTGACACAGGTACATGCAATCCTCCACTTCACCTCCAGATAAACTTCCTAATTTCGGATCTAGTTTCTTGGCGAGCTTGTCCAACTTCTCACTCAATTCTACTATGACTTTAGACTCCTCGATGCTTTTAAATGATGCTGGGAGTTCTCTTTTCTCACCCCATGATGGATTTTTAGCCATGCTTTTTAGAATTTCATGACACCTAGTCACCTCTGGTTCTAGATGAGAGATCTAGCTTTCAAGACTATAGATATGAGCCTCATGATTCTATTGTGCCCATTTTGTATGGTTCAATAAGGTATCATTTTGACTCACTAGCTTTCCTAGAATGTATTCTGTTGTATCTATCTTACCGGGGGCCCTATCCTTTTGATATTGCTGACACAGGTACATGCAATCCTCCACTTCACCTCCAGATAAACTTCCTAATTTCGGATCTAGTTTCTTGGCGAGCTTGTCCAACTTCTCACTCAATTCTACTATGACTTTAGACTCCTCGATGTTTTAAATGATGCTGGGAGTTCTCTTTTCTCACCCCATGATGGATTTTTAGCCATGCTTTTTAGAATTTCATGACACCTAGTCACTTTATTATTGAAGAAAAATCCTAATCTTGCACTATCAAGTGAGGTTCTCTCTCCTTTATGCCTCCTGTAGTAGAAGGTCTTTGATTTGTCATAAAGATCAATACCATGATGAGGAACCTTCCTCAACATGTTCTAGAATCTCTCCCATGCTTCTAAATATGACTCCTCTACATGCTTCTTGAAGTTATAGATTTTCCCAACAAGCTCATTCGTCTTCTAGGGTAGAAAATAGCATTCAAAGAATACATCTATCATCTGATCCCATGTTTCTACAGACTCTGGCAGAAGGCTATGAAACCACGCTTTGCATTATCTGCCAATGAGGAAGGAAACAACTTCAAGTATATTACTGTAGATGGAACCCTATCAATCTTGACCATGTCACAAATTTCTACAAAGTTGTTGATGTGTGTCATTGGGACTTTTGTACTATGGACATGGAATGATTGTGATTTAACCAATGCCACCAGACCAGGGTCTATCTTGTAACTACCCACATTGATGACCTACCTTTTGACTGGCCCCAAATGAGCTATGGTAGAAGATGCCTTTATTTTCTCCCAAACCATCTACTCTTCAGGTTCCACAATTGCATCATCCATCTGTGGTTGCTCTGGTTGAGTTGCCTGTGGTAATGGAGTTGGAATGAGTCTTCCCACATAATCTTTGTAGTCTCTTAACCTACACAAGGGCTCTTCCTGGCTAGAAATATCTTAATTTCACTCTTCGTAGTTGGTGGTTCTGGTGTTAACCATGCACTAGTACCTAAAACTTAATGCCCAAGTGATAACGCAAAATACTAGTGAATTGGCAAAAATTTTTTTTTTCAATTATGCTCTTAACTAGAGAAAAGATAGAAATTAAATAAAAGAGATATGGCCTAGACTAGCCAGTCACAAAACTCATTGTGTTGGATTTACCATTTCCCTAACAATGACACCAAAAACTTGATGTGTGTTTACTACACGTACGAAACACAAGTGCATGTATCATAGTAATATAGGCTAAAAGAGGCCCTCATATTGAACTCAGGGAAACATGAATCCATAAACTACTACTAATAATGACCTGATCAGCTAGACCTCTAGAAAATTGTGATTAGTTGATTAATTAATTAATTGCAAGAATTAAAACTAAATTAAAACTAGAGTTAGTGATTGTTTTCTTTTCTAACCATATTGGTTGCTAAAGATTCCAAGTGGCTGCAATCTTTTTAGAAGACCTTGGTCGCTATGTTTTTTGATGCCCCTTGGTCGATGAGTTGGCTTGCTAGGGTCTCCTGGTTTGTGTTTGACTTAGTTGCATGGATGATATGCTTGCATGAATGAGATCTCTTAGACACATGGCAAGCTTGGATAGACACCTCTACCTTCTCTTTCCTTTCATCTAGGACATGTATACCTCCCTCCTCTCATGCAACCAAACTCTTTGAACCCTCTTTTTGTATTATTAGTTTTAGATCTCGTCCCCACTTGCTTGGTGGTGAAGGAGGAACCAAGGTTGAAGGAGGAATTGGATGATCTACCTTACTTGTTGATCTAGGTTTTGGATGTACCCTTTACTTGTGCTTATGGATATCCCTTCATTTGCTTCTTGGTCTTGGTAAGTGAGAAATCCCTCTTTCTCTTTGTTTTTGTTTCTGTTCTACCCTCTTATCTCTTCTTCTTAGATGAATCCATGGTGTTCCATGGTGGAGCTAGAGTTTGAGATTGAAGAACATCTATTTCTTGCTTCCTTGACCTAGGGTTGCTTCCTTGTGAGGAGAAGCTAGATTTTCTAAGAGGAGTTCGCCATTTAGGGTTTCTTTCCCCTTTCCTTGGAGATACCTTGCTGTTGGAGTTGTTTCATCATCTCTAAGGCAAGTTATATAACTTTCTCCATGATATTGTTTACACTCAACTTGCATGTGCATAATCTTGCCCTAAAATGACATTCTAAGTACAAAGATGATGCCTTTTCTTAGGGTTTGTGGTTCTATGGTGATCTTGAATAAATAGATCTTCTTGGATGAACCCTAAATCCTTGTGAATGAACCTTACTTGATAATGGAAGTTTTTGTCCTTGCATTCTTGTAGAAATGATGGATTTTTCTCTCTCAGAGGAAGGTTTATATCTTGGGTTTCAAGTTGATTTTTTTCCTTGTATTTAAATCCAATGGTTTGGTTTTGGTTCATTTTTTCTTGATCTTCTTTAACCAACGACCTTGACTTGGTGGCTGTTTTAGACTTTATGTGAACTCCAAGTGTTGGATTCCATAATGGTCACCAAGATTTCCCTTATGTGGTCGATGAGACCTTGCTGTTATGTGGTCACCAATGTTTTGATTTCCTTGATTGGTCTCTAAGATGTTGACACCATGAGTGGTTTCCAAGATTATGAATTAGTGGTTGCCAACTTTACTAACCTTTGGTGATAGCCAACCTTCTTGACCCTTGGAAGATGATGACTTCTCTAACCTAAGTGGTTGATGAGAATTTATGATCTTGAATTGTCTTTATGTTTGGTAACCCAAGTGGTCACCAAGGTGACCTAACCCTAGCGGTCATTGATGTTCTTCACTATTAATGGTCGATGAAGGTTTTAAACTTGATGGTTGCCAAGTTCTAAATTCATAATTGATTACCAAGTTTTGTATCTCTTGATGGTCTCTAAAAGTTCCTAACCCTAGAGATTGCTAAAAATCCTAACCCTAGCGGCCAATGAGGTTCTCTGACCTAGGTGGTCGCCAAGGATCTGCAATCCTAGTGGTTGCCAAGGGCTCCTAACCCTAGTGGCTGATGAAATTTTTTGATTATGGCCACTACATTTTCCTAACTCTATGATGGTGATGGTTGAATTTATGCATTCATGAAATGATGGTAATGATAAGAATTAGGGTTTATCCTTGATTGATATTTTATAACCCTAATTCAACTCATCTTGCTAAACCTAACCCAAATTGAAATAAGTGATGATTAGTCATGCTTTGATTTCTTGTGTGATAAGTATGGTGAGGAAATACCTTCTTTCTCCTAATATTGTTGTAACCCTAATATGATATTATGTGAACATCATGAGATTTTTAATACAATGTTGATACCAAACTTATTTGTCAAATGTATGGTAATGGTTTGATGAGCCTTTGGTAAGGCATGGAAAGATT
Source organism: Alisma plantago-aquatica (assembly GCA_963693085.1). Classification (NCBI taxonomy): domain Eukaryota; kingdom Viridiplantae; phylum Streptophyta; class Magnoliopsida; order Alismatales; family Alismataceae; genus Alisma; species Alisma plantago-aquatica. Next base: position 396,188,397 of record OY856411.1, on the reverse strand, counting down.
GATGTTCTTACATGGAATGATGTGAATGGTCTTATTACCTTGGACATGGTTTTGTACCCTATTTGAGGTGTCATCCTCTTCATGATGTGACACAAATTTGATCCTATGACGGTATGATGATGAGTATGATCTTATGTATGGAAATGGAATAGTACCGTGTGATGATGTGATAAAAACTATATCTCAAACATTTTATATTTTCTGAAGTTGCAATCTACCCATTTTTTGGAACTCTTTTAGGGTTTTATGTAACTTGATTGATGCAGTCTTAACTCACCCAATTGGCATTAACTAATCAAGTGAAACCCTAATCATGTACTATCCAGTGCCATAAATCCATTCTTGTGTCAAGATATGTTGGATGGTGAAACGAGTATTCCTAAGGAAACTAAGAGCGCATATTGTTGAGTATGTGGGGTGCATGAGACTGTATGTCCTTGTCATCCTGATCCCAAGGTTATGGAGGAGGCCTGTGGTAATGCCTGAGAAGGAGAATGTTTGTGGTCGTATCTCAGGTATTTGTATATATGATGAGATAGAGGACAACTATGACCATACCTCCAGAGATAGGGTTTTGTATACCCTGGTTACTAGTGTCGTGACCAATGCACCAAGGACGTACTACGCTATTTTGCAGCTTGACTTTATATGTCACTGTGGATGACTTGTACTGACTGAGGGTGAATGCGATCTTAGGAGTCTGGCTCTCCTAGATCTTGCATGACACCAATTTTGACTTAGAAGTGGTCAGTTAGAGTATGAGTGGTATATCTCAAACTCTTAAGGGATTAATAAAATACATTATCCAACCGTGTAGTATATCCGCTCAGGGTTAAACATAATTCACATTGGTTAATAACCCTTTCCTTGTTTCTTATACTGCTTAGTTGTCACATAATGTAGTATGAGAAATTAACTATTTAGTAGATGATAGTCTTACCTACCCCTTCATATAATTTCTAGTCATGTCTATTGCTATCTCTATATTGTTAACTAGTTTAGTGTTTGATATGCTCAATATGATTAACCTGCTTGATTAGTTTAACCTACCTAATCTATTTGGTAATAATGTTACATGCTATAATCAATAACCATTGTTGAGAATTATGTCTCTTTCTGGGACATTGGTCTCACCTCGTGGGCCACCACATATTTTTAGGTGGTCGTCAGTGACGTCGTATGGATCATGGTGGTGAGGAAGAGCAACTTGGAGAGCTATATGAGCAAAAGGTTGGATAGTTGTTAGTAGATTCCTAGAGTTGTCCCTATACTCTTAGGTCTGGGTAGGGGATGTTTTGTAGATAGTATGTACATCGAATCATGTTTTGGCAAGTGTACCTATGTTTTGTATATGCCATGTATATGTGGAATGATATCTTTTGTATACAAGTTGTGGCTAATAACACTAGACAAATATGTGAATACCTTATATGGTATGTGCTGATATCCATGGTGTTGGACCTTTATTTAAATGTTTTTGAACATGATGGTAATGTTGAAATTGATTTTAATTTACCCACTTTTCTGGTTATGTGGTTACTTACTAGTTGATCGCGTGTTTTGTTTTGAGTAATCTCATTTGGCATGATAGGGTGTCACATGATAGGTTGGTATCAGAGCTTTAGGTTCTCTGAGTCTACATGGACATAGGACTTGAGTTTGTGTCTGTTCTTACTTAGTCCAACATATCTTATTATATTTTATGCTTAGGACTTTGGTCTGTGTCTGTTCTTACTTAATACAACATATCTTATTATATCTTATGCTTATGCAGATATGTCTGGAGAACATGAAGAAAAGCTGAGAGTAGTTACGTCCTGCCAGGAGGTGGCACTAAGAGGCAGGCACATGATGAGAGAGTGCCTGAGAAGGGGCCAGAGAAACCTGCGATGACTTAGTTTGGCCCTACAGCCATGGAAAATCTTTGTTTCCAGTCCATGTTCGGACAACTCATGGTGAAGATTCTGCATATTGGATAGAGAGATCGTACCTCAAGCTAGGGAAACCATCCCTAATACAGAATTCTAGGATTTTGGGAAGAAATTTGAGAGGTTGCGACATGTTGGAGCTATTGAATATGCATGTACAATAGACCCAAAGACACAAATATGTGGTTGATAAAGATTGAGAAGGAGTTCAAGATCCTCAATATCCTAGAAGAGGACACGATGAAGCATGTTGTTTACCAATTAAAGGCCAGTGATGGCCACTGGTGGGCCATATAGGAGGAGAAGAGACCATAAGTTGTGATAGGTTGGGAAGAGCTTTGGTGGGAGTTCATGAGACGAAACTTCCCAGAGACATATCTAGACAAGAAGATAGCTCAGTTTAAGAAGATACGTCAGGTTTCAATGCCCAACAATGAGTATGAGGCCAAGTTTATGGAGGTTTTGAGGTTTCATCCTTATATGGAGGCAATAGAGAAGGAGAGGATCCATAAGTTATCTAAGGGTATGGGAATGAGTAAATTATTGAGTTGGATTCATTTAGAGGATGGCCACGTCTGCTTTGGATAATAGAGAGAGGTTCTCTACCTTTATGGAGTTGGTGAGGAGGATTGGGAGGTCTGCAATCGAGAAGTGTGAAGCCAATGCTAAGAAGAGGCCAACTTAGTTTTAGGAGCAATCGTCTCATGGCTTTAATAAGCCATGGTTTTCTTCACCATAGTCAAAATAATGATCCACTTTCTCAGAACAACAATCAAGAGTGCCGTCACAGTGGTACCCAAGTAAAGGAAGTGGCTGCAGTATGATTTCAGGACTTGTCACAAGTGTGGATAAGTAGGGCATACCATGTGGACTTGCCCTATGAAAGATGACAAAGTGACATAGCAACTGGGCCAGAGTCAACAAGGTTCGTAGTAAAAATAGTTTAGTAGTGCTGGTTGTAGAGGACATGATCAAGCATCACATGTAGGATCATTTGGACCAAGTAGCATAGGACATGGATGACAACAAGTGACAACTATATTCTATGCTATGAGTCATCCAAAGGGAGTAGTCAATCCATGGGTCGTGACAGGTCAGATGGAACTTTTTGATTCTAACTTTTCTACTTCTTCTTTCATATCTATTTTGGTTGACCCAGGTGTGACACACTCTTCTATCACTAGTGAGGTGATAAGTAGATGTTATCTTCCTTTTTGTAATAGATCTGATAGTCATCTGCTAGAAACCCCTCTTGTTGGTTCCACTGAGTTGTTGGAGGTGTGTCCATCTTGCATTCTTTCTTTTTTGGTACACAACATTCAAGTGGATCTTATGCAACTTGACATGCATGGATTCGATGTGATCCTAGGTATGGATACCTTAAAGAAGTATAAGGTTGTTTTGGACTGTAGTTCTAAGGTGGCGACAGTCCATGATGGAGATGTTTCTTGATTCTTCCAAGGAGATAGGAAGATTCTTCCAACATGTTTGGTGTTGGCTATGAAAATGGAGAGGTTGATGAGATAAGGGTGTGGGGCTTTGTTGGCACATGTTGTGGATACTAAGAGGAGCCTTAGTATCCAAGATGTACCTATAGTGTGAGAGTTTGAAGATTTCTTTACCAAGGAGTTTCTTGGTGTTCCCCCACCTAAAGAGATTGATTTTAAGATCAATCTTGTTCCTGCAACACAACCCATAATGCAATCACCTCTCAGGATGACACTAGAAGAGATGCAAGAGTTGAAGAAGTAGTTTCAAGAGTTTGTAGAGAAGGGTTTCATTAGGTTTATTTCTTCCCCTTGGGGTGATCCCGTGTTGGTTGTTAAGAATAAAGTGGTTCGATGAGATTATGTCTAGAGTACCAGCAGCTAAACTAGGTCACAATAAAGAACAAGTACCCATTTCCAAGGATAGATGATCTGTTGGATTAGATGAGGGTTTCTAGCATGTTCTCAAAGATTTATCTAAGGTCAAGATATCACCAGTTAAGGATCAAGGTGGATGGCATACATATTACAACTTTCAGGACTAGGTATGGTCACAATGAGTTCCTAGTTATGTCATTTGGGTTAACCAATGTGCCGACAACTTTTATGGATCTAATGAATAGAGTGTTCAAACCATGTCTTGATTAGCCTGTAGTTGTGTTCATAGATGATATCTTGATACACTACATGGATAGTCACCAACATGAGCAACACCTTCGCTAGGCATTGACATTGTTGAGGCATCACATGTTGTATGCCAAGCTCAGTAAGTGTGAGTTCTAGTTGACTGAAGTGTCTTTTCTGGGTCATGTTATATCTACTAAGGGTGTTGTGTAGACCCTAAAAAGGTAGATTCTATTCTAGAATGCAAACAACATAAGACACCAACATAGGTTTGAGGCTTCCTAGGTTTGGAAAGTTACTATGGGAGATTCATAAAGAATTTCAGTGTTGTAGCATTACCCCAAACCAAGTTGACTAGGAAAGGTCTTCCTTTTGTCTGGGATAATAGATGTCGGTGTTGTTTTCACCTATTGAAGGATAAGTTGACTAGTTCTCCAGTATTGGTCCTACTAGATCAAGGGAAAGGCTACATTGTCTTTTTTGATGCTTTGAAGAATAGCTTGGGATGTGTGTTGATGTAGGACAAGAACATGATTTCCTTTGCTTTGCAATTGCTTAATAAATATGAGGAAAACTATGCGACACATGATATGGAGTTAGCAATAGTGGTTCATACTTTGAATATTTGGAGGCACTATCTATATGGAGAGCTGTTAGATCTTCACCGACCACAAGGACCTTTAGTATATTTTCTCAAAGAAAGAGTTGAACATGCAACAAAGAATATGGATGGAGCTGATAAAGGACTATGACTGCATGATAGACTACCATCCGGGGAAGGAAAAAGTGGTGGTTGATGTGTCAAGAAGGAAGTTGTCTTTTTTGTCATCTACATACAAGGTACAACTACACTCCATGGTGTGCCATAAGAGGGACATGTTGGCATCACTTTTCTAGATGAATGTATAATTGATGGTTTCTCTATTGGTAGGCTTGTTAGCACAATTATAGGTGAAGTAGAAGTTGATGTAGCAAATTAGATATGCGTAGAAGAATGATACCATGATACAAAATATTAGGTAAAAGTTTGCAGCAAGAAGTATGATGGATTTCATGAGTCAGAGGATGGGACATAGAGGAATGATACCGTGATACAAAATATTAGGTGAAAGTTTGCAGCAAGAAGTATGACGGATTTCATGAGTCAGAGGATGGGACAAGTTTCTTTCATAACATGACAATGGTTCCGGATGTTGAGGGCTTGAGGAAGATGGTGATTGAGGAAGCTCATTCCTCAATGTATGTGATGTACCCCAGCAGTACCTAGATGTACCATAACCTGAAGGATCTATATTGGTGGCTAGGTTTGAAGAGTGATGTAGTAGAGTTTGTTTCTAAGTGTCCAATTTGTTAGTAGGTCAAGGTAGAACATTAGAAGCTGCAAGGATGATACAATATTTGTCGATACTATAGTGGAAATGAGATCATATCACCATGGACTTTATGGTTGGTCTTCTTAGGATAGCCAAAGGTCATGATTCCATTTGGTTCATAGTTGACCAAGTCAGCTCACTACTTGCCAGTCAAGACGATGTCAGCGGAGAAGTTGGCACAAATGTATGTTTATGAGATAGTCCATTGCATGATATTCTAGTTACCATAATATCTGATAGAGGTCCCCAATTAACGACTCATTTTTGGGAACACATGCATGCAACTATCCGGAAACAACTAAGGTTCAATACCACTTTCCACTCACATATAGATGGTCAGTAAGAGAGGACCATACAGACATTGGAGGATCTATTGAGGGCATGTGTCTTGTAGTTTCTTGGCAGTTGGGATGTGCATATGAGTTTCATAGAGTTTGCCTACAACAACCGTTATTAGAGGAGTATAGATATGGCAACATATGAAGCATTGCATAGGAGGCATTTTTAGTGACCTATTTGTTGGCATGAGGCAGTTGAGTATCAACTTGTAGGTCCTGAGCTAGTGCAACATACTACATAGAAGATCAAGGTGATAAAACAATAGTTGAAGGTAGCCTGGGATAGACAATAGTCTTATGCTGATAGTCATCTGCAGACCACTTGAGTTCCGAGTTGGAGACTGGGTGTACCTTAAGGTTTCCCCTTGGAAATGTGTGCCGAGGTTTGTTAAGAAGGGTAAGTTGGCTCCTAGGTATATGTGACCATACCCTATCTTGGCACATGTTGGAAAGGTGGCTTACAAGTCAGAGATATAGCCAGAGTTGCACATGTTGCACAATGTCTTCCATCTCTCCATGTTGAGGAAGTGTCGCCTTGGTATAGAGATAATTTCCATGTCTCCATTAACACCATGTTGTACCATGTGATGATGTGATAAACTATATCTTGACATCTCCCATTTCATGTACAACATTGGTTCTGGGATGCCGATAGGCTCCCTGTACATAGGTTCAATCCAGATCCAGTTCCATCCATGCCAATTTTATTCCACCTACTGCCCGTGTTGCAATCAAATAGACCGAGAAGAGAAGGAAAATGGAGTGAGAGAGACTGTCTGATCTGTCTTGGCATCTCCCATTTCATGTACAGATCTGCCCCGACTCAACATAGAAGACTTCTTGATATTCACCGAGCTGCGACTACCTTCTACATCGTGCTCGTGGTAGATTTCTCTCTCTTTCTTATTCTTCTTGTTTCTCGCATCATGAGCGAGTATTCCACTTTCGCTGGGGTGTAGGGACTAGCCCCGCTGCCCATGAAATCATGTTCTTTTGTTAAACTTTCCATGGCAATGTATATAACTCTCCATTTCATTGTTAATCATTATGTTCATAGTTAGATTAACTGCTTGATCTCATCTTTGTTCCTCCTATGTTGTGAGAAATTCTATATGTAGGATTGAATGTCATTTAACTGGTAGACTCCTTGACGAGAACTTCTGATAGGATTCCTTGAGGTCATAAGTGTATGATCCGTTAAGGGATGATCCATCTAGCCTACGGTGATGCTTCTATGCACCTATCCTCGTAGAGGGTTCGCAACCTTAGTTGGATGTTGTATCTTCTTAGTTAATCATCGATGATTGCTTATAGATTAATCGCCTACTTGCTTAATGATCCGAGTGGTTGACTCCTTGATGAGAACTTCTGATAGGATTCCTTGAGGTCGTAAGTGTATGATCCGTTAGGGGACGAGCCATCTAGCCTACAGTGACACTTCTGTGAACCTATCGTCATGGATGTCTCACAACCTTAATTGGATTTTGTATCTTCGGAGCCGTGAGTGCGTGACCCGGATGGCGATGAGAAATCTGATGCCTAAGGTGATGTCCACGTGAACCTATCCTCACGGAGGGTTTGTAGCAGCTCCATTTGGAAAGTTATATCTTGCCTGGATATGTGTGATTGAATGTGTTTGCATGTGTAGTGGTGGTGAAACCCAGTACCATCCCAACGATTACACATCATTGATCTAAATCCAATTTTAATTTAGCTTTTACTTCCTTGCAATTAGTTTAATTAACCACAATCCAACCAATCATTCTAAATATTAGTTTTACTTGAGCTAATTTCGACTGACAAAGATTCTTAAAAATGTTGTCCTTTGGGTTTGATCCTTAACTATACTGCGATAAGAATCGTCCGCTTGCCGGTGGTATTATTGCACTTTGGTTTTGGTAAAAACTTGGGGATTTCAACCCCGAGTGAGTTTGTTAGTGCGATAAAATCCCACGTCAAATTCTGGCGCCGTTGCGGGGAACAACAAAATTAGTTAGTCAAACACAGTTCTTTTAACGCTAATCTAGGATTTTGTTTTTCTTTTGATACAATCAATCATCTACTTGACTTTGACTCTACTTTTTGGATCTCATTTTCAAAATCCTTTCATTTTTAGGTACTTCAGAAGGATTAGTGCATGCACTATTTGAACAGTCCCAGACTCACCGCCAGCTTTGATCCAGAGATTGGCAGAACCTTCCATTGACAAAATAGAGAGAACCAAGCAAGAATGGCTCAAGAGGATAAGATAGCTCGAAGGGTGGCTCAAGCCCTTAATGCACATAGAGAAAGATTCATGCAAGAACCTAGAGTTGTGGTTCAAGAAGAAATTCAAGCAGCGCAGACAGCAACACAAGTAGCTGAACTACTAAAATATCTTAGAGAAGTCTCTATCCTGAAAGCTGCAAATGTTCATCATCCAGTACAACCTCCTCCCATCAATGCTGCCAATTTTGAGATTAGGGTACATTGGATCACATTGCTTCAAAAAAGCCCATTCTATGGTAAATAAGGAGAGGATAGTCAAGAACATCTTTTGAGGTTTATTGATCTATGTGCCATGACAAAGAAAAATGGAGTATCCAATGATGCCATTCGACTCCATCTCTTCAAGTATTCACTTGCTGATAGAGCAATAATCTGGTATAATTCATTATAAAGTGAATCCATCACCACTTGAGAACAACTCCAAAATGTTTTTTGGAAAACTTTTACCCCCTTCTCTCACCTATGAAATTAGGGGACAGATAATAAATTTCACTCAAGTCCCTGGAGAAACCCTCACAGAAGCATGGGATAGATACAAAGATCTTCTACGCAAGTGTCCACACCATGGAATTCCTAAGAATCAACTCATCAAAATTTTCTATAGGGGTGTGAACGATGATATAAAAAGGTTCTTAGATTCCTCATCTGGAGGAAACTTCATGCGTCAAATTTATGACAGCGCATGGAGAGTCGTCACCCTTGGAGCTAAAAATCAAGCAAACTGGGGTAGATTTGTAGGTAAAGAAGTATTGAAAGTAGATATGGCTCAAGCTAATCATGAGTTCAAGTCTATCGCTGAAACCCTCAAACTCTTAGTTGCAAAGTAATACCATATTGAATCATCCCTTGCTGCATTTGGAAGAAGATGTTCACCCACTCAACAAAAAGAATAAACTGAGTCTACTTCTCTGTTCTGTGAAGCATGTAAGGACACAAACCATTCAACCTTGGCATGCAATGTTCTTTACGACGTTGTCCTAAACAATGTATGTGGTCAAGGATATAATAGTCAAATGGAAAATCTTAATGATGTTAATGCCATCCCTGGTCAAGGTTATTACAATCCGAATCAGAATAAGAATCATCCAGGTTTTCAATATGGAAACCCCTCTGGAGCAGTGAACTCACATCAATTTGGTTTGAACAACCAACCACGAGGCCCACCAGGATTTTAGTATAATCAACAACAGAATTTTGGAAATCTAGGTAATTTCAAGGGAAACATTCAGAATCGGAACTTCAATAACTATCAAAATAGTTCTCAGTACCAAAATCTTAATCAGCCTCAAGGACAACAAGTTGTTCCCTTCTCACCTGATGACAAATTGACAACCATTGAGAAGATGTTACAGTCACAACAGAATATGATAGATAACCAACAAACTTTGATAGCTAACCAACAAGCACATCAGAAAGCTATTGAATCTCAACTAGCTCAACTTGCCGCTAGCATAAAGACACCTGTTGGAGCATTTGCAGGCCAGCCCGAGAATAATCCTAAGCACCCAAAAAAATTGAAGGCTGTCACAACCAGGTCAGACAAGGATTATTCTGATCCTCTTGTCAAGACACCTCTGGTTATTACAAATGAGGATTAGCCTATGATCATTCACGACTCAACAACACCGGAATCTCAACAGAAAGAACCAATTGATAAGACAGATAAGGAAACTCATGAGAAGCAAATTGAGGAAGAAACTGAAACACTAGAACCTGATATCCCTATATACAAACCTCGTATTCCTTTCCCTACTCATTTAAGGCAAACCAAGCTTGATACTCGATTTACCAAGTTTAAAGAAGCTATGAAGAAACTTCATGTTGACATACCCTTTTTGGATGCGCTGGCTGAGATACCAGCTTGGACAAAGTACTTAATGTCACTCCTGACCAGGAAATATATAACGGAAGAATATGAGATAGTCAAGTTAGCTAAAACCACTTCGAATATCATTTAGAATAAGATGTCAAAGAAGCAGAAAGATCCAATATCTTTTGGGATTTCCTGCCATATTGGTGATTCTTCATGCAAGAAAGGACTGGCGGATCTTGGTGATAGCATCTCCATCATGCCACTTAGCCTTTACAAAAGGCTAGGGTTTGTTGAACTTCTTCCAACTGGCATGACCATATAACTCACAGACAATTCGATAAAACGCCTGTTAGGAATTATTGAGGATGTACCTGTCAAGGTAGGAAAAGATTCCTATGTTCTGTGTGACTTTGTCATCATGGACATAAAAGAGGACGCCAGATATCCTCTCATCTTTGGACGTCTGTTCCTCGCCACCGCAAGAGTTCTAATTGACGTTGAAGCAGAAACCTTATTGCTTAGATTAGGGAAGGAAACACTCGAATTTAAAGTTTTTTAAAGCATGAGAAGACCAAGTATGCAAGAAGAAGTCAATCTGATAGATTGCATAGAGAAGATGTCACTTCTGACTCAAGTGAATCATGAATCAGACAATCCATTAGAAGTCGCTCTAACGGATCCATAAGTTGATGAACCTATTGATGAACAAGTAAAGGATTGCATCGAATCCCTCGACTCTACAAAAGAAGATGTTGAAGCCACGTGTGAAGAACTCAAAGCTGTGGAAGCTACTGGAGAAACATGCAAAAAAACAAAAAATCCAGATGTGAAGCCCTTGCCTGAGGGACTGAAGTATGTGTTTTTGGATGACCTCAAGGTTTGTCCAGTAATAATAAATTCTGATCTTACAGCCGAACAAGAAGATAAACTCCTGAATGAATTGAAGGAGAGGAAGAAAGCGATTGGCTACAAAATGAATGACCTCACTGAGGTTAGTCAAGCATTGTGTATGCACAGGATCCCTATGATGGAAGATCACAAGACAACCATTGAACATCAACAAAAACTGAATCCAAATATGAAGGAGGTAGTCCGTAAAGAGGTCATTAAACTGCTCACTGCTGGAATTATCTTTCCAATATCAGACTCACCATGGGTGAGCCCAGTGCATGTAGTCCTGAAGAAAGGTGGAACAACTGTAATATGAAATGAAAATGATGAACTCATCCCCACCTGTATAGTCATAGGGTGGAGGATGTGCATTGACTATAAGAAGTTGAACAAGGCAACTTGAAAGGATCACTTTCCAATGCCTTTTCTTGATCAAGTATTAGAGCGGCTGGCTCATCAAGAATACTTCTGTTATCTCGATGGTTACTTTGGATTCTACCAAATACCTATACATCCAGATGACCAATAGAAAACCACTTTCACCTACCCATTCAGAACATATGAATTTAGAAGAATGCCATTCGGCCTTTACAATGCACCTGCAACTTTCCAGCGTTGCATGGCTGCCATATTTTCCGGTCTCACTGAAACCATTATGGAAGTTTTCATGGATGATTTTTCTGTATACGGAGATTCATTTGATTCATGTCTAAAACACCTCTCCCTGGTCCTCAAACGATGTGAAGAAGCACATCTTGTGCTGAATTGGGAGAAGTGTCATTTCATGGTAAAGGAAGGCTTTGTCCTAGGCCATAGGGTCAGTTTTCGAGGTATTAAAGTAGATAAGTCCAAGATTGAAGTGATTTCCAAGCTCTCTGTCCCTATCAATGTATAGGAAGTTCAAACATTCCTAGGTCATGCAGGATTCTATAGATGGTTTATAAAGAACTTCTCAAAAATAACCAAGCCAATGACAAATTTGTTACTAAAGGATGCTGAATTTGATTTTGACGAAGAATGTGTTAAAAGCTTCAACACACTGAAGCATGCCCTTACAACCACACCCATCATTAGAGCTCCATATTGGGACTACCCATTTGAAATCATGTATAATGCAAGTGATTTTGCTGTAGGTCCTGTCTTGGGCCAATATATAGAAAAGAAACATTATGTGATCTATTATGCATCAAAGACTCTCGATGAAGCTTAGAGGAATTACGCCACTACTAAGAAAGAACTTCTGGAAGTCGTGTATGCCTTCAACAAGTTTAGATCTTACCTAATTGGTTCAAAGGTCATTGTCTACACAGATCACGTTGCCATTTGTTACCTTCTGGCAAAGAAAGATGCAAAACCTAGGCTAATTAGATGGATTCTCCTATTGCAAGAATTTGATTTGGAAATAAGAGATAAAAAGGTTATAGAAAATGTGGTAGCAGATCACCTCATTTGCATCCACACTCTGGAGACTGAGAAGATTCTGATTAATGATTCCCTTCCAGATGATCAACTAATGAAGGTCTCAGAAGCTATACCGTGGTACTCAAATTTTGTGAACTACCTTTCTGCTGGGGTTATCCATCCTCAATGCACCAGAAACACACTGAAGAAATTTATGCATGATGTGAAACAGTACTACTGGGATGAGCCGTACCTTTTCAAACTATGTGCTGATGGTCAATATAGACGATGTATCGCTGAAGAAGAAGCTCAACTTATTTTGAAACAATGTCACTCAGGACTAGTGGGAGGACATATGAGCTCTAAAAAGACTGCCTTGAAGGTTTTGCAATGTGGATTCTTCTGGCCAACCATATCCAAAGATTCCTACAACTTTGTCCTATCATGTGACAAATGTCAAAGATCTGGCAATATAACAAAGAAAGATGAGATGCCGCTTAATCTATGGCAAGAAGTAGAGATATTCGATGTTTGGGGGGTGGACTACATGGGTCCATTCCCACCTTCTCATGGATTTTCATACATCCTAGTGGCAGTGGACTACACCTCAAAATGGGTTGAAGCCATACCAACCGTCACTAGTGATTCCAAACCAATCATCAAGTTATTCAAGGATATTATTTTTCCCCATTTTGGTGTCCCATGCATAGTGATATCTGACAGAGGTACCCATTTTCTCAAAAGAAGCTTTGAAGCATTGCTGAGAAAGTATGGTGTAACTCACAAGGTAGCCTCACCCTACCATCCACAAACAAGTGGACAGGTGGAGGTTTCTAATCATCAACTCAAGGGCATCTTGGAAAAGATAGTAGGTGGCAATCAGAAAGATTGGTCATTAAAAATCAACGACACATTGTGGGCCTACCGTACTGCTTTCAAGACTCCTCTGGGAACCACACAATTTCGGTTGATCTATGGAAAGTCATGCCACCTGCTAGTAGAACTGGAACACAAAGCATGGTGGGCAATAAAACAACTGGATTTTGATATGAAGAAGGCAGGCGAAGCCAGGATCTTACAACTCTAGGAGTTGGATGAACTCCGGATGACAACTTATGAGAATGCACGAATCTACAAAGAATGCACAAAACTTTGGCATGATGGTCATTTGAAAAGAAAAGACATACAAATGGATGACCAAGTTTTTTTATTCAACTCAAGACTAAGGTTATTCCCAGGAAAACTCCGTTCCCATTGGACTGGACCATATATTGTTAAGAGCATCTACCCGCATGGTGCTTTCGTCCTATGGAGTGAAAAGTTAGATAATATTGTGGCTAATGGCCAATGTTTGGAAAGATATTTCACCACAGCTGACATGGGCATCAACACATCACTGGATCTCTCCAAACTAGATTACCCACCGTAAAGTTGAAGGAGCTCAAGTCGAGCCATCGACGCAAAACAAAGGCGCTTGTCGGGAGGCAACCCGCTCAATAAACTTGTTTTACCTTTCATTTGAAATTAGAATGTTTCTTTAATTTTGTTTTTTTTAATAATTTTGCACTAAATAAAAATTGCATCGCGAGATGCTATTTTGAGTTCTGAATGACCTTTTTGTTTGAAATTTTCATATGGAGGAAACACACTAATTGGAACGCAACCACATCTAGTGGTCCAAATGGCATGAACTTTCCCCTCCATCTTGGATTTAGAGTTTGCTCGGGACGAGCAAATTTCGAAGTTCTGGGTGGAGGGTGGGTGGTACGTATCTTACTTTCTACCTTCACCCATATAAATCAAACTTAAGATTTCATCGTCGCATTTTTGACCTAAAATTTCAAATAAAATCTTCAAAATTTACAAATAAAAAAGTTTCCAAAATAAATTTGAATAGTGACTGATGAAGTTTTGACATGTTCGTTTCAATCTTTTGCATTTTGAGTCACTATACATTCCTTATTCGAAGTAGATCCTCAATAGGACCTTCTTCTGAAAACTAGCCTTTTGATTGAAATCATTTTGTGAAGCTTATGAATCCTAACATCATGATACTTATGCAAAAATGACAAGTGTCTGTCAAACTGATAGGTATGAAACACATCATGCTTCCTAACTGACTAGTGGAACAATAACATGGAATCCCCATCGGATCCGCATCAAGCCTTTATTTGAGCAGAGTACGATAAAGAGAACGACTCGATGCATAGAATTGTAAATCAAGTTGCATTCTGATCTAAACTCTCTTCTACACTTCTTCTATCATCTTCGTACACCTCCATCCATAAAAAAAGAGAGACAAACATAGCCAAAATAGTGCAAAACCCTAAGTTCGGGGTGGCACGCCAGTTCCCTCTATATCCACTTCTTTGATACCCCTCGCAAATTAATAGGGGCGTACCACCAAAAATGCAATCTCGAGTCGAATAGAGGAGAGATTTGCACACAAAAAGATGCCAAAGAACACACAAAAAGAAATACAATCTCAAGTCAAATAGAGGAGTGATTCGCACAAAAATGCAATAAATGAAATCGCCAAAATAACAAAAACCTCGAGTCGAATAGAGGAGAGATTTACTTCTTCCTTCCATACCACCCTTCACTCCCTTTTCTACCTATAGGAACAATAAAAGCCTCCACTACCCTAAAATACACCAGTGTCAGATCATATGCACACTTGTTGTTATGCAGGTATCTCTGGACTCTTACAAAACTCTTTGACATGCTTGTTGTTGGAAAAAGTGCGGAGGAAGTAATATTGGAAAGTGAACTCAGGAACGAAGATATGGTAAGATGTGTTCAGTGGTCTCAGGAGGTTGAGATACCGAGTCGTACTAAGCAGAAGGAAAACAACCGTAATGTGAAGATGAAGCTATCACACACATTGAAAATATTCATTTGGCGAATGTTTCAAATTTTGCGTTACTTGAGGACGAGCAACATTTAAGTTCGGGGTATTTTGATGAATGCATATTCATTAGGAATTTCAATTATCATTTTGGGACAAATTCAACTCAATATATTCAATTTCTTTTGCTAAATAACAAAATGTGCAAAATTACTTAATTGATCCAATTATCATGATTCTAATTGAATTTATGTTGATTTGATGTAGGTCTTGACTAGGTTAAACAATCGACCCTTTTTGAGTGGGACTCACCTTTCTCATCTTGGGTTTCAACCATTCAATCTCATCAAACGGTCTCACCAAACTATCTTGACGAAATGGTTTCATACATTAGGTCTCAAGACTGAATGGACAATTCCATTTCAAGACCGTTTAGCTATGAGGGATCAAGCAACACATTCAAGACTGTCTGCAGTAGCTTGTCTGAGAAACCGTTTGGACGTTTGCATGAATTCAAGACCATGAAGCAGAGTCTAGGCCACGACTGGGCACGTCATCTCCTACCTCCTGCAACCCTGGTCCCTGCTGCCGTCATCGCCCTCGCCTTCTGCCTCGACCCAACAACACTCCACCTCAGACCATTTGGCCATTGACAACCCAAACCGAATGGAAGCTGGGTTTCAAACCGGTTGCATGAAAATAATATGAAGACCGTTTGCTACAAATGTGAAGACTGAATGAGCATCATGTAAAGACCGATTGCTCGAGACTGTTTGAACTTGGGACTGTGCAGACAATCAAGATCGCTCAACCTAAGACCGTTTGGTGCCATTCGGTCCCAAGACCGTTAGGTCACTCATTTCCAAGATCATTTGGCCGTTCGATCTATCTACAAGACCGTTTGAAGATAGATTTCCAAGACTATTTGGATGTCAAACGGTCTCCAAGACCGGTTGCTCCAAACCGTTTGGAGTAGGTTCATGCAGAAAATGTGAAGACCCCATCCAAGCCTTTAAATAGGACCGCAAGGGTCCTCATTTGGCATCAGTTCCAGGATGCCGACAGACTACTTGTACACAGGTCTGATCCAGATCCAGTTCCATCCACGCCAGTTTCATTCCACCTACTTCCCATGTTGCAATCAAGGAGACTGAGAAGAGAAGGAAGATAGAGCGAGAGATACTATCCGACCTGTATTGGCATCTCCCGTTTCACATCTAGATCTGCTCCGACTCGACGTAGAAGACCGCATCATCTTCACCGAGCTGCGACTATCTCCTACACCGTGCTCATGGTAGATTTCTCTCTTTTTCTTATTCTTCTTGTTTCTCGCATCATGTGCGAGTAGTCCACTTTCGCTGGGGTGCGGGGACTAGCCCCGCTGCCCATGCAATCATGTTCTTTTGTTAAACTTTCCATGGCAATGTATATAACTCTCCATTTCATTGTTAGTCATTATGTTCATAGTTAGATTAACCGCTCACTCTCATCTTTGTTCCTCCTATGTTGTGAGAAATTCTATATGTAGGATTGAATGTCGTTTAACTGGTAGACTCCTCGATGAGAACTTCCGATAGGATTCCTTGAGGTCGTAAGTGTATGATCCATTAGGGGACGAGCCATCTAGCCTACGGTGACTCTTCTGTGTGCCTATCCTCGCGGAGGGTTCACAACCTTAGTTGGATGTTGTATCTTCTTAGTTAATCATCGATGATTGCTTGTAGATTAATCGCATGCTTGCTTAACGATCCACGCAGTTGACTCCTTGACGAGAACTTGTGATAGGATTCCTTGAGGTCGTAAGTGTATGATCTGTTAGGGGATGAGCCATCTAGCCTACGGTAACACTTCTGTGTGCCTATCCTCGCGGAGGGCTCACAACCTTAGTTGGATTTTGTATCTTCGGAGCCGTGAGTGCGTGACCCAGATGACGATGAGAAATCTGATGCCTAAGGTGATGTCCACGTGAACCTATCCTCACAGAGGGTTCGCAACAGCTCCATTTGGAAAGTTATATCTTGCATGGATATGTGTGATTGAATGTGTTGGTGGTGAAACGTGGTACCATCCCAGTGATTCCACATCATTGATCTAAATTCAATTTTAATTCAGCTTTTACTTCCTTGCAATTAGTTTAATTAACCACAAATCAACCAATCGTTCTAAATATTAGTTTTACTTGAGCTAGATTCAGCTGACAAAGATTCTTAAAAATGTTGTCCTTTGGGTTCGATCCTTAACTATACTGCGATAAGACTCGTCCGCTTGCGGGTGGTATTATTGCACTTTGGTTTTGCTAAAAAATCAGGGATTTCAACCCCGAGTGAGTTTGTTAGTGTGATAAAATCCCACGTCATTCACACCCTTAAGGGTCTCTCTTAGTTGCATTCTTCCAATAGTTGTGCACCTGGTGGAATTTCCAACCATAAGTGTCCCTCCTAATACTTGCTTAACGGATACAATCCCAATGTTCATTGTGATTTTGATAAAAAAGAGACACAAAATAGACTCATGTCTGGAACCAAGCACAACATTAAAAACCTTATCTAGTTCGGGTTGAACAAGGTGGGCATCCATAAAGAAGTCACTCCTGAGCATGTGGTGAAAGAGCCATATATAATCACAAAATTGATAGAGACTCCACTCGAGTCGGAGTTTTTCCAAAGAGAACTAAGACACACACTTTTCATGAGCCCCAAAGCATCACAAAATCATGAATGATCTATTTAATTATTTTTACTTTTAAGAATAATGAACATGAAAAAAAATCAAAATTTTAAAATAAGAAAAACTTAAAATTAGAATAAAAAAATCAAAATCAAATTGACTATAAAAATGAAATAAGAATAGATTTAGAAAATTCACTTCATTTACTTAATGCTCTATTGTGTCTTCTGTGGACCCTAAAGAAATAGAACACTGGAACCAATGAAACTATGATGGAAGGATTATTTCCGTTATCATGAGGCCCAAATGGTTCACAACCTGATGTCATCCATAAACTATCAATGAAATCATCTAAAGCTAAAATTACAAGATGCCATTACATCTCAAACTCAATAAATGCCCTCTTCTAGATCTTCTTAAATTGAGCACCTCAAAAGGCAAGTTGGAATAGATCCACAAAGTCTGGATATCCTAAAAACAAAGTTAGGGGTCATTTCCTACATGAAACGTAAGGTTTAAACATGATAACAACCATGTTCTTGGGGAACAACAAAGATAGGTGGACTAGAGCATAAGGAGATTTGGATACCTTGGGGCATTGTTCACCTCTCATCATATCCTATGATGATCTAGCCTGGGGACCACAATTGGGGAACATTGGCTAGTAAACTCTCCTTACTCAAAAAGTTGAGTTCCACCCTTAGTCTCTAAGCATCAATGTATATACCGTCAACAGATTAAGTAAATATGCATTAATTTTGAAGCCATAATGGCACCCAAACTTGGACATATGCTTATGGTTAAATGCCTATGTAAATAGGTGTCAAGGATAGAGCCCATGGGGTGTCTTTGACACCTGGCGCCTTAACCCAACTGGGTAAGGAGTTTCCACTTGAATATTCATGACATGGCATGATTAACCTAAAAAGCATGACATACAAGACAAGTGGAACATAAAAACACTCTTTTAAGAGTCAAAATCTCTCATCCTAAGGTCCTGATCATTAATGTCCAAGTAATTAAATGAAAAATACTAAAGAGATGAATCATTAAGTCCAAAAGAAACCTAACAATGTGCTTACATTCTTGTCATAAACTGCAAACACCAAGAAGTTTCGAAAATAGGGCCCACATGGGTCTCTCTAAAACCTCATGCCTTATCCTAAATGGGTAGAAAATTGCCGCTTGAGTGCTCACTACATGGCACAACTTTAGTCACACAAACATGAAATCAAGAACCAGTGGAGCATCAAATATGCGTAAATGAATCTTCCCCTTGTGGTACATCTATATGTGTTCATCTTGAGGGAAGAACCAACCTATTAATAGAAAAATTTGGGCAAGGTTAACATGCCTGGGGTCTCAAATTACCTTCAACTCCAATACTGAAAATTGGACAATAGGGTGGGGCATAGTTGTTGTTCTCCATTAGATAAGCTAAACTAACTACATGACCACCCTTCACATGTCATGACTAGCCTCCTAACTAACATGTGTTACCACCAACTCACCAAAGGGGTCTAAGTCCAAAAACCTGAATGTTGATCAACAGTCTAAGTTGATAAAAAAAACAAAGAACCCCCTTTAAGGGCCAGATCCTAATAACTGCCATGGTAAATAACAACATAATAAGTCATACACTATGGTATGGAAAAATCAAAAGATGAATAAAAATTAATTCAAAATAACTTCTTGCTGACTAGCATGATCATATTAATGTCAAAAGAATAATTCATTTTTTTGATACAAATCAAAAAGGAAAAATGATGTACCATAACTGAAATGATGATAATCCCTTGCCTCGAAAAAGATGAATGGAAAAAGGAAATCTCATATCATAGTGTCCCACTCCATGTCCATTCAGAGATCATTTCAACATCAAGAATGTCTCCTTCAACAACATGACACATATCCACCAATAGAGTCCGTTAGGGAATTGTTGGGAGAGTTATAAGTAGAAAAATAGGATGAGTTGTTCAGTAGAGAGATAGTGTTTAACTTGAATCTTGATGCAGAAATTCTTGTATACATCTTTATTAAATAGTCCAACAAGGCACATCATCTCCTGAGATACTTAAAACCTTACCCACATTCTGAGACAAATTTATAACCCATGAACATGGGTTACCCACTTATCAATTAATGTGGCCTTACATGGCATTCTCTCTAGACAATAGATACTGAATCAATAAATGAAACTTTGTGTAAAGACCATTATAAGGGCAACTCACCTATGATCAACTCATGTCACCTCAAAACACTTTACTCACAATAGAGATAGCGTGATAAAACATTAACTTATGACAACCATGTAGGGAAATATGACATCAGATATGGCAGTGGATTTTTTATTGCTATATTCCCTTTAGATAGTAGATTGTATCAACAAGTATTAACTGTGAATGAGGGTTGCACGCTTTATACCTAGTTCTGGAGCAAGTCTACCAACTATCGCCTGATGCAACACACTTCTTTTGTCAAGTCCCATCTAGATGACTATCACAACGACCTCCTAGTTGATCTACACAAATTACAGTTGATTGTGTCCTCCTACAGGGTGGAAAGGTCTCCTCACCTTTGTAGTAGTCGACACGGACCACCAGGAACTCCCATTATTATGTATGAATGGACAAGATGGAGTTGTCCCTTCTAATCAATGTGCTATAATTGACTTGCTCTCCCTTCTTGTTTCTCCCTTGTTGTCCCTACCTTTGATGGGTAGGACTTGCCCCCATTCTCATGTTACCACAACAATGAGCAGACAACAATTTTCAAAGCTTATTGTTGTGTCTCTTAAAAGCCTCAACTGCTCCTCTATTTATTGGAGGGTCAGGATCGAGATTTCTAGATCGATCGGGAGTCGAAGAAATGAAATCTCATGAATTTTCTAGAACTTGCAAACCATGAATTGGTTGGTTGACATCTGAACCGATCAGTTCAGATGTGATTCGATCATTTCAACCCTTGAATCTTTTAGTTCACCATGTTTCCAATTTCCAACTGTATTGGCTCTTAATATGCAATTAATGCACAACATGACGTCAAAATCAATCCTTGATCCAATCTAATTGATCAACCAAATAGTCAGTTCACAATCTAAAGCAATCAATTCAAACATCTGAGTCGATAACGGTTCACTTTCTATACTGGTCATTTCAGAGTCCTGATAGCCAATCTTGTTAAAATTGAATACCTAACACTTTAGTAATCAAGTTTAAACCATATTCATGAGTAAACTCCTATTCTAGGTGTATCATGTGTTTTTGACCCTATAGGTCCCAAGTTACGTTAGCAGTGAATGTTTATAACTCATTTATGACATGAAAAGTAATGAGTGAAATCTAGCAAGACATAATTGCTACCCAGGTAATCAGAAAGTTTGAGAACAATTTCAACCTACAATTTGTGATTGGTGTTATAGTGATCAAATAGTTACTTTGTCTCTAAAATCCAAATTGAACTTGAGGCATGGAATTGTCATCCTCTTTAATGTTCAATCCATTTTCCTTGAACTAGAGAAGACTGTCTAAGATACATGTAAGCTCAATATCATATATTGACTCACACCAACATACTCAGTCTCACTTATCAAGTGGCCAGGATATCAAATTATTATAGGAGGGACGAATCCCATCTACATCACTCACAATCATTCTCCATGTTCCACAATATATCTGAGCATCACCTTATTGACATCCATTATTCAAGGTCATGTTGGATGATGTCAAAGTACATTGAATGACATGTGATGAGTGTAGTGATTTTAGGTCTAAGAACCACCATCACGACCATCACTATGAGAGATGATTCTGAGTACCATTCCCTAGTTTTTGTGCATCACTTTCAAGGTCATTCTATCCGATACACTATCTTCTAACAAGTACCTATGTGTTTTGTTTTATATCACGTGTCATGACTAATGAGAGTCTATCATCAACCAAAACACACTCTAGTCTTATGTGTTATTTCTTTCTATCAGGTTCCATAATAAAAATTGACTAGGGACATAAAAAGAATTTAAGTACTCTTAACATCTATATGATGTTATTGTTCACGTCCTCAACCTGAAGACGTATGTCATTTAGTAATGTCATTCTTTAGACATTTTTTATGTAACTTCATTATCTCATCAGTGAATACAATTGAATGAATGGAAGACCGTGTTTACTATTAATCAAATAATTTACAAGATATGCTATTACAATCATCATAGTATTGGCTCTTTGTGCATACATTTCAATAAACCATAGAGAATATTTAAGTCTCTACCTTCCAAGAAAGATGCACCGACCAACTTTTAGAAGGCCACTAGAGACGTGTTAGAAACATGAAATCAAAGCAACATCAACAAAGAAGACTGAATGATATGCTAGACCTTGATTCCAGATCATTACCATCATCATCCTTTTTGCAATGAGATTCCTTACCTCCTAAACAATTGAAATTGAGGAGTTAAGAAGTCAATACAACTAGACCAATCATTTGATTTTTCTTCCATTCTTTTTTGGGCCTTTGACTATCACCTTAAACTAATCAATCTTCATTTTCCAAATCTATTTTTGGTCCTATACTATGGCATTAACATATAAAAAATCTTTTTGGGTTTTGGACTCTAATCTTAAAATAATACAACATCATTTTTTAAATCTCTTTGGGTCCTATACAATGAAATAAAACTAATCAACTTTACTATCCAATATTTTTTGGGTCCTGGGATATGACCTTAAACTAGACCATGTCTAATATCAAATCTTTTTAAGTTTTGTACCAAGTCCTTAAACTAGACCACAATCCCTATAGTGAAGAATCTCCTCTCTTCTCTTTGGGTCCTAGAATAAGACCTTAAACTATACCAACCAACATTCAAGACATACCCTCAATAGGAACCCTACATTATTAAGACCTACCACAAGTGGGTACCTACCATCTTAAAAGATTTATCTTCGATGAATTCACCTCCCCTTTTGCAAAATCCCTATCATGATTAGGCACTTTTCTTTCCAAATACCTACTCTGAGTAGGCACTCTATTTTCATTCTAAAGTCCTACCTAGAGTAGACACTTGCCATTTTTGAAGTTTTATCCTGACTATGCACTCAACTTTAAAGCCCTACCTTATGTAGACAATCCTCTTCAAAACCCTAACCTAAATAGACACCTCTTGTTTCTAAAATGTATCCAAAATAGGCATCTTGTGTTTTAAAGTCCTATCTTGAGTCAACATCTTACTTTACTTGAACTTTCAATCTTAAGACCCTACCATGAATACACACCTTGTATGTCAAAGCCTTATTCTAGATAGGCATTCAAATTTAAAGCTCTACTCTTTGTAGGCAATACTATTCAAAGACCAATCCTGAGTAGGCACTTTACACTTTTAAAAGCTCTACCTGGGGTAGGCACTTGACATTTTTCAAATCCCTGTCCAAAAAAGCACTTCTTGTATCATAACTCTATCATGAATACACACATATCCTTCTAACCAAAAAGCCCTATGCTCAAGTAGGCACCTACACTTAAGGCCACTATCAATACACACATCACATGTCAAATCCCTATAAAAAATGGGCACTTCATTTCTCAAAGACCATCATTTGGGTAGGCATATACACAATCTATGCCCAAACCAAAACAAGTAGGCACTTCTAATTTAATCTCTTGATCTCCCATGAGGCTTATCTAAAATCCCAGTAATTGGCCCATTCTACTCTAGTTCAAAATCTCTTGATCAAATCTAACCCTAATACATCCATGTTAAATCCCTATCCTGAATATGCATCTCCTCTTCTGAAAGCATTAGCTTGAGTAGACAAACCTTTGTTAAAGTCCTACCTTTAAGTAGGCATCACCTCAAGAGCAAATTCGTATAGGCACTCCCAATAAAGCACTTTCTTGAATATGCATCTCCTCTTACAAAATCCCTATCCTGAATATGCATTTCCTATAGTTTAAGCCTAACATTTAGGTAGGCCCTTACTTTTAAGCCTTATCCTAAATAAGCATCCCTCCTTATCAAAAACCCTACATTCAAGTAGGCATTCCAATCAGATTTCTGTACTTGTACATGTGTCTATGCTAAATCCATATTCCAAATAGACGTACATCGATAAAATCTGATAATATGACAAGTCCTATCTTGGATAGGCATTCTTCATGATCGAGTCCTATCTAAATAGATAACCACATTCAATTCCTATCCCAAACAGACATCTCCTTGAACTCAAGCCCTACATTTAGGTAGGCACACCAAACAAAGTCCTAGAATTGAGTGGGTGCTCCTTGCAAAATTCCTATCAACAGATAGACTCCTTAATCAAATCGCTAGTATAGTAGGCATATCCCACTCCTACCGCACTGAACCATCTTGCATACACAAGATGCTCTAGGGAGAAGACAATAGTTCAATGTAGTCATTGGCGCATGAAGTCCATCTTAGATTCAAAAACTTGTTTAGTGCCCAATGTTATCTATCTTGAGCACTTTCTGGGAAAAGGGAAACTCATTTGGCAGTAAACAAAGAACCATTATAGTCACTATCCACAAAGGATACATTAAATATAGAAATATTTTTGGTGCCCAATCTTATCAACCTTCTTAATTTAAGAGATGCTCTAGGGAGTAGACAATTGTCCAATATGGTCAGTGACTATGAAGGCCACCTTAAATATAAAAACTTGTTTGGTATCCAACCTCATCCATCTTGAGCATTTTTGGGTAACAAGAAACCCTCTACATAGCATATAATTGTCCAATAAAGTTAGTGGATGTGAATGCCATTTTATATCTAGAATTTTTTCTTGTGCCCAACCTTATCAATACTAGAGATGCTCTACGGAGATGACAATTAATTAATATAGTCACTGGCCATGAAGGCCACCTTATATTTAGAAACTTGTCTAGTTCCCAACCTTATTATCTCAAACAATTTTTGGAAAAAATGTGAACATTCTAAGGAACAAATGATTAACCAGTTACAACCACTAGAGGAGAAGTCCACCTAAACCCAAGAGATTTGTCTAGATTCCAACACTTTTAAAGAACCAGAGAAGTTGAGACAATAATTTCAATGGACCTCCAAGAAACTTGGAATATTCAAATGATAGGATGATTCTCTATTGATCCCTACATCTGGTAGGATCTTTCTAATGGTCAGATATGCTTTCATATCCATATTCGTTGGTCGTTTTTTAGGGTTTCAAAAGAGAGCCTTATATCTTCATATATAATCAAACTTGATATCGTGAGAATGAACCATTCCTAGTGGGGATGTAGTTAAAAGAAGGTTGAACAAAACAAGTGAGAACAAGAGGGTTGAGTATCATCACTCGTCAAAACTCTAGGGTATGGATGATAAACTAGTGTAGGAACATGCAATGGAGGCTAACTTATCACTGGATGATAACATGATGCACGATCTTAACTTCTTTTAGTACTATTATCATGGTTGTTATTCTATAGAATTGAAATGCTCTAAGGAACAAATGATTAAACTGAACCTTGACCTTAGATCTTTGTCTTGTGTCCAACCTCATTTATATTGAACACTCATAGAGAACTAAAGTAATGAAGATGATGTTTCCTAAGGTAATAACAAGTGACTTAGAACTCTTTAAACAGATGGATGATGCTCTACGGAGTAGGCAAATAACTGATACAATCAATGGTCGTAAAGGGCATTTGAAATATGAATATGTGTCTGGTGCCCAATCTTATCCATCTTTAGTTACCAAAATTCTGGTTTGGACATGCAAACTCACCAAATTTTTACATTTCTAGGGTTCTGATCCTGACCCTTGGTCGACTCTTCCATGTCTCACAATGGACCCAACTCAGTTAGATATCTAATAGTAAAACAAAAGGAAGAAAAAAGAAGAGAGAGAGAGAGAGAAAAAAAGATGATGATTGTTATATATCTATTCACCATAAAAAACTTTCCATGACCATAGACTCTTGATTTTAATGACTTATGACAAATTATTCACTTTTCACATCCATCTTTTCTCACACAGGCACGAGTTAGTGAGAGAATTAGAAATGTACTACTATAAGAAGTAGAGAAATAATGAGAGTCACTTTTGAGGCCAATAAAACTCAAATCATTTATCATCACTGCAAGAGAATGAATGAATGGTCAGATACAGGCAAGTGCCTAGGTCAAAGGCTACCCTTATTGTAGAGATATCCTTTATGCCCAATCTTATTTTCTTTATGAATGATTGTTTTATTAATTCATGCTTAGAAGGAAAATACATTACCTATGCCTTCCACCCTCCATGAGCCTCAACAAAACATCCTTGATGAGTCTCACCTTTATGGGTTTTCATGACAAAAATGGGGACCAAATTTGTCTCAAGCCTATAATTCTCACTCATATCTTCTTGAGAGTGGCAAACTGCTATCATCGGATTTTTCTCACTCAATAAAAATTCATGATAATACTAGTTCTTTGTCTAATGACGGAGTTAAGTCCATATTTTCCCACATTTATCCATTTTTCCATAATTCTCCACCAACTTAATCCCCATTTAACCAATTTACCAATTAGTGGGGTTTGTTGCAAAGATAATATTTATATGGACTTAAGTGCAATTTTCCCTTTCATTGTGCTTTCTGCAATACTTTCTCCTAAAATTCCCAATTGAATTCTTTATGAATTGATATTCAATCCAGTCACAATTGGAAATGTAGTTGCTTTTAGTCTCTCTTTGAAAACAATGTTGTAGGGAAATATGGAGACAAAATAGTCAGTGGAAACAAAAAAACTAACTACCATATTCCCATTGAATAGTTGATCGCATCAATAACTATGTAATGGGAATGATGTTTTGTGAGGTTAAACCTAGTTCTAGAGAAAGTCCATACACAACACCATTGTAGATGCATGCACCTTTCTTCAAGTTGCAATCAAGAAATGTCAACAACAACTTCTTATTTGATCACCATAGGCAACAATTGACATCATCCTCCTAGCGGTAGGCAACAACCTCCTTGCCTCTATAGTAGTCCAAATGGACCATCGAGAGATCCTGTTGCTCTATAAGAATAGACAAGAAGGAGTTGACCCTTCTAGTTAGTGTGATAACACCAACTTTCCCTCCCACAATTGTCTCTCCCTTGCTTTCCCTCCCTTTGACAGGTAGGACTTTCTCGAATTCTCATAGTTACGACAACCAAAGAAGAAAACACTTTTCAGAGTGAACTCATGTGTCTGAGAAGCCACCAATATCCCTCTATTTACAAGAGGGCCAGGGTCAGGGTTCCCAGTCCGAGCGGGACTCAAAGGGGACAAGATTTTATGAATTTTGGCATCCTATGAGTGGAGAAATAGTCAGTTCAGAAGTGAACCGACCGGTTGAGACGTAAGCCAATCATTTCAACCCTTGAACCAGTCATTTCAATATGTTTCCCAATTGCAATCGTATTGGAAATTATTATTCGATTAATGCACAACATGACGTCAACACCTATCCTTGATCCAATCAAATTGATTAACCAAACAATCGTTACACAACTTGAACTGGTCGGTTCATGGACCTGATCTGATTGGTTCACTTCCTAAATTGGTCGTCTCATGGACCAAATTGCCAATCTTGATTCAATTGGCCTAACACTTTGAAACAGTCGATTCAACACTTGATCTGGTAGGTTCACAGTCCAGTCAGTCAATTTTTAAGCATTATTGTTAAATTTAATACATAACTCCTTAGTAATCAAGTTTAGACTACATTCATGGATAAATTCCTATTCTAAGTGTATCGTGTGAGTGTGACCCTATAGGTTCCAAGTTACATTGGCAGTGAATGTCCATAACTAATTTATGACATCACAGGCAATGATAGGTATCTAGAAAAAAACTAATTGCTACCCAAGTAATTTGGAAAGTTGGAGAACAACTTCAACTTACAATCTATGATTGGTGTCATCATAATTGTATAATTCCTTTGTCACTAATATCCAAATTGAACTCGAGGCATGGAATCATCATCCTCTCAATGTTGTGTCCATGTTCCTTGAACTAGAGCACACTATCTAAGATATATATGAAATCAATATCAAATATTAATTCACATGTCCATGCACATTCTTTTCTTAGTCTCGCTTATCAAGTGGCCTAGATATCAAACTCCTATAGGAGGGATAAATCCCATCTACATCATTAACAATCATCCCCATGTGTCACAGTGCACCCGAGCACCACCTTTATGGTAATCCTTATTCAAGGTCACAATGGACAATGTCTAACTACATCGAACGACATGTGATGAGTGTAGAGATTTTAGGTCTAAGAACCACAATCACCACCATCACTATGACAGATGATTGTAACTACCAATAATGGTTTCCATGTATCACTCTCAAGGTGGGTCTTTCCAATACACTATTCTCTGACAAGTATCTATGTGTTTGGTTTGATATCACATATCATGAGTTAATGAGATTTTGTCATTAACCAACACACACTCTAGGCTTATGAGTTATTGTTGTCTATTAGCCTTCCACAATAACATTTGACTAGGGACATAACAAGAATGTACATACACTTGACATCCATATGATCTCATTGTTCAGGTCCTCAACCTGAAGTCATATGTCAATGGGTATTATCATTCTTTAGACATTCATTATGTTTCATCAATATCTCAAAACTTAGTGAAACAAAATAAATTAGAAGCTTTCCTTTATTATTAATCAAATCATTTATGAGATATGCCATCGCTATCATCATATGATTGGTTCTCTAGGCATACATACTAACAAACCCCACTTTCACTTAGAGACAATCACCCATGAATATTATTCTAAGTGCTCTTAAACATGTCCACCATGTTTTAGCTATGCAAGTGATAATGTAGCGGGTTAGTAACATTTGACTTTAGATAGTGTATTGCATGTTTCACATCTCTTCATTGTATGACATCTCATATGAGACAGAATTGACATAGTATGCTATCTGATATTCCTTACCTAACAAGTAGATCTATTGTTGTCATAGTATTTCTACTGTGTCATCAATGGTCAAAACATCCTATAAGTTCATTTATATGAACTTCTTGATCCATACAATATCCTTTGATGCATTCATATCATCTGACTACTCAACTTCTATTGTAGAATTAAATATCTATTTCTTGCTTGGTACTTTTCCAACTTACAATTCTTATTTTAAGGTCAAACACAAATTTTGGATCACAATCATTAATTTTTCTTTTTTCATTATGTAAGCTTGCATTGGCGTAACCCTATACACCCAACTCTTCCTTATTTCCATAATATAAAAACTGGTCCTTAAGGCTTCCAAAGTACTTATGGATGTTCTTTATGACCTTCCAATGACATTCATTAGAATCTGACTAATATCATGTTGTCATGTCCAATACATACAAGATCATAGGATAAACACAGTATATTCCATACATGATAGATCCAATTGTGAATGCATATGGCATGTTACTCATGTTTTCCCATTCTTCACAATAATTGGAACATTGAGCTCTTGAGAGACCAGTCCCATGGGACATGGACATATTTTCTCTCCTTGAGTCATGTATGCTGAACTCCATCAACATCTTGCTGATGTTTGTGTTCTTACTTAGGTTAAGAAGCTTTCCAGAACTATCACTGTAGATCTCAATTCCTGTCACATAGGATGCTTCTCCTAAACCCTTCATAGATAAGGTACTTTCCATGCAAGGTTTTAATAGCCATAGTATAAGGATGTTATTCCCCATCATTATGTGGAATACCATAAACCTCTAGCAAGGATTTTGCCCTAAAATCCAAGGCAAACAAAGATGGGCACCTCCTATGCATCTCATCCACTAACTACTAAGGGTGTGTCCTTCTCCCTCAACTGCTATATGTGGCATCTGGATTTAACACATAATTCCTCCACCAAAAGAAACTTCCTAATCCAACCTCACTTCCCCTAGATGTATCATTTATCATGTACTAGGGTGAGACTTCCCCAACATAGATCAGTTTGTACCACTCAGGTGATAACTTTGACTTGGAACTCTAACTATTTACCATGGTATCTACTTGTCTTGAACTACTTTCAAATGTTACTAAATTACTATGGCCTTCACTGTAGTCTGTTATACTAACATGTCACTCAAAAGGTGATATCTTACTTGATTCTATCCAACAAGTGTGCCCTACACCCCTTGCCATATGCAACTTTACAAAGTGTCATGTCAATACCCCTCTGGTGACTATTGTTGTTAAGCAAACTTGATGAATCTAAGGTGGACATCCTTTATCTACCAAAACTTGTAAGACATATGTTCTTAAAATATTCTCTAATCATCCACATGGTTCGTTCCAACTGTCCATATGTCCAAGGTTGTGTAAACTTCCACTTCATCTTTGTAGACTTGTAATGTTTCTACTTAGTCTTAGCAACACTAACATTGAAGCACTTATCAACTTATCCTCTAGCAACCGAATAGAATGCATACACCTATCATCCAAACAAATGGAACATCCCTCCTAGTCACTTATACCTAGGAAGCTTTGAATCTTAGTCAATGTCTTTGAGCCGTTCCTACTTCAACACTTGTCTTCACCTTCTTGGATCTATATCAGCACCCTTTGTATACATATCATGTCTCAGAAAAGACACCCTAATAGGTCGAGTACTTCTAGACTTGGTACACAACTGATTCTACCTTAACAAATCCAATGCCTTGCAATGATTTTGTTCCTACTATTGAGTATTTTTGTAGTTTCATTGGGGTGTCATCAACAAAAACTGCCACAACTAATAAGGATACGATCTATACACTTTGTTCATCAAGTCCATTACTATTGTTGATGCACTGGTCAGTCCAAACAGAACAACCATGAACTCATAATGATCATACAACTAACATCATCTGTCTTGATTCTCATCTGATGATGTACCGACCTTAATTCTATCATGAGGAAACACTATAACATCTCTCCACTAATCAACAGTTCATCTATTCTTGACAACATGTACCTGTCTCTCAAGGTGAACTCATTCAGCTGGTTGACAATCCATGCATAACATCATAAAATCATCCTTCTTCTCCTCAAACACACTTGGATAACTTCAACATCAAACTCTCTCTAGGCAAAAGGATCGCTAGAAAATCATCTGGAAATCTCCTCCGAACTCATTTACTACTGGTACACCATGGATACTAGGAATTACTACCTTGGTATCCAATACATGTTCTAAGAAGAACTCTCACACTCTTGTCTTAATAGCTTCTTCGTCACCACAACCAACTAAAAATAGGTAGGATGAATCTTCCTATCTCCTTAGAAGACTCAAAAGATGCCCCCATCATTAAACATTGTCATTTTGTAACTATAGTCCAAAATATCCATAGTTTAAACAATGGTATCCACCCTTATCGGATCCATGGATATCAATTGGCATAAATTTCACTTGAAATCTGCATACCAAAAAGAAACACACAAAGGAAGATACATATCCCACAACACAAAAAAATTGTCCAAGGGTTTATCGGTCCTAACATCATTATGCAAGTTACACTTTTTATGTATCATTTTCTTTTTCATTTGGGTTCCTTGCCATCATCATAGAAATTTTTATGATTATCATACTTCATTGCTCTTTCTTGTTGATGATTTATCATTATTATGTGTGTGTCCTCTCATCTTATCTATTTATCATTCACTTACCAAGGAATAACTCATTATACTTCACATATCCTCATTAATTTCTTTTACAAGTCATGATAATTTTACTTTAGCACTTTCTTACACGCATAGGTTGGTCCCATATTTACTCAGGGTTCACTTTGCTTTTCTATTATTGTTCTCATTTATCATCTCATATCACTCTTATCATCGGAGTTCTATTCTTCTCATGTGAATTTTTCACCTTGACTCATTTCATTAACACATATTTGTCTGTCTTTAACTTCATTATCTTTTAGAATCACAGTTTCAGGAAATCCTTTTTATCTTGTTTTCATTAAATTTTAAGTTTCTTGGTATCATATCACTCTCTTTAATCATCAAACATTCACGTTTTGAGTGGTTTATGATATTATTTTCATCTTTTTTTAGGGTAAGATTAATATAGTTTCACCATGACTTTTTATTTCTTATGCTCTATAGATTGTTTCCAATCGACTACTTGATCAGAGTAATAAAAATATAGCAATCCAAAAGTTCCACACTTACCTTTTCTTTAGTAGTTGAAAACCTAGACAGGACATCCAAGTACTGAGTTCAAGCAGTATGCACCATGTTCATGTCATGTTCATCAACTAGTCACCATCCTTATCCTAAGTCCTATGTCCTTGTAAACTCAACTAACCTAAATATCTGATACCACTAAATGTGACAACCCACCACTCTAAATGGGATTACTTAAAAGCCATAGAATGATAAAAAACTAATTGATCACATCCTTAAAAAGTGGAAAAATTAAAATCAATTTATTTCAACCAGCATAACCAAGAACATTTACATAAAGGCCCAACATCTTGCATATATTCATATATAATGCTAAGTATCTTTCAAAATTACTCTGTGGCCTCATCACAACATATACATATAGAAGAACATTATCCACATATACCACATGTACATGCATTATAATGCTACTAAAAGATCGAGTGGATTAAAACATTGTATACAAACTTTCTTGCCCAGACCTGAGAGTACATGGATGACTCTAGGACAAACTAGACATTTAAACAACCATATCAAAGGTCCATATACACAACTCCTCCTCACTTCCATGGGTCTTCCTCCAGTGCTGCTGTTCACCTAAAAATATATGGTGACCCAGGAGGTGATACCCATGTCCCAGTAAGAGATATAGCTCTCCACAATGCTTATTGATTACAACAATTTAAGTAATTTAAATAGATAGGGCATACTATATAACAAAATAGGAACACCAATTACAGAACTACTTTAAGGGAAAATTTAATCAAAGTCTTATTCATAAGGTTGCAAGGTTAACATTATTATCAAAAGACCAGGTGTAGTTAACATCATTAGCAAGACTAATAATATGGATAACAACAAAAGTATATCTAACAACATAAACATAACTAACATCATAAGTATGACTTACCATCATAATCATGACTAGCAACAAAAGTATGACTAAACAACATAAGCATGACTAGAAACATAAATATGACAACCACATAAGCATGACTACAACATAAGCATATCTACAACATGAGCATATATATAACCATAAGCATATATATAACATGAGCGCATCTACCTTCTCTTATTGTACTATACATCATCTATATGTGAAAGACGCAAACAAGGGTTATCATCCAATGTGAATCACTATATAACCCTAATCAGATATGCTACATGGCTGCATCACATCTTTTATTAAGCCCTAGGGAGTTTGAGGTATAGCACTTAAACTTTCAACTAACCACTTCTAAGTCAAAATCAGTTCTGTACAAGATCTAGGAGAGCCATAATTCTAAGATCTCTTCTGCCCTTGGTCAGTGCGAGTCCACCACAATGACACATAAGGTCAAGCTTCAAAACAACCTAGTTCGCCCTTGGTATATACATTATGACACTAGTAACTAGGGTATACAAACCTTTTCATCCAAGGTACAACTACAACTATCCTCAATCACATGACATATACAAATATCTAAGATATGACCGCAACCGTTCTCCTACTGAGGTATGATCACAACCATCCTTAAAACCTTGGGATCAGGATGTCAAGGACACACAGTCACTTGCACCCACATATACTCAAAAGTATATGACTCCGGGCTTCCCTTCAAGAATATTTGTTTCCCCATCCAACAAGTCCTGACACTAGAATGGTTCTATGGCATAGGGAAATACATGATTAGGGTTTCACTTGATTAGTTAATTCCAAATGATTGAGTTAAGGCTGAATTAAACAAGTGGACATACAACCCTAATTCATTTCTAAAAAGCACTGCTATAAAACAACTCCAGAAGATATAAAATATATGAGCCATATTCCTCATTTCAACATCATAGGGTACTATTTCATTGCCATCCAAGAGACTATACCTGTAATCACACCATCACGGGATATCAATCCTTATCACATTATCCCAAGGTAACAACCCTTGTCAACATAAAGAGGATTACACCTCCATAAGGGCTCAAGACATGCCCAAAGGTTGTTAAGACCATTCACATAATTTCCTGCCAGATCATCATTATTTTTCAACACCTTGAAGAAGGTTCAACATGCATCATCATACTTGTAATACATAGGTTTAACATAGTAAAGCATTAATCTTAAGGGCTATTATATCTACTAGGTAACATATTAAGTTTACCATTTAAGATTAAGAAGACATCCTTCCATCATATTATACAAGAAACTAAGTGTGATTAAACATCATTCCTTTATTGCATCAAGTTAAGTATAAAAAGATAGGTGAATGTGATGTTACAAATTAGAACCTCAAACTAACTATAGGTTCATACACTTACTTTGGTCAAAGCACATCCTTCACACACAACATTCCCATCATATCATGGATGTACACATGATAAAGCATTACCATCGAATCCCATATTATACTCAAGTATGAACTCATACATAACACAAGTCCTAACCATTGGATTGTAGAATTAAATGAAAATCATCAAAACTTAGGGTTCAACAAACCATTGGTTTCCATAAAAGAAAAACCATCAAAACTTAGGGATCAACAAATCATCAGTTTCCGTAAAAGCAAAACCATCAAAACTTAGGGCTCAACAAACCATCAGTTTCCATAAAAGCAAAACCATTGAATCATGCACATACGAAAGCCATCAAATCATGACCTAAAAGGGACATAAAATTTTAATACCAGAGCCATCATCGATTGTGACCATCAAAACCACCATTGTTTGTGACCATCAGAGCCACCATCAGTTGTGACCATCAGAATCATCGAATCATGGAGCCAGACACACCACCAAATGTAGACTAGAAGAACCATCATTTCTTAACCCAAAAGTACCTTCAAGTCTTGACCCAAACACACAATCAGTGGTCAGCAATAAGTGGAAAAATAGATCCAAAACTCCAAGAAAACCACCATTTGATAGAGGAGCGAAAACCATCGATTGAAACCACTAAGGGTGTGCATCAAGACCATCATTTCTCAAACACAAGAAGGTCCCAAATCAGTAAGTAAGTATAAGCCATCATTTGACACAAGAAGACAACCATCAAGTCATGAAAACAAGAGATAAATCAGATCAAACACTTAAGATAGAATCGTCACTTTTCACCACAAGGAGACTATCGATTGAGTCCACTTAAAAAGAATACCATGACCATTGGTTCTAGGGAAACATAGCCATCGTTTCTAAGAACACAAGGACCATAAAAGCAACACTAAGTCCATCAGTTTACACAAAAACCAAACCATAAAGTTTCCTCACAAGAGAGGAAATCAATTCCAAACCCTAATGAAGATCCATCAATACACACCACAAGGACATAAACATTTCATGAGCATGCATGGTCTAGAACTTACAATTCCAAGGAGGAAATGTGTACAAGGTTTAGAGGTACACCAAGGAGGGTTATCTACTAAAGATCTACCACATAAACTCTACCATAGGAAAAGGTAGCGTCTTCCTACTTGGAACTACATTTTTTAGAGCAGGATCTATACATGCAAGTTAAGAGTAATAAATACATGTGAAGAAAGTTATATAACTCGCCTCAAGGATGATGAAGAAGGTCCAAATAGCAAGGTAGCTTGAACAGAGAGAGAGAAGAATCCCTAGATTGAGAACTCCACTCCTCCAAACTAGCTCCTTCTATAAGAACAAGAAAACTCTTGCTTGCTTAGGTCAAGGACACGCTAAGGGGGCTCCATCATTGAAGAGAGGGTGGATCCAAAGCCTAGGTGCACATGTATTCAAGATTAGCCAAGATTCTTCTACCTTGAGCTCCTTCTTCTCCACCATGCAAGAGGGACGAGCTCCAAGCAGAAAGGAAGACAAAGAGGATGAGGTACATGTGTAAAGAACTTGTTTTCATGCAAGAGGGAGGTATATAAAGCTTAGGGTGAAAGAGAAAGGAAGGTAGAGGTGTCAAGCCATGTATGACATGCGTCCCATGGCCAAAACATAACTTCTAAGAACAACCAAGCTATCCATTCGTGTGGAAGCTATGTTGGCCATCAGATGTCAAACCTATAGGATCCATCGACCTCCAACAATAGGTGGCCCATTGGTTACTACCTTCCCTTAGTCATGAAGTAAAACCCTAGTGGTCACCATCGGTGGGTGCAATACACAAGAAAACAATCGAACTAGGTCACTCAAGAGGGAAAACCACTGACCTAAAATCGTCAATAACCAACCATTGGATCCCACCACCTAGAAGTGGAACATCAAATTCCATCATTTGAAGGAAAGACCATCGAATAGGCCTTTATGTGAGCAAACCCTATTCTCAACTCAAGGTTTTATGTCACCACTAACCAAGGTGCAACAAGGCATCCCAAGTACAACTATATAAAGCATGAAATGAAAACATGTGAGGCACGACAAGAATATGACAAATTACAAGAAAGACCCTAGATATAGGTAAATTGTATAAAAGCCCTTACAAACACATACATTCCATAACTTACTCAAACAATGTCCAAACTAGACCAAACTTGAAACTTAGGCTTTATCATATGATACCAAAGCACAATTTAAGGTTCAATAATGGTTTTAAGCATACAATTATGATAAGCCAGCAAGTTTAACCATAAAGAAAGGTTAGGAGTCTTATAATAAATGTGATCCCACTCAATCTTTTGTAATCACAAATTTCATCTTCATTTTGACTAAAGTCAAACTCTTTGACTATCCTATCAATTCAAAGATTCCTGCTTTGAGATGCTTGCTTCAATCTCATTGATTGACCTTTGTAGCTTGTAGACTTTATTTACATTAATGGAATTATAAAACCTTCATGATATGTCATGTACACATCCTCGTAATTATTCCTATTAAGGAATGCAGTTTCAACATCCATATGTCAAATCTCACAGTCAAAATAAGATACAATGGCAGTCATGATTCAGATGGACTTAACCATGGCAGTTGGTGAAGAGATTTCCTATATTCAACATCTTGAATTTGTTTGAAACCCTTGCAACTAATATGCTCTTATAAGTTTGTACATTACCATCCATGTTGGTTTTCTTCTTGTAAACCCTATGGGTTTTAACACTTTAGGTGGTATGACCAAGGCCATACCTTGTTGGTGTACATGGATTCCATTTTGGATACAATCGCCTTAGGCCAATTCTCAAACTCTGGTCCCTTAATAGCTTCCAGATAGGTTGTTGTCTCACCATTTTATGACCAACTCATTACTTTCTAAGTTATAATATTTCAAGTTCAAGGCATGTTCTATTAGATCTATGAGGTTTTGTGATATATAGGGAACTAGATATTCCACAACAACTTGTGATTTTCATTGATCCTATAGTACCTCTTTAGGTTCAATGTTTTCTTGTTGATCTCAAACTTTTTGTGTTTTACTTTTCTCCCATTTATTTCTTTGAAATTGAATTCCTTATTAGGAATTCAGTCATCTCGGTAACAAAACACTTATGTTGTTGGATTGGGATAAAAGTATTATTCAACATACTAACATTTTGTGATTTGTGGACAACACCTTCCCAAGAAACTATTTTTTGTATACGTTTTAATCCTAATCTTTATAAAAGATAAATCAGGACACTTCCCTTGCCATATCTGATATGTTGTCTTTTGATCCATTTTTTTTTTGGTGCAAATCTTTTGATCCATTATCACCAATACCTTGTTTTAATGTAAAGTATGTGCCCAAAAGGAAATTGGAAGATTAATTAGATTCATTGATAATTGTACCATGACTCATCATGGTGTAATTACTTCTATATGATACATCATTTTGTTTTAAAGTTCATTGTTATAACAACTAGAATAGCAGACATGATGGTAGGGTTTGGAGCCCGCGGCGGCGGCCGTAGAGGCCGAGGTACAGGTCGACCCCCCTCGCAACAACGCCCACCCACCCCGCCATCATCCAGCCTTGAGAATGGAGATCCAATGACCAACATGCAGATCGAAGAGAAGAAAGAATGAACGGATGAGCCCCAGAAAGACACCACCACCAAGTTGTATAAAGACATGGTGATCAACCGCACAAACAAGATCCCATCCGGCCCATTGCAGGTCTTACCGGACCTCCTACAAGCTGATGACATCCGTTTTGATAAAAGCGGAAGCCTCCGTGTGATCACCATTAATCTAGACAGGCTTCCACATCTCCTTGAACTGTGGAAACACGCAGTCGTTATAAAAGTCATCGACACCTCCGTAGGTTTTCAAGTTCTTATGAACCGGATCGCCATCATGTGGAAACTCACAAACAATGACGACTTTGTCCGAGCCATGACGGGAGGCCCATGGATGATTTTTAATCACTACCTTTCCGTCCAGTCCTGGTCATCGACATTTCATCCGTCGGACCCGATCCCTAGAAAACTGGTAGTCTAGGTGCGGATAGCGGACATGCCCATCTACCTATACCAAAACCTGCTTCTCGAAAGCATCGGTTGGGCGGACTATAAAGATTGACACAACAACACAACAAGGTCATCAGGGCAAGTTTGCACGCATCGCTGTCGAAGTCGACACCGTCACCCCTATGCTCCCAGCCATCTTCCTGAATGGCGCACAATATAGGTTGGAGTATGAAAACCTTCCCAACCTATGTATGAAGTGTGGTCGTATAGGGCACGTCGAAGCCGAATGCAAATTTATACCAAAGTTCTCGGTCGGTGACCCTACCGCAACCCCATCCACTTCCATAGTGGTTCAACAACCCTACACGGCTGCAATACACGCCAAGATGCCACATAGAAGGCAGGATACTACCAAAAAGAACCAGCCTCGCCCCAAGGAGGACGTAACCCCACCTGATGGCCCGACAGTGGCAGAAACGAATCCCCAGCCCACGGGCAACAAGGACGAGGGCGAGTGGGAAACTGTGGTGAGCAAAAGTAAGAAAAAGCTTAACAAGAAGGAGGCCGTCGGGAGTCACCCACCAGTCGCACCCCCCGCCTCCAAAGACCAGAGTGCGGGAACCTCCAAACAACAAACTAGCCAACCCAACACCGCCATCACTCTTGTTGACAATGAAGTCTGTGATGGACGTTCCGCAGCCCCTGAAGTCGCGACATCTTTCATCTTCCAAGGAAGCAAAGCCACAGACACTGGACAATTTGAACCCTCCTTCGACTGGGGCATCACTCCTAGCAATGGAGGCATCCTTCTTCGTAACCGAAGAGTTATCTACAAAGCCATAATCCCTGGTCGTGATTGCAAGAAAGGAAAATTAGCACAACTTGTTGAAGACGCTCATGCTAAGCAGCCTGCGTCTCGTGCCCTCTCCTTCCAGGATGAGGAAATTCCAAATAATACCAACAATGACATGTCCATCAAGGACCAGGCAGCGGGCCTCCTCACTGCAATCAACTAATTCTACCCAGTGCTCCTCAGCTGTGGTGTTGCAAATGACAAACATCATATGCTGGAATTTCCAAGGAGCATGCTCCAAGGACAAAATCAATCTTCTCAAAGAATATAAATGTAGATTTTGACTACATGTTATGGCTATCCTTGAACCAAGGTGCAGTGGCACAAAGGCCTCCAACATCATCAAGAAACTTGGATTTAACTCGTCGCATTGAGTTGAAGCTCTTGGGTTCTCCGGAGGTATATGGCTCCTCTGGGACAGCAATCATTGTCACCTAGACATCCTTCAATGCCACAAGCAGTATATCCATTGTAGAATGAATAATTCTTGGCTTATCACTTTTTTCTACGCCAGCCCCAATCCACAGAAGTGTGACCATCTCTGGAACCGCCTCATTTCTCTAACACCATCCCCCTCGAAAGCCTGGGCCGTTGTTGGAGACTTTAACACCATGCTCGACATAAGTGAAAATAAAGGGGGCAAGGGCTTTGACAGCCGTACTAGTAACAAATTCCATGCTACCCTATTAGCTACAGGTCTTGCAGACACTAACCCGTCGGGGAACTTCTACACCTTCAAGAAAGGAGGGCTCCGTGAAAAACTCGACATAGTGGTGGCGAATGATTGTTGGCTTAACATTGAGCATGTCATGAAGATCCAAATCCTAACTCACATCTACATCGATCACAATCCTATTCTCATTTCTGGAAACACGACTCAAACCAGAAGAAAACCCTCCTTCAGGACCAAGGCAAGCTGGTCCCTCAACACTGATTTCCACACTAAGCTGCTTCCCAGCTGGGATGCCACCCTCTCCTTCGCCGAGGCCCTACCCCGCTTCCAGGCAGCTGCTGTCAAATGGGAAGCAACACGCCTGAACAAACACCACAAGAAGAGGAACGCTATACTAGAGGACCTCAACAGGTTCCAGGTACGAAGTCAATCACACTTTAACTTATCTAACAAACTTAAATCTATCTCTTTGCAAGAAGAATATGCTGCAATCCTTCGTCACGAGGAGGCCGATTGGCAGCAGAAAGCTAATATCAACTGGCTCCAACATGGAGACGGAAACAATAGATTCTTTCAAACCTTTGTCAAGGCGAGGCGGCTCCACAACAGAATCTCAGGCATCTATAATGATGATGGCGTGTGGCTCACCTCAACAGATGAAATCAAAGAACATGTATGGAATTTCTTCCTG
Source organism: Alisma plantago-aquatica (assembly GCA_963693085.1). Classification (NCBI taxonomy): domain Eukaryota; kingdom Viridiplantae; phylum Streptophyta; class Magnoliopsida; order Alismatales; family Alismataceae; genus Alisma; species Alisma plantago-aquatica. The sequence continues at coordinate 396,148,047 of OY856411.1, read as the reverse complement.
CAACTCTTAACAGCAGTGCCTATTTCCACGATGGCCTTAGATCTTATGCCCACTTATCATGGATCGTTTCCCGACATCATCGACCATGCGAAACTGGTGAGTACCCTATCCACGGAGGAGATCAGGTCTATTATTTTCCAAATGTCTGCTATCAAGGCACCCGGCCCCGACGGCATCCACACTGGCTTCATCTAAGAAAATTGGAACCATGTCGGCGCTTCTGTCATCCTTCAAGCGCAGTAGGCTTTCAGCAGAGGGTGGATAGACCCCACCCTTGTTCAATCGCTCATGGTGCTCATTCCTAAGACGGTGCAACCTCAGCGCTGCAGTGAGCTCAGACCCATATCGCTTAACAACTGTTGCCTAAAGTTGATCTCTAAGATCATCATAGAAAGATTAAAACCTACTTGAATGGATGGATTTCAGAGAACCAGTCAAGCTTCATTCCGGGCAGGCACATTGTTGATAACATTCTACTTGTCCAGGAAGTGATTCATTCTATGAAGACTAAAAAGGAGGGCAAGAAATGGGTTAGTATCAAAATTGATCTATCTAAGGCATTCGATAGAATGCAATGGCCTTTCATCAAAGACACCTTGATCAAAGTAGGTCTCCCTGACAAACTGATCTCTATCATCATGCAAATCATCTCCAAAGGGAAAACTTCAATCCTTTGGGAAGGTTCACAGCTAGAAGCCTTCGCTCCCAGCCAGGGAGTGCATCAAGGGGATCCTCTTAGCCCCTATCTCTTTGTCCTTTGCATGGAGCGGCTCAGCCAAGCTATCCTTCATGAAGTCAGTAATGGAAGATGGAATCCTATTTTTATCTCGAGAGGCAGTGTGCCCCTCTCTCACATCATGTTCGCTGACGATCTGCTGCTCATGGCCGAGGCAACACCATCGCAAGCCTCGCTCATCCTAAAGGTGCTTGAAGAATTCAGCTCTATCTCTAGAAAGATCCTCTCAAAGGAGAAATCGAGATGCTTCTTCTCCCCTAACACATCCACTAGAGCCCAACGAGCTTTCTGTAGAAGGATCGGAATCCCTCAAACTATGGATCTGGGCAAATATTTGGGGGTCCCTGTTCTCCATCACTGTCTCAATAAGGAAATACACTCCAATATTACCACTGCCATCAAGGGCAGAATGAATAGCTGGGCTTCCAAATGCTTATCTCTTGCCGGCCACATTACTCTTGCTAAGAGTACCCTGCAATCCATCACATCTCACACCATGCAATTGGTTAAATTATCACCCAGCCTCTGCGACGACATTGTCAAACACATTCACTCCTTCATCTGGTCTGGCAGTCGCGATGTGTGTAAGCTGTCTTTGGTAGCTTGGGAGAAGCTAACATTGCCCAAGGCATCGGGAGGCCTAGGCTTCAAGAGCTCCAGAGAGTAGAATGAGGCTCTTATGTTGCAGAATGTTTGGCACTTCCTTTCAAAGCCTGAAACCCTGTGGGCCAAAGTGATGAAAGACAAGTACATGAAAAACAACTCCATCAGCAAACGCCCCTGCTCATCCGCCTGGGCATTCATCAAACGAAATCTGGACAGGGTCCAAGCTATTGGCCACAAAACTCTCATCTCGAGTCGAAGCACAAATGTATGGACGGATCGATGGTTACCTGGTAGATCTGTTATTGACATGGAAGGCTCGCATGTCATACCTCAAGGTCTGGAAGACCTCACAGTCAATTCTATGGTCCTTCTCGATAACACATGGGATTGGAGCTTTATCGACACATACCTACCTGATGAAGCAAAGAAAATTCTCCGTTACTACAATCCCCCAGATACCATTGGTAGTGAAGACTTATGGTCGTGGCCCTTTACAAGCTCTGGAGTCTTTTTGGCGGGTTCAGCTTACATCTGGATCACCAACCAGGAACCACCACAGCCTTCTTCAAAATGGAAGAAGCTCTGGGCCCTTCCTCTTCCTCTCAAGCTCAGAACTTTCGGCTGGCTTATGCTCCACACCACTCTGCTCACTAATGTCGAGCTCTGCAGACGACATATCACAACATCATGCATATGTCCTTTATGTAATAATGTGCATGACTCCATCCTTCACTTCCTAAGAGACTGCTCCATCGCGAAGGACGTCTGGTCCCTCCTCAGCATGCCAAATGATTTCTTCACAACCCATGAAGTCGAATGGCTCATGATCTCCTCTACACTGAATCCAGAGCAACGTACGACCCTCTGTGTCGGCTGCTGGATGCTTTGGATAAATCGCAATGATATCACCCACGGGGGCTCGGGCAGGCCGGCCACTATGCTTGCAAAGTCCATCCAGGAACAAACCAACGCCATCCTAGGGCTACAACCTCATCTGCAATGCACTAGATATACCGCTTCACAGCCGGATCACCCTCCGCTGGTCTGCCAGGATCTCGTATTTGTAGACGCCGCCTACCAGACCCATTCCAGGAAGACGGGCATTGGGATTCATGTGTTCGAAAGAGATGGAAGATGTACCCTGGGCTTGGGTAGTCATGGATGTGCATCCTCTGCTCAGGAAGCGGAAGCAAATGGGATTCTAATGGCAGCTGAGTTGTGCCAAGTGAAAGGCTGGTCCTCACCCGTTATTTTCTCCGACGCCTCCGTGGTGATCAAAGCACTGCAAAAGAAGGACTGGCCTACCGGTAACCTCATTCCTCACCGGAGAAGATATGCCTCCATTTTGCTGGCCTGCCCCAGCATGCAATTACAATATATTCCCCGCGGCCACAATTCTATAGCTGATGGCATCGCAAAACACACCCTTTACTCTTTTTTCGCTCATCATTTCTTTAACATTAAGCCTCCTTGGCTCTCCATGGATGTAAACATTTCGCTCTCTAAATTTTGGCCAAAAGTAGAGCAAGGGATGAATAAATAAACTCTACTATTACCCCCAAAAAAAAGTTCATTGTTATACATTATCACTGTCACTTCAGAAGGTCCTCAAACTCTTGGTTTACAATATGTCAACATTGATCATACAAAGTGTCTTAATACTGTTACCAAGGATGTTACATAATTCAATCATGATCTTCCTACACACTTTAAGAGATTCATAGTTGAATTTTGATAAATACAAATTACCATATCTACTAGAAACTACCTTTAGCATTTATTCCAAAAGGTATACGTACATCAATATGTACAAGGCCTAATAAAATACTCACTCTCCCACTATATATAATGAAAGGTGCCTTTGTCATATTACCCAATAGATAAGATTTTCATGCATCTATTGGTTCAACAACTAAAAAGATCTAGACAAACATCATCATGGATTCTAGAATTTCTCATTTATGTGTTGTAGATGACAATTCTATATGTGTTCATTTGTTTGAGTTATCAAGTTTCTAATCTTTTGGTAATTAGGTTAAAACATTTATCTTTGAATCCAACAACAAAGACCATAAGATATTTGGGACACTGCCATAAAAGATCTCATCCTTTTGAAATATAACATTGACCATTCTTTATATGATTTCCATATTCATTCTTGTCCATACAAGATGTAGAAAGTAAAATTTTTCTATTTACAGATATGAAATAGCAGTTCATCAACTCTATTACATGCCCTATGGACAGAGATAAATTATAGGATCTAACTATGGTGGCAACAACTCTTTCTCCATTTTTGATGCATAGTCTGACCTTGCCCATTTGTAAAGGCTTACTTCTTTTCAGATCTGACATATTCGTCCATATGTGTAATCTAAATTTGGTATCTCAAACCCAAGATGAAGAAGTAATCAATTTATCTCAATAACATATATACCTGAAGTGGAGTCATCTATCCCCACCTTTTTCTTCTTTAGATCCTCCATGTAGAGAGTGTAATTCCTCTTCTAGTGTCTAGGCTGGTGACAGTGGTGACAATTGCCTCCCTTGTTCACCCCTCCCTTGCTTTGAGCATGGAAGACTTGGGCTTCTAGCAAGATTTAGAACTCTTATTAGCTTTTACCTTTGCCCTTGGACTTCCCTTTTTATCTTCTAATCACCATCACATACTTGGGCTTCTCTTTCTTCATTTGTGCCTCAACTATTCTCAACAATCCAAGTAGCTCTATCAATGGCTTGTCAAAGTCATTCATGTTTTAGTTCATGACAAACTGAGTGTATGACTCTGGAAGTGACTATAGAATTACATCAGTGGACAACTCCTGACCCAAGGGAAAACCCTATCCAGCAAGGTTCTCCACATACCCAATAAGCTTGAGCACATGAGGACCTATTGGATCACCTTCTTCCATGTAACATTTGAACAACACCTTGGATACATAATATCTCACCTGTCTTGTTTGATATACTACATGTTTTTAATATGTGTTACCATCTCAATAACATACATGTTATCATGATGTCATTGCAAGTGATTGTTCATGGAGCAAAACATTAGGCATTTGACATCAACAACATCTTCAGTATGCTTCTTGTAAGCATCCTTGTCATGCTTAAGTGGACTGGGAGCAAGTTCATCTAGCTCTGGTTTCTCCAGGATATAGAACATGCACTCCCGTGTTAGAATAATTCATAGTGTCCTGAACCAGTCGTGGAAGTTATTCCCATTCACCTTGTCGTTCTCAATGACTGATCTTAATGAAAACATGTTATTGGTTTCCATTTCATCTACAATATAAATTTGCAATTTGTCAAAATATTTTTGATTTGATTTGATTGAAATAAAATTTGATGATGTTTAATCAGGGCTTCAATTTATTATAGCTCCCACTATTTTGTTCAAATAGATATCTCTCACATATCGATTTGGAATATTGCAGTGTATAACCTTCTAGTATGCCAAGACCCAAAACAATTGATTTATTACCTAGCCAACACCAGTGTCCATAATCAATCATTAAGGTAGGAAACTTTTTCCAATTATATCTCCTGCAATTATTGGATAGATGGTATGTGCAACTCTATGACATAGTCATCTGCATGCTTCTAAGTGCTTAGTCTCATTAAGATCACTTAGTTAAGTCTAAATCAATAACCAACATGGTAGTAATGCACCCTGCTTGTTATGCCCACATCACTACTATCACATTTCCATGAGATGGACAACACACCATGCATGGTGTGCCCACACATTGTAAATTCCAGATTTTAATGTGTGTCACTAATGGAAAGAATCTTATAATTCATATGTTTAACTGAGGGATTTTATATTTATAAATACCTTTCCTTGACCTCCAGCAAAGAATTTCATAGCCTTATATTTCTTAGTATTAGGTGGACAAATTTGTTTCAGAATATGAATGATTTGATCTAATTTCACATAAGCTAGTTGTGTTTTTACTCGTCATAGGGCAATCTACTCCTACCATTTCCCAATGACGGGCTAATATAAATAACCTCTCCCCCTCCCCTTGGGGGGGAGGGCCTCATGCCCTTTCCCTTTTCCTCTTGTCTGAGACAAGCTACTACACCTGAAAACCATTACAAAAAAAGAAAATGAATTCTATTTAGATAGGGAGAATGCTCCCTCCAACTCAATATCAATAAAAAGAATCCTATGCCGGATCAAGTTGTTGTTGAGTCATTAATTAGTAAACATGATGGTGCTGGTGATGGTCAGGACCATGGTCGTCTGTCTCCAATTTTCCAAAGCAGGAGGAATTGAGATCCACCATATTTTGTTGGTACCAAATTGACTCCCTACCCCTTTCCAACCCATGCATTTCTCAATTGGAGTCAATCCCATGTGGGTGAATGAAAGTCCCCCACGAGAAGAGGGCCCTTCTTTAGATTGTGGCCTCTGAGTCTGCTTAATGAACTATTCTATTTTTGGAAAACGTTTCACAACTCAAACTCACCCTTCCCCCTCCCCTTGCTCCCTGACCCCTCTTGATAATTACTTGAGAGGATGTACCCAATCTGATAGAGCAAAATGACTATAAATAAAAAGAAGTGAAGTTAGAAAGTTGTATGATAGGTGGGGAATATCTTGTACGATTTGGGGGGTTCAAGGTAGGACTAACAGGTGGGGAAGATATTTCTCTATCGAACATACAAGGAATTTTTCCTTACCTCTAGAAAACTATACAACTAAAACAATTGCTTCTATTGACATCACTTGATTCCCAAAAAAATAGATCAAAAAGTGTCCTCTGATAATCAATCATGAGAATCAAGCACTTTAGCTCATATCCCACTTGATGATAGAAAGAACCTGACCTTGTTCTCCTATAGAAGTCACTTTCTTGAGAGAAGGTATATCAAAAAGTGATCAGAGGTTCCCTCTCTTCCAGTAAGGTGACTCCACTACCAGCAAAAACCATGATGATCTCTTCTCTCTGAAAGCAACAAGTGACATGTCTCTCTCTCTCTCTCTCTCTTAGCGGTTCTATCTCTCTCTCTTAGCGGTTCTATCTCTCTCTCTTAGAGGTTCTCTCTCCACCTGCTCAGCTAGCACAACTGCACAATTGATACTATCTTCACGTAGGCAATATATATATATATATCCAATCATCACATACTTATAATATGTATGATATAAATGCTATATCCCATAAACAAAAACATGAAATTAAAACATAAGCGATGGTCATGGCTATACTACTGTAATTCCTTGGAGACACAAGAAATTACTCTCTCCTAATGTGTACATCACATGCAACAACCTATCATTGTTGAAGATCTATGCTCAAACTAATTTGGGTTGATTGGTTCAATCTGGGTTGATTGGTTCAACCCTTGAACCAATCGTATCACCTCTTGGTTAGTCGGTTGGTCATTGGATCGTTCATTTGGCCTTTGGTCTGAGCAATGTTTGGATACCTCCAGTTGTTTAGTTGGACCACCAGCTGATCAGTTCTGCTCATCCTTTTGTCGTCCTCCTCGGTCCTCCAGCCGATTGGCTCGTCTTCTGAAATGGGTAATTTGTTTGGTGATGAACATCTTCTCTTTTGTAATAATAATTAAAAATACATGATAATAGGGAAAGCTCAAATTACATTCTAGGGTAGCATAGGAAGGAGTGAATAGTACTTTTACACATGGAAGAGAAGATAGAAGCTCAATATGCTAATAGAGATATAAATAGGAATAAACAACCAAAACCAACCAAGCACAGACAACTAAGGTTATTGGCCACAACTATGATACACATCCACCATCAAAACCAATTTTAGGGTAACGTGTGTAAATTGCATATATATATATATATATATATATATATATATATATATATATATATATATATATATATATATACATATAAGATCCTATGTGGTATTTAATCGGATATGCACATTAATCATTTTAAGTGTTCACGTCATATGTAATAAATATAAGATGAAAACCAAAATCTGATCATATCGATTAAATCCCAAAGCATAATAAATTGATGTGACTCTGATACTGTTGTAGGGAAATATGGTGACAGAATATGCAGTAGAAATAAAAATAACTGACACATTACCTTTGAACAGTTGATCGCGTCAATAACTATGTAATGGGAAGGATGGTTTACGAGGTTATACCTGGTCCTAGAGCAAGTCCAATGAATAGCAGAAGGAAACAACCTCCTAGCCTCTATAGTAGTCAACATGGACCACCAGGAGCTCCTATCATTCTACACGAATGGACAAGAAGGAGTTGTCCCTTCAAATTAGTGTGCTTGCACCAACTTGCCCTCCCAAAATTGTCTCTTCCTTGCTATTCCTCCCTTTTACAGGTAGAACTTGCTCCAATTCTCTCAATTACAACAACCAGAGAAGACAATATTGTTAGAGCTAATTGATGTGTTTGATAAACCCCTAGTACCCCTTTATTTATAGGAGGATCATGGTCAGGGTCAGGTTTCCCAATCTGAGAGGGAGTCGTAGGGGATGAAATCTCATGAATATTTACATCTTACAAGAAAAAAAATAGTCAGTTGATAGGTTAACTAATTGGTTGTCATGTGAGCCAATTTTGTCATGTTTCCCAATCACAATTGTATTGGAAATTAGTATTTGATTAATGCACAACATGATGTCAGCACTGATCCTTGATCCAATCAAATTAATCAACCAAACGGTCAGTTTAGAACTTGAACGGAATGGTTCATGGACCTAAGCCGATCATTTCAATTCCTAAACCGGTCTTCTCATTAAACAAATTGCCAATCTTTATTTAATTGACCTGACACTTTGAAATGATTGGTTCGACATTTGAGCCCATCATTCACAATCCAATCAGTCATTTTTCAACCATTATTGTTTAAATTGAATACCTAACTCGTTAGTAATAAAGTTTAAACCACATTAATGAATAAAATCCTATTCCAAGTGTATCCTATGACAACATGTTTATTTGGCAGGATAGGATTCAGAGGGAAAATGTAGAAGTAAAGGAATTGATTGGATATATATAGGATAACATATTTGTTCTCCTATCCCATGGTTGGATACACACGGGAAGGGATGCACTCTACTTTGTCTTATCCGTCAAGGCACCATTCTCACCATCTTTATGTAATGAATACATGAGCAAAAGGTAAATATGCCAAAAGAATTTTCTATTGTAGAAGCCATGTTTGTTCTTTATTTGGACGTGCACTCCACTTTTTGGTAATCATGCGTTCTTTGATTTTGACACCAATCTCGTCACCCATCTTATCATTTCCTTATGCATGGGTTTTGCAGCCTTGTGGGGCTGAAGGGCTATTGATACTGCCAAGATTAGTGTTTGAGATACTCACAGTGATTAATTGCTCTGCTTCCCTAAACACAATAGAAGATGAGAATCACACTCACTTTATTGAAATCATGAGGAAACCAATGTCATACAGGTCACGAGGAGTAGCAATTCGTGCTGCTCGTGAGTGATGCATCGTGCAAGAAAAATGTTTTTAGAAGAATGGTTGGGCTGGGAGCTATCCCGCATGAGTACCTGGGGGGGCTCGAGAACTAACAAGTACTGCTTGTTCGGGACTTGAGTACTACTGGTTTCCCATCTCAACAGAACTTCTACATAAACCAAACATAGGATTCTAGGTTCTTCTAGGATTAGGAGTCCCATCTTTTCCTATAAACTATGAAATAAGCATGCCCTAAGTGTAACCCTATAAGTTCCTAGTTACATCGACAATGAATGTCCATGACTAATTTATGACATCACAAGCAATGAGTGGTATCTGGTAACACATCATTGCTACCTAAGTAATTCGGAAAGTTGGAGAACAACTTCAATGTTCAATATGTGATTGGTGTTACAGTAATTGTATAATCCCTTTATCAATAATATCCAGATTTAACTTGAGGTATGGAATTGTCATCCTATCAACATTCATCCATGTTCCTTGAACTATAGTAGACTGTCTGAGATATATGTGAATTCAATTTCATGTATTGATTCACATGTGCATGCATATGCTTTTCTTAGGCTCGCTTATCAAGTGGCCTTGACATCAAACTCCTATAGGAGGTACAAATCCCATATACATCACTCACAATCATCCCATGTGTCACAATGCACCCGAGCATCACCTTTATGCAAACCCTTATTCAAGATCACAGTGGTTGATGTCTAAGTATATCAAACAACTTGTGATGAGTGTAGTGATTTTAGGTCTAAGAACCACAATCACCATCATCACTATGAGAGATGATTATGACTAGCAATCATAGTTTCCTTGTGTCACTCTCAAGGTGGGTCTATTTGACACACTGTTCTTCAACAAGTATCTATGTGTTTGGTTTGATATCACATCTCATGACTTAATGAGATTCTGTCATCAACCAAAACACACACTAGTTTTATGTGTTATTGCTATCTATCAGCCTTCCACAATAACATCTGACTAGGGATATAACAAGAATGTACATACTTTTGACATCCATATGATCTCATTGTTCATGTCCTCAACTTGACAACATACGTCATTGAGTAATATCATTCTTTAGACATTCATTATGTTTCATTACTACCTCATAACTGAATTAAAAAGAATAAACAAAAGATTTCCTTTATTATTTCTCAATAATTTACAAGATATGCGTCACAATCATCATATGATTGGATCTCTAGATATACATACCAACAAATGTCATTATCCAATTAAGAAAAGACATGAAAAAATAATTCCCAATAAACTTCCACAATGATTAAGGGAATTCATCGTAGTTAATTAATTTCCATCAGAATAATGGATTGGAAAAGGAGAAGGTGAGGCACCCCATTTGTCTTTTCTCCGCCTTATTTTCTCTATCCTCATTTAAATCATTGTAATGAAAAAAATATTTAAAAAGGGAGAGGATAGAAACTTCCTATTTTCTTCTCTTCTCCTTATTTTTCTATCTTCATCTAATTCATTTTTAACTAGAAAAATGGATTGGAAAAGGAGAGGGAAATAATTTGGTCATAAAGTGCATTCTTTTTTCTCTCTATTTTGAAATCCACAAAATTAATTCCATATATAAAAATATCTCGTATTCCCCATAATAATCCTAGAAATTTCTAGAAAAATCCAAAAATGCAAACAAAACTTTTTCTCTTTCCTTGCATAAGATCATCAAGAAGAACTGCACAATCCTCTACATATGCTACATGGAAAAATTCTTCAATCCTCCATACTTTCTCCCCAAGTCTTGACCACCACCTTTCTAGGACTTCCTTTTCAAGATATGAGTATACCCAATCTAGAACATTCTCTTAGAGCACCAAAACCTAAACCACAAGTTTAAATACCTCCCTCATCCAATGTACTCCAAGCCCCCTTCTGGATTCTCCTAAAGCCTATTGAACCAACTATCTCCCATTCTCAATTTTAGTCATTGAATGACTAGAGGATACTTCACCTATCACATCAATTTTCCTAATCTACTCACAATAGATTTTTAATCTATTAAAGATGGACTTCTAATATCTTCATAAGGTTTTTTTGATGCTTTCCTATTGGATTACAACTTCTGTTATATACTAACATCTTCTTATCTATTCCCAACTTCCTATCCATCTATTCATCGACCAATCTTCTTTCTTGTGATCTAGTGCAAATACTTTGTCTGATTTAATTATTTATGTGAATTAGATCTTGTACATATGAATTCTTTCATATATATATGTATACATATATATATATATATACATATATATATTCTCTCTCCCTGTTTCCCTACAAATCAATCCTAACTAATAGGGATGGATATCCACTATGGAAGATCCTAAGGTGATTAAGACCCCCACACCTAAAAAATCTAGGATCTTCAAGGAAATCGTAGGAAAGGTGTGTTCACCACAAACCCCGATGACTTGCAACAAAAATGCTTTCTATACAATTTTTGCTATATTGTTTCATATAAACCTTGATAATTATCATTTTAATCTGGGATGTCTGAAAAGGATGCAATATTGTTAATTGAGTGAGATGGGAGTGCTAGCACCTTCCATACCCATAATAAGATTGCCAAGTCTACTCTCTAAGGTTATGCATACTCTTATCTGCCTTTTGGTGGAGTCAAAATTGGGTCTTTTATTTTTTCCCATTGATTTAAACAACCACTTTTATTTTTCCTTATTGTATGAATAAAATTGGGTGGTGACTCTGAAAGCTTTATCGTTCAATGTTTTCTTTTGTTTCTCCATTGTTTCACGTGATCATGGGATGATTCGCACCAAGGGGATATTTTAGGATGGATACAAAAAAGGAGAAAAATAACTCCCAAAGAAAAAAATCTAAGTTATGAGGCTAAACAAAAAAAATTATGATTATTATCGGAAAAATTAGATTAGGGCTCACCAATCAAGCTTCTTATCAACCAAGTAACTTCCCTTCCATTTCAGTATTTGATCATAACATATTTCATATAGTCATCATAAGCATCTAACATAATTCTCTCTCTTGAGTTGAGGGAAGATCTAGGCTAAAGGATGGCTCTCTCTTGAGATGGCATACTGACAAGTATGATTCATAAACATATGAATAAAGGTTTAACACTCCCTCACTCTCATACATTCATACTATTCCATAATCTATATCTTCCTGAACTTCTTTCATCAAAATTATTTAGATTAAATTTTGCAAGAAGGTAGAAAATCATGAGAGTAATGCATTAAAATAGTATTAATAATGATGTTATATATATATGTATACATATATATATATATATATATATATATATATATATATATATATATATATATATATATATATATATATATATATAACAACATTCCTTAGGTAGTCGTCATGTAGGTCCCTATTGAACGTCTACAATCAATTATAAAATGACCTTCTTAGTAAATGATATCAGTGTTTCAAATAAAAGTCCAACAACCTAAACTATTTTAATTTGTGATATCATCTTGCAGGGTAGTACATTTTGGAGTCCACTAAAATCATTAAGGATCTCACAATCATTTAGGTCCCCATGGGATCAACTTTGATTCTTGTGAAAGTGCAACACACTTGCATTGCAAAATTGATGGATGTTGTTATGGGGAACTATGATTTACAGGTTAGGAATAATCCAGTGCAGTCCCATGAGATGTAGTGTTGAAATCTAATCAATATTGATATGCTGGTTCTTTTTTACAATGGTAGTGAGATAGATGGTTGACTGGTCTATTTATGATTCAGGGAGGACGTGGAGCTTGCCCTAAACATCTTGGATAATCTAACCAAGGTTAATTTCAAGATTCAACATGCTGGTCATTTTCTTCTCTTCCCTTGATTGCCCATGTATATATGTCAGTCTTTATACTAGTATGTCTCAAGTGTGGATGCTTTCATTTATTTGTTAGTAAGAAGTTTGTGATTAAATATGTAACCATATATTTGAACTCTATCAAACAGATCTCACCAGGTTATGGGATGGAATGCTTGGCAACCAGCATATCAAATCCAAACATCAATATGTCCTGCAGAAGATGAGGCCCAAGTTATGTCTAGTGCAACAATAATTGTTGCATTATACCATCAAGATTGCCTTGTTTGTGAATTTTTGATCCAATACATGCTCTTCTTCATGATGGTGCAATAACAATAAGAACGCAGGCTATTGCCAACTCATCGAATAAAAGAAGAAGACAATAAAGATGCTAAAACTAGTCGAAAAAGATACATAACTTTTGCCAAAATGCATGTAGACCTCACTAGATCATTAATATATGTATATCTATATCAATTGTCAACACATTGGCATAATGAACATAACTTGGTCTACCTACTACAATTTTTTATCATAAGAGCTTGTGTATTGAGAAATTACATAGTATATGCATAATAATTTGCTTTCATATATGTATGTGTAATAAATGGCACTACATATGTAGTTATATGTATAATCTAACTAACTAACTAACTAACCAACTATATATATATATATATATATATATGTTTGTGTGTGTGTGTGTGTGTATGGTAATTGTTGCTTTTCCCCACACATTAACTACAAATAAAGTGTCATAATTTCATCTTTTTGTTACATACTGACTACATATGCAATATAAATATACATTTAGGTACAATTAAACCTACATTTAAATATGTACAAACTATCTAGCTACATTTTTTACTACATATGTATTTGTTGTGAATAGATTATTTAACTACATATTTGAAAAATGTACTTGAAGCCTTAAGCTATACGATCATATACTACAATTTGTATATGTAAAGAAAAATGTAGCTAAAGCCTTTAGCTACAAAATATGGAATTTTGGTTCATTTTTTTTGTAGTTAAAGACCATTTTCTTGTAGTGCCGCCTATTTTGCATCAATGCATTGGAGATTTTTCTAAATGCAGCTTGTTGCCAATTTGTGGCAACGCAACCGCAAGTCCACACACATCTTCAACAATGGAAAATAATCTTATTCTTACACTACACATCGATTTAGTGGCGGAAACGATGACAAAGATCTATCAATTTATATTTTACTTCTGTTCACCAATGCACATCCATATCTTACAACATCACAATGACAAGGAGTCAAATTGTTCATCAGTTCAACTTAACATAATCTAGTAAGCCTTACATTATTTATAGATATTTATTTGTTTAGTTTTTGTCATCTTTGTTATGGTGGATTGAATAAAAACTTGGAATAAACATGTTATTTTTATTTAAATAATCTTAGATCCATATGTAATTAATTTTTGTATTCATTCTCTTTTTTATATGAAATTTTAGAAATTTCCATCCAATGTAATCCTTCCACTACTTTTTTATCCATTTTTTTTGTAATGATTTGGATTCTGGTTACTCCTGTCAGTTGGCCCCACAATGTCTGATTCCTGACTCTACCCCTGAACATAGTTCAAGATTGAGAGAGAGAGAGAGAGTTCATGAGAGAGAGAGAGAAAGAGAGAGGGGGCATATTTATGGTGCTTCTGATCTACAGATCACTCCTCCAATCGAGGAGCATAATCAGAGTGCTATCACAGCCACAACAACCTCATCTCACATGTGACTTTTCCCAGGTGTTCAATGGATTGTGGTAATGGTGATCTTATCCCTTACCCATTCAGTATCGATGAATACTGTGCCCAGAACTATTTTCTCATTGTGGAATGTGTTGATCAGAAGACAATGTTATATTTCTCTCACTATGAAATCACCAAAATATCATTGTTGACCTTCTATTTTTGAGACACTAAACCCGTCTCCATGACCCGTCACTCTAGTATTAGAGCTCTAGGCCATAGACGCTTCTCCACCCTCTACAGTTTTCTCTCTTATAGGTTCAAGTGATTGGCTTACTCTTCTGGTCTTGTCTCTTAGATGGCAATGACACTGGCAGACAAGTATGCATGTCTTTGGTTAAAAGAAGAAGAGGAGGAACCAGTTGATGTGGAACCAATCGGAAGCGGCGACAAGGAGGATCATACTGAACTAGCACTATTAGGAAGATTGTTAATGAATCACACTTTCAACTTCAAGGCAATGGAGCGAACCCTGACATAGGCATGGAGTCTGTGAGAGAAAGTAGAGTTTATACAGATTGAAGGGGAAATCTTCAACATCCAGTTTACCCACTACAGAGACATGCAAAGGGTCATTGATGGGGAGCCGTGGAACTTTGGTGGTAAGATACTACTGTTAAAAGACATATGCAAAGAAGAGCAATCAGGGAAGATTGTCATCAATAGGAGACCTTTCTGGATCAGACTGTATGGGATGTCAATGGGGTACGGAGGGGACAAAACCATTATGTAGATAGTTGGGCAAGTGAGGGAAGTCCTATAGGTGGATGACGATGGCTCGGGGTAGGATTCGTCCCTCTGTGTCTGGGTGTTGCTGGATGTAATGAATTCGTTAAAGAGGGCACTGATAACTAGGGTTAAAGAAGGAAGTCTTGTTGAAGTTGAAGTGAAAAATGAGAGGTTATCTAACTTTTTCTTCGGTTGTAGGGTATTAGGGAACATTAACAAAGATTGCAACATCTCCACTGAGGAGGGTGAATAGGTCCAACGATGGGGGAATTGGCTCCGAGCATCTCCTTGGAAGAAAAGGTAGTCTGATTGTGATCACATGGAAGCAAGTGGAGGAACTAGGAGGAAGCTAACGTTTAGAACCAGCAAGCAGATAGAGTCATCACATACTAAGGAGGAGGTGGTGGGTAGCAAAAGTGGTGATAGCCACAATGATTAAGGCTCATGCGAGTGCCACAATTTACTAAAGAAAAACCACTTGTGGAAATCCACATGTGAAGTATCGAGCAAATCAACGCAAGAAAGGAAGATGGGCAGAGATAAAGAATCGACTCGATTGCGTGAAGATGAAGGGGTGTGTGATCGAGTTGAAGGAATTAGGGGGGAAATGAAAAAGGAGGAGGAACATCAGTTCCCAAAAGGAAAACCACATGGAGATAGTATGGAAGCCCACAAGGTTATCTAGTTCTCAAGAGAGGACCTCTTCTCTTTACATGGGATAAGAATGAATAGATGAACATGCACATAATGGCGAGGAAGAAGATGAACCTAAACCAAGGAAGCAACAATAGTTAGCAAGGCAAGATCTTGAAAAAAATCAAGGGAAATCGGGGAAGGAGGGAGCTTTTGAACAAAAAGTGCAAAGACTGGTTACACGATCTCAGAGGAAGAAGATTGCGGGGGTAAAGGCAAGAAGCAAGGAAAAATAACAAGAAGAAACGTTCCCCTTGTGTGTACAAGATGAGTAGAGGTGCAAGGTTGGGCATACTGGAGGGAGAGGTTTTGTGGGACTCTACAACGAGCAAAAGAAATTGTAATTTAGAATGGTGTGACATGGAGTTAGATGATCAACCAACAAAAGACCTTACGGGGGAAAATGAAATAGGGAGGGGAAATTGGTACTAACATGGATACATTTGTATTGACCTAATTAGCGGAGGTTGGTGATGACCAACCCCGTGAAGAGCAATGAAAATATTCAGCTGGAACTGTCAGGGGATGGGTGACCCTGACACGTCTAAGGCTCTCCATTCATGGTGTTGGAGAGAGCACCCAAACATAGTCTTCATCATGGAAAATATGATAGTAAGAAATAAACTTGAGGACATACAAAGGAGGTGTGGTTTCAGTGATGGATTGTGTCTTCCTAGCAACGGGAGGGTAAGAGGTATAGGTTTCTACTGGAAAGAGGCAGATGTTGAAATTTTAAACTACTCGCAGAGGCATGTGGCTTGCTTGGTAAAGGATAAAACAAATAGGGCCAGGTGAAGAGACATTGGTATCTACAGATGGGAGGACCAGAGAAATAAATATAAACTATGGGATCTGATGAGGAAAATAAAATGTGAGGATGAAGAAAAAAATATTTTCTTTGGGGACTTCAATGAGATTGTCTCAAATATGGAAAAGAAAGGGGGGCCTAAAAGGAAGAGAAAGTCATACATCATTTCTGAGATGTAATTGACGACTGCACATTGGTGGACCTGGACTTTGAAGGAAATATCTACACATGGAGAAGAGGCCTATCTAAGAGGACTCTTGTGCATGAGTGACTGAACATGTACCTAGCTAAACTAGAATGGAGGAACAAGTTCACTTATTGTAAGGTTATTCATTTTCCCTACAAGTCGAACCATGCACCAATCATCTTAGTTGCGGACAATAGAGAGATCCATAAGAAAAGGAGGAAGAAGTTCTTTGATTTTGAACCCATGTGGTTCGGTGAGGAGGATTGTGAGAATGCCATTAAATAATCCTAGAAGTCTATGGGAGAGGTCAACTTTAATGTGAAACTAGACTCTTGCAAGGATCAACTCAAACTGTGGGCAACTGAAAAGTTTGGGGAAAGGTAGAGGAAAATAAAAGAACTGGAAAGTGAGCTTAAATAGTTACAAGCACCCCCTGACCAGGTGACTCTCTAGAAGGCGGAGGAAAAATCTAAAGAATTGTAATACTAGTTGAGGAAAAATAAAGAATACTGGCATGTGAGAGCACGAGTGAAGGAAATAAAAGAGGGAGTCCAAAACACAACTTATTTTAACCAGAAGGCCACAAATAGAAAATGAAGGAACTGGATAGAGGGACTGAAGGGTGAGCAGGGTATTTTGAAGACTATTGAGCATGAGATAACAAAGATTGGTATGGACTATTTTTCACGGTTTTTCCAGTCGAGTAGAGCATCAGGCTTTGAGAAAGTAACTATTGGCATCCAAAAACTGGTGAGCAAACCCCAAAATGAAGATCTGGAAAGAGATATCTCCAATGAAGAAATCTGGATATTGTTGAAACAGATGCATCCAAAATAGGGCTTTGGGACCGGATGGGATGAAGGCCATGTTTTTCAAAAGTACTAGAATATAGTGGGGTGGGACGTGGAAAACTACATCAAAGGATGGTGGAAAGGGAAGATTCTGAGTGATATTAATGATACCCTTGTTGTATTGAAATGAAAGTCTGAGAAGCCCATGACTATAGGGGAGTTTAGACCCATTAGTCTATGCAATGTCTTGTACAAGATTACCTCAAAGGTGAGGACGAACAGACTAAAATCTCTCATGAACATTATTGTTTTAGAAAATCAGAGTGCATTTATCCCGAAGAGGATGATTACAGATAATGCTCTCATTGCCTATGAACTTTTTCACGCTATAAAATGGGATAAGGGAAGGAGAAAAGGCAGTGTTGCTCTGAAGTTGGATATGTCCAAAGCCTGAGACAGAGTGGAATTGAATTTTCTATTTTTTGTCATGGAGAAAATGGGTTTTGGAGTGAAATGGAGGGGAAAGATCCAAGACTACATCAATTCCAACACTCATTTGCCATAAATGGAGACCAGACTAGGAGAACAAAGCCATCATGTGGACTTTGCTAGGGTGACCCTCTCTCCCCCTGCCTCATTATTTTATGCTGAAGCATTTTCTACCACCCTTCTTACTACTGCACATGATAACCTTCTACAAGGCATCAAGCTGAGTAGAGGAGTGCCATGAATCTCACATCTATTTTTTGTAGATAACAATATTTTATTTGCTAGAGCAACCACTGTAGAGTGCCTAAAGATAGCTAAAATTATCAGCTGGTATGAACATGAATTCTGGCAAGAAGTCAATTTATCCAAGACATATTGTTTTTAGCAAAGGTACTGGGTATGCAAAATGTGAGGAACTCAAACATCTACTGCAAGTGAGAGAAGTGGACATACATGCAAGCTAGTTGGGACTCCCAACTGCCATTGGAAGGTCAAAGAAACAAATTTTTGGCTTCATAAAAGAAAGGATATGGAGGAAACTCCAAGGGTGGACGGAGAAACTACTATCAAAACTGGGGAAATAAGTCCTCATTAAAGTGGTGGCACAAGCTATACATGCCTACATGATGAGCATCTTCCAGTTACCGTCAGGTACTCTTGATGAAATCCAAAGCATCATTGCTAGATTTTGGTGGGGGAAAAAAGACAAGGAAAGGAAAATCTCATGGATGAGTTGGAGCAATATGTGTAGACCCAAAAGAAAAGGAGGACTTGGGTTCAGGGATTTTCATGTGTTCAACCAATCTTTGCTAGAAGATAGATTTGGAGACTGGTTGTCAACCCAGACTCATTAATTAACAGAGTCTTAAAAGCAAGGTATTTTCCCAGAACCTCCATCTGGGAGGCTAGGAGAGGATACAATACCAATTATACTTGGAGCAGCCTGTGGGGTGCAAAGGTGTTGCTAAAGGAAGGGATGGAGTGAAGGATAGGCAATGGGGAAGAGGTGAATATCTAGAATGACCATTGGATGCCAAAGAACAATGACACCTTAGTGTGTCTACAAAATGAGGAAGGAGCAAACTATGACAAAGTCAACAAACTTATGACTCCAATAGGGAACAAATGGGATAGATCAATGATTGGAAAGTGCTTCCCAAAAAGCTATGTTAAAAGAATATGTGCCATTCCTCTGTGTATAAGGAAGCCTATAGACGTATGGTCATGGTGGCATTCCTAGAGTGGGATCTACATAGTCTAATATTCTTACTGGATGTTGCTTTTTGGCAAAGAAGAAACCAAGAGACATACAACACAACACGAAGAACAAATATGGAACATGATATGGAGAGTAGAATTGATGCCCAAAATGGCACATTTTCTGTGGAGAGTTTGCACTGGCAACCTAGAAACAATAGGGAGACTCTTTGACCCTCACTATATTGAGGACAACACATGTATCATGTGCATGTTAGAGAAAGAATCCATACCTCACATGCTCTTTCGGTGTCTGAATGCTATGGAAGTTTGGGACCAGATGCAGCAAGGCACATAATGATAGATTGAGGACTTGAAAGACAAAGATATAAGAGATAGCATGCAGGCTATTATGGATAGATTGGTTAAAGAAGAAAGGGAGACTTTGGTGGCGGCATTGTGGGAAATATGGAGAGGGTGCAAACTAAGAGTTTTCCAAAGCAACGAGTTTAATAATGGATATCTCTATCCTACTTCCCTAGATATGATAAGAGACTACAAGAGTGAACAAGTGCAAAGAAGAGATATCTACTACGCGTCGGCCAATGAAGACGAGTCAAGGTGGGCTAGGCCAGTGGAAGGAAGGGTGAAAATAAATGTGGATGCACCTTGTAGCGAGGATGTTGAGGCAGCAATTGGGATGATAGTAAGAAGAAATAATGGCAGTTTATTGGCAACCATAGGAGAAGATCAGGACTGGGATAGAGGTTACGATGGCAGAGGCAATCAGGATGAGGGCATCTCTTCTTTGGGTGAGCATAATTGAGGTTAATCATATTGATGTCGAATGTGATGCGCTAGAGGTGGTTCAAGCTTGCAAAAATGCAGAGACAAGGAGGGACTACTTGGGAGCTATTACGGAGGACATCAACTTGATGAATCAACATTTTACTTCGAGTTGTGTTTCTTATGTTAGATGTAGTTGCAATAAAGCATCCCTTGGAGTTGCTAATCTTGAACATAGAAGGTCAGTAGATAGTTTTTCCTTTTTGCAATCTTTTTCTTCCAACATTGTAGTGATGGCTGATTTATCTATTTAATAGATTATAGGGGATCCCAACCATATGATCCTTTGTCCCTATTTAAAAAAAAAATATAGAACAACAACAATCATATGGTTCAGAGAGATACATAGCTATTACCAGCCCAAGTTTAAGAGGTATATCCACTCATGATTTGGATGTACATCATCAAATAACAAATTTGCATAGACATTGCCTCCCAAACAATAATAAAATAACAAGGTGGAGAAAAGAGGTCAATTACAAGGCAAATCCTCTTAGATATACTAACCTTCTATCTTGGAATCTTCTATGTAGTATCAATAGATTGATCACTCCACGTTGATCAAACTTATCGATAGAGAGATCTTGGATCTCCCCTTGATCTTGTTGGTGGATGAAATTTAGAAGATGATCCTCTATCCAAGAAGAAATTTGATTGATCATTGGCGAGTGGATGAGAAGGTAGAGTGGTTTGTTGATCGATCTAGTGTTTGATCAATGTCTCTCTATGATAAATATGTATATTCATATCACTTTTTATATATCTTTCATAGTCTTTTTTATTAGGACTTATATTTTTTTACTAGTTCTCTAGAATCAATTGCAATTGACCCACTTTTTGATCAAATATGTAGATGCTTATTTTTTTCCTTTAAAATTTACAAGTTTTTCTCTTCAAGATATGATCCTAACCATCCCGACAAACGAAAAAACTAGTTTGTCTTGCCAAATGATCAGTTCATACAGATGAAAGGCCACAACTCAGATCCTCGACCACCACACATTTCACCCCACATCTCATCCTTTCCACACTTACCATCTCAATAGTGAAACAAACATCCATGAAGCCAGACGCTGGGCTCGGGCACTCAAACGATTGTTCCATGCCGCCCAAATGACCTTCTTAGATCGCCTCATGACCAAGTCACAATTAAGCAAAGCACTACCACCCTACCTAGGGTTTCTACCTTGGTCCACACACACTCCAGTGCCAACCTGGAATCTCACATCTCAGATGACCAGTTCAATACTTGCTTCATGACAAAGAAATGTTCAAATCGGTGTCGCCACCCTAGTATTAGAGTTTTGACTTACTACCGAAACTGTCATGCCACCTCACCACCCAACCGACCAATTCAGGTTGCCAAAATAGTCAGTTGGTAGTGCATAGATATTAAATTTCACCAGCCACCTCTCTTGTTTTCCTCTCCTCCCTTCAGAGTTTCAACCCCACCTTCCCCTATAAAAGGATGGGGGACTCCACAAAGAAAGAATCCTACTTTTTGTAGTTTATTTTGAGCATTTTTTTCAATTATTGCAAGTGTAGTCCTCTAGTTCTTCAATATAGTTAGATTTTGTTTCAAGATCTCAGATTCTTATTCTTTTATTCTTTTCCTTTTTTAAGAACAAGGAAGTTAGGGAGATAGTCATTTAGTCATGACTAGAGAAATATATTTTGGGATCTTTTGTCCTCAAGTCTATAGCTTACTTCCTTTCTTTCTCCATTCTCCTTTTTCCTTAAATGGATCATGATTAGTTTATCATATCGAGGTGTGGGGAGTAGCCCATGGCCATGTTGTAACATAGAGCACTTTCCTATATGATTCTATAAGGTATATGGTTTTTGGCTTGGATAATCGCCAATTTAAATATTTTGATATCTCATTTTTATTGTACATGAGTCTTGGGGGATGTGACTATGGAACCCAGGGCTCGGAACAACCAACAAAAATACATAAGGATCTGGATGTGACCTCAAAAAGATCCTTATTGAAATGGTTGGTATAGGAATTGTGAATGCAAGGACCAATGGGTTCACAAGGAGCTCGTCTTTTATAGACACATTTTATGAATGTTTTTACGTACCATCTTTTATCTTCTTTTTTCTTATGGACTCCATCGATCTTGTTTCATGTGGGCCATGGTGGTAAAACCCATACCCTCGATGTACTTTCCCATTGATTCAATCTCATTTTCTCAATTGCTAGTTTCAATTGATTTCTTTAATTCTTGCAGTTTAATCTTACTTATAGATAATTCGCTCTTATAGTTTTTCGAATAACTCTTTCCTTAATTGTTTTTAGTGTAACTTTCATTTCATTGTAATTTACTTCCTTGTTCTTAGTATATTCAATCATCAAACTCTTAATCTTTATTTTCTTGCAATCTTTTTCAAAAGTGATTTGGGTTGGGATTTCAATCTTGATAATGTTGTCTGTGGACCAACATTTTACTATACTAGGAAGTTTAAACTCTAGGATAAAGACCCTAGTTTTTTGTGTGCAAAATGATACATATCAAAATGGTATCATTGATGGGGACAACATATTGTTCTTCAAACCTCAAAATTTTTTGAACATTTTTTTCTACCGTAAGAGTACCATTGTGGAAGTGCTACTCCTCTTTCTGCCAGGTTTTCTTTATAGAAGTACATTTTTTCTGCAACTTCCTATTTCTATCTATATAACTATGCATGTGACACTAAAAAAATGTTTATTCAACACCACCACTTTTTGATCCAGAAATAGAAAGAACCTTCCACCTCCTTAGTCAAACAAACCATCTCAGGATGGACCAGGAAGATGTAGACTGTATCATCACACATGCCCTTGCTACACAACGAGAGGCCTTTGTGGCTGAACAAGCAGCCAGAGATGCCACACTCCATGAGAAAGAAAGGCTAAAACAATTAAAGGACTTTTCTATCCCCAATATGGGATATGCAAAACACCCTATCGTGCCACCCCGAGATTACAATCCCTTAGTTTGAGATCTATGCCAAATGGATCACCATGCTTCAAGCCAACCCCTTTTCTAGAAACAAAGGAGAAAGTTCCAAAGATCATCTTCAACATTTCTTAGATTTATGTTCTCTGCATAAGATCCCTTTCATTTCTAAATATGCCATCCGACTTTGATTGTTCAAGTATTCCCTTATTGTCCAGGCCAGTAGTTGGTATAATGCCTTGGAAGGAAGTTGTAACATCCCACTCTTGCTATGCAATTTTACAAATTATTTTATCCCTTGCATGCTCTTTTCCTAATTAGATAATTGTTGAGGACTTAAATGCAATTTGCCCATGTTAGTTTTTCGAAATCATTTTATTATGCTCAATAGCTCTCTTATCCTTGTTTTATTTAAAGAAAATCTTTTCATGTATATCTATGCCCTTTTGTTTAAGAAAAATAAGGATAAATGCTTTTATGACAAATTTTCTCTCTCACATATTAATTAGTGATTTACATGTTTAATTTCTTATTTAATGGCCTCCATTTTGTTAATTAAAAGAAATAATATTTAGGGCACGTTTTTATGTTTTGCAATCCTTATTTTAGAAATTAATGACTTTATATGCACTATTTATATCGATTTAAGTGCACATGATGACTTTTGCTACATTAGGCCTAAAACGTGTACAAGCATCAAATCCAATTGAATGGGAATGTTCTAGACCCTCTCATGTACCTATGGTTCAAATTTGAACCCATTATGACCTTGTTTGACCCTTCAATTGATTTAATAGAGGTTTGAATATTATTTGACCAAGATTTAAATGAAATTCCATTTATGCAGCAGATTTAAGGCAAAGTTCCGGTTTTATTGAATGTCACGCGTTACATTTCTCATGCGTGTACACGACCACTGTCAGATCTGGATCCAACGGCGTGTCCGTTCTCTTCTACCTCCGTTTCTTCTTGCGAATGAAGAATTTTCACAGTAAATCTTCGTCGATCTCGTTCTCCCTCCACATTGAATCGTTTGCAGTGATTTCTTCACCATCGAATACGTGAAGTCAATTCAAACGCAGTGAGCCCTTACTCGCCTTCTCCCTCGGCCTATACAAGAAATGCCCAAAAAAGGCAGGTTTCCACCCTCGCCTTCCTGAGTTACAGAGGGCACAACCGTGCTGCTGCTTCCTATTTAAGCACCCTGAGAGCATCATTGGTCCGGTATAGCCTCTCCTCCTCGCCCAATTGCGACCCAAGACTCTTGAACACCCCGAGCCTCATCCCTTTTGTCTCCGGCGATCTGTTCAAGCCTGATCGAGCTCCAGAGCTTTCCTTCTCAAATTGAAGATGCGGTTAGCATGTCTGAACACTCGGACAACTTCTCCCATTTTTCATTTACCCTGCGAGTGGCCCAAACGCCATGTCCTATAGAGCCGCCAATGGTGCTCGTCGGCGCCCAAGCTCCAAGCCACCCTAGTGGTCCTCCGACCACGAAAGTGTTGGCTGTGACTTCGCCTTCCCTCTGCGGACTTATTTCGGCCATCATCTAGTCGTTTCGGGCATGATTTCACGAGTTTTGATCTACGGACTACCGCCCCTGTTTCCCCCAGTGTTTCTCTGCTTCTCATCGCGATGGTCGGTCCGTCTTTCCTTGCCTCAGGCGGCAGTACTTGCACCTCCGTCGGACTTCCTCGAGCAGATCTGTGCTCCCTGAAGGGTTTTTCCGACTCCATTCTCAGGTTTCCACCCCCTTGCGACCTCGCTCCAGCCATGGATGGGAGCGTTGCGCTCCAGCTTGCTCCAGGGCACCATTGAGCCTGATCTTTGGCTCGTCGGCTTCAATCTGATGCAAGGAAGCATCTGGAAGTCGCAACATCTTGAGAGCTTGCGACCTTGCGAGCTTGGATTGGGGGCAGACCTCCTGCTCATGTGCTCGAAGCCATGGCTAAAGGGGGGTGAAGAATCTAGGTCTTGAAGTGACCTTGGTACCCCTGGCATTTCTAGTTTAATGATTCCAATCGCGAGGGTATTTTGGGGTTTTTACATGCCCTCCTGTCTTTGATCGCGAGTCCTCAGAGGCAGTCCTTGCTGCTGAGTTGGCCAAGCATGATTGGCCCAACTCATAGCGGACCCGAGCCCAATAGCTGCTAACTCAAATAAAAATGCCCATGTGGCTTTTCTTGGATTTCCTATTGGTCGATTCTTTGGAAATTAATAGTAAATCGCCTGTTTATCGGAAAATTATGAAAAAATGCATTTTGGAAAGGATTTTTGATGAGGAACTCGATTTTATGATTTTCACTGACTGATTTTTCTATTTTAACATCACAATATTTTATGACACAAAATTAGGGTTTTAAGGCTATGAATTCATGTACATATAATGTTCTAATCTAATTTCAGGTGTTTAAGGGGATCCAATCAGTCAAAATAGGTTTGACTTAGGTGATTTAGTTCAAGGTAAGTGGACCATGCCCTTGGCATAGTAAATTTGATTTATGGAATGTTTATGATATGTTTAGGCACTTTAGGTTAAAATAATGATAAATGCATGTCTCCCTTCAAATATAGGATTATTGAATGATTGTTTGCTATAATATAAGTCGAAGTATAGAAACCACATTTATGTTATGAATTATGGTTAAAGAACATGCAATCAGATTTAGAGGGAAGAAAGTTCCCATTTATGTTCAAGAGGGAGAAATCCCAATTAAGATCAAGTTTAGGGTATTAAGAAGATAAGCTAAGTTTAAGAAAGATCATGATTAATAGAAATTGATTTAGATTTATATGCACCTTGTTATGGGCTTTCCGAGCATTATGGGCTTTCTGAGCAATTATGGGCTTTCCGAGCATTATGGGCTCCTTATGGGGCATTAAGAGAGGAGCATATTCTTCTAGTCAGTTTCTTTATGTAAAAGACATCAAGAAACGATTAATGTTAATGCATGTTCATGATTATGTTAAGCTACATGTATATTTTATTTTTATGTTCTATAACATGCAAATGCCGCTTACTTACTATGTTTGTTTTCCTTTGCATGGCTGGGGATGTGATGTCCGCAGGAGTTGGAGCTAAAGAGAAGGAATCATCTTGAGAGTACCAAGGACCCAAAGATCCAAGGAGTTGTTTCCTGGTGGGACGTCCATCTATGGAGATCCTATCTTTCTCACGATTATCTAGTTTATGTTTAGTATACCTTTAGAAACATGATGTAGATTTTCTTCCAAGAACTTATGTATGAATCTATGTTTCAATAATGCCAAGTGTTATTTGTTTCTTGATATGAGATCATAAATGTGACAATCCCTCACAAATATGCCAAGTACCCCACATTATGGATAATGTTGGGGATTAGGATGTGCTTCCGTTGGTTACATAAGAAACCCTAGGGAGGGGTGTTACATTAATTGTATCAGAGCAAGAAATAGATGGCCACTAAGGCAACCATAAGGATTCATGCAAGTCACCCTAGGATGAAGAAATAGAAGTAGAGAACATGATAATGTATTCTAGTATGTCCAGAGAACCCTAACGATGACTAGAGCCCTCACCTCATTAGAGAAGTACATGTTAGATGAAACCAAACCCTAGATGATGACATGTTTCTCCTTGTCTCAATGGTAAGGGCCACCCAACGGAGATTTGAGGAAAATGTCATTTAATGTGACTTTTTATGTGTCTTACCTTCTTAATTGTGTGTGTGGTATGGGACACATGTGCAAATGAGTTGGTGAGACGTAGCATAAGGAGATCCAACATTTCTAAATATGTGCTTGATCACCACATATAAAGAGATGAAGGATATATGACCTAAGGTTAGACAACTATGAAGATGTAGTCATGGTGAGTGAGAGATAGATTCCCTAAGTGTAATGAGTTAGGTGTAATGTTAAGGATTAAGTATGAGACTTAGTAAGGGTAGTTAGGTAATTTATGTTGAATCACAATGCTTGTTTATGTATGCTTCTTTTATAATGAAAAATTTGTATGGAAAATTTGCAAGTTTATGTCAAACCCTTAAGGTGGGTAGAAATTCTAGGAAATTTCGAGGACGAAATTTATATAAGGTGGGTAGAATTGTAACATCCCACTCTTTCTATGCAATTTTCCAAATTATTGTATTCCTTGCATGCTCTTTTCCTAATTAGATAATTGTTGAGGACTTAAATGCAATTTGCCCATGTTAGTTTTTCAAAATCATTTTATTATGCTCAATAGCTCTCTTATCCTTGTTTTATTTAAAGAAAATATTTTCATGTATATCTATGCCCTTTTGTTTAAGAAAAATAAGGATAAATGCTTTTATGACAAATTTTCTCTCTCACATATTAATTAGTGATTTACATGTTTAATTTCTTATTTAATGGCCTCCATTTTGTTAATTAAAAGAAATAATATTTAGGGCACGTTTTTATGTTTTGCAATCCTTATTTTAGAAATTAATGACTTTATATGCATTATTTATATCCATTTCCTAAAACGTGTACAAGCATCAAATCCAATTGAATGGGAATGTTCTAGACCCTCTCATGTACCTATGGTTCAAATTTGAACCCATTATGACCTTGTTTGACCCTTCAATTGATTTAATAGAGGTTTGAATATTATTTGACCAAGATTTGAATGAAATTCCATTTATGCAACAGATTTAAGGCAAAGTTCCGGTTTTATTGAATGTCATGCATTACATTTCTCACGCGTGTACACGACCACTGTCAGATCTGGATCCAACGGCGTGTCCGTTCTCTTCTACCTCCGTTTCTTCTCACGAATGAAGACGTTTCACAGTAAATCTTCGTCGATCTCGTTCTCCCTCCACATTGAATCATTTGCAGTGATTTCTTCACCATCGAATCTGTGAAGTCAATTCGAACGCAGTGAGCCCTTACTCACCTTCTCCCTCGGCCTATACAAGAAACGCCCAAAAAGGGCAGGTTTCCACCCTCGTCTTCCCGAGTTGCAGAGGGCACAACCGTGCTGTTGCTTCCTATTTAAGCACCCTGAGAGCATCATTGGCCCGGTATCGCCTCTCCTCCTCGCCCAATTGTGACCCAAGACTCTTGAACACCCCGAGCCTCATCCCTTTTGTCTCCGGCGATCTCTTCAAGCCTGATCGAGATCCAGAGCTTTCCTTCTCATATTGAAGACGCGGTGAGCATGTCTGAATCCTCGGACAACTTCTCCCGTTTTTCGTTTACCCTGCGAGTGGCCCAAACGCCAAGTCCTATAGAGCCGCCAATGGTGCTCACCGGAACCCGAGCTCTAGGCCACCGTAGTGGTCCTCCGACCACAGAAGTGTTGGCTGTGACTTTGCCTTCCCTCCGCGGACTTATTTCGGCCATCATCTCGCCGTTTCGGGCATGATTTCACGAGTTTTGATCTACAGACTACCACCCCTGTTTCCCCGAGTGTTTGTCTGCTTCTCATCACGATAGTCGGTCCGTCTTTCCTTGCCTCATGAGGCAATACTTGCACCTCCGTAGGATTTCCTCGAGCATATTTGTGCTCCCTGAAGGGTTTTTCCGACTCCATTCTCGGGTTTCCACCCCCTTGCGACCTCGCTCCAGCCATGGATGGGAGCGCTACGCTCCAGCTTGCTCCAGGGCACCATTGAGCCTGATCTTTGGCTCGTCGGCTTCGTTCTAATGCAAGGAAGCATCTGACAGTCGCAACATCTTGAGGGCTTGCGCCCTTGCGAGCTTGGATTGGCGGCAGACCTCCTGCTCGTGTGCTCGAAGCCATGGCTAAAGGGGGGTGAAGAATCCAGGTCTTGAAGTGACCTTGGTACCCCTGGCATTTCTAGTTTAATGATTCCAACCGCGAGGGTATTTTGGGGTTTTTACATGCCCTCCCGTCTTTGATCGCGAATCCTCAGAGGAAGTCCTCGCTGCTGAGTTGGCCAAGCATGATTGGCCCAACTCATAGCGGGCCCGAGCCCAATAGCTGCTAACTCAGATAAAAATGCCCACGTGGCTTTTCTTGGATTTCCTATTGGTCGATTCTTTGGAAATTAATAGTAAATCGCCTGTTTATCAGAAAATTATGCAAAAATACATTTTGGAAAGGATTTTTGATGAGGAACTTGATTTTATGATTTTCACCGACTAATTTTTCTATTTTAACATCACAATATTTTATGTCACAAAATTAGGGTTTTAAGGCTATGAATTCATGTACATATAATGTTCTAATCTAATTTTAGGTGTTTAAGGGGATCCAATCAGTCAAAATAGGTTTGACTTAGGTGATTTAGTTCAAGGTAAGCGGACCATGCCCTTGGCATAGTAAATTTGATTTATGGAATATTTATGATATGTTTAGGCACTTTATGTTAAAATCATGATAAATGCATGTCTCCCTTCAAATATATGATTATTGAATGATTGTTTGCTATAATATAAGTCTAAGTATAGAAACCACATTTATGTTATGAATTATGGTTAAAGAACATGAAATCAAGATTTAGAGGGAAGAAAGTTCCCATTTATGCTTAAGAGGGAGAAATCCCATTATGGTTCAAGAGGGAGAAATCCCAATTAAGATCAAGTTTAGGATATTAAGAAGATAAGCTAAGTTTAAGAAAGATCATGATTAATAGAAATTGATTTATATTTATATGCACCTTGTTATGGGCTTTCCGAGCATTATGGGCTTTCCGAGCAATTATGGGCTTTCCGAGCATTATGGGCTCCTTATGGGGCATTAAGAGAGGAGCATATTCTTCTAGTCAGTTTCTTTATGTAAAAGACATCAAGAAACGATTAATGTTAATGCATGTTCATGATTATGTTAAGCCACATGTATATTTTATTTTTATGTTCTATAACATGCCAATGCCGCTTACTTACTATGTTTGTTTTCCTTTGCATGGCTGGGGATGTGATGTCCGCAGGAGTTGGAGCTAAAGAGAAGGAATCATCTTGAGAGTACCAAAGACCCAGAGATCCAAGGAGTTGTTTCGTGGTGGGACGTCCATATATGGAGATCCTATCTTTCTCATGATTATCTATTTTATGTTTAGTATACCTTTAGAAACATGATGTAGCTTTTCTTCCAAGAACTTATGTATGAATCTATATTTCAATAATGCCAAGTGTTATTTGTTTCTTGATATGAGATCATAAATGTGACAATCCCTCCCAAATATGCCAAGTACCCCACATTATGGATAATGTTGGGGATTAGGCTGTGCTTCCACTGGTTACGTAAGAAACCCTAGGGAGGGGTGTTACAGAAGTAAAAGCATCACTACTTGGGATGAACTAAAATCCAAGTTTCTAGAGAAATACTATCCTCCTCTCACCTATGAAATCAGGGACAAGTCTTTGTTTTTTATATGGTCCCAGGTGAAATTCTAGGAGAAGCTCGGGAGAGGTTTAAAGGCCTATGACGATGCCCCCACTATGGTATCACCTAAGACCAACTCATCAAAATATTGTATTGTGGTGTTGATAATGACACAAAAATTTCCTTGGTTCCTCATCTAGAGGAAATTTAATGTTTTAGAGCCTAGACAACACTTGGGGGGTTGTCAAACACATTTCCAAAGCTCAAGCACGACTAGGAACTGGTTGGGTCCTCAAGGTAGCTAAGGCTGAGGAGAATTCTAACATTAAAAAAATTGTTGAAATCCTAAAACTTGTTTCTTTTAAACAAGATCCTCTAGAATCCTCCTTTTATGCCTATGAGAGGAGAGAGAAACCTCACCAAGTAAAAGATGTAGATTATCTGTACACAATTTTCCAAGGGTAAACTCACTCTATCCTACCATGTCAATATTTCCATAATGCCCCATGTAGCCAGAAGTTGACAAAAAATGAAGGATCTCAACCCTATTCATAGCATTCTAGGTTAAGCATATTATATCCAGAACCAAGCAAGAAACCACCCTAGATTCCAATATGGAAACCTGTCGGGTGTAGAAAATGCTCCACAACTTGCTTCTCAACAAAGTCCCCCTCATTCTCAAGCTTACAATCACCCCCTAGGAGGCTTTCCATACAACAAAAAATTGAGGAACCTTGGGAATCAAGGAAATTATAGGGGTGATTTCCAAAATCGTGGGCCCTACCATGGGAAAAAATACCAAAATATGAACCAACCACAACCTCAACCCTAATAGAATGCCCCCACTCCTCTTTCCAACATTGACATGATAGATTCTCTTGAACAATGCATCCTTTCCACAAATCAAATCCTTCTTTCCCAATAGGTTCATTAAAAGGCACATAGCAGTTGACCCAATTATGCACCCAAAAAAATCCCCAACTGATAACTTTCCTTGTCAATTGAAAATTAACCCCAAGCACCCTAAACAACTTAAGGTTGTCTCCAACATTTCGGGGAAGGCCCATGCCCCTCCCCCTCATGTATAGAAAAACCCTATCCTACCCCTAGATTTTGAAGATGAAGACATTGTGGTCATTGGAACTCTACCTTCAGAAATACTAACCATTCCTACTCCTGAGGTCCCACAAGTGGAGGTTGAAGAGCCCACAATCCCTATCTACAAGCCACATCCACCGTACCAATCCCGGCTAAAGCAAACTAGGCTTGATATCGATTTCATGAAATTTAGGGAAACCATGAAAAAGATACATGTGAAATCCCTTTCTTAGATGCTCTTGCTGATATGTCTGCCTAGTCCAAGTATATGAAAACTCTATTGACTAGGAAATGTGCTACAAAAGAGTATGAGATAGTAAAACTTTCTAAAACCACCTCGAATATTATTCAAAGAAAATTCCTAAAAAATAGAAAGACCCTAGTTCTTTTTGGATTGAGTTTTACATAGGCGATAAAGCTTGCAAAAAAGGCCTTGTAGATTTAGGTGCTAGTATCTATATCAGTCCATGCAACCTTTGTAGGTGGTTAGTATTTGTTGACATGCTCCCCACCACCATGACCATCTAGTTGGAAGATGCATCAATGATGAAGCCTATGGGTATTCTTGAAGATATACATGTAAGAGTTGGGAAGATGCCTATGTTCCCTGTGACTTTGTAATCATGTACATAAAGGAATATTTATGCTACCACCTCATCTTTAGCCAACCTTTCTTAGAAAATTCTAGAGCCTTGATTGATGTCAAGGCCATAACCATCCTCCTACATGTTGGAAGATAAACCCTAGACTTTAGGGAGAATGAAAGCATGACAGGTCCAAGCATCCAAGAAGAGGTATACCTTCTCTATCATGTTTATAAGATTTCGTAGTTGAGACAAGAATGGGAGTTACTTGAGGATCCTTTCCTTCCACCCTCATGGGCCCTTCTAATTGTGTCTATGAAGATGAGCAACTTGATCAATGTAGGGTCCACTTAGATATCTTTGAAGAATTTTTTGATTAGGAATTTGAGGACCTTAAGATGGTTTCTCTTCTAGAAGAGAACCCCAAACCACCTGAGGCCCTAGAAATGAAACCTCTCCCAGAAGGACTTAAATATGTTTTTCTTGATGATCAACAAGTATGCCCTATGAAATTCACCTATAAACACGGGAAGCTCCAGGAGAGACTAGATTATGTTGTTTCCAACTCAGACTTCCTGCTGAGGTTCCCTCACTTCATAGTTGAACATCTGCCTAGGGTCTGGTCTGATCACTGTTTGATTCTAATAAGATCCACTATCAAAAGTGCTGCTACCAAAAGGTTCATGGTTAAAAGCTCATGGTCCAATAATGAGGACTTCAATCATATGCTTCAAACAACATGAAAGTCAAATCTTGGATTCAAGGAAGCCTTGGACCGATATAAGGCTGATATTGAAAAATGGGCAAAGAACCATAACAATATCCTTGGAAGAGAGAAGATAAAGATCCTAAGAAGCATCAACGATCTCCAAAATAAATTAGCAAATAGATATGATGACATTACAAACAAGTTGATTATAGATTTGCAGGTGAGGTACACTGACATTCTGAAATCTAAAGAGGAAGACTGGAAATAGAAGAGCCACATATAGTGGCTCACTGATGGTGACCTTAACTCCAAGTTTTACAATATGCCTATGTGAAACAAAGGAGAAGGAATAATAGCATCACAATGCTGAAGAATTCCAACGGGGAATGGATTAGCAATGACAGTGAAATCCGAAACATGCTAACTAGCCATTTCAAAGACATGCTAATGGCTGCTCACCCTATGGATAATTAGAAAATTCATCAATACAGTGGCATATTCATCAAGCTCACAGACACACAAAGAAGGTGTGTAGCTGCACTACCAATGTTGGTAGAAATCCACAAAAATCTTACTTCTATGAATCCTTACAAAGCCTGTGGACTCGATAGCATCGATGGCTCCTTCCTTCTTTCCAACTGACACACCATAAAACTGTCAGTCCTGACAACCATATATAAGTCCCTAGTAGGTGAAGAACTCCAAGATGACCTATGTGATGCCAACATAATCCTTATTCCCAAGGTTCAGAAATCAGAACTATGTGAACACTTCTGGACAATATCCCTAAACAACATCAACCTAAAGTTGGCCTCGAAAGTCATTGTAGAGAGGATCAAAGCATACTTAATCAACTAGAACTCCCCTGATCAAAGCGCTTTTGTACCCGACCGCAAAATCACTGATAATATAGTAGTGGTGCAGGAGATCATCCACAACATGAAAAGAAGGCAGGAAAGGAAGATGATGGCCATTAAAGTGGACTTATCCAAGGCCTATGATAGAATGTCATGGCCATTTGTCTGAGATACTTTGGGGAAAATAGGTCTACCCAACACCATCATAAACTACATTATGGGATTGATGGATGGAGGTAAAGCTTCCATTATTTGCAAAGGCAGTATGGTGGGAAGCTTCAAAGCTAGCCGAGGTCTAAGACAAGGCGACCCCCTTTCGCCTTATGTCTTCGTCTTGTGTCTATAAAGATTGAGCCAACACATTGAAGATAATGTGAAGTCCATGGAATGGACCCCCATAAAACGTTCAGCAACATGCCCCCTCATATCCCATCTCTGTTTTTCATATGTTATGATTTTGTTTGCTAAAGTAGACATTAAACAGATGAGCACAATCCAACAATGTTTCAAGGAGTTTGGAAAGGTATCAGGACAAGACATATATGTTAAGAAGTTGAGCATCTACTTCGCAAGAAGTGTACCACGGGCAACCAGAAGAACTATCTACAGAAAAAGTGGGTTCACCGAAACAAAAGACCTTGGTAAATATCTGGGGGTTCCCCTTCTCCATAGCAGGGTCAATTACAATACTTATGGCGAGACGATCTAAAAGATAACGAATAGCATTAACTCCTGGTCAGCTAGATGTCTTTCTCTCGCTAGAAGGGTCTATATGGCAAAAGCTACCTTAAGCGTGATTCCAACCTGCACCATGCAATCCACCGTTGTTCCCCTCAAGGTATGCAATAGAATTGATGCCAATGTGAGATCCTTCATCTGGGGAGGAGGCCACAAATCTCACCCCCTTTCATTGGTTGCTTGGAACAAACGAACTAGCAACAAGGACCAAGGTGGATTGTGTATAAAATCTATGAGGGAGTGGAATCTTGCACTGATAAGTAAGCACGCTTGGGATATTAGCTCAGGCAGAAATTCTCAATGGTGCAAAGGTTTGGAGATGAAGTATAGAAAGCATATGGGCAACACGATTAGTAACATGTCTAGGATTGGGAGAGAAGTTATGAAGTGTAAAGATTTCATAGAGGAAAACTCTATGTGGAGCACTATCAATGGCTTAGACACCAACGTCTGGAAGGATAAATGGTGGAATCCAAACATGTCCTTATGGAACTGTACGAAGAAGGCTATACCCCCCGACCTGGAGGACCTGTAGGTTGCCATCATTTTTAACCTATCAAATGAATGGGATATCAAATTTCTCAAGGAGTGGATTTCAGATGAAGACATCAAGGCGATCTTGAAGATCCCAGTTCCCACAGACCCCCAAGAAGTTGACGTGAGGATATGGCTACATACTGATAGCGGGAATTTTTCCACACAAAGTGCATATGACTTGCTCTGAGCTCAAAAAGAAATCCAATGTCTAGGAAAATGGGCCTTGATATGGAAGTTAAAGGTGGAAGCAAAGGTCAAGTTTTTCATATGGCTTGTAGGGCACAACACCACTAACCAATAGCCGCAGATTCAAACTTCAGATGACTACTGACAATGCATGCCCACGGTGTGGAGGATATGAGGAGACATCCTTACACGCACTAAGGGACTGTGTCAAAGTTTAGAAAGTCTGGAAGAAAATGTTTAATCAATAGAACTGGAATAAACCATTTTCTACTAATGATGTCTAGAAATGGCTTAATGAGAACCTAACTGGCAACAATCATCATACTATCAAATCATCTATCACCCGCTACCATCTGGACGAACATAAATCTGGAAATCTTTGAGAATAAGACGATGGTGAAGGGCTAACTGTGCCTAAGAATCGCTGAAGAGGTTCGGGAAACAGAAGCCGACTGGCATAAAGAAAATGATCTGAGCAAGAATAAATAGGGAGGGTGCTAAGATAGACCCACAAATCCTTTCTATAAGTTAAACACTGATGCAACCTACAAGAACAACCAAGCATGCATTGTAGTAGTGTGTCGAGACCATAATGGCTGTTGGAAAGGAGGCGCGGCACGTTCATGTCGTGATGGTAGTTCTTTTGAAGCAAAAATAATGGCGATCAACCTCGCCTTAGATCTGGCTGAGGATACGAAACTGACTCATGTGATAGTGGAAACAGACTCCTTTCTAGCCTGCAATGTTGTGAAGATGGATATAGATGATATCCCAGGCGTATCCAGATGGACACTTTAGATCAAGAAGAAGATGAGAGATAATTGGTCAATCTCATATGCTAATAGAGAAGGTAACTTTGCAGCTGACACCTTGGCAAAATGCCACCAAAAAACTGAGTACAAATTCTGCTATTATAGAATACCCCCCGAAGAAGTAGCAGGCATAATATGAAATGAAACATGTAATGGTACTACTACCACCAAGTTTATTTGTTGTAATAATAATGTGTGTAATGCTTTTATTGATTTATCTTGCATGAGGAGGGTGAGATAAATAAAAAACTGCCTGACTTTCCAAAAAAAAACAAGTATGCCCTGTTATCATTAATTATGATCTTACTCATGACCAGGAAACAAGCTCATGACTAAACTTAGGAAAAAGAGAGTCGTCCTAGGATATAAAATGGCTGATTTGACAAGGATAAATCAAGATATTTGCATGCAAAAAATTCCTATGGTAGATAAATACAAACCATCCCAGGACCCTCAAAGGAAATTGAACGCAAAGATTAAGGAGGTTGTCCGATTGAAGGTTATCAAGCTCTTGACTTCATGAATCATCTACCCTATATCCGACTCCCCTTGGGTCAGCCCTATCCAATTGGTCCCTATAAAGGGGAAACCACCATTGCTAAGAATGACCCGAATGAGCTCATCCCCAGTCATACTTTTATAGGGTGGAGGATGTGTATTGATTATAGGAAGCTGAATAAGGCCACTACAAAAGATCACTTCCCTCTTCCCTTCCTAGATCAAGTACCAGAATGCCTTGCCCATCAACAAAATGTATGTTATCTTGATGGCTAAATAGGGTTTATTAGATTCCCATCCATATTGATGACTAGGAGAAGATGACTTTCATCTACCTATTTGGCACTT
Source organism: Alisma plantago-aquatica (assembly GCA_963693085.1). Classification (NCBI taxonomy): domain Eukaryota; kingdom Viridiplantae; phylum Streptophyta; class Magnoliopsida; order Alismatales; family Alismataceae; genus Alisma; species Alisma plantago-aquatica. Next base: position 396,111,286 of record OY856411.1, on the reverse strand, counting down.
ATGCATTCTGGAGAATGCCTTTTGGCTTGTGTAATGCCCCAACTACATTCCAGTCATACATGTCCGCTATTTTCATGGGGTTGGCTGAAACTATGATGGAGGTGTTTATGGATAATTTATCCATTTAAGGAGATTGCTTTGTCTCTTTCCTTAGAAACTTGTCCCTAGTTTTGGAGAGGTGTGAAGCACATATGGCCTTAAATTGAGAAAAAATGTCACTTCATGGTGATAGAAGGTATTGTTTTGGGACACTGAGTTGACATAAAGGTAGATAGAGCCAAGATTGGAGTGATCACCAAATTCCCCCCTCCCACTTCTGCCAAGGACATCCACACCTTTCTTGGACACATTGGGTTCTATCTATGATTAATTCATTATTTCTTAAAAATCACCAAACCTCTAACCAATCTCTCTAAAAAGATGTCCCTTTGACTTTCAACTGTGCATGTATGACCAACTTTCTTTGCTTAAAAGACGTTCTCACTTCTACCCCCATCATTAGGGAACCTGATTGGGCACTGCCTTTTGAAGTAATGTGTGATGCTAGTGATTTTTCTTTCAGTTCCATTCTTGTATAGAACATTGACAAAAATCACCATGTGATTTACTATGCATCCAAAAATTTAGATGATGCCCACTAGAATTACACTACCACAGAGAAGGAAATGTTAGCCATAGTTTATGCCTTCGATAAATTTTTCTCTTACTTAGTTGTGTCAAAGTGATTGTTTACACTATCCATGCAACAATTAGATACTTAATGACCAAAAAGGATGCCAAACCTCGTCTCCTTTGTTGGATCTTTTTACTGTAGGAGTTTGATTTAAAAATCCTTGAAAAGAAAGGTTGTGAGAATGTTGTAGCTGACCATCTTAGTCACTTAAGCTCTTGCAATGATGATGGTATTCCTATCAATGACTCTCAACCTGATGACCAGTTTCTCAAGGTTGAATCTCAATACCCCTAGTTCGCTAACTATGTTACTAATCTTGCAGCAGGTGTTCTACATCCTAGATTACGAAGGACATACTAAAGCGAAAATTTTACATGTTATCAAACACTATTATTGGGATGACCCTTTTCTTTTTAAGTTGTGTTTAGATGGTCTTTATTGTAGGTGTGTCATTGAAGAAGAGGCCGATAAAATTCTCGAGAAATGTCATTTTGGCCCCACTAGAGGGCACATGAGCTCTCAGTAAATGAATAAAAAAGTTCTACAATTTGGTTTCTTTTGGCCTATATTGTTTCAAGACTCATATTAATTCATCTTAACATGTGATCAATGCCTGAGACCTGGGGACATTTCTAAGAAAGATCAACTTCCCAAAACCCCTTGGAAAGAGATATATATCTTTAACATTTGGGGAGTGGATTATAGAGGACCCTTTCCTTCTTCTTTTGGGTACCAATATATTCTGCAGCTGTGGACTATCTCTCCAAGTGGGTAGAATCCATCCCCACCAAAACTTGTGACTCCAAATTCATTAAGAAAATTTTCAAAGACATTATCTTCTCTAGGTTCATGGTGCCTCTCACCGTGATTTCAAATGGAGGATAACATTTTCTTGAAAAAAGTTTTGAATCTCAATTGAAAAGATATGGAGTCCACCACAAAGTTGCCACTCCTTACCACCCTTAGACAAGCGGCCAAGTTCAAGTTTCAAATCAATAGATTAAGTCCATCCTAGAGAAAATAGTCAATCACACTAGGAAAGATTGGGTTTGAAAACCAATGATGCCTTGTAGGTATACAGAACTACCTACAAAACACCAATAGACACCACTCCTTTCAAGTTGATTTGTGGCAAGTCTTGTCATCTACCCATAGAGTTGAAACATAAGGATAGTTCAGATATTTAGATTCTAATATTTGACTTATCTATAACAGGAGAAAACCATTTTCTTCAAATTCAAGAGTTAGATGAGCTCAGAATGACTGCCTATAAGAATGCTCGAATACACAAGGACAAAACCAAATTATGGAATTATGGCCATATCAAGCGGAAAGATATCTAAGAAGGTGATCAATTTATACTTTACAATTCTAGCTCGAAACTCTTCCTTGGAAAACTCAAATCCAGATGGTATATACCCTATCTTATTAAGCATGCCTAACAACATGGAAAATTTCTTCTCTAGGATAAGGTGCAAGATGAGTTCAAATTTAATGGGCATAGTGGCACTCCCGTCAGAGGTGTACACACTAATCAATTTAAATTTGACTAGATGCATCCCATGAGATTGGAACACACTTGGGATAACTTTCAAAATTCATAAGGGACCTAAACTTAACACACTAACATAAACTAAAACACTACAACTGCAAGTGCTCGGGGTCATGTCATAGTATAGGAGGGAGGCAAGTATAGGGTCGATCCATAGGGAGAAAAGGGGGCACTAGTGATAGGTTAGTTTTGATATAGGTTCCTACTATGAAGTATAAGGTTGAAGGGTTTAAAGGTGATTTCTTGATTACATAAAGGGTTGAACAAGAAAGAAATTAAAAGAGAACAAATAAGATCAAAACCTAAGTTAACCCTAGATAGATAATTCTACTGAGCAAGAAAGGACAAGGCAAGTGAGAAAGAGAGCGAGCTATGATAAGACATGAAAGAAGATGTATACACTACATTAAGCTAGCAAATAGGGCAAAAGAGAAATTGATGACCTAATCTAGCAAGAGCAAGGAAAGAACAAGGCAAGAAGCTAACTGAGCAAGCAAAGAGCTAAATCAACTAATAACAGCTAAGCAAGAAGGCAATTAGGGTTTTAAATCAATAAAGGGATGTGTGGGCTGTTTGGGGGATGCACTTATAAATTAGGTTGGGGTGTGACATGTGAACATTATGCTTTCATTTAGATTACCAAACCAAACAACAAGCTAGAGTCTAATGAATTGTCCCAGACTACTAACTGGACATGGATAAGATAGGTTGTGTAATAGGGGAACTAGTCCCTAACACCTCCTACTATCCTTACAAGGCTCAATTGGGTTAAGGTCTAGGTGGAATTCAATTAGAGTATAAACAAGCCTAGGTTTCTATATTAGAGGATCTTAGGGTGATTAGGGGCTGAGGGTAGTAATGGGAGTGGAAGTGAGGTTTTGGGCCTCACATCACCCACATTCTATCCTTGAGAAAGATCCATGCTAAGCACACTAAATTCATCTAAATTAGATACTAAGATCTCTCAACTAGGATTAGGAGAATTGATTAGCATTTAGGAAGATGGGTAGCTAGCTAGGGATCCATGAAATGGACCTAGGAGAAAATCCAAAAATTCACACATATAAGCAATTTCACTAAATTATTAGGTGATTTCAAGCACAAACCAACAACCAATTCATGAAGAATGACATAGAAAGAGAACATAATCATTAGTGAACGAAACTACAATGTTTACATATCATTTCCCCCCAACACGGTATCAAATTAACATTTTGGTCCCAAACAACCCACCTAAGGGGCCTAGCTACTCATGGAAATACAAAATACAAAAAGAATGGAGAAAGAGGTAGAAGTAGCCATGGAGCTCAGTGTATATGGAGTAGTCCTCCTCTTAAGATGCTCCAAGACATCCTCCTCCTTCTTCCAAGGTGTAAGGGCATAGAATGATGGTGGAATAGGGTCAAAACACTAGGAAACTAGGGTTTTGGTGGTGGAAATGGTGAAATGGAGTGGAATGGAGGAGAAAATGAAGTGGAATGGGTGGAATGAAAAAATGGGGAGCTAAGAGGGGGTATAAGGTAGCTAACCTCAGCCTCCAGCCACCACCCACATATAACTAAGAGTGTCTTGAACTTATAGTGGCATGACCGTGGTGGTCACCATGACCGTAGTGGGGCAAGGGTAGCACGACTGTGGTGGTCACCACGACCATGGTAGATTGGAGTTGCTCTGCCCGTTCTTAGTAATATGGTTGTTTTGATTGAGCTGCTACATGGCCGTGCAAGGTGGCATGACTGTTCTAGGTCATTGTACAATGACCATTCTGAGTGGCACGACTGTGATGATTCTTGCATTACTTCAATGTTGACTATGTTGATTTTGGAGTGAGCTACCATGGCCGTTCTATAGTACCACGACCATGCAAGTCTTTGGATCAACACTTTGAGTTGAAAGTTGGTGTTTTCTTGAACATCTTTTCTTTAATGGATCTTTGGTCACCAAGGTTAGGTTGAGGGAGCCTCAGACTTCACTTTGGGCCTCTCTAAGGGTAGAGAAATTCTAGGATCACTTGTTCTCTCTCTCTCTCTCTCTTCCATCCAAGCAAGGTCTAAATGCTAAAAAAATGCAAATATTGTCCGTAAGTGCATTTTACACAAATATGCATATTAGGGGAAATAACATGTAATCTAAGATGTATAGATATGATTGAAATGCAATATAACACAAGATGGAGCCTTAAAATAGGCTGCATCACAACCCCAAACTTAAAACATACTTGTCCTCAAGTATGCTCCAACTCAATCTCTCTACAATTTTTTTCACAATCAACAAATGACAAATGCAATGCAATAGGTGAATATTGACTAGATGGGTTCAATGATGACTAGGTACATGCATTCCACCTCTCATCTCTTTCAAAAACCAATCATGATTAGAGCATTGAGCCTACAAACTTCAAATATAGAGCATAGAAAACAAAATCAATCCATATGGTTGTCATATCCCTCAAGATTAACTGTTTCATGGTAGCTAAGGTAAAAAATGACTAATTTTTCTATTTTGAATTCATGCATTCAATCTCATATGTCCATCTACACTAATTAACCCATGTGGCTATGAAAAAGGACAAAATGAGCTAGTTTTGATGTTTCCTAGCTCCATGAGCATGCAAAAGGAAGAAAGGGTTGCAGTAAGAGTTTGCAGTGCTTTTATACACTTATCTTTTCTTTACTTGGATGCTCTTAAATAGGAGCATCTTTTATTTTCTTTTTGCATTTTTTTCTTCTTTTTCTTTTTCTTTGCCCTTAATGTGGATAGGGAACATAATGATGAGAGTGAAGTGGGGGGGTATGGATATAGCCACCGCAAATATTTCGAGGTGGCCAAGGCTGAATGTGTGCACTTTGACATCCTTTCATGAGGTAGAGAGGTAAAAGATGGTAGAAGAAAAGTGAGTCAAAGAGGGGTTACTAGTGTGGACATCAACATCAGATATCCTGCATGAAAGTTACTCCAAAAATTTCATCAAGCAATGGCACACCACATGAATGAGAAATATTAAAACCACATTTCTATCATGAGATTCTACAAATACTCTAAGCATTTACAATTTGCTTCAATCACAATTCAACCAAACAATGCACATGCATGAGAGAGGTGGTTCACATGTAAAAAGTCAAGATTGAGGCCATTTAGCAGTAAACCATGATAATTCAATTGCATTTGTCAAAGGTCATCATTTTCAATCCAAAAAGTAGAGATTGGATCAAAACACACTTTTTAGGTAAGAAGTTCTAAAATTGGGCAAAATTGGCCAGAAAATAAAGTAGCAAAAAGGAAAATCCTAGTTAAATAATGCAAAAATTATAAAAATCTACACGATATGCAATGCATGACAAACAGAGCAAACATTTGGAAAAGTATGCAAAAATCGACAAAAAACATGCAAGCATGCAAAGCAGGTAAAATCTAATCTAAATAGAAAAAGCAAAAAAATAAGAAAACAAAACTAAATGGCCAGAGGAATGCAAAATGAGTGAAATGAGACTAAGGGAATACTACCCTACCACCCCAAACTTTTGAATCATGCTATCCTCAACGTGACACTAAATCCTAGGATGATAGGGTAGACAATCACTGTGGTGGATCTAGTGTTGCTCCTCCCTGTGGTGGAGGATGTTGGTAGTAGGTTCCCTAATAGTCTGAATCTGGAGGTAGGTAGGAATCCTGATATGCAGACAATGCACCCCACCAATTTTCCCCCCACTAGGGGTTCCTCTATGCCTGGGCATGATGAAACTGATACATGTGGTTGATCTGATAGTACATGTGTTGATGATCTAACCACAATGCATCCTACGTGTGTTGAAATCCCTCATATTCCCTTAGAATCATGTCCTATGTGCCCTTCATACTCTTTATCTATGCATATATAGTAGACATGTCATATGCATTCGCTGAAGGCTGTTGTGATGTCTTTGCCTCTCATCACCTCACCCTACGTGCCTCTCTCCTCAACTATCTTCCTCCTTTCAGTGGATGCCTATGACTCTCCTAGTCCCTCAGGAACATCTCTGGGCTGTCATGTGTCCCTAGGATGCTCCTCCTCAAGATATCCAAAAAGTCTGGAGATGGGCAATGACATGATTTTACCGTGCGTATAACACAAGTGCACGCGTCAATGTTTTATAGGCCTTTGTGAGGCCCGAGTCGAACTCAGGGACACTGAACTATCGATAGACTACTACTAACTATTCACAATCAGCTAGACCAATTAAAAGGTTTTAAGAGTTGTTGAAAAATAAAAGAAAATAAAATAAAAGAAAAACAAAGCAATCGATTAAATGTTAAGTTTAATCAATTTAGATGGGAATCTTTAGGATTGCGGTTTCACCGCGATTTTTCATTGTATGAATTTCCATATAGTTAATCAGGTTCATATCTCAATCCGGGTAGTGGCATGTAGTCAGAATTGTCCACTGTCATGGTACAATTCACTACCTATGTCTAGGTTGGTTCCACCATCGTAGTAACCTATACCCTAAACTAGGTGCATTACAATCGACCTCTAGGTTTCCACCATTAACCTTACATCACCTTGTTCAAGGGATTTGTTAATTAATGTGAATTTCGTCTCTTTTCAACCATTAATTCTTCTTTCAAAGTAATTAAAGGCAATAGATTATCATTATGGTGATCAAGCATAACAATATAATTGAGGAAATGAAATCATACCACGGATTTAAGAGATAAATTATGAATTACTATGGTAAAAATGTCATACAATGCTTCCCCGGGCTACTCCCGGTCCTAAAGACAAAGGGGATTAGCCTCGCATGTTCATCTCAGAGCAAAACGTTGTTGAAGAAAGGGGAAACATGGAGCAAAATGTGAATAAGTGATGAAACCCCTGGACAGAGAAGATCCAAGCGTTCCTCGGCATAGAATGCGCGATCTTCAACCTTTCAGCGGTGGAAAACATCTTCTTCGGCTTTCAGAACGGCTGGGGCATGCTTATGGGCTCCGTTCTTCTCTCCACACTTTCTTGGGATGTGTGCAGTGGCTAATGACGTGATGATCTACTCTTGTCCACCTTCATTAGGTATAATCACCGAGCTAGGTTGCAAAAATATCACAACCATTGGATTAGAGCCGATCTGAAACAAACTCTGATCTGACGGTGTCGATACCATCGATGCAGGTTGATGGTATCGACCCCTTGTGGTATCGGAAAACCTTCTTTTCTTTTCATCATTGTGCCTGATGCTGACTCGATACCATCGACACAGGTCGATGGTATCGACACCCTTAGGCGTCAGTTTTATCCTTTTCTATCGCTGAAGCTAAACGTGTCTATAGTATCGACTTTGTGGTCGATAGTATTGACTGAATGGTCACCAGCAACCTGATGGTAAGTCGCTACCATCGACCTCCCCGTCGATGGTATCGACTCTGTGCTACTCCTTTCGGCTGGTTGCCTGTGGTTGTGTCGGTAGTATCGACATCCGTCGGTGGTATCGACAGCTGCAAATATATGTTTTTCCTAAAATTGCAAAACGAAACCACATAAGCCGAGATAAAACATATTATTGTAATCATTTATGCTCAAAACAATAAAATAAAAGGGATTTGACACTGATGCAGCCCTATTTTAGGGCTCCATCTTGTGCCATTTTGTACTTAAGTTGCATTTAAACATGTTAAATTACAAGTCTTTTTCCCCAATATGATTATCATTGCAAATGTGTTTATGGATGTTCTTTGCACTATTTTTTAGGTACTTGGACCATGCTTAGATGGAAGAGAGAGAGAGAGTGAGTTCTAGGGTTCCCCCACTCAAGGAGGGACCCAAAGAAGGACCCAAAGTCTCCCTCAATCTACCTCCAGTGGCCAAGAATCATCCCCAAGGAAAGACATCAGAAAATGACAAAGTCAGAAGTGAAATTAACAAGTCAAGCCCCACCACGGCCGTGGCGACAATGCCATGGTCGTGTGTTTATTGCCAAGTTCCAACAGGTTGCAACAGGGAAATTCCACAGAGTCCCACAGCCGTGGCCTCCCAGCCACGACCGTGGCCAGTGAAGACACCATGACTGTTGCCATCAGTACGGTCGTGTCCCCGAGAAGTGAAAACGGACGTGGGCTCCTCCCATGGTCGTGCGTTTATTGATCAAGAAATCAGTTGCCAACAAGGTTTTTGCCCAGAACGCCACGACCGTGGCCAACTCGCCATGACCGTGGCCGAAGACGATCAAGACACCCATGGACCATCCCCACAGTAAGCTCCTCCTCCTCCAAAACGGCCGTGTTAAGCCACACGGCCGTGGTGCATGTTACCCACCACGACTGTGGCACTCCGCCATGGCCGTGGCCACCACCATACTTCCTTTTTCACCACTTCCTTCACACCATGACTGTATTCACCCCCCACGGCTATTCCCTACTACCCTCACCACGGCCGTGACACACCCACCACGACCGTGGTGATCACCTACCCTACACAACTTTGCACTGCTTTTCCTATTTTACCCCCACTTAGCCCTAGCTCCTATATAAGCACTAGTTGCTTCTAGGGCTCGAGAGAGAGCACCCCCTAGCCTCTACCCAGCTACTCCCTCACTACTCCTTGCATCCATTACTCCCATCCACCTACTCTCCTTGCATTTAATCCCATTTTCACCCACTTTCCACTCATTTCCACCATAGAAACCTAGTTTCTCTAGGTTTCTATCCATCCATTCCCCTTTTTCCATGCTCTTGGGCACCATTGGAGGAGGAGGCTCGTGGCTGGAAGCAAGGAGGTGAAGAAGTCAAGATTCACCAAGCATCCATGGCGTTTCCTACTCTCTTTCCCTTCTCCTTTGTTTCTATTTTGATCATGTATAGCTAAGCCCCCTTTGGTGGGCTGTTTGGGGAAAAAATGTGACTTTGATACCATGTTGGGGGAATATAATTTGTAATGAACATATTTCACTTCTATGATGATTACCTTTGCTTGTATCTCATTTCCCATTACTTGTGCATGTGATTGTTGTTTAATTACACTAATTTCTTGCCCTGTGGTGTTTGAAGACATTTGCCTCTAGGATGTTTTGGTTTCTATGTAGCTATCATAGGATTGGCTCCTAGGTCCTTAATTCAGATCCCTAGCTAGCCCCCTATCTTCCTACATAATCACCTTCTTCCTACATGCAAATGTGAGTTCTAAGTGACTAGTATAAGTGTGATTAGTGCAATTTCCTAGGATTTCCTAAAGGCTGAGGTGGCTAGTGGCATGAGGTCAAATATCCTCATCTCTACTCCCATCCTTACCCTTGGTCCTCAATTGACTAATACCACTTATCCTAGAGACCTAGACTTGGTAAGTCCTATGAGGATTACACCTAGCCCTAGTTCCCCAACTAGTAGCATAGGGTACATCCTCATAGAACCCACCTTGTTGTTTGGTTTGGTAGTCTAGAATGAAATATGCTAATTGCTTATTATGGTGACATCCCCCAATTAATGTCAAGGTCACATTCCCAAACGGACCACCTCCTTCATCTAATTTCTTAAAACCTTAATTTCTCTGTTTGCTTGTTAATCCTAGTGTAGTTCAATTGCTTTAGTTAACTTAGTTGATTGCCTAGTTTTGCTAGTTAAGTGTTAATTTAGGTCTTTGATCTTGATTAGTGGTTAACTTAGGCTCTGAATTGCTAGTTGCTTGCTTAGTCTAGTGTAGTCTGTTCTTTCTCTTGTTTAGATAGCTTGTTGACTTAGATTGCTAATTTAGCCTTTTGATAACTTAGTTTCATATTGCTTTTCCTACTTGCTCACTTAGCTTAATCAACAACCAACCAACTTTTTAAACCCTAAAAACCTTACTATCCGCAATACGAACGTAGCTTACCCCGTCTAACTCTAGTGCCCCCTTTATCTCTGTGGATCAACCCTATACTTGCCACCTCACCTATACTACGACACGACCCATGCGCTTGCGGGCGTAGTGTATTAGTAGCGGTAGGTAGTTAGTGTAGGTCTTACAAATTGCGAAAGCATAAGATCCCACATTTTGTGCGCTCCGACCTCGTGGGTTGTAAAAGCACCACTAGCGGAGACACACCAGACATGAGAAGGATCATAGACTAAAGTAAGTGAATTATGTGATATTAACCACCAAAATGACCAATAAACGCATAAAACGTGAGTAAAACAAGTCTATAAATGTGACTCAAAATGATCGCATCAAACTCCCGTAAGCTTGAACATTGCTCGTCCTCAAGCAATAAAACTCTAGAATAGAATTGTGAGGGTCAACTAAAGAACAGATTATCACAACAAACATCACCATGTGATCCCCGCCGGACATTCACATTCTGGCCCTCACTAACCACCGAATGATAATTACCCTAAAGGCGACAATAATCATCCATAAAAGATATCTACCTCAAAATTGATGAACGCTATCATATAAGGTAGTTAACATAATAAAATTTTCCGGTCCAGACTCGGTGCATCTTGTGATCTCCTATTCTACGTTGCTTGCCCTAACTACCATCTACATGGAAGCAGCTCTCCTGGTATTAACAAGTGAGGAGAAAATCACGGTGGCCTACCAATTCGAGCAACGGGTGGATGGAATAGGAGGCTAGTGGAAGAAATGGAAGCATTATACGGTTTTAACATGCACAAAATAATAATGTCCTAAATGATGCACATGCAAGTAAAAATGCCCTAATGCCTACATTTGGGTGGAATGATGCATGCACTATCATCCCGTCTCAAGGTGAGATGGAATATCTAAGAGAACTACATCATGTACTTATTCTTCTTAAAATGTAGTGAGAACATGTTCCTTTCTCCCTCTCATTCTTACTTACTTCTCATTTCTCCCTTTTTTTAAAATCAAGTTTTTTTTTCAAGCTCTTATTTTCATAGATGATAATGAATTATTTGTCGGGCTCACTTCTTATTACATAACTTATACATTTGAGGCATTCATAAGATATGGAACAAGTTCACCACCTTTAATGTTTCAGAAGACATAAGATGTATGATGTATTATATGCACAAAAGATGTGAATGCAGCTACAAAATGATAGTTATGCAACTACATGACACGCACCTAAGGATAATGTGCATGTATACTTTTCTATCTTTTTTTTCCATTTTCATACATAATATGCGGAAATAGTTGCAATGCAAAACCTACCTACATGGAATGCAATCAAAGAGATTAAAACTGTAATGTACTTCCAGTTCTTAAGGTGGAATATGAAAACAATGGGGTGGATAGATCATAAGACTAATTGACTGAATCTTTGGAAAATATTATGTGTCCCTCCTTACTGACTTGTGTGGTAATTAAGAGGTTTCTCTCTCTTATTTAAAATTAAAGTCTCATTATCATTTGGTCAGTTTACGATCAAACAACCAATTCCATCCACTTTTCATGAATCTTAGGAATGTACAGTTGTGATTTCCTGTTTAAGAGTTGACAGACCCAATTATTTCCTTAAGTTATGTGCTCAAAGTTAAACAACACAAGCTTGCAAAAACACTTATTTTTTTTAAATTTGCCCCTAATTCCCATGTACAAGCAACGAGATGAAACATGACTTAAGACATCCACAATTACACTAGATAGAGTGTGGATCCTACAAACAAACTCAGAACTAAAAAAAAAACAAATGAAAAAAGACAAAACAATAAAAACTAAAAATGAGAAAACTAAAGGATAGAGATGTTCCAAACCCCCCCTAAAATTGAATTCGACTATGGCCTCATTGTCAAAAACAACCTTAAAAGGTGGAACAGTGATACCGATCATTCTTCAGGAGGAGGCCGGTACGGCGGAGCCGTGGGGTCCCAAGATGGGTATTGCCCCTGGAAGCTCGGATCATACTGGGGCATTGGTGGAGGTTGTGGATAACCCCCAAAATAGTTCTGGCTCCAGTAATGATAGTAGAAGGGCTACTGCTACATCTCCATCCTATGCAACCTGTCATGGATGTGCTGTTGGTTGTCAAGGAGGAGGCGCTCATTCTCGAAAATGGCCCTTTGATTATCTAACAGTCGGTTTGTTGTATCCTGAATACCATCATATGAGGTTGTATGCTGCATTTGGGTGTGTTGAATCTCTTGCAGCATGGTATACATCCCCTGCATGGAGTAGGCATCCTCTCCTTGATGCGAGGACAGAGGTGGCGGAGGCTGTGAAGATGAAGATGCACCCGGATGCATGCGGGGACGCTTCCGGGGTGCTACTCGTGCCCGAAGAGGAATGAAGGCCTCCTCTTCCTCTTCATGCTCGTCGCCTTCGTCATTGTTGTCATCATCACCACCGTCTTCATCGGAGTCGTCAATGGCAATGACAGGCCATCGGAAATGCTGAGCACCCTCAATGTTGAAGACGGGGTCTGGAAGTGAACACTCTTGATATGCTTGATTGACATCGCAATGTGCATATGCCAAGCCATCACGGAGCAAGAGGAGGTTGGAGCGGTGCAGATGCTATAGGTTGACCTTGCTCCTATTGGAAAGGGGAGTAAGCTGGGAGAGATTTAACCCAAGATAGTGGGCCAGCCATGTGATGATCCCTCCAAAGTGGATTGGAGCCTTCCACGTACTCCTCTTTACGGCCAACACGCGTGTTAAGAATAATGAGCTCCAATTGCACTCCTTGCGCTTCAACAATTTATGCAGGAAGAACAAATCTGTCTCTTGAAACTTGCTGAGAGATAGGTCGCCGCACGTGAACAGCGTGGTGCAGAGCATGCGGTGAAGAATCCGCACAAAAGGATTTTCGAAATCAGCCACTGCAGCGTTGTGGTAGCTGATGGATTTGCCCGAGGCCGTAGTCACAAGTTGGGCGAATATATCATCGTAGTTCGTACTGTTGTCTGGCCGCCGGTGCTGGTAAGGGTCATGATACCAGTTATAAATTGAATTGAACTGGGCGAGAGTGAGGGTGTAGTTATTGTTGTAGAGTCTGAACGACACCCGCCCTTTTCTCCACTCTCTATCAGTGGTGATCAATTCATTGGGCAGCACATTAATGTCCAATAATGCCATGAAGTCTGCAACGAGTTCCTTATACGTCGGCCAATCACCGTAGAACGGCTGGCCATCGGCATGGTACTCCAGCTCGTCAGACCTCCTGGTTGTATGTCTCGCCTGCCCCTTCAAGACGTAGGTGAGATTTTCATTGAACCCAGGTCGCGGACCATCGTCTGATCAACATAGCACGTGGGCTCGATCTTTCTCTTCATCAGTTCCTCGTAGACCTTCCGGACCTCCGTAGAAGAGTGGACAATCCTCAGATGAGGAATCGATGCAGTTTGTGGAGGAATGAACTCAGGGATCTCCATAGGATCCGCCTATGAAGAAGATGCTCTGGCGGTACGCACCATCGTCATCGATAAAGAAGGAATAAAAGATGGAGTTTGGTAAAGGTCGGAGAAGACAATCTCCGCTTCATGAAGGCTCGGGGAAGATCACGCTCCTTTGATTCTTGTAGTCGTGCTCTGATCACACAAAAATATGCACGGAACAAGTGGAGGGCAAATGCTCTGAAGGTGTGACATCATATGACAACCATCCCTCCCTTTTATAACTGTGGTCGTCACTGCTGTGCACCCGTCAATACCATCGATGCGGGTCGATGGTATCGACACCTGTAGCACAATCTGGTCTACCGCTAGTATCGACAGTTGTTGATAGCCTGATGTGGGGGCCCGGATCGATGATGCGTTGATACCATCGACGGTTGTTGATGGTATCGACCCAACCCACGGATCGACTTCCCTGATGTAGCGATCGCCGTTGATTTACTCTCGCGGATCGATGATGTGTCGCGTCGATACCATCGACGCAGGTCGATAGTATCGACTCTACTTAGGGAAAACACCCTCACGAGGCCCGGCCGTTGCTTTTTTCCTGTAACTGGGTCGATACCATCGACAGACCCGTCGATGGTATCGACTTCACTGAGACAAATTTCGTCTGAATAACTCAAGAGTTCTCACGAGTATCGACAACCATGTCGATACTATCGACCTTGTTTTTGCGATCAACCTGATGGTGGGTCGATACCATCGACAAGGCCGTCGGTAGTATCGGCTCAGAGAAATTTTTGCAGCCACCTAACTGTGCCCCTGTCGATGCCATTGACACAAGGGTCGATGGTATCGACCCTGCCTTAGTCCTGCACATTGAACAAACGATCAAGGTATCTTGTTTACACTAAAAATAAAATCAACTCAAACTAACTTACAAATGTAAAAGGAACTAGACGAAACTACCAATGGCTGGGTTGCCTCCCAACAAGCACCCTTATTTAACATCTTAGGCTAGACGAACTCAAGCTCCTCATGCATTCATAAGCACAATGAGTTTGACCTCATTCACTTTCCTTGTGTAATCCTCATCGAAGTATAACTTCAATCACTGTCCATTAACCAAGAATGTTGTCTCACCATCACGCACCATAATTTCTCCATGTGGTCTGACCTCCTCGACAGTGAAGGGTCCACTCCATCAGGATTTCAATTTCCCGGGATGCATCTTCAACCTTGAATTGAATAAGAGCACACGATCTCCCTTCTTGAAGACACGCATCTGAATGTGTCGATCGTGAATCAGCTTTGTTCGCTCCTTGTAGATCTGTGAGCTTTCATATGCATTCATCCTCAGCTCGTCAAGTTCATTTAGCTCTAGCATATGTTTCTTTCCTGCCTCATCATAGTTCAAATTCAGCTTTCTCAGCGCCTAGTGCGCCTTATGCTCCAATTCCACCGACAAATGGCAAGCCCGACCATAAGACAACCTAAAAGGCATAGTGCCTATAGGTGTCTTAAATGCCGTCCTGTATGCCCACAAAGCATCCGGTAGCAAGGTACTCCATTTCTTTCTTGTCGAAGCCATAGTGCACTCCAAGATCTTCTTAATCTCTCTATTGGAGACTTCCACTTGCCCCTATGTCTGTGGGTGGTATGGGGTACCAATGTTGTGCTTTACCCCATACTTTCTCAACAATGTCGCGAACTTCTGATTTCGGAAATGTGTACCGCCATCACTAATAGTCATTCTTGGTACACAAAACTTGCAGAAAATGTATTCTTTGACAAACCTGCACACTACAGCGGCATTATTAGTCCTAGTGGGTATTGCCTCTACCCACTTTGATACATAGTCAACAGCTAATAGAATGTACAAGTTAGAGTTGGAGGACACAAAGGGTCCCATAAAATCAATACCCCACAGATCGAACACCTCAACCTCTTGAAATACATTGAGGGGCATCTCCTGTCGCTTTGAAATGTTACCTGCCCGTTGACAGGGATCGCATTGCCGCACATAGTCATATGCATCCCGGAACAAAGTAGGCTAGTAAAGGCTGCTCTCAAGTACCTTGGTTGCCATTCTGGAACTAGCATGGAGGCCACCAGTTGGTAGAGTATGGCAATGATGTAGGACACTTTCATACTCAACTTCTGGTATGCACCTGCACAAAACTCCATCCCTGCATTGCTTCAACAAAATGGGGTCATCCCAGAAATAATATCGCAAAGAATGGAAAATTTTCTTTTTCTCTTGGTATGTCCAATCATCTGGAATAATTTTGCATGCAAGATAATTTACCATATAAGAGAACCATGGATCTTTAGATTTCACAGATAGAAGTTGTTCATCAGGAAATGTCTCGGTAATGGGTATGTTTATGTCCTTCTCATCTACCCTTTCCAACATAGACAAGTGGTCCACAACCACATTTTCTATGCCCACCTTATCTTTGATTTCAATATCAAATTCTTGTAACAATAAGATCCACCTGATCAGTCTAGGTTTGGCATCTTTCTTTTACATCAAGCACTTTATGGCGGCGTGGTCCATCCATACCACGACTTTATATCCAACAAGATATTGCCGAAATTTTTCAAAAGAAAAACGACGGTGAGAAGCTCTTTTTCAGTTGTCATGTAATTCAGTTGTGCTTCATTTAATGTTTTGGACGCATAGAGAATCACAACGGGTTTATTGTCCACACGTTGTCCCAAAACTGCCCCAACTGCGAAATTCGACGCATCACACATCAATTCAAACAGTTTTGTCCAGTCCGGTGTTTGCACAACCAGTGCATAAATTAATTTCTCCTTAAGCACATTAAAAGCATGTAAACATTTTTCGTTAAAATCAAAGACCGCATCCTTCTCCAACAGCTCAGATAATGGTTTGGCAATTTTTGAGAAATCTTTTATAAAGCGGCGATAAAACCCGGCGTGACCTAGAAAACTCCATACCCCTTTCACTGAATTCGGTGGGGGTAATTTGGAAATAACTTCAATCTTCACAAGATCTACTTCCAACCCCTTGCTAGACACTTTATGTCCAAGCATGATCCCCTTGCTAACCATCATATGGAATTTCTCCCAATTGAGAACCAAATGTGTGTCCTCACATCGTTGCAAAACCTTATCCAAATTGTATAAACATTCATCAAAAGACGCACCATAGACGGAGAAATCATCCATAAAGACTTCCAAACATTGTTCAACCATATCGGAAAAAATGGCTAGCATGCAACGCTGAAAGGTTGCTGGTGCGTTACACAATCCAAAGGGCATACGGCAGTATGCAAATGTTCCGTAAGGACAAGTGAAGGTGGACTTCTCTTGGTCCTTAGGATCAATGGAAATCTGATTGTAGTCCGAATAACCATCGAGAAAACAAAAATGAGATCGACCTGCCAATCACTCTAAAATCTAATCAATGAATGGGAGAGGAAAATGATCCTTAAGCATAGTAGCATTCAATCTACAGTAGTCTATACATACACACCACCCGGTTACCAGATTGGTCGTGACTGGCTCATTCAACAAATTATGTGTAACAGTAATTCCCCCCTTTTTAGGGACTACCTGTGTAGGACTCACCCACGTCGAGTCGAAAATAGCATAGATGATACCTGTAGAAAGGAGCTTAATCACCTCCTTCTTGACGACCTCCATCATGATAGGATTTAGTCGGCGCTGTGGCTGAATTACATGTTTGGCTCCCTCCTCGAGCCGGATCTTGTGCTGGCACAGTGTAGGGGAGATCCCCTTGATGTCTGCAACCGACCACCCGAATGCACCTCGCTGGTTCTTCAGCATGATCAATAGTTGATCCTCCTCCTCGGCACTCAGATATGCCAAAATAATCACTGGCAACTTCTCACTCTCAGATAGAAATGCATATTTCAAATGAGGTGGCAGCGACTTCAATTCCAAATCTAGCGGGCTGATCAAGGATGACTGAAGCGGTGGTGGAAGTTCTCCAAGGTCTTCATAGTACCTAGCGTAGAAACACGGCAGCACCTGAAGCATCTTGGCACATTCTTGTAGTGACTTGCTTCTCATCCAATCATGTGTTATATTAACTAGGCAGGCTTTAAGAGGTAGTTCTGGATATGCATTGAAAACAGAACTTGCTATGGCCTCATCTTTAGTCGAAGGAGGGATGTCCTCCTCTTCATCATTGGGAAAACCCACAGCCTTGGTGAGAGAAACCACCTTGGTCTGCTCCATGATGTCTACAGCCAGTGTCCCCTTCTCCACCTTAGTCATTACATGAGCCATATCTAGAAACGACTTCCCTAGACAAAGAGAAATATTATGATCAAAGTGCTTCACCATGCAACATTGCTCCTTAGCTTTTGGTTTTGTTGTGCTGGAGGGCATGACCATCTCAAACTGATCATTAGAGATACCCAAGGTCAAACGACCTACCTCTCCCCATCTCAAGTATCATGTCAACAGTGGTTTGGAAGGGTCGTCCAAGGAGTAAATCATTGCCTTGTTCATCTTGCATTTCCATTACAACAAAGTCTGCTAGAAATACAATCCGATCAACTTTCACCAACACATCTTCGCAAATGTTGTATGGCTTCACCACAGAATTATCCGCTAACTATATTGTCATATTACTTGGCCTTGATTCTTTCAGTCCCAATTTCTTGAACGTAGAGAGAGACATCAGATTTATGCTTGCCCCGGAATCACACAGTGCTTCACCGAATTTCACCTTACCAATGTAGCATGAAATATTGAAGCAACCAAGATCCTGCCTTTTTGGTGGTAATGTGCCCATGATGAAGGCACTCACCTGCTCCTTGAGAACCACAACCTCAGTATCTGGGATTTTCCTCTTCTTTGTAATGATGTCTTTAAGAAATTTGCCGTAAGAGGGAATTAGCTCTATTGCTTCTAATAGAGGAATGTTGACTGAAAGCTTTCTAAAGCTATCTAGAAACTTCTTGAACTGAGCTTCCACTTTCTTGGCTTTCACGCTATTTGGATATGGTACCGGGACATTCTGTGCCCTTTGATGTAGTGGCACATATGGCGTCCTCTTCTGTGTCTCCTCCTCAACAACAGGTTCTGCTGTGACATCGTCTAATGTATCCTCTATCGGCTATGTGATAGGAGTTGGAACATCCTCCATGGCCTCACATGTGTTTTCTAACTGGGGTTTGCTTGGTTCATCATCCCTGCTGTTTAAAATCTTCTTACCGCTCCTTAGCAAGATTGCCTTAGCATGTTGGTTTCCTCCTGGAATGTTTGTATTACCCGGAAAGCCTTGCTACGCTGGCTTCTTCAGATTTGCTATCTCAGCTGCCATTTGCGCCAAGGATGTCTCTATCGTCCTCATCTGAGCCCCATGACTATGTAAGGTTTGTCCAAACTGATTCATGAATTCACCTTATTGCTTGATCTGCTGACCAAAAGTGTTCATTAGTTTTTGATTCTGATTTATTACTTGATTGAGCAACTCATTGCTCTTATCCTCCGTCGCTAGTTGGGCATTATTTGGGTCCTTCCAGGAAAATTTCTTGTCTTTCCTCCATGAGTAATCGTTGTTTCTGTACCCTTACTGCTAGCGCATAAATTTTACTTGAGCCTCATCATCTGATTCTGCGTCTTCTTTTGCAAGAAGTTTCTTTGCTAGAAGGTCCATCTTCTCATTTAGCTCTTTGATGGCCTTTGACTCCCCCGTAGCCTGAACATGCTCTACGGTGTCTCTATCACCCCAGGATTGCTTCTTTGCCATATTCTTCAAAATTTCCCAACACCCAGTGCCTGTGTTGTTTAAGAAGAAACCTGAACATGCGGAGTCTAAGTTACTTCTATCATGCTCGGAAAGAGAAAAATAGAATATTTTTACCTACTTTTCCTTGTCAAGCCCATGATGCAGGCACCTCCTTAGCATGATCTAAAACCATTCCCAGGTCTCGGAGTAAGTCTCTCCTGCTTTCTGACTAAAATTATGAATTTTTCTGATCATATCATTTGTCTTCTCAGGCAGAAAGAATCTTTCAAAGAACACTTCCACCATGTGGTTCCATGATTCCACATACTCATCATCAAGATTATGTAGCCATTCTCGTACATTTCCCGCCAGAGAGCTGGGAAACAACTTCAAGTACAATAACTCCTATGGAAGCCTGTCTATCTTGATCATATCACAGTTCTCCACGAACTGGCTTATATGAGTCACCAGATCTTCATTTTTAAGCCTGTGAAATGCATTTGATTTGACCAAATTTATTAATGTTGGGTCGATCGTATAAGTTGGAATATTTACTGCCTACTTCTTTATTGGCCCCTTAGATGCAGCCGCAGAAGACGCCTTGATCTTCTCCCAGATTGTCTGTTCTTCTTCCATGACTTCTGGTTCAGAATCTGAATCTATGGCTTCCAGTTGGGGTTGAACGTTGTTCTCCTCTTCGTCTGGTCTCGGCAATGGAACCTCTGGTGATTGTTGTGTGTAGTCAGTGCTACGCGTCCTCACCATGCACCAATACCTGCAAAAAAAATGATAATTTCCGTTCAGTAGCGTGCTAGATGATTACAAAATGTGAAAACTAAACTAAGAATTTCAAAAATTCTTACGAAATAAAAAAAATGAAAAGTGGCCTAGAATGGCCGCTTGCAGCACTCCTAGTGCCGACAATTTCCGTGTCCCCAACAACGGTGCCAAAAACTTGACACGATTTTACCGTGCGTATAACACAAGTGCACGCGTCAATGTAGTATAGGCCTCTGTGAGGCCCGATTCGAACTCAGGGACACTGAACTATCGGTAGACTACTACTAACTGTTCGCAATCAACTAGACTAATTAAAAGGTTTTAAGAGTTGTTGAAAAATAAAAGAAAATAAAATAAAAGAAAAACAAAGCAATCGATTAAATGTTAAGTTTAATCAATTCAGATGGGAATCTTTAGGATTGCGGTTTCACCGCAGGTTTTCATTGTATGAATTTCCATATAGTTACTCATGTTCATCTCTCAATCTGGGTAGTGGCCTGTAGTTAGAATTGTCCAATGTCGTGGTATAATTCACTACCTATGTCTAGGTCAGTTCCACCATCGTAGTAACCTATACCCTAAACTAGGTGCATTAGAATCGACCTCTGGGTTTCCACCATTAACCTTACATCACCTTGTTCAAGAGATTTGTTAATTAATGTGAATTTTGTCTATTTTTCAACCATTAATTCTTCTGTCAAAGTAATTAAATGCATTAGATTATCGTTATGGTGATCAAGCATAACAATATAATTGAGGAAACG
The DNA here is from genome assembly GCA_963693085.1 of Alisma plantago-aquatica. Taxonomy (NCBI): domain Eukaryota; kingdom Viridiplantae; phylum Streptophyta; class Magnoliopsida; order Alismatales; family Alismataceae; genus Alisma; species Alisma plantago-aquatica. The sequence goes on along the minus strand of OY856411.1, from coordinate 396,090,528 downwards.
AAATCATACTATGGATTTAATAGATAAATTATGAATTACTATGGTAAAAATGTCATACAATGCTTCCTCGGGCTACTCCCGGTCCTAAAGACAAAGGGGATTAGCCTAGCATGTTCATCTCAGAGGAAAACATGGTTGAAGAAAGGGGAAACATGGAGAAAAATGTGAATAAGTGATGAAACCCCTGGACGGAGAAGATCCAAGCGTTCCTCGGCGTAGAATGCGTGATCTTCAGCCTTTCAGTGGTGGAAAACGTCTTCTTCGGCTTCCGGAACGGCTGGGGCGTGCTTCTGGGCTCCATTCTTCTCTCCACACCTTCTCTGCATGTGTGCAGTGGCTAATGACGTGATGATCTACTCTTGGCCACCGTCATTAGGTATAATCACCGAGTTTGGTTGCAAAAATATCACAACCGTTAGATTAGAGCCGATCTGAAACAACATCTGATCTGACGGTGTCGATACCATCGACGCGGGTCAATGGTATCAACCCCTCACGATATCGGAAAACCTTCTTTTCTTTTCGTCGTTGTGCCTGATGCTGACTCGATACCATCGACGCGGGTCAATGGTATCGACACCCTTAGGCATCGATTTTATCCTTTTCCATTGCTGAAGCTAAACGTGTCGATAGTATCAACTTTGTTGTCGATAGTATCGACTGACTGGTCGCCAGAAACCTGATGGTAAGTCGCTACCATCAACCTCCCCGTCGATGGTATTGACTTTGTGCTGCTCCTTGCTACTGGTTGCCTGTGGTTGTATCGATAGTATCGACATCCGTCGATGGTATTGAGAACTGCAAATATATGTTTTTCCTGAAATTGCAAAATGAAACCACATAAGCCGAGATAAAACATATTATTGTAATCATTTATGCTCAAAACAATAAAATAAAAGGGATTTGACACTGAGAACAATCATAGACTAAAGTAAGTTAATTATGCCATATTAACCACCAAAATGACCAATAAACGCATAAAACGCGAGTAAAACAAGTCTATAAATGCGACTCAAAATCATCACATCAGGCAACACCCTTTTAGGAGAGGTGTAGCATTGTAGGGGAGTTATAGTGAAGCTCTTGCATAAGGAGGGTTGACCTAATAGAAGATCTACTAGTCAATTACTAAAATCATAGATGAGTGAATCAGGTAGTGTAGGTCCATGAGCTTCCCTCGTTCAGCCTTGGTGTAACTAGATACATCATGATCTAGGACTAGAGCAATTGAAGTCACAATCCAACCCGTGATGAAGGGGTTCATGCTCTTGGATGAGATTGTCTTCATATGATCAATGATGAGTGATCCCAGATTTACATGCTTGCTCTGCACCATCCATCCCAACACAAAAAGATCTTTCTTTGAACAACTTCCTTGATTTTCATACCGATCGAAGATGGTGTTCACGAAGACCTTCTCGATGTATCTCAACACAGGATTATGAATCAAACATGTCTTTGATTTCCTGCTAACAAGTTGCTTTGCCCTGTAAGCCTCTTCCACATGGATGTGTAGTTCACATTTGTATCTCTATTTGTGCTTCCTTGATCAATTAGGGATTCCACCTTAGGGTTGGGAGCAAATATTCTATTGAGAAAAGATGCAATGACAAAGTAGGTCCCATTTCCCAATGTGACATTGATGGCGTCCTGTGATACTTTATCTAATGTGGTGAAGAACTACTGTGTAAGCTCAACCTAAGTCTCCCAGACTGTGGTCAACACCTCAAATAACCCAATAGGTTCCAAGATGTCCTGAAGAAAATCAAAGATGCCCAAAGTCTCCATCATCTCTTGGCAAGCATAGCGAGTGGCAATCACTCAGCATGTCAGGTACTTCGGGTGCTTTGGATTGTTCACCTTCTTTCTTCTCACTTCTGGCATTTCTTCTTGTTGCTCATCAAGTGCATTCTCTTGTGGCACATCCTGCATAAATTCATCTTCCTCATCTAAAAGTAGTTGTCTCCATGCTCAAGGCTGAGGTTGTGGTTGTGGCTACTGTTGTGGCTACGGTGCCATGGAAGTCGAAGGACGTGCTGCTAAAATTAAAGGCTGAGATGAGGAAACTGAGGGCCAAGATAATGAGGGTGGTGGCAGTTATCTAGAGGAGATAGACTGTTAGACTACTATCCTATCTCTGATAGGTAATCTAGAGGACTCCTTCATCATGGGATCCACCGATGCTACTATATGGGGTGATTCTCCATGTGAACCAAAGGTTGCCGATGGCGACGAAAGAGCTTGAGATGATGCCAGGACTGAAGAAGATTTGTTCTTGGTTGATGGTTGTAGGAGATCACATCCTTGGTCTTAGATACCACTTTCTTGGTGAGTTTATTCATTGTGGATGGATTTGGGTGGAGAATTTAGTAAAAACTTGGTTTTTTTGTAGTTCTACATATGAAGGGAGGCATGGAGAGAATTTGGAGGAATTGGTGGGAAAAATTGGGTGGAAATGACGAATGGAGGTGGGGAAAATGGTAGGAATATGATTTAGAAAGGATTGAGGGTGATTTGAGGAGGAATCAAGGGCGGAAGAGGGTCAACTTAGTGCTGCATGATTGTTGTTTGCACAAAATAGGGGTGTTGTTCGCGGAGGGTCAAATGAACAAGTAAAAAGAACAAAATTTGATTGTTGACTTAAGTGCTAGATTGGGCTGCAACACGGACGTGGTAGCTTGCCTGTTGCGCGACCATTTTCCCTCACATAGCCATTCTGACTAGATAGCTGCATGGTCGTGCTGACTCTATTCTTTACTTCTTTAATTTATTTTGATTCCCTATTGATTTGAACACAACACGAAGACCATTCCATAGTACCACAGTTGTGGTGAGTACCATAGAAGGTCATTTCAACTTGAACTTCATCAAAAACTTAGAATCTTGATCCAAACTGATTTTTCTTTGAAACCTTTTTTTTTAATTTCACTCAATTTTTCTCATTTCATCCTATTTTCAGATGCACATCTTAAAACTAGACAAAAACTATAAAACACAAGTGTGTATGTGTTTTCTTGGAAATGTGTAAAATAAGAAAAAGTATCAAAAATGACATGTTGGGAGAAAAATTCTCCAAACCTAGGTGGGTTGCCTCCCACAACTACCGAGTTTCATGCCTTCATTTGGGCTTCTTGAAGACTCTCCAATCATTCATCCATTTAGAATTCTCATGTGTCCATTCTTGCAATAAATGCATCTATCATTTGCACTCAACATATGTTCCTCATCCCTTTGATCACCAAAGCTATCATCAAATCTTTCATCCAGGTCTCCTTCTCTCAAATGACCAGTTGGACTCTTGAAGTGACCATGTCCCATATACTCATCTAGAACTCTCTAGTTTGAGGACTTGTACATGTTGATCTTTATCTTCATGTCCATGAAAGAGACTGTCATTATGCCACTACAAATGTTTATCTCGACATCAACTGTAGATAAGAATGGTCTACCCAAAATGTTGGGAATATTCCTATCATTCGGCTCCATGTCAAGAATAATGAAATTTACTAGGTGTACTTCTCCTCTTTCCTTGTCTATCATTATGAAAACTTCATCTTCTCTTCCTCTTAGCACTTTGATGGAACAATCTTCCAATTGAAGAGAGCAATGTGCCAGTTTCAACTTGCCTAAGCCTAGCTCAATATAGACACTATATGCCATCAAATTCACACTAGGTCCCAAATCAAGTAGGGATTTGTCTATGCGATGTCCACCAATGTAGCTAGGTATGAGTAGGGCTCCCGGGTATTTCCTCTTCATAGGAAGTGAGTGTTGAAGGATTGAGCTCACTTGTTTGGTCAACTTGACTCTCTTTGGTATCTACCCATTGACCTTCTCTTCACAATGAATAAGCTCTAAAGAAACTTGGTATATGATGGGATATGTTTGATAGCATCGAATAATGGAATGTTGACCTTCACTTGGTGAAACACCTTAAGAATATCAACATTGTGCTTTTGTCTCCTCCTTACTTCTGGTGGCTCATCTAATGCTACAAGGAATGGTGTCTCACTAGCTTTGGCCTTACTTGAATCAACATGAGGTGGAACACTCAGGATGGTAGGACTACAAATGGAGTGTGAGGTGGAGCACATGGTTTCACAAACTCAACAAGAGGTATCACAAAATCATCTTCAACGTTATCAATCATAATATCATCCTTGTGTTGTCTTGGCCTATCAACTTATATTTGACTTGTGGGCTACTCAAGATATTTCCCACTCCTTAGAACTGTCACAACACTTCCTTGCTCATGGTGGAGAGGGGGAGCTTGTTGGGGTTGTGGAGGAGATGGGGGTGATACTTGGTATTGAAATTGAGGTGGAGGGGAGAATTGAGGTTGGAAGGTGAATTGATTGGAAAGTTGTGGTAATGGAGGGGGAGGAGGTGTATAAGGATTTGGATGGCCTTGGAAGTGGTATATGGGCTACACAAGAAATTGGTCTGCTTGCTTCATTGAAACTCAAGATGGGATTTGAAGACAATTTTTCTTCTTAGACAAAAAGTATGGAAGATAGCTTCTCTATCCTCTCCTCAAGCCTTATCACATTCTTTTACACATCATCAAAGCTTTTCAACCTAGGGAGAATTTCTTCCTCAAACCTTGAGATATATCTTGGACTTTGTGGTTCATGGTATAGGAGTGAGGTGTCTTCATTTCTTCACCATGGAACTCAACATAATTGACTGAGTGATAAGGAACACTTCTCACTTGGCTCTTTATGAAACTCACCATGTCACCAAGAATCTTCATCACTTATGGGCTTGAATCACTATGAACTGGAGATCTCACACCAAAGGGGCAGTCACTGTCATTCATCATGCTAGAAGTCAGATTCTTGAACCTTCTGCCAGTTACTCAAATAATGGCCATATCTCCTCAGGTGGCCTAGACATGAAAACTCCTCCATAAGAAAAATCTACTATAGATTGATCCTTTGGAGATACACTGGAGTAAAAGGACTAAACTATCTACCACAATGGGATCTCATGGTGCAGGCACTCTCTCAACATCTTCTTAAATCTCTCCCAAGCATTATGAAACTGGTCATTGCCCATCTGACTAAAACTCACTAGGGCACGCTACATTTGTGTCAACCTTGAAATAGAGTAGAATTGCCTTAGGAAGACATTCTTCATCTCTTCTCAACTCATGATGTCCCTTATTGAATCATTCCAATATTTGGCTTTGTCTTTGAGGGAGAATGGGGACATGGTCAACCAGATTGTGTCATCACTGGTCGTCGATGTCCTAAAGGTGGAACATACTTCAAGAAAGGAGTCCAAGTTCTTGTAGGGGTTATCGCTCTCTAAGTCGTAGAAGGGGGGCGGGAGCCCAAGAAGACCTAAAAGATGGAGAATTTCTCCCCTGGCATTTGATAAAATTAGATAGCAACTGGAGATTTGTAGTTTCTAGGCATGAAGTAATCTTGAAGTGGCTTGTGAGGTGAATTTTGGTCTACCATCTTGTCTTTGTCTAGCAGGTTGCCACATGCACAAGACACAACCACACAAAAGAAAGTAAGCTAGAAAACAAATGTGAACAAAGAATGAAAAGAATAAAGAACAAAGAATGGCAATGATGAGTGCAATAGGAAAAAATCAAAGAAAAACTAACTAGCTAGGCCAAGCACCTCTCTCCCCAACAACGATGCCCAAAAGCTTGGTGTGTCATGCTAGAGGGTCACACACTAATAAATTTAGATTTGACTAGATGCACCCCACGAGATCAGAACACACTTGGGATAACTTTCAACATTTTATAAGGGGCCTAAACATAACACACTCACATAAACTAAAACACTACACCCACAGGCGCACAGAGTTGTGTCATAGTATAGGTGGGCGTAAAGTATAGGGTTAATCCACAGGGAGAAAAGGGGTCACCAGAGCTAGATTAGTTTTAGGATAGGTTCCTACTACAGAGTCTAGGGTTGAAGGGTTCAAAGGTGATTTGTTGATTACACTAAGGGTTGAACAAGAAAGAAATGAAAGGAGAACAAACAAGATCAAAGCCTAAGTTAACCCTAGATAGTTAATTCTAATGAGCAGGAAAAGAGAAGGCAATCAAGAAAGAGAGTGAGATATGATAAGGTAGACAAGAATATGTCTACACTACACTAAGCTAGAAAATAGGGAAAAAGATAATTTGTAGGCCTAAGCTAGCAAGAGCAAAGCAAGAACAAGGCAAGAAGCTAACTAAGAAAGTAAGGAGCTAATTGAGCTAACACTAGCTAAGTAAGAAGGAAATTAGGGTTTTAAAGAAATAAAGGGATGTGTGGGTAGTTTGGGGGATTCACTTATTAATTAGGTTAGGGGTGACATGTGAACATTATGCTTTCATTTTGATTACCAAACCAAAAAACAAGCTAGAGTCTAATGAATTGCCTTAGACTACTAACTGGCCATGGATAAAATAAGTTGTATATAGGGGAACTAGTCCCTAACACCTTCTACAACCCTTACAAGGCTCAATTGGGTTAAGGTCTAGGTGAAATTCAATTAGAGTCTAAACAAGCCTAGGTTTCTAGATTATAGGATCTTAGGGCGATTAGGGGCTGAGGGTAGTAATGGGAGTGGAAGCAAGGTTTTAGGTCTCACATCACCCACATTCTAGCCTTGAGAAAAATCCATGCTAAGCACACTAAATTCATCTAAACTAGCTACTTAGATCACTCAACTAGGGTTAGGAGAATTGATTAGCATGTAGGAAGATGAGTAGCTAGCTAGGGATCCATGAATTGGACCTAGGAGCAAATCCCAAAATTCACACATATAAGCAATTTCCCTAAATTCCTAGGTGATTTCAAGCACAAACCAACAAGAAATTCATGTAGAATGAGATAAAAACAGAACACAATCATTAGAAAATGAAATTACAATGTTCACATATCATTTCCCCCCCTCCCCAACATGGTATCAAAGTAACATTTTGAGCCCCAAACATCCCACCTAAGGGGCCTAACTACTCATGGAAATGCAAAATACAAAAAGAATGGAGAAAGAGGTAGAAGAAGTCATGGAGCTTGGTGTAGATGGAGTAATCTTCCTTTTCAGCTACTGCAAGACATCCTCCTACTTCTTCCAAGGTGCAAGGACATGGAATGATGGTGGAATCTGGTCAAAACACTAGGAAACTAGGATTTTAATTGTGGAAATTGTGAAATGGAGTGGAATAGAGGTGGAAACGAAGTGTAAGGGGTGGAATGTGAAAATGGAGAGCTAAGAGGGGTAGAAGGTAGATAACCTCAACCTCCAGCCACCACCCACATATATATAGGTGGGGAGGAAACAATAGGTCAAGTAGGGGTAAAGTGGGAAATGTAGGGAAAAAGTGGCTAGGTTTTTGTGAGTAGCACGGTCGTGCTGGGAAGCAGGGCTGTGGTGGGTAGGGCTAACCAAAAACGTGGTGGGGTGGAATGACCGAGGTGAAAAATGGTAAAAATGACAACAATACTGGTGGATTTGAACTGACAGTGTCATGGCCATGGTGGTCACCACGGTTGTGGTGGGGCAAGGGTAGCCACCATGACCGTGGTGGCTTGGAGTTTCTTTGTCCGTTCTTGGTAATGCGACCATTCTGATTGAGCTGCTACACAACCGTGGAAGGTGGAACAACCATTCCGGGTCAATCTACGACAACCATTTTGAGTGGCACAGTTGTGGTTATTCATGCATTTCTTCAATGTTGACTCTGTTTATTTTGGAGTGAGCTAGCATGACCGTTCTGTGGTACCACTACCTTGATGGTCTTTGAATCGACACTTTGAGTTAAAACTTGGTGTTTTCTTGGACACCTTTGTGTTTATGGAGATTTGGCCACTAGGGGTATGTTGAGGGAGCCTCAGACTTCACTTTGGGCCTCTCTAAGGGTAGAGAAACCCTATGATCACTTGTTTTCTCTCTCTTCCGCCCAAGTGTGGCCTGAATGACTGAAAAACATGCAAATAATGTCCATAAGTGCATTTTACACAAATATGCATATCAGGAGAATAAACATTTAATCTAATAGGTATAGATGTGATTGAAATGCAATATGATATAAGATGGAGCCCTAAAATATGGCTGCATCACATAGGCTGAAACAATTATTACTATTGAGGATATTATTAGCATCCATGGCACATCAACTCTTATTAATTGAATATATTGACTTGTAAGATCCTCCACCCCCAATCCTGAGCATGTAACAACTCCATTATATCCCTGTGTCAGGCCTTTGACATAAAAGTGGGCGCTTATTGAAGGAAACCCTAATTTTCTTTTATTAACATCATTTTTCCCCTTAAATTATTTTAGCTAATCCTCTTCTTGTTTATCTTTTAGTCTAGTTTAGTTGTTTCAATATTTGGTTGGACACCCAACTAGGTGTCTCACTCTGACAAAGTTGGGTATAAAAAACAAGTGAACCGATTGATTCATTTGATGAGCTGATCATTTCGTCCATTAAGGTAGCCGTTCCAACCCGAAGAGTGTTTTGAATTTCAAATAATGAATCTCTGACCATGACATATCCACTAGCCATTTCACTCAAAATCAAATAAAAGATTAAGAGGTACGATTCAAATGTGCGGTCACCTCAGGAGTTGAACCGTTCACTACACTACCCACGTCATGTGAAACGGTCAGTTGGAAGAGCCTAAATGGCCAGTTCAACTATGCATGATGGCTTATAAGATACGAAATTGTGGGTGGGCTAATCACATCCATAAGTCACCCTTGCCTCAGCGCCCCAAGTGACCAAGAAGCCGTAGCTGTAGCTAGCTCCCTTCACTAGTGATTATCCTCTCAGCAACTCTAGTCGATAGCTTTGCAGTGCCTGCCAACCATCTCAGATGACAAATTGGTCATCCATGAACAACTCCCCCACCGAATGCCTTGTGAACCAACTGGCCACCTCACTATCGAGACAACCATTTTAGAGGTTGAGAAATCATGCACCATTTCGCTCCCTCTCCTTTCATTGAACCAGTCACCACCACACTCTCTGTCTAAATATCCTTTCTATCAACTGAGCCACCGCCTCCCTAATGCCAGTCGACTGTTTTGAAGTCAAACTAGCCTCTCCGATATCCCCAACAACACCTTCATCCCCTCTTCTCCTCTCATGCACCAGGCACAACATCCACAAGCCACCACCTCCCCGCCGCCAAATGGGCATTGTATTGCCAACTGGCCATCTTGGACTAGACAAGTAGTACAACTCCCCTCTTCCCCCTCTAGACAAAATGACCTATTGGTTCATCCAATCAAGTGGCTCATGCATTTCAGATAACATATCTCACCTACTCATCCATGCATTTCAGACACTAGATCTAGCGTCCTAGTAGTAAAAATGACCATTTTTCTTAGCCAACCAAGTAGTTTATCCTCCCATCCTACCCTAAATGTCGCAGGATGGATCTTGAGGTAGTTTATTCAATCACCTATGCAAAGGGAAGGCACTAGCTAAGAAGACCATCTCTCACAAGACTCCTCTATGCTCCACTTTGGGTCCCAGTATCCAGATCTCAGAACACACCAACGAGCCTTCACTAGAGCTACATGAGGAGATGATCCATGCCATCGACGAGGTAGAAGAGTGCAATGTGAGATTGAGGTGGGATAGTCATCTGGATATGACCCAGACTCCATCACACCTCACACACCTTGCATAGCTCTAGCCCTAGGCTGCTATGCCCAGTTTTTTAGTGTTGATCATTACAAAAGATTTGACCCCATGTTTGTACTTGGAGTCCAACTCCCCAGATGGGCATGCATCGACACACTCAATGCCCTCAACATCAGGGATTTTGTTGGTGACATTCTATGGAATAACCACATTCTTGTCCTCCCCTATCACATGGTTCCAATGTTCAATGATCTCACTCTGACAGTTCATGACCACCTTCTGCCATTTCCACTCCTCTACGAGAAACTCTAGCTGCAAGGTTCACATTTTCAAGGAGGACGTGGAAATCTTAGCCAGCTGGCTCACCTCCATTCTCCTGGATGGAAGGGGTGACTACTAGATTTCTCTATGTATGTAGCATCGCCATGATGTCTACGTCGATAACTACAACATGGAGAAGTTATGGGAAGACATCACTGGACTTTGTCCCAAGCTACCCAATGGCCCCAAGGCCTATAGTATCAATAGACCAATCATTCTCCATCTTCACTATATATTGACCCACACCATTTTCAACATGGAAGGCAGTCATGGCGTAGTTACTCATCTTGAACTTTACACCCTGTGGTGACTTCTAAATGGCAAGCCCTTCAACTAGGGAAGTGCCCTAGTTGATCATATCCACTTTCATGCTAGCCACACCACTTCTTCTTCCTACTACATCAACCACATAGTGACTTTTGTAGCTTTCTTCTTGGGCTACACTCATATTCCTTTCCTACCATTGGAGCTCAAGAATCACTTGATTGACCTTCAGTATTTGAAGGGATGCAAGCTCCTTAATTTTGGTGCAGAATACATCTATTATATGTTGTTCAAGGATACTCAGGTCATCCTTGAGCTCCCACAACATGCTAGGTTTGTAGATGCAAATATGTTCTTTGATCTGACCGACCTTCCGATGCACATCCAATGATTTCGTCTCGAGCACCCCAACCTAGAAGACGTCCTTGAGCCTACTACCCATGGGAGGAGTGTCTTAGTGGAGGCACATGATGACGTGACCAGTTCTCTTCCGAAACCATATCGACATTGCACCAGGAGGCCCACTAGAGATGAGGTGGGCGCCAATGAGCCCTATGGCTTCATTGAGGTTTGGAGTCAGTTGGATGAGATCCAACATGAGTAGACACATGTACCTAATGCAATGCTCCCAAGATTCTTTTTAGGTGGATATGGGCCACTATGTTCCCAGCCGACTGGCGTATGAGGAGTATGGGGCCCATCAGGATCACCCTGACCCCAACTCCCCATATTGGGGGAATGACTACTACAATCCGATCTCCTCCTCCACTCCTCCAACACATTATTATCCACTGCCAGAATGATCTTCTTCCATCCATCCCAGGTTTGGTTTTTCTCGGGACAAGAAAAATTCTAAGTCTAGGGTGGAGATGGGTGGTACATGTTATTTCCACCCCCTATCTTCCTTTTTAAACAATATTTTCTATTATTTCAATTGTACATGTAGTTGTTTTTGTTTTTTCTTTTTATTTCAAAAAATTGTCCTTTATCTAGTCGGCCAAATAAATAAATTTGCACCAATGTACCCCTTTGATAGTGAATCTTATTTGTAAGACTTTTACAAATTACCAGGACTGGAAACACCATGTCGCTTAGGACCCCAAAACTGCATCACTCCTTGGAAATGTTGGCAAGTCGTATGGAATTTATAAGAACCAAACATGAATTTTATCAATTTTTAACTATATATTAACTTTTCAGAAATTTTTTATAATGTGTTGACAAGAAGAATATTTTTGATGCAATGACACTCCTTGAAAAATAAGTGAATGTTTATAAGCACAAGAACAATTCCCCCCTTCTCTTTCAAAGAGAAAGCAAATAATCATTTACGGATAAAAATTTAAGTCCAGGGTGGCATGCTCCCCTCCTCAAATTCTTCGATACCCCTCGTATCTAATAGGGGCATACCATCAAAACATGACAAAAATCACATAAAAAATGCAGTCAATGTAATTGTAGTCCACAAAAAATAAAATTCTGAGTCAAGTAGAGGAGGTATCATCTCCTTCCACACCTCCTTCATCCCATTCCTGTGCAAAAACACAGAAAAAGAAAAAAATTGGGAGTGTCAAAATAGAAGTAAGAAAAAGCCTATTTCTTATAAAGTCTTGATTTAAAAACAAGATATAAAATATGTTTTAATAGGGAATTTATTTCTTTATGTACTATAGTTACATTGACCACATTTGTGGTGTCCTCTTTGGCATCTTTTGAAATGTACTACTGGAATGGAAACTCAGCAAAACGAGGAATAACACTTCTGGAAATGGTACTCGAAAGGCAGAAAAAAAAGAAAAAAAATTGTTCAAAAACTTTTGGGGTTTGAAAAATAATCCATTGTCCCTGACAATGACACCATTTTGATACATGCCATTTAACACACTAAAGGATGAGTCGAGGGGTCAAATGTGTGATTGAGGCTCTAAGTTGTGCCCATTCATCCCGATGAACTGATTGTTTGGCAACATAAGGTTGTCAGTTCATTTGCTGAGATGGTCAGGATCATGTCTTGAAGAGAAAAACCTACAAATTGTAATAGAAAAAGATAAACATTTGCATAATTAATCAAAAATTGGGTCAATTGCAATTTATTCTAGAAAATTAGTAAAAAAAGGATAAGTCCTAATAAAAAAGACTATGAAATATATATAAATATTGAGTTGAATATACATTCATTAAAAAACCCCGGAGTTGAATTTTTGCTTGTCTAGAATGGTAATCAGAACAATACCATTTTGATACATGTCATTTTGATGTGTCATTTAGCGCACATTTTTGGCCTTCTTTTGTGTTATGTGGTTCTAGGAGATTAGGTTTTGGGCAAAATAAGGAGGTAAGAAACTAAGTGATGCTAAGAGGGTGAGGATAGACATGTTGCTAGTATAAATTGGAATTATTTGAGATTTTATTTGCTTGAGGACAAGTAAAGATTCAAGTTTGAGGTATTTTTATGAATGTACGTTAATCTAACATTTTATAAATATTTCATACTCTTTTTTATTAGGACTTATCTTATTTTTACTAATTTTCTAGAATAAATTACAACTGACCCAATTTTTTATCAACTATGTAATTGCTTATCTTTTTCCTTTAAAATTTGTAGTTTTTTCTCTTCAAGACATGATCGTGACCATCTTGGAAAATGAATAGACCAGTTCATGTTGCCAAATAGACTAGTTCATCTATATGAAAGTCCACAACTCAGAGCCTCAACCGCATGTTTAACCCCTTGATCAATAGTCATCCCTTCCATCTAGGAGAATGGAGGTGAGCTACCTGGAGGAGATTTCCATGTCCTCCCTAAAAATGCAGACCTTACAGTTAGAGTTTCCCCAAGAGGAGTGGAAGAAGTGGAATGTGGTCATGAATTCTAGAGTGAGATCACTAAAAACTAGAACTAGATGATAGTGGAATACAAGAATGTGGCTCTTTCATCAAATGTCATCGGTGACATCCCTAATTCCCAGGACATTGAGTGTGTCTCTACATGCCCATCTGAGGAGTTTGATGCCAAGTACAAATATGAAGTCAAACATTTTGTAATGATTAAAACTAACAAACTGGGTATATGTGTCTAAATTGGATCTATGAGAGGTGGGTGACACATGATGGAGTCTAGTTCATGTCAGGATGATTGGTCTGACTCAGTCTCATAGATGCACTCTTCTACCTCATCGATGTCATTGATCATCTCCTCGAGTAGCTTTGGTGAAGACTCTCCAATGCATTCCCAGATTTAAATATTAGGATCCAAAGTGGAGCGATGAGGAGGCTCGTGAGAGATAGTATTCTTAGTTGATGCCTTCCCTTTGTGGATAGGATTGAAGAAACCACCTCAGGATTTATTTTGAGACATTTGGGGCTCGATGGGAGGATGAACTGCTCATTTAGACAAGAAAAATGGTCATTTTTCCTACTTGGACACACATCTTAGTGTCTAAAATGTACGATTGAGTGAGTGAGATATGTTCTCTAAGATGCACAAGCCTCTTGGTTGGTTGCACCAATCAATCATTTCTCTTGGAGGGGAGGAAGAGGGGAGTTATACAACTCATGATCTTGGTTTCATGGTCCTGAGTAAGATTAAAATTAATGATAATAGGGCATACTTGTTTTTCATCAAGAAAAACATGTTTGAGTCCTTCTGGGAGAGGTTTCATTTATAGGGCCTTAGGGTGTTTGGGATTCTCTTCTAGAAGAGAGACCATATTAAGGTCCTCAAATTCCTCATCAAAAACCTCTTCAAAGTTATCTATTTTGACCCTACACTGATCAAGTTGATCATCTTCATAGCCACAATCAGAAGAGGCAATGTGGGCAGTATGGGGGATCCTCAAATAAATTCCATTCTTGTCTCAATTGGGAAAGCTTATCAGCATAATCGAGAAGTCATACCTCATCTTGGAGGCTTGGACCTCTCATGCTTTCTGTGACACCCCGCCATCACGCAAACAATGAGATGACACACAAAAATGTGCAGAACCACATAATACCGAAGACACGGGTCAATTAAAATTATTTGCAGAAAACATACATAAGAGAACTTTTGCATCCAGATCCTGTAGAGAAACATGTTATAAAAATATTACAAGCTTTGATATATGTCCACAGCTTATCAGAACTAGCTGTACTATCATTTCATGAGTTCATCACCTATTTACACATACATAACAGGAAACATACGACCAGCAGTAGGATAAACCAAAATTACAATAGCTAGACATCGTGAAACGTCATCAAACACCTCCGAGGACTTGAGAGTACAGGGATGACTCTAGGACTCTACTAAAAAACCACCAAAACAACAACATGTCCACCTCTTGCCTTCTACTACTCTTCTTGCTACTCGGCTGCTACCTCATGACCACCACCACGTCGAGAGCGCTCACCCAAAAAGGGTGTAAACCAGTGGGGTGAGACACACAGTCCCCGTGAGAAACATAACTCCCCGCTGAAACTATAAAACCTCAAAAGGTTAAAGAAATAACAACAGATAATTGATAAAGTGTATAACAAGAGCAGCATACTGAGCAAGGCGATTATTACCATTGATCTTAACAAAATATCCAGGAGGTATATAACCAAGCATTTCTTTATGGAACATGATTGATAAGGTAAACTTTATAAGAACTTATCACAAAATATAAGGATCATACACGTATCTGCAAGGTATAACTAGATCATCTACATAAGTACAAGGCCTCAATCAATGTTCCATGTTTTTCTCTAAGCTACATATACTATTTGGCTGGATTACATTTTATTATACCCTGAGGAAATGAGCCTTCCCTGCTCAAATCCAACCATCAACTGCGAAGCCCAATCCAGTGCCATACAAGGTCTAAGGAGATCTGGACTCCATGACCTCACCTTCTCGTGGTCAATACACGAATCATTAAGCAAGATCACAGTCTTATTCTTATATGGCCTCAGCCTCAGGGTCAGCTCCTCAAGCTACCCATATATCTAGGTCACCTTGACACAGGTGCTAGTACATACATCCAAGCCATGAACGCATCATGCTCATCATCACATATCCTGAGCCATGGGTCTGTTCACCATGGTCCATATATCTTGAGTGTGCAACCACAACTGCACTCATATCCTCCTATTTTAGGCTAGGGGAAACCTTGCATATTCAACAATATGTGCTCCAGGTAATCCCATAGGATAAACCTGTTTCACCATCACCAAATACTGACGATGATGGTTCTATGGCCAGGGCAAACTACATGATATGTTCATCTATGATTAATTAGTATATTTTAAGCCAATTGTTGAGGCAATCAAAGTATAAACATAGTCGTATAGAATTACCTCACTATTGACATTGTCATACTATCCTAGAACCTCAATCTCTCATTATAACAACCACTGCCTCTCAAGGCATCATAATCATGAATCAACATTCTAGGAATGCATCCCTTAACTCATCATGAGAGGATAACACCTCAACTAGGCACTCAACCTTTATCAGGTCCTCAGATCTATCAACCTATTATCTCATTAGCAAGGATTATCATCTCATTGTGCTAGTCAAAGCACATATTTCTGATGAATTCACATAGTATACCTATATGGTTAGTATACTCATTCAGAGAGATAACTTAAGCCATCATGGATTAATAGGATTATTATACTATCAACTATATAGCAACATCCATGATTATATCACACATAAGCTTTATCATTCATAGCATTATTATCAATCATGAGCATATATTATGCCTTATACTTGTGACTATATACACGTGTCACATTAACATGTGTAGAAGCATCATATCTTTCCAAACATACCTGATTCACAACCTATCATCTTATCTCATCATCATAGTTGCAGGATTCAAGGTGATTACATCATATCACTTGTGTTATCATTATTAATAGAGAACTATCAACTATATACATTCCGGGTTATCAGAACCCTCACCCAAAAGATGTATCGGGTATGGTCATATCCTTACCAAAGGATGTATCGGCTAGGGTTTCCCAACCCTAAGCAAGCTCACCACCATAACGGCCAACTCCATCATTTCCTATCGTGCAACAAGGACTCACCAGCTCACATGGTGTCGGGCAAGGTGTATCGTGCATCAGCAGATGCTATCGGCCAAAGTCCTATCGTGCATAAGGATCAGGGTTAGGGTTAGGGTTTCTCTATCAGCTAACCCTCAACATTGACCATATCGGCCAAAGGGTATAATTCCCAACGCACCTCTATTGTGTAAACATCTCCATGTCATTCAAGGGTCATCCATATCGGCCAGGGCACCCATGTCGTCTAAGATACCATATTGGGCATGGACATGCTGGCTACTCAACCAGCATATTGGCCAACACCACTAAGGTTCTCTAAACCACCATCATCTCGGGCAACACAAGACTACTTCATATCGCCAAGACCTATCACAAGGTGTGTCGTGCAGAGCACACATCAAGGTGTATCACTCAAGCTCCAACTCCACAAAGGGTATCGGCCAAGCTCAACTAGGCATATCGGCCAAAGGAACAACACCACTTAGGTCAAGAAGGCCATATCATCCTTCTAAGTTAAGCTTCCCATATCGGCCACCACTTAAGGTACCTACTAGGATTTCTCTATACCACCATATCGAGCACCAAACCAACAATATCCACTAGGTGTATCATCCAAGGGTAAAAGCCTAGACGGGCAGCACTACTCTAAGATCATATCATGCACGACACAACCTAACAAGGTCATCTTCAACCTCGAGCACAAGGGCACCAAACCCTAATTGATCAAGAGGGTCAGCTCACCTCTCAACAACCAAGAGAGAGGGGTTTTGCACAACCTCTATCACAAATCGGGCAACCACAAGGATCAACCTCAACTTAGGTCATCATCTATCCAAAAGCTCACCTCTCAAATCCATGGTGAGAGGAGGGTGTTGCCCAAGCAACAAGAGTGTAGACTCACCTCCCAACTTAAACGAGAGAGGGTATTGCCTACATCACTAGAGCTCAAACTCACTTCTCATGACCAAGGAAAGAAAGGGGTATTTCCCCAAAAGAAAACCTAAACTTATGGTTCGGCCAACTAGATCCAAAGGTATGTAAACCATCAACAATATCATGCTCACTATATCCATAAGATCATCAACATGTACTAGAGCAAGAAACATAACATGCAATGGCCGATCATCAACATACAGGAATCATGCAACATAAAGGAGGTAGTATAGATAGGGTTAGAAGTTATGTAACCCGCCTTAAGCAAACTCCTCAAGCTCCAAAGCTCCAAGCTTCTAGCTCCTAGATCCTAGCTCCAAGCACACCACTTTCAGCCACCTCAAGAAAAGGCACAAGGATCATAACCACTATGTTCGAAGGGTAGGCAAGATGGAGAAGAAGATACTAAGGAGAGAGGTAATATGCTTACTAAAGAACAAGACCCACCTAGGGTTCAGCCACCAAGCTAGAGGAAGAAGAAGAGATCTCCACCAAGTGGAAAGGATCATCCACTAAGCTCTCCAAGGAAGATGTATCGTGCACACAACGAGGGAAGAGCAACAAAAGAGCTAAAGGGTTCCCAAGGAAGAGAAAGGCAAGGCATATATAGATGAGGGTCAAGGTTAAACTAAGTCAAGGTGTCACCTTACTAAGGGACACTTGCCCACAAGTTTTTCCATCTTGCAAAACACATGCACATGCCATGCCACCACTCAACCAAGGATCAGCCACATGTCCAAGCTAGGGTGACACAACCAAAGCAAGAAGGTCAACAAAGTCAAAGGCCGACACACCACCACCACCTTGGCCGACACACCCATGGGCGATACCCCATGGCTGACACAAGGCATCCTTGCCCGATATAGGGCTCAACCAAGCAAGGAAAGGCCCAAACAAGGGAAAACAAGGCCCAAAAGAGTTGAACCAAGCCCAAGGCAACTCAAGTCACGAACCCAAACCTTCCTCTCAACCCTAGAGGAAGCAAAGAGAGAGAAAGACATCTCTCAAGGTGGCAAACTTTCTCTTCAACCCTAACTTAGGTTATTTTGCAAGTAGCACCTCCAACTGTCAACAAAACACAAGTAAACCCTAATCACCACTAAAGGTGATTAGCAAGAAACCAAGCACAGGGTTTAAGCAAAACAAATAGGGTAAGCCCAAAATAGAGGTCAGGGTCCTTACAAGCCATAAACCTCGAGAAAGGGATTTTGTCCCTGAAATCTGAAGAGAAAAGTGAGGGATACTTCCGCCTCATCTCTTCCTCAATCTCCCACGTAGCTTCCTCAACTCCACAATGATGCCAATGAACTTTCACGAGAACCAGGTCTTTCCTCTTCAACCTCTTTACCCTCCTGTCAAGGATTGTCACTGGACCTTCCTCATAGGTCACATCTTCATCAAGCTCAACCTCGACTGGTTGTATCACTATTCCTGTGTCTGGATGACTTTTCTTCAACATGCTGACATGGAACACCGGATGTAGCATGTGCAACTCTGGCGGTAGCTCTAACTTGTAAGATACCTTGCCAACACATGCTATTACTGGGTATGGCCCCAGATACCTGGGTACCAGTTTGCCTTTCTGGACAAACCTCAACATGCCTTTCCAAGGTGAGACCTTGAGATAAACTTTATCTCCTACCTGGAACTCTAAAGGTCGCCGACGATTGTCTGCATAAGACTTCTGTCTGTCCTGTGCCGTTTTCAACTATTGTTGTATCACTCTAATATTTTCTATTGTCTGTTGCACTAACTTAGGACCCAAAAGCGGATACTCACTAGACTCATACCAGCATAAAGGGGATCTGCACTTCCTTCCCTATAGAGCTTCATAAGGAGCCATGTCAATGGTCCGCTGATAAGGAGCCATGTCCCAACTGCCTAGGAACTACAAAACACATGCTCGGAGAAGATCCTCCAAGGTCTGAATAGTCCTTTCAGACTGTCCATCCGTCTGCGGGTGGAAGGTAGTACTGAACCTCAACTGTGTTCCCAACGTTGTGTGCAACTGTTCCCAGAAATGACTCATGAACTGGGGACCTCTGTCGGAGACTATTGTTGTCGGTATACAATGCAATCGCACTATCTCATCTACATATACCCAAGAAAGCTTCTCTGCTGTATATGTTGTCTTTATCAGTATGAAATGAGTAGATTTTGTCAGCCAGTCCACTATTACCCGAATGGAATCATGATTCCTAGCTGTCTTTGGTAGACCAACTACGAAGTCCATTGTTATATGATCCCATTTCCACTGCAGTATCGGCATGGGTTGCAATGTACCTGCCGGCTTCTGATGCTCAACTTTAACTTGCTGACATACTGCGCACTTAGCCATAAACTCAGCTACATCCTTTTTCAAGCCAGACCACCAATACAGCTCTTTCAGATTACGATACATCTTGGTGACTCCTGGATGCATAGCATACATCGATGTGTGTGCTTTGTCGAGTACTAGCTTTCTTAGATTATCACCATCAGGAACCACCATCCTACCATGATAGAAAACTAGTCCATCCTCGGACTCATGAAACCCATCACGCTTTTCGTTGCCGAGCTCTGACATGATCAACTGCACTGTATCATCCGCATGTTGTGCATCTTTGATCTACTGTCTTAGCATAGGCTTGTCTTGCATTTGTACCAATAGTCCTGCCAATAAGGAAACTTCCAAATGCACATTCATCTGTCGCAAGGAGACAAACATATATCACATATTGCATACCAAGGAACTCAATTGTGCCTTCTTCGTGGAGAGAGAAGAAGACTTTCTACTAAGTGCATCATCTACCATGTTTGCCTTACTAGGATGATACTCAATGGTGAAATCATATTCATTGATTAGCTCCATCCAACGATGTTGTCGCATGTTCAGCTCACTCTGTGAAAAGATGTACTTCAAGTTCTTATGATCTGTAAAGATCTGACATACTTCCCCATAAAGATAGTGTCTCCAAATCTTTAACGCATGCACCACAAATGCCAAATATAAATCATGTTTCGGGTAGTTCTCCTCATGTTTCTTAAGATGTCGTGAAACAAAAAGAACCACATGATCCTCCTGCATCAGCACACAACCTAAGCCTTTCTTAGAAGCATCGTAGAAAATAACATAGCCCTTCCCAGGCTCTGGCAACACCAACACTGGAGCACTTGTCACCTTCTCCTTCAAACTTTGGAAAGCTTGCTGACAACGATCATCCTAGACAAAAGGTACATCCTTCCTGGTCAACTTTGTCATCGGAAATGTGATCACACTTAAGTCCTTGATAAACCTCCAGTAATATCCTGCCAAACCCAGAAAACTACGAACTTTGGTCGGCGTCTTTGGTTGTTCCCAATCTGCCACTGATTCCACCTTATTTGGGTCCACTCTGACTTCTTCTACAGATATCACATGACCCAAGAAAGTCACTTCTTTCAACCAAAACTCACACTTAATGAACTTGACATATAACTGATGTTGGTGAAGAAGAGTCAATGCTTGTCAAAGATGTTGTTCATGCTCTTGACTGTACCGACTTTAGATCAAGATGTCATCTATGAAGTCTACAATAAACTGATCTAGAAATGGATGGAACACTCAGTTCATCAGATCCATGATAGCAACAGGTGCATTGGTTAGCCCAAACGACATAACCACAAACTCAAAGTGACCATACCTCGTCCTAAACGCTGAATTAGGTATGTCATCCGCCTTAATCCTCAAATGATGATATCCAAAATGTAGATCAATCTTTGAGAACATTGTAGCACCACACAACTGATCGAACAGATCGTCTATCCTCGGCAACTGCCGGTAATCTATACATAGACGCATCGATCCGTCCTTATTCTTAACAAACAACACTAGAGCACCCCAAGGCGACGTGCTCGGTCAGATGAAACCTTTCTCCAACAACTCCTATAACGGCTTCTTCAACTTTGCCATCTCTGTTGGAACCATCCTATATGGTGTTTGTGCAACTAGCTGTGTTCCTAGTACCAAATTGATCTCAAAATCAATCTCTTGGGGTGGGGGAACATTGGGGAACTCATCAGGAAACACATCTACAAACTCTCAAACAACTGTCACCTCCTAACGGCTAGGACCCTTCACCTTGGTATCCACTACATGAGCTAAGAATGCCTTACAACCTTGCTGCAACAACTTTTCTGCCACCATTTCTAACACTAAACACGTCGGGAGAATCTTCCTATCTCCTTGGAAGATCCACTTTTCTCCACCGTCATCAAATACTGCCTGCTTGAAACCACAGTCCAACATGACCTTATACTTCTCTAAGGTATCCATCCCAAGGATCACATCGAATCCATGCATATCAACTGGCATAAGATCCACTTGTATACTGTGTCCTGAGAAAGATAGAACACAAGACAAACACTCCTCTTGAAGCATCAAGGAACCATCAAAAGGGGTTTCTAACAACATGGTATCTTTCTTACAACTAACAGGTAAAGGAAAACTATCTAGCAGACTTTGTGCGATAAAAGAGTGTGTAGCACCCGAGTCAACCAGAATAGATATAAAGCAAGAAGAAGACAAATCAGGATGAAATAATTCCATCTGACCTGTCACCACTCGCGGGTTGACTATCGCCTCTGGATGACTCATAGCATAGAATTGAGTCGTTGCTTGTTGTCCACGTCCTCTACTTCCTTGAGCAGACGATCCTTCTTGCAACGCTTGACCGCATCCTCACCCTCTGCTACTACTGGGATGATGTCTGTCTGACACTTGTTGACTTTGTCTTGGTTGTTGTGTTACTTCAACATATTTCCTTGGGTAATTTGACCTCAAGTGTCCAGTCTGTCCATAGTGATAACATGACCTACCTTCCAACTGTGGCCTAGATGGCCCTGTCACTACCATAGAAGTTGTACTATGCGCCTTTGATGGCGAAGAAACATAACCTCTTCTTTTACTCAGAGACCACTGAGATGGTGTGTGAGAATTCTTCATTATGTAAGGTGCTAAAAACCTTGGCTTCTTGAATCCACCAGATCTTGGTCCCTGGGACTGAGCAGGCATTTTCATGGTCATGGACTCCCTTTTCTCCCTGACAACTCGTTCAATCCTACCGATGGACTTCATGAATGTGGCAAATCGCTCCCGATTTTCCAAAGCAGCAGTAGGTGACGACAGCTCAGCACTCAAACCTTTCTCAAACCGCCTGATCTGCTCATCATCTGTTGCTGCCATTTGAGGACAAAACCTCAGCAAGTCTATGAACTTGGCTTCATACTCGGTGATGTTCATCGATCCTTGGTGTAGATGCTAAAATTGGTTGATCTTCTCATCCAGGTACATCTTCAAAAAGTATCTACTGACAAACTCTCATCAGAAAACCTCCCAACCGATCACCTCACCAGGTCGCTTCTCCTCCTCGATGGCCCACCAATGGCCATCACTACCCTTTAGAAGGTAGACAACGTGCTTGATTTTGTCCGCATCGGGGATGTCGAGGATCCAGAAGGCCTTCTTGAGACCGGTCAGTCACAGATCAGCATCCACTGGATCAGCCATTCCAACATGGTCCAAAGCACTGACTCAGCGAAGCCGCTGAAAGGTCTTCCCAATACCCGATGTTTAACCATGGGGAGCCTCTACTCTTGGAGGAGGCACTAGCACTTTTTCCACCATGTGATTCGTCGTAGCCATCAACTGCCCCATAAGATGTTGATAGGAAGGACTTTCAAGAATGGTTGGGTCAAGTTGGAGGACCTCAGGCACCCGATCTTCACGTGCTTGCACTCTTACTCCATCAACTGATGCAACATCACTACTCTCGGTAGCATTTTCTTCATGGTTTCCAGACATCTTTAAGCTTTTTCTTCTGTTGAGGGAAGAAGGTCATTGTAAGAAAATCTGGAAAACTCACAAGAACAGAAAAAAGCCGAGTCCTAGATCCCTGTAGACTCAACGAACCTAAAGCTCTGATACCAAACCAAGTGTGACACCCAACCATCACACAGACATCGAGATGACACACAAAAAATGTGCGGAACCACATACTATCGAAGACACAGGTTAAGTAAAACCATTTGTGGAAAACATACATAAGAGAACTTTTACATCCAGATCCCACAGAGAAACATGTTATAAAAATATTACAAGCTTTGATATATGTCCACAGCTTATCAGAACTAGTTGTACTGTCAACTCATGAGTTCATCACATGTTTATACATACATAACGGGCCACGTACGGCCAGCAGTAGGACAAACAAAAATTATAATAGCTAAACATCATGAAACGTCATCAAACACCTCTGAGGACCTAAGAGTACAGGGATGACTCTAGGACTCTACTACAAAACCACCAAAATAGCAACATGTCCACCTCTTGCCTTCTACTTCTCTTCTTACTGCTCGGCTGCTACCTCACAAACACCACCACGTCGAGAGCGCTCACCTAAAAAGGTTGTAAACCAGCGGGGTGAGACACATAGTCCCCGCGAGAAACATAACTCCCCGCCGAAACTATAAAACCTCAGAAGGTTAAATCAATAACAACAGATAACTGATAAAGTGTATAACAAGAGTAGCATACTGAGAAAAGCTATTATTACCATCAATCTTACCAAAATATCCAGGAGGCACATAACCAAGCATTTCTTTATGGAACATGATTGACGAGATAAGCTTTATAAGAACTTATCATAAAATATAAGGATCATACACATATCAACAAGTTATAACTAGATCAACTATATAAGTACAAGGCCTCAATGAATGTTCTGTGTTTTTCTCTAAGAAAGATATACTATTCGGCTGGATTACGTTTTATTATGCCCTGAGGAAGTGAGCCTTCCCTGCTCAAATCCAACCATTGACTACGAAGCCCAATCTGGTTCCATACAAGGTCTAAGGAGATCTGGACTCCATGACCTCACCTTCTCGTGGTAAGTACATGAATCATTAAGCAAGACCACAATCTTATGCTTATATGGCCTCAGCCTCAGGGTCAGCTCCACAAGCTACCCATATCTCTAGCTCACCTTGACACAGGTGCTAGTACATGCATCCAAGCCATGAACGCATCATGCTCATCGTCACATATCCTGAGCCATGGGTCTGTTCACCATGCTCGATATATCCTAAGTCTGTAACCACAGCTGCACTCAAATCCTCCTATTTTAGACTAGGGGAAACCTCACATATTCAACAATATGCACTCCAAGTAATCCCGAAAGATAAACCTATTTCACCATCACCAAATACTGATGATGATGGTTCTATGGCCAGGGCAAACTGCATGATATGTTCATCTATGATTAATTAGTATATTTTAAGCCAATTATTGAGGCAATCAAAGTATAAACACAACCGTATAGAATTACCTCACTATTGCCATCGTCATACTATCCTGGGACGTCAATCCCTCATTATAACAACCACTGCCTCTCAAGGCATCATAATCATGCATCAACATTCTGGGAACACATCCCTTAACTCATCATGAGAGGATAACACCTCAACTAGGCATTCAGCCTTTATCAGGTCCTCATACCTATCAACCTGTAATCTCATTAGCAAGGATTATCATCTCATTGTGATAGTCAAAGCACATATTTCTTATGAATTCACATAGTATACCTACATGGTTAGTATACTCATTCAGAGAGATAACTTAAGCCATCATGGATTAACATGATTATTATACTATCAAGTATAGAGCAACATCCATGATTATATCACACATAAGCTTTATCATTCATAGCATTATTATCAACCATGAACATATATTATGCCTTATACTTGTGACCATATACACGTGTCACATTAACATGTGTAGCAACATCATATCTTTCCAAACATACCTAGTTCACAACCTATCATCTTATCTCATCATCATAGTTGTAGGATTCAAGGTGATTACATCATATCACTTGTATTATCATTATTAATAGAGAATTATAAACTATATACACTCTGGGTTATCAGAACCCTCACCCAAAAGATGTATCGGGTATGGTCATACCCTTACCAAAGGATGTATCGGCTAGGGTTTCCCAACCCTAAGCAAGCTCACCACCATAACGGCCAACTCCATCATTTCTTATTGTGTGACAAGGACTCACCTACTCACATGGTATCAGGCAAGCTATACTGTACATCAATAGACGCTATCGGCTAATGGCCTATCGTGCACAAGGATCAGGGTTAGGGTTAGGGTTTCTCTATCAGCTAACCCTCAACATTGACCATATCGGCCAAAGGGTATAGCACCCAAGGCGCCTCTATTATGCAAACATATCCATGTCGTTTAAGGGTCATCCATATCGGCCAGGGCACCCATGTCGTCCAAGATACCATATTGGGCATGGACATTATGGCTACTCAACCAGCATATCGACCAACACCACTAAGGTTTTCTACACCACCATCATCTCGGGCACCACAAGACTACTTCATATCGCCAAGACCTATCACAAGGTGTGTCGTGTAGAGCACACATCAAGGTGTATCGCCCAAGCTCCAACTCCAAAAAGGGTATTGGCCAAGCTCAACTCCGCAAAGGGTATCGACTAAGCTCAACTAGGCATATCGGCTAAAGGAACGAAACCACTTAGGTCAATAAGGCCATATTGTCTGTCTAAGTTAAGCTTCCCATATCGGCCACCACGTAAAGTTCCTACTAGCATTTCTCTATACCACCATATCGAGCACCAAACCAACAATCTCCACAAGGTGTATCGGCCAAGGGTAAAACCCTAGACGGGCAGCACTACTCCAAGATCATATCATGCAAGACATAACCTAACAAGGTCATATTCAACCTCGAGTACAAGGACACCAAACCCTAATTGATCAAGAGGGTCATCTCACCTCTCAACAACCAAGAGAGAGGGGTTTTGCACAACCTCTATCACAAATCAGGAAACCACAAGGATTAACCTCAACTTAGGTCATCATCTATCCAAAATCTCACCTCTCAAATCCATGGTGAGAGGAGGGTGTTTCCCAAACAAGTAGAGTGTAGACTCACCTCCCAACTTAAACGAGAGAGGGGTATTGCGTACATCACTAGAGCTCAAACTCACTTCTCATGACCAAGGAAAGAAAGAGGTATTGCCCCAAAAGAAAACCTAAACTTATGGTTCATCCAACTAGATCCAAAGGTATGTAAACCATCAACAACATCATGCTCACTATATCCATAAGATCATCAACATGTACTAGACCAAGAAACATAACATGCAATGGCTGATCATCAACATACACGAATCATGCAACATAAAGAAGGTAGTATAGCTAGGGTAAGAAGTTATGTAACCCACCTTAAGCGAACTCCTTAAGCTCCAAAGCTCCAAGCTTCTAGCTCCTAGGTCCAAGCACACCACTTTCAGCCACCTCAAGAAAAGGAACAAGGATCATAACCACTATGGCCGAAGGGTAGGCAAGATGGAGAAGAAGATTTGAAGGAGAGAGGGAAGATGCTTACCAAAGAACAAGACCCACCTAGGGTTCGGCCACCAAGATAGAGGAAGAAGAAGAGATCTCCACTAAGGGGAAAGGATCGTCCACCAAGCTCTCCAAGAAAGGTGTGTCATGCACACAAGGAGGGAAGAGAAACAAAAGATCTAAAGGGTTCCCAAGGAAGAGAAAGGCAAGGCATATATAGATGAGTGTCAAGGTTAAACCAAGGCAAGGTGTCACCTTACTAAGGGACTCTTACCCACACGTTTTGCCACCATGCAAAACACATGCACATGTCATGCCAGCACTCAACCATGGATCGGCCACATGTCCAAGCTAGGGTGACACAACCAAAGCAAGAAGGTCAAAAAAGTCAAACGCTGACACACCCACAGACAATACCCCATGGCCGACACAAGGCATCCTTACCCGATATAGGGCTCAACCAAGCAAGGCAAGGCCCAAACAAGGGAAAACAAGGTGCAAAAGAGCTCAACCAAGCCCAAGGCAACTCTAGGCACGAACCCAAACCTTCCTCTCAACCCTAGAGGAAGAAAAGAGAGAGAAAGACATCTCTCAAGGTGGAAAACTTGCTCTTCAACCCTAACTTAGGTTATTTTGCAAGTAGCACCTCCAACTCTCAATAAAACACAAGAAAACCCTAATCACCACTAAAGGTGATTAGCAAGCAACCAAGCATAGGGTTTAGGCAAAACAAACAGGGTAAGCCCAATATGGAGGTCAGGGTCCTTACATTTTGAAACACCCTAAACTCAAGGGTTTGTCTTCCAAGATGTAGGAGAATGGTTTTAGCCTCGACATCAATCAAGTCTCACATAGTGGCCAAGAAAGGACAAACAAAGTTGAGGGGGTATCATAAATATTCCTTTATGTACATGGTCACAAAGTGACACGGAACATAGACATCTTTCCCAAACCTTACATGTATATCTTCAATAATACCAATAGGCTTTTTCATGGATGCATCTTCCAAATGGATGGTCATGGTTGTGGGAAGCATGTCAACAAATCCTAACCTCCTACAAAGGATATAAGGGATGATAGAGATACCAGAACCTAAATGCAAGGCCTTTTCTGCAAGCATTATCATCTAAGTAACACCGAATCCTAAAAGAATTAGGATCTTTCTATTTTTTAGGCATTTTGATGTGAATGATATTTGGGTGTTTCTAGCAAGTTTTATCATATCATAATCTTCTATAGAATACTTACTAGTCAATAGAGTTTTCATATACTTGGACCAGGAATGAATGTTAGCAAGAGCCTCTAAGAAAGGGATATCCACATGTAGCTTTTTCAAGGCTTCCCTAAATTTCAAGGAATGGGTATCAATCCTAGTTTTCTTTAGGCGGGTTTGGTATGGTGGAGGATACTTGTAGATAGGGATTTTGGTCTCATCAACCTCCTCTTGTGGGACCTCAGGAGTAGGAATGGTTGGTTCTGGTGAAGGTGGAGTTTCAATGACCATAATGTCTTCATCTTCAAAATTTTGGAGTACAACCTAGTCTTTTTATACAAGAGGGGGAGGAGCATGGGCCTTACTCAGATGAGTGGAGATAACCTTAAGTTGTTCAGGGTTCTTGGGGTTATTTTTTAGTTGACCGATAAAGGTTTCAGCTGGGGTTTTTTTTGGGTGAAGAATTGGGCAACTGAGTGTCAATTATCTTATGATGATCTTGCTAGGAAAGAAGGATTTGATTCATGGAGAGGATGCATTTTTCAACATGAGGTATCCTATCACTGTTGGAAAGAGGATCTGAGGCATTTTATTGAGGTTGAGGTGGTGGTTGGTTTAGATTTAAGTATTGTTTCCCTTAGTAGGGCCCACGATCTTGAAAATTGCCCTTGTAATTTCCTTGATTCCCAAGATTCCTTTGACATTTGTTGTAAGGAAAGCATGGTGGGGGACAATTGTTGGCTTGAGGATGAGGGGGCCTTTCTTGAGAAGCAAATTGGGGAGCATTTAATGTAACCCAATGGGTTTCCATATTGGATACAAGGTGGTTTCTTGCTTGGTTTAGGCTATAATATGCTTGACCTGGTATGTTATTGTGACACCCCGCCATCATGCAGACAGTGAGATGACACGCAAAAATGTGTGGAACCACATAATATCGAAGACATGAGTTAATTAAAACCGTTTGCAGAAAACATACATAAGAGAACTTTTGCATCCAGATCCTACAGAGAATCATGTTATAAAAATATTACAAGCTTTGATATATGTCCACAGCTTATCGGAACTAGCTGTACTGTCAGCTCATGAGTTCATCACATGTTTACACATACATAACGGGCCACGTACGGACAACAACAGGATAAACCAAAATTACAACAGCTAGACATCATGAAATGTCATCAAACACCTCCAAGGACCTGAGAGTACAGGGATGACTCTAGGACTCTACTACAAAACCACCAAAACAACAACATGTCCACCTCTTGCCTTCTACTGCTCTTCTTGCTGCTCGACCGCTACCTCATGACCACCACCACATCGAGAGCGCTCACCTAAAAAGGGTGTAAACCAACGGGGTGAGACACACAGTCCCCACGAGAAACATAACTCCCCGCCGAAACTATAAAACCTCAAAAGGTTAAAGCAATAACAACAGATAATTGATAAAGCATATAACAAGAGCAGCATACTGAGCAAGGCTATTATTACCATCGATCTTACTAAAATATCCAGGAGGCATATAACCAATCATTTCTTTATGGAACATGATTGACAAGATAAGCTTTATAAGAACTTATCACAAAATATAAGGATCATACACATATCTACAAGGTATAACTAGATCAGCTATATAAGTACAATGCCTCAATCAATGTTTCATGTTTTTCTCTAAGCAAGATATACTATTCAGCTGGATTACATTTTATTATACCCTAAGGAAGTGAACCTTCCCTGCTCAAATCCAACCATTGGCATCTAAGCCCGATCCGGTGCCATACAAGGTCTAAGGAGATCCGGAATCCATGACCTCACCTTCTCGTGGTCAATACACGAATCATTAAGCAAGACCGCAGTCTTATGCTTATATGGCCTCAGCCTCAGGGTCAGCTCCCAATACTACAGAAATGGCTAATCACATCACATTCACTGTCGTCGGTTGTATATAAATGACCGACGCCTTAAACATACAACATCAGTTATTTCATAAAACCGACATCTATCTGTGAAGAGTGGACAGCCACGGGTATCACTGTTTCTTTAACGTCGGTTCTATATAAAAAATTGACACCTAAGATCGACCGCCAAAACCAAATTTTCCATGGGGAAAAATTTACCTCCAAAATTTAACATATGGCTTCGGTTTTTAACTTAAAAACTAACAACTAAAGTATTTTCGTGAGACAGAAATTGGGCCCAATTTAATCATCGATTTCGCATAAGTAACTGACATGGATGAGTTTACGCGCGCTGTCCCCATGAAAATATCGACCACCTTTAGCGTCGGTTTTTATAAGGTCACCAACGACTATTGGCTGATTTCGAGAACATTTTTTTTATCGGCTTATGTTTATAGGCGTCGGTTTTTATTGTGGAAACTGATGACTATTATTGAACATAGTTGTCAATTTTACATGAGAACTGACATGATTAGTAAATAGCGTCGATTGTTTTGTATAACCGACGTTGATTGATAACTTAACCCCCGCGAGCCTGACTGTTCCCCTTTCTCTCTGTTTCATTCCTGATTTTTCATTCTCGCGCTCTGGCGATTCTGCACCCCCGCTGCTGCTGCTCCGCCGCTCCGCCGCCGTTGCTCTACTGCTGCTGCTGCTCTGTCATTGCTCTACCGCTCCTCCGCCACTGCTGCTTCTCTGCCGCCGGCTACTGTTCTTTGCTCTGCCACCGCTGAACACCTAAAGCAAGGTATACCCTTCGTCCTCCTTTTCTCCTCCGCCACTGCCTTTCCTCCTCTACCACCACCGACCTGGACCTCACCCAGGCGGTGCCTAAGCAGCCCAGGCATTCACCTAGGGTCCCAAGCCCAGGTGCCCTGCCTAGTTAGGGCACGCCTAGGTTGCTGCTGGGGTTTGGATTCAAGAGTTGATCATGAACCTTTTGATCCTTGGATTGAACCCTAGATCAACATATACAAAGGATGCCCAAAACATGCACTATAATTTTCCCACATTAAGATTACAAGCACCATTCTTGTTCTTCTTGCTATCAAATAACTACTCCCCTATCTTCTCTAAGGTTTGTCGACATCCTCCTCCATTTTGATTTCACCAAGTCACCCCAAAAGCCATTGAAAAATATTCTGATTGTGTTTATTTATGTACTGATTTCACCAAGCTAGTGGAATTTTTTTTAAGTTATTTACTGATTGTGTTTATTTATGTACTGATTTTTTTATGATCTATTCATCTACTTATTTGTATTTTTTGTCTACTATTTTTTATTTAGTTATCTACTCATTTGAATTTATTTGTGTACTGCTTTTGAAATTATATAATCATCTAGTGATGTAACCTTATCACAGGCTCATTATGAACCATTAGATCTAGATCTTAGGGTATCTCTACCGTCCTAACTATGAAATTGGTAACTTGTTTCCTTTTTGAGTATATTGATAATGTTAATCACCTAACTTGAAGAACTAGGAAATGAATGATGAAACTAGGATTGTAGGTATAAGAATGACAACTCATGTATTTGTTGGCCTAGAAACCCGTCCAAGATTTACTCATTAGGAGTAAATCTTAGATAGTCCCCAGTTTGGGACTGTTCTTGAACATCTAATCTCACTTTGGATGTAAGTGTATAATGTGTATTGGGTTTTCGAGAAAATTTTGGTAACATTTCCCCGTTTGTTCTCTAAGTACATATGTACTTAGAGAACAACAGGGAAATGTTGCCGAAATTTTCTCGAAAACCCAATACACATTATACACTTACTAGTGAGATTAGGTGTTCAAGAATGGGATAGGTGGTACACATTTATTATATATAAGAATGACAACACATGTATTTGTTGGCCTAAATTTTAACCATGCAAAAACTCTAATCTGTTAAACCTAGACCCTAATCTTGTTGTAATATATACTTGTTTTCTCTTTGATCATAGAATGGATAGATCATGGATGTCCATTCACAATCGCTGCACCCCAGCGTTTATTTCTGGTCTTGACCAGTTTATTAGATTTGTCGAGGAACATAGGAAACAACCTAGAGATAGGTTCTACTATCCATGTAGGCATTGCGGTAACAACTTGAAAGCCAGCACTAGTGACGAAATTAAAATTCATGTCATGTGCAACGGGATTATACAAGCCTATACAGAATGGCACTGTCATGGAGAGATTTCCAACCCGAAACCAGTGGATGTCGATAGCAATGCTTGTGTGGAAGAACAAATTGCCTACGATGACGTAGATGTGAATGAACTAGTTCCAGTAGACATCATTGATGTGAATGTGAACTTTACAATGTGAATTTTACAATGTGAATTACTTTACAATGTGAATTACTTTACAATGTGAATGTGAACTTTACAATGTGAGCTTTACAATTTGAATTACTTTACAATGTGAATGTGAATTTTCAGATGGCTGAGCATTCTCCTGATGACCGTGCTGATGATTACCGTGAGGGTGAGGACATCAATGCACCGCCTCACAATGTAAGTTTTAGAAATATATCATATATTTATATCTATATGTCCATTTATAGTTATATCTTGTAAATGTATTTTTTTTTTCGAATTTTAGGTTGATGATGCACATGTACCATCTGAAGCACTTGAGGCACTTGATCAGCAGCACCAAAAAGTTGACAAGAGAAGGGGCATCACTATGATGAAGAAGTTAATAGCACAAAAGGGCAATGGACCCAAACTTGTTGTGGATTTTGATAATGTAGGAAATGCATCTGGTGTGAATCGCAATTTGTTTGTTTCATATCTTGGGTATGTTACTCGTAGCCATTGCGGTTGTAAGATAGATTCTTGGCATAAAGTTCCTAAGGAGAAGAAAGATGTAATATGGAAGGATTTATGCGTGAGTTATTATTAATTTGCAATTCTATTTTGTAGATTACTAATTTTTTGGATACTAGTTAATAGCAATTCTATTTTGCAGAGTATATTTGAATTGGATGAAAAGATGCATCGTAAATGCGTGATGCAATGTTGTGGGGGAGTCCTAAGGAACTATAGGACAAATCTCACCCGAGAATACATAAAAGAAGGTGACAAGAGGAAGAAGGCAACCACTGAACAGTGGAACTTCCTGGACCAAGAAGAATGGGACGTGTTTGTTGCTTCAAGACAAACTGATGAATTCAAGGTATTAGGCGTCAGTCCCAATTCATTAATAAATGTTGTATTCACCTATTCAATATTAAAATTTAGTGTTACTAACCAAATCATTAATGTGCATACTAACTAGGCCCTCAGTGAGGCATAAAAATCAAGGCGTGCACTGAATGTGCATGACCACACAATGGGTCCAAAGGGGTATGCATGCATTCGCCAAAGACTACAATCTGATGCTACTGCTCAGTCTGCTGCTACTCAAGAGTCCTCTACTATAGGTAGCACACTTTTGCCTCGCCATGATGTCTGGGTAGCTGGGAGGCAAAATAAGAAGGGAGAAATAAGGAAGCCCGCAACTGCTGAGGTCGATGCAAAAATGGTAAAATACAACTCTTACAGCAATCGTTCGAATATTGATTATTTGTGGTGTTTACTTAATTACAAATTTTTGTTTTGGCGATTAGCAGGAGCTGCATGAGCTGAGGAAACAAGGCAAGTTCATCCCTGAGGGCACAAGGGATGAATTGACAGTTGCTCTGGGTAACCCAGAGCATCCTGGATGTGTTAGGGCTGCAGGCACTGGTGTGGGCATCAAAGCTTTTTTTGGGCCATCCCAGTGCAAACATGTCCCAAAAGCGGGACTTTCACAAGAAGAGGTACATATTCTTTCTTTATAATGTTACTGTAAAATAGAATTCAATAATTAGAAGCTAATGTTTCTTTTATCCATGTATAGGTAGATAAGATAGTTGATAGGAAACTCGAAGAAGCACTGCAAAAGTGGCAGGCATCTTAGACTGCCACTTACCAGACAGTACCTATGGCATCTCACTCTACTCCTACTGCAGAGGTTGGGAGTAATCTTATAGACCCACCACCTAGCACATCTGATGTAAGTATTTTTATGACATAGTAACTAGTTTTTTAATTCAAGATGATATGTATATATGAAATTATAGTCGTTTCAAAAAAAGATGATATGTATATATGTATATAACATTCTTTACACAAAAATTTGTAGGGGTTGAAGGCATGCCGTCTAAAATGTAAAGAATATGTCATTGTAGAGGCATCGGCTTACCCATCCCTACCAGGGGAAATGTTTCACGGGTCTCCATTACCAACTGGTTGGATTCGTGTGAGCCCGATACATATATTCTCCAAGTGGATGGATCTTCCATTGCCATATGCCCACCCAGATTGTGAAATGCTTGGTGAGGCAGAAGGCGGAGTGATATTGTGGCTAAAATCAGATGTCCTCTTTACTGAAACTATATGGTAAATTTACATTACATTAAATTATTAGTGTGTATATATGATGTCAGTTGATCTGAAATTATATATATATATACAGGTTAAAAAGAAGACATCCACAACATCTAGGCCTCCACCTCCACCTCCTACATTACCCAGTTGGGTTCCACAGGACCTACCTGTCCCATTAGGTCCTAACTATAGGGGTATGGCAATATGGTTAGGCAAACATGATATAAATTGCCCTATGCTTCTATAGATTCAGATGCTACAGGTCAATCATACGAAAGCAACCTATTTATATAAGATATTTTGGAGTTGTTTCGATATGATTGGCTAAATACATCTGTGATAGAGCTATGGATAAGGTGAGATATTCTTTATACATCCATATACCTTGTGTACGATCTGGTGATCTGGTTTCTTATTTATTAATGCATGCATAATTAATACATGTTTTGCAGCTACTTAGACAAGATATGTGCAGATTTTGCATTCAAACATGTAGGATTTTTGATTCCATCTTTGATTAGTCTAGTAGCTAAAGACCCTCCGTCAGTTCAAAAATACTGTTGTGAGGCTTTTACAAATTTTGCTCAAAATAAGAAGGCGGTGATAATAGCTCCATTCAATGTAGAGTAAGTTTACTTTGCTTATTATAATTTGGACTTAAGAAAATTACATTTTTATTGTGGATTTTGAGTTATTAATTTTTAACTTTTTTACCTCTAGTGGTATGCATTGGGAGTTACTAATTATTGTCCTCGAGATGTTCACTGTCTATTATCTAGATCATAAGGGGAGTAAATTGAATTCAAAATATGGACACAAAATGAAAATGACATTATTCTGGTGAGAAATATTTCATTTTCATATCCGTTAACATATGTTATTACATTACTATTTAATTATGCAATGTACTGTGTTACATTAACATGTAGGGGTTTAGATGAGTTCAAAAAGGTGGGAGGAAAGGTCCCCAAGAAAAAGAACCAGCAAATAACTTGGAAGAACGCGAAAGTAAGTTCCCGATTGCAATGTATATATTATTTATGTGAACAGTGCTTAATTAGTTGTATTTTTTAATATTTTGTATGTTTCAATTTATAGTGTGCTACACAAGACAACGGATGGGCATGTGCATACTGTGTGATGCGATTTATGCACATGATTATCAAATATGCCGTAGTGGACATCGATACTATTCCTGAGGTATTATATAGTCTCATTAGATAATATGAAATATATCATTCTTATTTATAGCTCATTAATTATATATATATATCATTCTCTTTGCAGGTGTTTAAAACTGACCACACTATAGGAAAGGCCTTACCAGATGTACATGCTCCCTATATGACGGGAGAATTAAATGAAGTAAGAGAAGAATGGGCAACAACCATACAAGTAGTGGGGGTTTTAGCATATAATTGGGATGTTGATAGCAAATAATGACTAAAGAATGATATTTTGTAAATGAATTTCTGAATTATAATATATGTGTGAATGTTTCTACATGTCTGGATGTTTCTACATGTGTCTAAGTGAAAATGAATGAAACTGTTGGTTGCTATATGAATGTTTCTACATGTGTGAATGTGAAAATGAATGGAACTACAGATTGCTAACTACATGAATGTTTCTAAATGTGTGAAAATCAAATGGAACTGTAGGTTGCTAAATGTGTGAATATTTTTGTTGTTAATTTTGTAGGTTTGTGGCCTGTTGTTGGCTGATATCAATGGATGTCATAAAACCTACTGTTCATAACTGAACTTGTTGGGGTTTTAGGGGAGACAGAGAAGGCAGCGGAAACAAAAAAATTTCTCCCCAACCCATACCGAGGAAACGCGTCAACGTCTATATAATAGGAAAAGATGGTTTGCGGAATCATACCTTGTCCCGAGGCTTGCTCTGCGACAATACCTCGCGCAATGCGCGGTCTTGAACTCCGGACTTCGACGGTGTCTGTGCAGCTCCTGGTCGCACCGGGACTGACAACTCCTACTCGAACTGGACTATCGGATGACAGTTGTCCTCCTAAGCGGCAGTGTCCTCCCGCCTCTGTAGTAGTCCACACGGACCACCAGGAACTCCACTCTCCTTGTCCCACAAGGAAGTGGAAGGAGTCGCACCCTCCTGTTGACGTACTAGTCGCCAACACGCTCTCCTGCCTCTTGTTGCAACTGCAGTTGTCCTTCCCTTGCTGCACCTCCCTTTTGCGGGAAGCACTTGCTCGGGCTCTCTCACGGTTACCAAAACCAGAGAGAACGACAACTTGCAGAGCAACTGGTTGCACTGAGCTGTACTTTGAGAAGCCCCCAATACCCCTATATATATAGGAGAGTCATGGGACAGGGTTCTCCATCCCGGGCAATGCGGGACTAAAGTAGGAGTAGAAGGGTTCGAGAATTTTCCACAAAAGGCAACCGGTTCGCAACATGAAACAATCGGTTCACAACTGAACCGATCGGTTCGGCCATTGAGCCGATCGGTTGGACCTGAGCCGATCGTTTGGGGCACTCCAACCGATCGGTTGGTGCCCTGAACCGATCGGTTCATGGTCCTGATCCAGCTCAAAAAGACTTTCCTTGTTTCTTTCCCTATTGGTATCGAATACCAATATTATTCCCAATCGAATTGGGCAATTTGAAACCAAAGGAAAATTCTTGCCGACATGACTTTCCCAACTGGTCGGTTGCACAAGTTGAGCCGATCGGTTCAACTCTTGAACCGGTCATTTCAACCTGGGCATGAGCCGATCGGCCTGGACACTCCAGCCGACCGGTTCAGCAACCTCAGCCGACCGGTTCATCACATGAACCTATCGGTTGGGAGCACAGGTTGGGCAAAATCAGTCAATTGCGATTTCAATCAATCCAATACTCCAATCAATGCGTCCAACACCTTGAACCATACGATATTGAGCTATCGATTGATTGAGTGTTTAATTGAACTACTAAACTCCTTTAGTAATCAATCTAAACATTGTTTTCTGGACAAAACTCCTCTTCCAGGTTAAATCCTATGTGTGTGACCCTGCAGGTCCATTTCACGTTGGCAGTGAAAGTCCATAACACTTATGACTTCACAAGAAAAGAGCGGTGCCTAGTCACACATCAGTGCTACCCAAGTGAAAGTAGAAAGTTGGAGAACAACTTTCATCCTACAATCCGTGAATGGTGTTACAGCGAATGTATAATTCCTTTTTCACTGATATCCCGAATGAACTCGAGGCATGGAACAGTCATCCTGTCAATGTTCATTCACTTCCTTGATCTCAGAGTAGACTGGAAGAGATATGTATGACATCAGTATCATATACTGATTCACACATGCGTGCACGCCTTTCTCAATCCTACTCATCAAGTGGCCATGGATATCAAACTCCCTCAGGAGGGACAAATCCCATATCTATCACTCACCCCTCAAAAGCCCCATGTGTCAAAGCCACCCAATCATCACCTTTATAACAACCCATGTTTCAGGACTACGTTTGATGATGTCAAAGTGTGCCCAACGACATGTGTTGAGTGCAGTGATTTCAGGTCTAAGAATCACACTCACCACCATCACTGTGAGTACTGACTGTGACTACCATCTCATGGTTCCATGTGTCAAACTCACGGTGGGTCTGTCCGGTACCTTGTTCTCTAACAAGTACCTATGTGTTTGGTTTGATATCTCTATATCATGACTAATGAGATTCTGTCATCAACCAACACCACAATCTAGTCTTGTGTGTCATTGCTGTCTATCTACCTTCCACAATGACATCCGACTAGGGACATAACAAGAATGTACAAACTCTTAGCATCCGTATGATCTCATCGTTCAGGTCCTGAACCTGAAGGCATACGTCATTGAGTACTGTCATTCTCTAGATATTCAATCTGTTCTATCACTATCTCATATGACTGAACCAGAAAGAATTGGAAGCTTGCCTTTGATGTTTATCAAATCAATCTTAATGTATCCCACCAATCATCCCATGATTGGCTCTCAGGGCATACATACCAACAGACTCCCACTTGCACTGCGAGCCAATCACCCATGAATCATATTCATAGTGGTCTTCAGACATGTCCCACATGTTACTGTGCTCTAGTGCCAACATAGTGAGTAATGACAACACCTTGCCAAAGTCTGTACAAATTACATGTCTCGCATCTCTTCGCTGTACGTCACACGTATGAGATGGAGTTGCCGTAATATGCGGTCTAGTATTCCATTTGCTAACTTTTAGCCACATTGCATGATCAAGGATTCCGGACTTGTCATCAATGAGTGGAATAACTATAAGTTCATCTCATGAACTTCTATATCCATATAGTATCTACTGTTGTTCTCTAACACATAGATACTCAGCATTTCCCCTTTTAAACGGCTTTTTTGGAACACTTCCAATTATCAACAAACTTTCATTTTATACATCTTATGTATATTTTGCGATTAATTTTCTGTCTTTTCGGAAGTTTGTATCAATGTAACTCCTTACATCGAACTCTTCCTTATCTCCATAGAACTAGTACTTCACAAGTACTTATCAAGTTCTCATGGTATTCCAGTAACCCTTACTGGAAATAGACAGACATCCACTCGTCATGTCCCACACACGAGTTATCAGGATGAGCATATCATATTGTCATGTCATACATACAAGATGATGAATGCATTTTATTCTTGCCATGTCACACATGCAAGGTAATGGGATGATTACATACATGATAGATCCATATCTATTCTTAGTGTTCCCATTCTTCATAAGAATTGGACACTTGGCCTTGGGATACTAACTCCATGTAACATGGACAAGTTTTCTCCCACTTAATCTGTGCATACTGAACATTTCAGTACAGATTGCCAATGTATGCTCTCCCTTTTTCAGGTCAAGAGATTTCAGAGAACTATCTCTATAGATCTCTATTCCTATCACATAGGAAACATCTCTATCTTCCTTAAAGATAAATTCCACTTTTGGATTTCCAATATAGAACATTTCCATTTCACATCAATATGTGGAATGTGAATACGCTCCCACGAAATCATAGATCCCTTCTTTATCTTTGACATATCAGTCAAACCCTTTGACTATATCTTCAAAGTAAAGATCCAATTTTGAGTTGCTTGTACTCAATCAATCACATTGATTAGTCCATTGTAACTTATAGACTTCATTTGCATTAGTGGATTCATAAACCTTATAGGCTGTGTCACGTACACATCCTGTTTTTATTCCTCATAGGAATGCAGTTTTAGTATCCATATGCCAAATGTCTTAGTCATTAAGTTGCAATCAACAAGCATCATCCTTGTCAAAATGTTATCCATGTGTCTTAACACTTAAGACTTATTTGCACTTATGGATATGATCCAATGAGTGCTACCATCAAGGTTATACCTTATGGTTCACATGGAAGTCATTTAGGATGTAATGGTTTCATAAACCATAACTCAAGATTCAGTTCCTCATATTCATCTTGATAGTTGACTCATCACATGAACAACTCATCACATAGATAATTGAGGTGTATCTGCTAAAGATATAAGAACTCACAACCCTTGTGATTCTTAATTTCTTTTATTAGTGTGGGGTATTCTTTTATTAACAAGAATTCAGTTATTTGATAATCATTCTCTAACTCCTTAGAGTATGATTCCTTCTTGATTCAGACATGACCATGCCTTAATCATGAGTTCACTATGATACACTATCATAATCACTCATAAGGATCTCAAATATTTGGTCCAA
The DNA here is from genome assembly GCA_963693085.1 of Alisma plantago-aquatica. Classification (NCBI taxonomy): domain Eukaryota; kingdom Viridiplantae; phylum Streptophyta; class Magnoliopsida; order Alismatales; family Alismataceae; genus Alisma; species Alisma plantago-aquatica. The sequence continues at coordinate 396,050,639 of OY856411.1, read as the reverse complement.
GTATTTCATTCCTTGATATCATCAAGAATTAATACTTTACCAAATTTGTACTTCATTTATGATAATCTTGAACACTTCAAGATATTCATATTGGTATTTCTCTAAACACCATTTGAAGTATTATCATTTATTCCAATAGGTATGTAAATACATCACATGTATTATACCTAATAGGATAATCACTCTCCCACTACATTAGTGAAGATTGATTAATCATGTCCAAGATATTCATGTCTCTTACTGGTTCTATAACCAAAAGAGTCTAGATTTATCCATCACATGGAAACTAGAAATGAATTTCTCATGATTAATGCTAATTAAATTGTTTGAGTTATCTATAACTTTTAGGTATCATCTTATCTTATGCATATAAAATATCACAAGATAAATAAGGTATTGCCACAAAGATCACATCTTTATAAATTGAAACATCTCTTTATTAATTGCCATCATTGTCATACAATATGCAAAAATAAAGTGTTTCTATCTATTGGCAAGTATGAAATAACAGTTCATAACTGTATTACATGCCTTATTGGCTGAAAATAAACTAAAGTATTCCTATCTATAAAGGCAACACTTGCCCCAAGTAAGAATGCTTTACACTTTACATCTTGATATCATATATCTCAAAAGTGTTACAAGTTTACTTTCATGACACCTTTAAGTAGAGGTTTCAGTCGCCTCCTTCTTCTTTTGTTCTTCTAGGTAGAGAGGACAATTCCTTTTCCAATGTCCTGGCTTTTGACAATGGTGGAAATTTCCTTTCTTGGTCACGCCTCCCTTGGCCTTGAGAGCTGAAGATGGCTTGGACTCCTGGCTAGCTTCAGAACCTTTCTTAGCTTTGCCCTTGCCCTTGCGCTTGGACTTGCCTTTCTTGCTCGTGATCACCATCACGGACTTAGGTTTGTCCTTCTTCATATGTAACTCGGCTGTCCTCAACATGCCCAACAACTCTGACAGTGGCCTATCAAAGTTGTTCATGTTGTAGTTCATCACAAACTGACTGTAAGATTCTGGCAACGATTGCAGTATCACGTCAGTAGCCAACTCTTGGCTCAGTGGAAATCCCAGTCTCTGTAGGTTCTCCACATACCCAATCATCTTGAGTGTGTGAGGACCAACTGGATCTCCTTCTGTCATGACGCACTTGAACAACACTCTAGAAACATTGTACCTCTCTTGCCGTGCCTGATGTTCATACATGTTCCTGAGATGCAGAATCATCTCTATGACACCCATGTTCTCATGTTGCCTCTGCAACTCATGGTTCATTGAACATAGCATCAAGCACTTTGCATCAATGGCATCATCAGAATGCTTCTTGTAAGCATCCCTTTCTGTCCTTGGTGCATTAGGAGTGGGTTCCTCTGGAATTGGAGTATCCAAGACATAGAGCTTATGCTCTTGAGTGAGAACAATTCTCAATGTCCGATACCAGTCGTGGAAGTTTGTCCCATTTAGCTTGTCCTTGTCAAGGATCGATCGCAAAGAAAAGTTGTTGTTGTTTGTTGCCATTTGAACTACAAAAGGAAAATATGCAATTTTAGTCCAAAACTCATTTTTGACTTATTTGATTGATTTGAAAATTTGACGATATAATTAGGCCTTTAATTAATTATCGCTCCCACTATTTTAGTTCAAATTGATAGCCCTCACCATCAATTCAGAAGATTGCAGCGTACAACCTTCTAGTGGGCAAGATCCTGAAATCCTCTAAGTCATGGACCAGCTTGGGCTGTCACCCACAACATAGATCTCTCAGGTAGGCAACTTTTTCCAATTGCATCATATGCAACTCTTGAAAAGATGTCATCTACAACTCCTTGCAATGATCATCTCCATGCCTCAAGGCGCTAGATCCTATCTAGGTAACCTTGTTAAGTCCAACCCAAAGCAAACACGATGAATATGCACCCTGCTTGGGCAGACCCACACATTCATCCTTCACACTTCCACGAGATAGACGGTGCACCACGCTTGGGCGTGCCCACACTTGGTCAATCAAGCTTTTCACGTGTGTCGCATTTGGAAGGCATCTAAAACTTAATATTTGATGAGGGATTTGGTTTTATATACATATACGTATCCAATCACCACAATACATAGTACATATCATATACATGCTATATCCCACAGAAAACATGCACAAACGATAAAAAGCGATGATTATGGCCATCCTAATGTGATTCCTCGAGCCAAAAGGAATCACGGTCATCTAGGTTAACATCACATGCAACCTATACAAGATGAACTTTGTGCCTTCTGAGTTGATCAACTCATCACATGAATGATCTCTACTCTCCAGCCGGTCGTCTGGGTGCCACCAGCCGATCGGTTGGCTCCTCCAACCAATCGGTTCGCCTGGTCGTCGTGCATCTCGTCATGTCCGCCACCCGCTCGTCTCGCTCCTCGAACCAGTCATCAACCGATCGGTTCACTCCTTGAACCGACCGTCTGGAAGGTCAACCGATCGGTTCACTCCTTGAACCGATCGTCTGAGCAGTCGCCTTGATGTCCGCCGGTCTTTAACATAACAGGAAATAAAATCCTATTCTATTTATTACATTGCTTTAAAAAGGAAACCCCGATTTACATTCGGGGGGAGCAAAGGTAGGAAAGAATCTTGAATTATTTCGAGTTACATCAGGAATAAGAGAGGGAAGATCGGTGCGCAGACCGAGATGCAAGCAACCACAAACAACCACACACAGATAGGGGTTTATAGGCCATAATCACGCTACACACATCCACCACAAAACTCGTTTAAGGGCGACGCGTATCGAGTGCATTAATAATACATATCATATATGCAATTAGGGATTTGTGGATTTAGGATTGGACATGCATAAAGCTGATATTATTCGCATCGTATGCAATAAATAAAGGCGACAAACCAAAATCGATCATATCGATATTCCTAAAATATAGAACAGCTGACGTGGCTCTGATACCACTGTTGGGTTTTTAGGGGAGACAGAGAAGGCAGCGGAAACAAAAAAATTTCTCCCCAACCCATACCGAGGAAACGCGTCAACGTCTATATAATAGGAAAAAGATGGTTTGCGGAATCATACCTTGTCCCGAGGCTTGCTCGGCGACAATACCTCGCGCAATGCGCGGTCTTGAACTCCGAACTTCGACGGTGTCTGTTTAGCTCCTGGTCGCACCGGGACTGACAACTCCTACTCGAACCGGACTGTCGGATGACAGTTGTCCTCCTAAGCGGCAGTGTCCTCCCGCCTCTGTAGTAGTCCACACGGACCACCAGGAACTCCACTCTCCTTGTCCCATAAGGAAGTGGAAGGAGTCGCACCCTCATGTTGACGTACTAGTCGCCAACACGCTCTCCTACCTCCTGTTGCAACTGCAGTTGTCCTTCCCTTGCTGCACCTCCCTTTTGCGGGAAGCACTTGCTCGGGCTCTCTCACGGTTACCAAAACCAGAGAGAACGACAACTTGCAGAGCAACTGGTTGCACTGAGCTGTACTTTGAGAAGCCCCCAATACCCCTATATATAGGAGAGTCATGGGACAGGGTTCTCCATCCCGGGCAATGCGGGACTAAAGCAGGAGTAGAAGGGTTCGAGAATTTTCCACAAAAGGTAACCGGTTCGCAACTTGAAACGATCGGTTTACAACTGAACCGATCGGTTCGACCATTGAGCCGATCGGTTGGACCTGAGCCGATTGTTTGGGGCACTCCAACCGATCGGTTGGTGCCCTGAACCGATCGGTTCATGGTCCTGATCCGGCTCAAAAAGACTTTCCTTGTTTCTTTCCCTATTGGTATCGAATACCAATATTATTCCCAATCGAATTGGGCAATTTGAAACCAAAGGAAAATTCTTGCCGACATGACTTTCCCAACTGGTCGGTTGCACGAGTTGAGCCGATCGGTTCAACTCTTGAACCGGTCGTTTCAACCTGGGCATGAGCCGATCGGCCTGGACACTCCAGCCGACCGGTTCAGCAACCTCAGCCGACCGGTTCATCACATGAACCGATCGGTTGGGAGCACAGGTTGGGCAAAATCAGTCAATTGCGATTTCAATCAATCCGATACTCCAATCAATGCGTCCAACACCTTGAACCATACGATATTGAGCTATCGACTGATTGAGTGTTTAATTGAACTACTAAACTCCTTTAGTAATCAATCTAAACATTGTTTTGTGGACAAAACTCCTCTTCCAGGTTAAATCCTATGTGTGTGACCCTGTAGGTCCATTTCACATTGGCAGTGAAAGTCCATAACACTTATGACTTCACAAGCAAAGAGCGGTGCCTAGTCACACATCAGTGCTACCCAAGTGAAAGTAGAAAGTTGGAGAACAACTTTCATCCTACAATCCGTGAATGGTGTTACAGCGAATGTATAATTCCTTTTTCACTGATATCCCGAATGAACTCGAGGCATGGAACAGTCATCCTGTCAATGTTCATTCACTTCCTTGATCTCAGAGTAGACTGGAAGAGATATGTATGACATCAGTATCATATACTGATTCACACATGTGTGTATGCCTTTCTCAATCCTACTCATCAAGTGGCCATGGATATCAAACTCCCTCAGGAGGGACAAATCCCATATCTATCACTCACCCCTCAAAAGCCCCATGTGTCAAAGCCACCCAATCATCACCTTTATAACAACCCATGTTTCAGGACTGCGTTTGATGATGTCAAAGTGTGCCCAACGACATGTGTTGAGTGCAGTGATTTCAGGTCTAAGAATCACACTCACCACCATCACTGTGAGTACTGACTGTGACTACCATCTCATGGTTCCATGTGTCAAACTCACGGTGGGTCTGTCCGATACCTTGTTCTCTAACAAGTACCTATGTGTTTGGTTTGATATCTCTATATCATGACTAATGAGATTCTGTCATCAACCAACACCACAATCTAGTCTTGTGTGTCATTGCTGTCTATCTACCTTCCACAATGACATCCGACTAGGGACATAACAAGAATGTACAAACTCTTAGCATCCGTATGATCTCATCGTTCAGGTCCTGAACCTGAAGGCATACGTCATTGAGTACTGTCATTCTCTAGACATTCAATCTGTTCTATCACTATCTCATATGACTGAACCAGAAAGAATTGGAAGCTTGCCTTTGATGTTTATTAAATCAATCTTAATGTATCCCACCAATCATCCCATGATTGGCTCTCAGGGCATACATACCAACAGAACTGTAGGTTTCTTATCCTGCGACCAGCCACAGCAGGTCTGCAGAATGCAGAAAAAAAACAATAGGTGTCGATTATTTGTATAAAATCGATGCCACATAGTTACAGTGTTGGTTTCCCTACTCGTAACCGACGTCTATTTCCTTAACACCACGGCCGTGCTGGCCAGCACGGCCGTGGCAATGGGCTAGACAACACGGCCGTGATGGCCAACACGGTCATGCTGGCCAGCACAACCGTGGCAGCGGGTGATATGGCGTCAGTTATCACTAATAAACCGAAGCTAATAGTGCCCCAGATGGCACCCTTTCTGTGGCACGAAGGTAGGGCTTCCGTTTCTTATCTAATAACTGACGCTGATAGTGCCCCAGATGGCACCCTTTCTGTGGCGCGAAGGTATATGGCGTCGATTTCTTATCTAATAACCGACGCATATAGTCCCCTGCTGGCGTGTTTTCGGTGGCGCGCGAAGGGTTTTGGAGTCAGTTTTTGAACCGACGTGTAACGGTTGGGCTTTTAGCATCGCCCACATAGGGGTTTCTTAGAAGCCGACACTAAAGCCCTTAAATAACCGACACTAAATGTTGGTTATGTACTAGTGTCCACAAGCTACCCATATCTCTAGCTCACCTTGACATAGGTGCTAGTACATACCTATGAGCCATGAACACATCATGCTCATCATCACATATCCTAAGCCATGGGTCTATTCACCATGCTCTATATATCCTGAGTCTGCAACAACAGCTGCACTCAAATCCTCCTATTTTAGGCTAGGGGAAACCTCACATATTCAACAATATGCGCTCTAGGTAATCTCGTAGGATAAACTTGTTTCACCATCACCAAATACTGACGATGATGGTTCTATGGCCAGGACAAACTACATGATATGTTAATCTATTATTAATTAGTATATTTTAAGCCAATTGTTGAGGCAATCAAAGTTTACACATAGCCATATAGAATTACCTCACTATTGCCATCGTCATACTGTCTTGGGACCTCAATCCCTCATTATAACAACCACTTCCTCTTAAGGCATCATAATCATGCATCAACATTCTGGGAACACATCCCTTAACTCATCATCAGAGGATAACACCTCAACTAGGCACTCAATCGTTATCAGGTCTTCAGACCTATGAACCTGTTATCTCATTAGCAAAGATTATCATCTCATTGTGCTAGTCAAAGCACATATTTCTTATGAATTCACATAGTATACCTGCATGGTTAGTATACTCATTCAGAGAGATAACTTAAGCCATCATGTATTAATAGGATTATTATACTATCAAGTATAGAGAAACATCCATGATTATATCACACATAAGCTTTATCATTCATAGCATTATTACCAATCATGAGCATATATTATGCCTTATAATTGTGACCATATACACATGTCACATTAACATGTGTAGCAGCATCATATCTTTCCAAACATACCTGGTTCACAACCTATCATCTTATCTCATCATCATAGTTGTAGGATTCAAGGTGATTACATCATATCACTTGCATTATCATTATTAATAGAGAACTATCAACTATATACATTCTGGGTTATCAAAATCCTCACCCAAAAGATGTATCGGGTATGGTCATGCCCTTACCAAAGGATGTATCGGCTAGGGTTTTCCAACCCTAAGAAAGCTCACCACCACAACGACCAACTCCATCATTTCCTATCGTCCAACAAGGACTCACCAGCTCACATAGTGTCGGGCAAGGTGTATCGTGCATCAGCAGACGCTATCGGCCAAAGGCCTATCATGCACAAGGATCATGGTTAGGGTTAGGGTTTCTCTATCGGCTAACCCTCAACATTGACCATATCGGCTAAAGGGTATATCGCCCAAGGTGCCTCTATTGTGAAAAAATCTCCATGTCATTCAAGGGTCATCCATATCAGCCAGGGCACCGATGTCATCCAAGATACCATATTGGACATGTTGCCTACTCAACCAGCATATCGAACAACACCACTAAGGTTCTCTAAACCACCATCATTACGGGCACCACAAGACTACTTCATATCACCAAGACCTATCACAAGGTGTGTCGTGCAGAGCACACATCAAGGTGTATCGTCCATGCTCCAACTCCACAAAGGGTATCGGCCAAGCTCAACTCCACAAAGGGTATCAACCAAGCTCAACTAGGCATATCATCCAAAGGAACAACACCACTTAGGTCAAGAAGGCCATATCGTCCGTCTAAGTTAAGCTTCCCATATCGGCCACCACTTAAGGTACCTACTAGTATTTCTCTATACCATCATATCGAGCACCAAACCAACAATCTCCAATAGGTGTATCGGCTAATGGTAAAACCCTAGACGGGTAGCACTACTCCAAGATCATATCGTGTAAGACACAACCTAACAAGGTCATCTTCAACCTCGAGCACAAGGGCACCAAACCCTAATTGGTCAAGAGGGTCAGCTCACCTCTCAACAACTAAGAGAGAGGGGTTTTTCACAACCTCTATCACAAATCGGGGAATCATAAGGATCAACCTCAACTTAGGTCATCATCTATCCAAAAGATCATCTCTCAAATACATGGTGAGAGGAGGGTATTGCCCAAGAAACTAGAGTGTAGATTCACCTCCCAACTTAAATGAGAGAGAGGCATTGCCTACATCACTAGAGCTCAAACTCACTTCTCATGACCAAGAAACGAAAAGGGTATTACCCCAAAAGAAATCCTAAACTTATGGTTCGGCCAACTAGATCCAAAGGTATGTAAACCATCAACAACATCAACAACATCATGCTCACTATATCCATAAGATCATCAACATGTACTAGAGTAAGAAACATAACATGCAATGGCCGATCATCAACATACATGAATCATGCAACATAAAGAAGGTAGTATAGATAGGGTTAGAAGTTATGTAACCCACCTTAAGAAAACTCCTCAAGATCCAAAGCTCCAAGCTTCTAGCTCCTTCCTCCAAGCACACCACTTTTGTCCACCTCAAGAAAAGGAACAAGGATCATAACCACTATGGCCGAAGGGTAGGCAAGATGGAGAAGAAGATGCTAAGGAGAGAGGGAAGATGATTACCAAAGAACAAGACCCACCTACGGTTCGGCCACCAAGCTAGAGGAAAAGAAGAGATCTCCACCAAGGGGAAAGGATCATCCACCAAGCTCTCCAAGGAAGGTGTGTCATGCACATAAGGAGGGAAGAGCAACAAAATATCTAAAGGGTTCCCAAGGAAGAGAAAGGCAAGGCATATATAGATGAGGGTCAAGGATAAACCAAGGCAAGTTGTCACCTTACTAAGGGACACTTGCACATACGTTTTGCCACCTTGAAAAACACATGCACATGCCATGCCACCACTCAACCAAGGATCAGCCACATGTCCAAGCTAGGGTGAGACAACCAAAGCAAGAAGGTCAACAAAGACAAAGGCCGACACACCACCACTACCTTGGCCGACACGCCCATGGGAGATATCCCATGACTGACACAAGGCATCATTGCCCGATACAAGGCTCAACCAAGCAAGGAAAGGCCCAAATAAGGGAAAACAAGGCCCAAAAGAGCTCAACCAAGCCCAAGGCAACTCAAGGCACGAACCCAAACCTTCCTCTCAACCCTAGAGGAAGTAAAGAGAGAGAAAGACATCTCTCAAGGTGGAAAACTTGCTCTTCAACTCTAACTTAGGTTATTTTGCAAGTAGCACCTCCAACTCTCAACAAAACACAAGCAAACCCTAATCACCACTAAAGGTGATTAGCAAGAAACCAAGCATAGGGTTTAAGCAAAACAAACAGGGTAAGCCCAAAACAGAGGTCAGGGTCCTTACAAGCTATAAACCTCTACAAAGGGATTTTGTCCCCAAAATCCGAAGAGAAAAATGAGGGATACTTCCACCTCATCTCTTCCTCAACCTCCCACATGGCTTCCTCAATGCCACGACGATGCCAAAGAACTTTCATGAGAACCAGGTCTTTCCTTTTCAACCTCTTTACCCTCCTGTCAAGGATCATCATTGGACCTTCCTCATAGGTCACATCTTTATCAAGCTCAACCTCGACTGGTTGTATCACAGTTCCTGTGTCTGGATGACTTTTCTTCAACATGCTGACATGGAACACTGGATGTAACTTGTGCAACTCTGGTGGCAGCTCTAACTTGTAAACTACCCTACCAACACGTGCTATTATCGGGTATGGCCCCATATACCTGGGTGCCAGTTTGCCTTTCTGACAAAACCTCAGCATGCCTTTCCAAGGTGAGACCTTGAGATACACTTTGTCTCCCACCTGGAACTCTAAAGGTCATCAGCGATTGTCTGCATAAGACTTTTGTCTATCCTGTGTTGTTTTCAACTATTGTTGTATCACTCTGATCATTTCTGTTGTCTGCTGTACTAATTCAGGACCCAAAAGTTGATACTCACTAGACTCATACCAGCATAAAGGGGATCTACACTTCCTTCCATATAGAGCCTCATAAGGAGCCATGTCAATGCTCCGCTGATAACTATTATTGTAAGTGAACTCTATCAAACTGAGATGCATGTCCCAACTGCCTAGTAACTGCAAAACACATGCTCGGAGAAGATCCTCCAAGGTCTTAATATCCCTTTCGTACTGTCCATCTCTCTGCGGGTGGAAGGCAGTACTGAACCTCAACTGTGTTCCCAACGTTGTTTGCAACTGTTCCCAGAAACCACTCGTGAATTGGGTACCTTTGTCGGAGACTATTGTTGCCGGTATACCATGCAATCACACTATCTCATCTACATATACCTGAGCAAGCTTCTCTGTAGTATATGTTGTCTTTACCGGTATGAAATGATCATATTTTGTCATTCGGTCCACTATTACCCAAATGGAATCATGATTCCTAGCTGTCTTTGGTAGACGAACTACGAAGTCCATGGTTATATGATCCCTTTTCCACTGCAGTATCGACATGGGTTGCAATGTACCTGCTGGCTTTTGATGCTCAGCTTTAACTTGCTGACATACTGCACACTTAGCCACAAACGCGGCTACATCCTTCTTCAAGCCAGGCCACAAATACATGTCTTTCATATTACAATACATCTTGGTGACTCCTGGATGCATAGCATACATCGATGTGTTTGCTTCCTTGAGCACTAGATTTCTTAGATTATCACCATCAGGGACCACCATCCTACCATGATAGCAAACTAGTCCATCCTCGAACTCATGGAACCCATCACTCTTTTTGCTGTCGAGCTCTGACCTGATCAACTGCATTGTATCATCCGCATGTTGTGCGTCTTTGATCTGCTGTCTCAGTGTAGGATTGACTTACATCTGTGCCAACTGTCCTGCCAATAAGGAAACTTCTAAATGCACATTCATTTTCCGCAAGGAGACAAACATATCTCACCTATTTCATACCAAGGAACTCAACTGTGCCTTCTTTGTAGTGAGAGAAGAAGACTTTCTGGTAAGCGCATCAGCTACCACGTTGGCCTTACCAGGATGATACTCAATGGTGCAATCATAATCATTGATTAGCTCCATCCAACTATGTTGTTGCATATTCAGCTCACTCTGTGAAAAGATGTACTTCAAGTTCTTATGATCTATAAAGATCTGACATACTTCTCCATAAAGATAGTGTCTCCAAATCTTTAACGCATGCACCACAGCTGCCAACTCTAAATCATGTGTCGGGTATTTCTCCTCATGTTTCTTAAGTTGTCGCGAAGAAAAAGAAACCACATGATCCTCCTGCATCAGCATGCAACCTAGGCCTTTATTGGAAGCATCGTAGAAAACAACATAGCCCTTCCCAGGCTCTGGCAGCACCAACATTGGAGCACTAGTCAGCTTCTCCTTCAAACTTTGGAAAGCTTGCTGACAACAATCATCCCACACAAAAGGTACATCCTTCCTTGTCAACTTTGTCATCGGTAATGTGATCGCACTGAAGTCCTTGATAAACCTCCCGTAATATTCTGCCAAATCTAGAAAACTACGAACTTCGGTCGGCATCTTTTGTTGTTCCCAATCTGCCACTGATTCCACCTTCTTGGGGTCCACTCTGACTCCTTCTGCAGATATCACAAGACCCAATAAAGTCAATTCTTTCAACCAAAACTCACACTTACTGAACTTGGCATATAACCGATGTTGGTGAAGAAGAGTCAATGCTTGTCGATTATGATGTTCATGCTCTTAACTGTCCTAACTGTAGATCAAGATGTCATCTATGAAGACTACAACAAACTGATCTAGAAATAGACAGAACACTCGGTTCATCAGATCCATGAAAGTAGCAGGTGCATTGGTTAGCCCAAACGACATAACCACAAACTCAAAGTGACCATACCCCATCCTAAATGCTGACTTAGGTATGTCATTCACCTTAATCCTCAACTGATGATATCTAGACCATAGAGAAATCTTTGAGAACATTGTAGCACCACACAATGGATCGAATAGATCATCTATCCTCGGCAACGGGTACTTATTCTTGATCGTGACCTTGTTCAACTGTCGGTAATCTATACATAGCCGCATCGATCTGTCCTTCTTCTTAACAAACAACACTGGAGCGCCCCAAGGCGACGTGCTCGATCGGATGAAACCTTTCTCCAACAACTCCTGTAACTATTCTTCAACTCTGCCATCTCTGCTGGATCCATCCTATATGGTGTTTGTGCAACTGGCTATGTTCCTGGTACCAGATTGATCTCAAAATCAATCTCTCGGGGTGGGGGAACACCGGGGAACTCATCAGGAAACTCATCCGCAAACTCTCGGACAACCATCACCTCCTCACGGCTAGGACCCTTCACCTTGGTATCCACTACGTGAGCTAATAATGTCTTACAACCTTGTCGCAACAACTTTTCTGCCACCATTGCTGACACTAAACACGTCGGGAGAATCTTCCTATCTCCTTGGAAGATCCACTTTTCTCCACCATCATCAAACACAACCTACTTGGAACCACAGTCCAACACGACCTTATACTTCTCTACGATATCCATCCCAAGGATCACATCGAATCCATGCATATCAAGTGTCATAAGATCCACTTGTATATTGTGTCCCGAGAAAAATAGAACACAAGATGGACACTCCTCTAGAAGCATCAAGGAACCATCGAGAGGGGTTTCTAACAACATGCTATCTTTCTTACAACTAACAGGTAAAGGACAACTATCTAGCAGACTTTGTTTGATAAAAGAGTGCGTAGCACCTGGGTCAACCAGAACAGATATAAAGCAAGAAGAAGACAAATCAAAATGAAATAACTCCATCTGACCTGTCACCACTCACGGGTTGACTATCGCCTCTGACTGACTCATAGCATAGAATCGAGCCATTACTTGTTGTCCACGTCCTCTACTTCCTTGAGAAGACGATCCTACGTGCAATGCTTGACTACTTCCTTTTCCTCTACTACTACTGGGCTTCTGTCTATATGAAACTTGTTGACTCTGTCTTGGTTGCTGCGTTACTTCAACATCCTTCCTTGGGAAATTTGACTTCAAGTGCCCAGTCTATCCACAGTGATAACATGACCTAACTTCCAACTATGGCCTAGATGACCCTATCACTGCCATAGAAGTTGTACTATGCTCCTTCGATGGTGAAGAAACATAACCTCTTCCTTTACTCAGAGACCACTGAGATGGTGTATGAGAATTCTTCATTATGGAAGGTGCTAAAAACCTTGGCTTCTTGAAGCCACCAGATCTTGGTCCCTGGGACTGAGCATGCCTTTTCATGGTCATGGACTCCATTTACTCCCTGACAGATCGTTCAATCCTGCAGACGGACTCCACGAACGTGGCAAACCGCTCCCGATTTTCCCAAGCAGCAGTAGGTGTCGACAACTCACCACTCAAACCTTTCTCAAACCGCCTGATCCGCTCACCATCTATCGCCGCCATGTGAGGACAAAACCTCAGCAAGTCCATGAACTTGGATTCATACTCAGTGATGCTCATCGATCCTTGGCATGGACATTCAAACTGGTTGATCTTCTTGTCCAGGTACGTCTTCGGAAAGTATCTGCTGATGAACTCTCGCCGGAAAACCTCCAAACCGATCACCTCACCGGGTCACTTCTCCTCTTCGATGGCCCACCAATGGCCAACACTACCCTTCAGAAGGTAGACAGCGTGCTTGACTTTGTCTGCTTCAAGGATGTTGAGGATACGAAAGGCCTTCTTGAGATTGGTCAGCCACAGATCTGCATCCGCTGGATCATTCATTCCAGCATAGTCCAAAGCTTCAACTCGGTGAATCTGCTGAAAGGTCTTCCCAATACCCAATGTTTCACCATGGGGAGCCTGTACTCTTGGCGGAGGCACTGGCACTCTTTCCACCATGTGATTCATCGTAGCCATCAACTGTCCCATAAGATGTTGATAGGTAGGACTTTCAAGAATGGCTGGGTCAAGTTGGAGGACCTCAGGCACCTGATCTTCATGTGCCTGCACTCAGCATCGCTGCTCTCGGCAGCATGTTCTCCATGGTTTCTAGACATCTTTAAGATTTTTCTTCTACTGAGGGCAGAAGGTCATTGTAAGAAAATCTAGAAAACTCACAAGAATAGACGAAATCCTAGTCCTAGATCCATGTAGACTTAGTGAACCTAGAGCTCTGATATGAAACCAACTGTGACACCCCGCCATCATGCAGACAATGAGATGACACATCAAAATGTACGAAACCACATAATACCGAAGACACGGGTTAATTAATACCGTTTGTGGAAAGCATACATAAGAGAACTTTTGCATCCAGATCCTGTAGAGAAACATGTTATAAAAATATTACAAGCTTTGATATATGTCCACTGCTTATCTGAACATGTTGTACTGTCAGCTCATGAGTTCATCACCTGTTTACACATACATAACGGGCCACGTACGGACGATAGTAGGATAAACCAAAATTATAATAGCTAGACATCGTGAAACGTCGTAAAACACCTCTGAGGACCTAAGAGTACATGGATGACTCTAGGACTCTACTACAAAAACACCAAAACAACAAAATGTCCACCTCTTGCCTTCTACTGCTCTTCTTGTTGCCCGGCCGCTACCTCATGACCACCACCACATCGAGAGCGCTCACCTAAAAAGGGTGTAAACTAGCAGGGTGAGACACACAGTCCCCGTGAGAAACATAACTCCCCATAGAAACTATAAAACCTCAGAAGGTTAAAGCAATAATAACAGATAACTGATAAATCATATAACAAGAGCAGCATACTAAACAAGGCTATTATTACCATCGATCTTACCAAAATATCCAGGAGGCATATAACCAAGCATTTCTTTATGGAACATGATTGACAAGATAAGATTTATAAGAACTTATCACAAAATATAAGGATCATATACGTATCTACAAGGTATAACTAGATCATATATATAAGTACAAGGCCTCAATCAATGTTCCGTGTTTTTCTCTAAGCAAAATATACTATTCGGCTGGATTACATTTTATTATTCCCTGAGGAAGTGAGCCTTCCCTACTCAAATCCAACCATTGGCGTCGAAGCCCAATATGGTGCCATACAAGGTCTAAGGAGATCCGGACTCCATGACCTCACCTTCTCATGGTCAATACAGGAATCATTAAGCAAGACCACAATCTTATGCTTATATGACCTCAGCCTCAGGGTCAGCTCCACAAGATACCCATATTTCTATCTCACCTTGACACATGTGCTAGTACATACCTCTGAGCCATGAACACATCATGCTCATCATCACATATCCTGAGCCATGGGTCTGTTCACCATGCTCCATATATCCTGTGTCTGCAACCACAACTACACTCAAATCCTCCAATTTTTGGCTAGGGGAAACCCCACATATTCAACACTATGCACTCCAGGTAATCCCGCAGGATAAACCTATTTCACCATCACCAAATACTGACAATGATGGTTCAATGGCCAGGGCAAACTACATGATATGTTCATCTATGATTAATTAGTATATTTTAAGCCAATTGTTGAGGCAATCAAAGTATAAAAATAGATGTATAGAATTACCTCACTATTGTCATCGTCATACTATCCTAGGACGTCAATCCCTCATTATAACAACCACAGCCTATCAAGGCATCATAATCATGCATCAACATTCTAGGAACACATCCCTTAACTCCTCATCAGAGGATAACACCTCAACTAGGCACTCAGCCTTTATCAGGTCCTCAAACCTATCAACCTATTATCTCATTAGCAAGGATTATCATCTCATTGTGCTAGTCAAAGCACATATTTCTTATTAATTCACATAGTATACATGCATGGTTAGTATACTCATTCAGAGAGATAACTTATGCCATCATGGATTAACAGGATTATTATACTATCAAGTATAGAGCAACATCCATGATTATATCACACATAAGCTTTATCATTCATAGCATTATTATCAATCATGAGTATATAGTATGCCTTATACTTGTGACCATATACACGTGTCACATTAACATGTGTAGCAGCATCATATCTTTCCAAACATACCCGGTTCACAACCTATCATGTTATCTCATCATCATAGTTGCAGGATTCAAGGTGATTACATCATATCACTTGTATTATCATTATTAATAGAGAACTATCAACTATATACATTCTGGGTTATCAGAACCCTCACCCAAAAGATGTATCAGGTATGGTCATACCCTTACCAAAGGATGTATCGGCTAGGGTTTCCCAACACTAAGCAAGCTCACCACCATAATGACCAACTGCATCATTTTCTATTGTGCAACAAGGACTCACCAACTCACATGGTGTCGGGCAAGGTGTACCGTGCATCAGCAGACGCTATCGGCCAAAGGCCTATCGTGCACAAGGATTAGGGTTAGGGTTAGGGTTTCTTTATCGGCTAACCCTCAACATTGACCATATCGGCCATAGGGTATAGCGCCCAAGGTGCCTCTATTGTGCAAACATATCCTTGTCGTTCAAGGGTCATCCATATCAGCCAGGTCACCCATGTCGTCCAAGATACCATATTGGGCATGGACATGTTGTCTACTCAACCAGTATATCGACCAACACCACTAAGGTTCTCTAAACCACCATCATCTCGGGCACCACAAGACTACTTCATAACGCCAAGACCTATCACAAGGTGTGTCATGCAGAGCACACATCAAGGTGTATCGCTCAAGCTCCAACTCCACAAAGGGTATCGGCCGAGCTCAACTCCACAAAGGGTATCAGCCAAGATCAACTAGGCATATCAGCCAAAGGAACAACACCACTTAGGTCAAGAAGGCCATATCATCCGTCTAAGTTAAGCTTCCCATATCAGCCACCACTTAAGGTACCTACTAGGATTTCTCTATACCACCATATTGAGCACCAAACCAACAATTTCCACTAGATGTATCGACCAAGGGTAAAACCCTAGATGGGAAGCTCTACTCCAAGATCATATCGTGCAACACACAACCTTACACGGTCATCTTCAACCTTGAGCACAAGGGCACCAAACCCTAATTGATCAAGAGGGTCGGCTCACCTCTACAACCAAGAGAGAGGGGTTTTGCACAACCTCTATCACAAATCGGGCAACCACAAGGATCAACCTCAACTTAGTCATCGTCTATCCAAAAGCTCACCTTTCAAATCCATGGTGAGAGGAGGGTGTTGCCCAAGAAATTAGAGTGTAGACTCACCTTCCAACTTAAATGAGAGAGCGGTATTGGCTACATCACTAGAGCTCAAACTCACTTCTCATGACCAAGGAAAGAAAGGGGTATTGCCCCAAAAGAAATCCTGAACTTATGGTTCGGCCAACTAGATCCAAAGGTCTGTAAACCATCAACAACATCATGCTCACTATATCCATAAGAACATCAACATGTACTAGAGAAAGAAACATAACATGCAATGGCCGATCATCAACATACATGAATCATGCAACATAAAGAAGGTAGTATAGCTAGGTTATAAGTTATGTAACCCACCTTAAGAAAACTCCTCATGCTCCAAAGATCCAAGCTTCTAGCTCCTAGATCTAAGCACACCACTTTCGGCCACCTCAAGAAAAGGAACAAGGATAATAACCACTATGGCCAAAGGATAGGCAAGATGGAGAAAAAGATGCTAAGGAGAGAGGGAAGATGCTTACCAAAGTAAAACACCCACCTAGGGTTCGGCCACCAAGCTAGAGGAAGAAGAAGAGATCTCCACCAAGGGGAAATGATCATCCACCAAGCTCTCCAAGGAAGGTGTGTCGTGTACACAAGGAGGGAAGAGCAACAAAAGAGCTAAAGGGTTCCTAAGGAAGAGAAAGGCAAGGCATATATAGATGAGGGTCAAGGTTAAACCAAGGCAAGGTGTCACCTTACTAAGGGACACTTGCCCACAAATTTTTCCACCTTGAAAAATGCATGCACATGCCATGCTACCACTCAACCAAGGATCAGCCACATGTCCACGCTAGGGTGACACAACCAAAGCAAGAAGGTCAACAAAGTCAAAGGCTGACAAACCACCACCACCTTGGCTTACACGCCCATGGGTGATACCCCATGGCCGACACAAGGCATCCTTGCTCGATATGGCTCAACCAAGCAATGCAAGGCCCAAACAAGGGAAAACAAGGCCCAAAAGAGCTCAACCAAGCCCAAGGTAACTCAAGGCACAAACCCAAACCTTCCTCACAACCCTAGAAGAAGAAAAGAGAGAGAAAGACATCTCTCAAGGTGGAAAACTTTCTCTTCAACCCTAACTTAGGTTATTTTGCAAGTAGCACCTCCAACTCTCAACAAAAAAAAGCAAACCCTAATCACCACTAAAGGTGATTAGCAAGCAACCAAGCATAGGGTTTAAGAAAAACAAATAGGGTAAGCCCAAAATGGAGGTCAGGGTCCTTACAGTTATGAATGGAGTTGAGGTCTTCTATTTGTTGCCCAACTTTTGGCTGCGTGGGGGCATTATAGAAATATTGACATTGTAGGGTAGAGTGATCATACCCTTGGCAAATCCTATAGAGAGAATCTACAACTTTTACTGTTACAACCCCAACTTTTGGGTTCATTTGGTGAGAAATGTAATTTCTCATATTATAGATATTGGAACAAATAATGATATAATTTGTTTTGAATAAATGGATTTCATTTACAATAGCCTTGATAATTGTGTTGTCGACTTTATTGGCTATTGGGCCCAATAATAAGGAAAATACAAAAGAAATTTCATTATTAATAAGAAAAGGAGAAAAGAAAGATGTAGAAACCTCTAGAAGGCAAAAGTATAAAATCCAAAGGTGGATTTCGTTCCTCTTGGGTTCCTTAGGTTCCAAGGAGTCCAAAGTTGCAAAGATATTGCAAAAAGAAAAGAAAAGATCAATTAAGTATTTCTTTATTAAGAAAGAAATTGAAAACAATGATAAAATGTGGAAAATAAGTGGAAAGAGGTATATTTGAGTTACCCTTGATGGATTTTCGTATCCAAAGGATTCCTAATGTTAAATGGAAGGAAAATGAGGAAAATAAAAAGAAAGATAAAGAGAAATCCTAAAAAAGAGATATTTGAATAAGAAATAAACAAGATAATGTGAAATAATGAATATAGATGCATCTAAAAGGATAATAATAAGTATCCTTAAAAAGTAATTTCGAAATCTTAGAGTTTCTTGGGATCCAAGGAGTCCCAATGAAGAAAAAAAGAAAAAGAAAAGGCAAATAAAACAAAATAAAAAGATAATGTGACACATCATTAATGAGTTTTTGATATAATCAAAAAGTGATACTATTTGCTTTAAGAAATAGGAATGTTGTGACTGTGACATACAACTCACAAAAACATAATTAACTAATGCGGAAGCATTCACTAAGAAGTGGATTACCAAAAATCACTAAAAATCCAAACCTTTTTACCAAGAGATCCATCAAACGAAAACTTTCTCACATAGAACAAAAGTATCACATTTACATTCTGGTTAAAAGGTACATGACCTGCATCATCTCTTTCTGAGAATTACAAGCATCAACTACTCTTGTTAAACTAAACACAAGTTGTGAAAAATCTTGAGGCACTATGACAAAATCTCGAAAGCACTAACTACTACTTCGAGGACCTAAGAGTACAGAGACGACACATAGGACTCTATATACATCTCTACAGGGCATAACAGCCAGTGTCTCCACCTGAGACTTCATTGCTATCCCTTCTGCTTCTATCCTTCTTCTACTGAAGGATTCTTGCCTCCTCGTCTGTGTCTACCTAAAAA
Organism: Alisma plantago-aquatica; assembly: GCA_963693085.1. NCBI lineage: Eukaryota > Viridiplantae > Streptophyta > Magnoliopsida > Alismatales > Alismataceae > Alisma > Alisma plantago-aquatica. The sequence continues at coordinate 396,031,197 of OY856411.1, read as the reverse complement.
TGTGGTTCCCACGGGGGTGTGACAATTGTAAATTCCCCCAGCGAGAGATATAACTCTCCGCTAGAAATATTATTATTGCAGCTAAAGAAGATAAATATGGACAGAGGAATCATTTTTGTTTGACAATAGTTAATTCAATGTCTAACAAATTAGAATATCATTCTTATCTAAAACATTGTAGATATAACTTGAAAGAGCAACATGTTACTTATCCATTAAAGAATATGAAGAACATGTATAAAATTTATTCACTATAGAATCATTTCCACTCTCTTCAGGATCAGATCATATATCTAATGCATGGCATTGTCATTGTGGAGTCATGGCCTGTAGCCATACTCTTTTCACAAAGTATTGGGATCTTAATCCCTCAACTCATCAAGTATAATTCCATTTCCTAACAAGTTCATCATCATGATTATAGAATATGGTATTTGAACCCTTAACTTATCATCGGATACTTGTTACCACTTATTAGGTAACTTAATATCTTTAGGTCATCTGACCAAGGACATTATGATTCTTACTACACAAAGCATTGCACATAGAACACAAAGCTCAATGATTCTTGTTACACAAAGCATTGTACATAGTGCACAAAGCTCATATCACCTCTTATTACCCCCTCAAAGAAATAAGGCATATTATGGCTTATAAAACTCATAAACAAGATCAATAATTAAAACATCATATGACACACAGGGCTCATAAATTTTTAGATTACTTCTCACTAAGTAATCAAAACATATGAAGGCTTATAAAGCCTATAAACATTCTCAAAATACAGAGCATCATAGCCCATACCTGGCTATACTCCTCATCTCATCATTCCTGCATGATTAATATTCATGATAACAATTATAATGCTTTCATATCAGCATCATACAACACTAAGTAATGCCACTACTCCCTCTTTAGGGTTCATGGTTCCTCTTTTTATATCAGCACCCTCCATTAGGGTTTTCCATAAATAACCTCTTAGGTTCTTAAGATCATATTATTAATGATTAGCCCTATTTCATTGCTTCTCATAGCTAGAAGCCAATATTGATATCATAAGTATTCAATCATACTTATTTATTCTCATCATTCATCATTGAATGTATTATCAACACAAAGTATGAGTTTCTCTCTCATCTTTATCAAGAATATGATTGTATCATAGTCTATTAATTTGGATTAACCTTTTCATAAGGCATGTTAGCCTACATTCATTAAGGTGCATTATATCTCAATGTAACAGATGACATGACACATTTCATGTGTCACTTATCCAATTATATTGGATTTAAAGCACATCAAGGTATTTTAGTATTGGGGTGTTGGATGTGATATCTATCATATCTTGATGTATCACTTCCCTCAACACCTTTATCTTACTTGAACTCATCCACTTAGCTTGTATTATGATATTCCCCATCCTAATACTTTATGCACCAGTTCATCACATTCATCATGTAATGTATTGGTCATTAGTCACTTATTTAAAATTTACCACCATTGCCAATGATATGGACTCATCCTTGAGTTTAGGAACTATTAATGTAAGGATATCCATTGTCAACCCCTCTAGATCTTACATTTGTCAATACATTAATCATTATTCCATTATTAGGAATAGGATTTTCCATATTTATAGCTTGGGGTTCACATAGCATCTTTCATATATTATATGAATTTCACCTAGTATCACTCTTCATTAGAGTTTCACATAACATCCTTTTATATCAGGGTTTCACATAGTATTATGTGAAATTAGGATTTCACCAAACCTCACCCAGTGATAGGACTTCACATAGAATTAGTAGAACTACCCTATATTAGGGTTTCATACACCTTTACCCCATTTTAGGGATTAAGATTTACCATTCACATCCAAGTAGGGTTTTTCTTACCTCATACCCAAATTAGGGTTTCATGTCAACTTATAAGTATTCATTTAACCTTGTATCGTGCATGGAGTCTATACTTGACTACCTATCATGAAAGAGGTGTATACTACACCCCCATATCGTGCAAGAGGGTATACAATCATATCCATATCATTTTAATGGAGCAGGTGCATCACCATATTGGGTTAGAGGTGCTTGTTTATATGCTTGCACCTAATATCACTTTTATAAAGTGATACCACCATCTTCAAGTCTAGACCTTAGTTATAAATATTATAGTTCATGTCAACAGGTCTAAGAAACTACTATAACTCATAATCTTATCAACTATTTCAGGAAATTTCGGAATTAAAAGTATTTCACTAAGTATAGCAATTTAGGTGATGAATAATAACATGACTGAGTTCAAGTTATATAACCCGCCTTAAGAACAACTTCAAAGCTCCAACATCCAAAGATCCACGTTCCTAAGGTTGAATATGACTCATGAAAAGTCCAAGGCTCGTTCATAACTCCTTCATATATAAGGAATCACCATGGATAAGCAATTGGTGAAGAAGAAAAGAAAAGAAGATCAAAACCCTAAAATCATGCTTCAATTCAAGGTTGAAGATGATCTTATCCTTACCTTAGGGTTAAGTATGAGCTCCTTCTTGCTCCTTAACACCTTTGCATGATACACTAGTGTCCTTTCACGATATGGCAACCCTCTGGAACGATATGGCACTCACTTGCACGATATGCCGCTCAAGTCTTCACCCTATTGGCCGATATCACCTTATATGGCCAATTTCACCTACTTGGCCGATATGCTCTTGCCATGGGAGATATCCCAAAGCCTATGCATGATACCACAACATCCCTTCACGATATGGGAGCTATATGCACGATACCTTAGGGTGGGAGGGTGGTAAGGGTCGCAAATGTGCACCAAGGGGTGAAACTAGGGGTATATATACTTGTTGTTCATGAAGGAAAGCAAAAAATGAGGTGTCAACATTTTGAGCTAGTAGGTGCCACGTGTCATGCATGGGTGACATGGGTACATGCATTCATAAACATTTATCTTGTCTTGAAAAACAGTTGAGGATCATCTTGAGATGCAAATTCATCCATTACTTATCCATTTGGATAAGATATATCAACAAAATCACCACTTTATTCACAACTCATCACAACTTTGCTAAGGAAGTTGTAACCCGACACACCTCACCTCCTTGAGGTGATTTTCATGCTATGGACTTTTCCAAGAGTTCAAAAAATGATATGGGACACCTCCTTGGGCTCCTTGGCTGATAGGCACTCATATATAAGCTTTTCATCTTGATACAACTCAAGTTAAGCTTTCATATTCAACCCTTTTCTTGGTCATTTCATCACCAAGATTACCATCACTCATAATTGATTCAAACATGGTGTCTCATTCATTCTATATCCTCTAAATGATACTATGAGGGAGTAGGAACACTCTAGAGGTGGTAATTTTCATATTAACCCCACATTTTGGGTAAATTACAACTTGTACCAAAATTGGTGCACAATGCACCAGCATTGTTTCAAACAAGTTCAGTTTGGAATTTAGGCTTTCCACAAGACACCACTTAGAATCATTCTCTATATTATGATGCTAAAACACATAAATCACGTTCAAAATGTGAAATATTGCAATATAACCCCTCAACTTGGGTAAATTGCACTTTGGTCCAAAACAAAGGAAAATGGCTGAAACGACATTCAATCGGGACCAAACTTGAAACATAAGTGTGTCACATGATAACAAAACACCTTAGAGGATTATATTAAAGTTATAAGCAACTTTATTAGCCAAAATAAATAGGGTTACCTTATAACCCAGGTCAGGGTCGTTACAGTGACAATGAGTTTAAAGCCAAGCACAAGGAAGATAAAAAGAGATGATTCTCAAATTTCTTAATAACCAAAGCATATGGGGTAACAAAGGATATTAAAAAGGTAATTAGGGAAGAGAATCTTGCTTCCTAATGAAGGAACTTGGGTTCCTATTGGGAAGGGCCTTGTTTCCTGATGGATGATCATGATAGGGCATGGATACCCTCCCCTATTTAAGGGGTATAGCTTCTGGCTTGAATTCAAGTGAGATTCCACATATCCCTCCCTCTTTTATCCTTCTTCTTTGCATGCAAACCTTAGCGGAGAGGGTAGCTTGCATCTTGGTGTAACTAGAGGTCGTGGAGGAGGTGCGATGTATGTGCTTTTCTTCCACAACAACCTAGGAGGGTTCGTCCATCACTACCTTGCTCTCGCCTGTTCACAAACACTGCAGGAGGGCTACAACACGATTGAGAGTTGCATGTCTTGGAACACTAGAAACGGTCACCTGGGCCGCCAAGAGGAGGCGCCCTGGGTACAGAGGAGGGCAACGAAGGTAGGGCGGCCATCTCCGGCCACCCTCGGACCTTGGGGTAGAGGGGGTGAACCCCTGTCGTCGGCAAAATGCCACCCACAATGCTAGGGCGCGCAGGGAAGAAGATGATGCTCGGTTGGATGGTATTGCCCCTCTACGGTATGAAGGACCAGTTACTTAACCAAGGGCAAAGAAGTCAATTCGAAATGTTTTCCAAGCTGCTTGCAATGATGCATGAATAGAGGCTATGTGGCACCTCCCTATTGGCTCAAATAAGGTTTTATTGCAAAATTCATATGTAAATATTGGTAACTCCGATAGTAGCAAATAATATATGAAAATTGCTCAAAAAATGAGAGGAATTCATTAAAAATAGTTTTAGAGGCTAATTCCTCTTGTTATTCAAAAAGTAGTGCAAGTTATCAACTTTAATGAATTTTTTTTAGAGAAGCCAGGAGGCTATTTATTCATCTCACCCTCCTCTTGCAAGCCAATAAGGATAAAAAATACATGAACTATCATCTAACGGAAATTGAATCCTGGTAGTACTACTACCATTACAATTGTCTTCAACTAATGCATTCCTAACACACTCTGGTGGTCTGGTATAATTAAATACCCCAGTTTTTTTGCTTTTGGTGATATTTAGCTAAAACATATGCTACCTTATTACTTTCCCTTACAACAAATTTGATAGTCCATTCCTTTTGTTCGTGTAGTTTGCATTGTATTCTTTCAATGAATCTGGCAAACTTTGGGTTATCCCTTGGATTGTTCTGCAACATATCTACAAAAATCTTGCAATCGGTTTCAATGACTACCTTGGGTGTGCGTGACTGGTTGGCCATTTCACAGGCCATGTCCACTGCCAAGATTTCTACATGTAAAGCGGATTCTGTAGTCGTGTCCCTTACATGCGCACCTGCCCATTTTTCCTCATGGTCCCGACTTATAATAGCTACGGTAGTCTTTTTCTTCTTCCATGCCACATCTGTATTAATCTTCAAGAAGCCCTCTGCTGGTCTTTCCCATTGTTTCCTACCCACCGGCGTCATCTTCTTGTGATTTTCTCTGCCCCATGCCAAATCATTTAGCTTGACTTCTCGTGCGATCCTCTGGACAAGGAGTTGGGGAGGTAGGTTGGTTTTATCAAACACTTGGGCGTTTCTTGCGTCCCACAACAACCAACAAGTAATCAGGAAAGTAGGAGCATTTAAACCTTTATTCTTCATTTTTTCTCTAAACCATTCATCAGAGCTGGACTGGAAGAAAGGATCAGTTTGGGCAATGTTCAACATTTCCAACCAAACCGTTTTTTAATATGGGCAATCTCGTAGCGCATGAGTCAGTGTTTCCTCTCCGTTTGCACATCTTTCGCACTTAGCATTGTTAGCCAACATACGACAAACTCTTCTATGATTTGTGAGAATTGCGCCATGCATGGCAAGCCAAGTGAAGTACTTGATCTTTGCAGCTATTTTCAGATTCCATATCGAGCACCATTCTCCTTCCGTCCTCACTTCCTGTTGCTGCTGAAGAATTGTATATGCAGATTTAGCTGAATAGTTTCCAGTCATTGTTTCTGCCCACACTCTAACATCGTGTTGTTCCCAGTTCAACGGAGGTTCCAGCTTCAGAATTTTTTGCACAGTCCTCAGATCGAACCAAGACATGAGGAATCCCTCATCCCAGGTCCCACTATCTAGAACTACACTCGCAACTTTCAGGTCGGTAAGATCTTCTGGTATTCCGTGTGATGTTTGTGAGGCGAGTTTGATTCCTGGCCCTACCCAGTAATCAAACCAGAAGCTTACGTTTCTTCCATCTCCCGGCACCATGTATGAGTTCTCCATTATCATCTTCTTGCACATGAGTGAAGCTTGAGCTCCTCGCGAGATGTTCGCCGCTCTCCCCTCAATATGGTTGTGAAACCGCTTCCTCATGAATTGGCACCAAGATGTGTTTCTGTTGCATGCTATTTCCCATGCATTCTTAGCTAAGAGGGCTACATTCCACTCCCTCATAGATTTGAGCCCCAGGCCTCCATGCATTTTGCTACTCGTAACTTTGTTCCAGGCCACCAGGGATATGAGATTGGTTTTGTGCCCTCCCCCCATAAAAATTGCCTCACCGTGCTATCAATTCTATCACAAAGACTCAACAGTAAAGCTGTTGTTTGCATGACGTATGTAGGTATAACTTCAATTGTTGTTTTTTCCAGGTAGCACCGGCCTGCCAGCGACAAAGTTCTTGCCGCCCACCCATTGATTTTAGAGTCGATTCTGTCCAGCAAGCCAGCATATGTCTTTTTGGTCACTCTTGAATGGATGATTGGTACCCCTAAATATCTGCCCAGATCATCTGTTTCCTAAAATTTACTAATTCTTGTGATCCTGGTTCTCCTTGATCTTGGAACTCCTTTCGAGAAGTGTATTTGTGTCTTGGTGATGGAGATAGCTTTCCCTGAGGCCTCTTCGAACTTGGTAAAGCATTTCTTGATAACCCGTATTAGTTTGCATGTGGCTTCTCCAAAAAGGATCAGATCATCTGCAAAACATAAGTGAGATACCTTTATTCCAGACCGTCCCATTTTGATCGGATTCCACTCCTTGCATTAAACAAGTTCGTTTATCATTTGACTTAATCATTCAATGCATAAAATGAAAATGTATGGTGATATTGGATCTCCTTGCTGGAGTCCTCGACTTGGTTTGAACTCTCTAGTACAGCTGCCATTCCAGAGAATTGAGCATTCACCTGTAGTTATGGAATTCATAATGTATGTGATGATGTTTGTAGGAATTTCAGTTTTCTGCAATGTGTCATGTATGAATTCCCATGAGAGCTTGTCATATGCTTTAGAAAGATCGATTTTGATTGCCATATAAGCAGGACCTTGCCTCCGTTTCATCATGTGAATTACTTCCTGGGTAAGTGATATGTTATCAGTGATGCACCTTCCTGGTACAAAGGCGTTTTGAACGTCTGAGATCCAACCAGGCAGGTACCCCTTCAACCTCTCAACTACAATTTCAGATATGAGCTTTAAACATAGGTTATTTAAAGAGATAGGTCTTAACTAGTCGCATGATAACAGTTTACTAATCTTTGGTATAAGTACAATCTTGGAGTCACATATCTCTCTAGATAAAGATTCACCTCTTAAGGCTTTTTTGACAGTAGCCAGTACTGAGTTTTTCACCACATCCCAGTGGTTTAAAAGGAAAAGTCTGTTGACTCCATCCAGACCTGCAGCTTTATATGGGTTCATCATTTTCATAATTTTATGGCATTCGTCTTCGGTAGGCTCTGCAGCAATCCTATTTAGCTGAGCCAGTGTCAACTTCTTGTAGTGGCCTGGAATGGAGTTGATCATCATCATTCGACTTTGTGCCTTTTCAGTAAGAATTGAACAGAATTGTGTGCGACCCAGTTCCTTCAGTTGTCCTTCCTTAGAGATCCACTCTCCATCATTATTTTTAAGTTGGAAAATTATGTTCTGCCTTCTCCGTTGTTTGACATATGCACTGTAAAATTTAGTGTTTAAATCTCCATCTTTGATCCAGTCAATGTGGCTTTTCATTTTCCACTCTTCTTCCTCTTCTTTCAGTATCACATCTAAATTGGCTTTCATGTTTACATAGATGCTGTCGGTGATTGGGTTGTAACAGTTGGCAAGTTCTTTTTCCAATTTGTTTATATTGCGTAGTAAAGTGGTTTTTCTCTTCCTGCTAGCTTGGATTTTCTCCCGGTCCCACTTGCAGACCTTATCCTTTATATGTTTAAGAGCATCATTGAAGTCTGTGTTCTGTTTCCAACTGCTGGCCAGCATTTTCCGAAAATCCGTACTAGTGGCCCACGCCGCCTTTGCTCTGAAACTGTAAGTTTCAGCCCTTTTATGCCTGACACACTTAACCAAAATCGACTTGTGATCTGACTGCAATCTTGGTAAGTGTTCGACTAAGAAATTACCATGCTTCTAAATGAAAGTCGTATTTGCGACAGCCCGATCTAGACGCTGCTGTAAATTACCTCGTTTGAAGGTAAATCTAGGGCCTGAGAAGCCAAGGTCAGAAAGACCCGCTTCTAACAGTGTTTCCTGGAACGTTCTAGCCTCAGAGTAATTATAGTGTACACTCCCACTTTTTTCACTAGGATTACAAGTGGTGTTAAAATCGCCTAGCACAATCCAGGGGTTGGTGAATTTGTTTCCCATTCGTATCAGATGTTTCCAAAGGAACTTCCTTACTGTAATGTGTGGATTTGCGTAGACGATGGTTACTAGGGTAGTATTATTGATGCAACACGTAAAAAATTGGCGGTGGTAGTTGATGATGGTCACCTCACAGTCCCTTTCATTCCAGCACACCCATATTCCTCCAGCAAAGCCTTGAGCTTCTACTCGAAATGATTTCTCGAATCTGAGTCTAGTGATTATTTGTGTTGCTTTTGTCCCGCTCAACCAAGGTTCTATGATCGCCACGATCTTTGGTCTGTGGACAGACATTAACTCTTTGAGATTGTGTTGTGTATCCTTCTTCCCAATACCTCGAATGTTCCAGCACATGAGGTCTAACATAAGCTCAGCTACAGGTGGAGGGTCTATTTGTATCGTTCCTGATATCCTCCTCAATCAAGTTCCCTGACGAACTTTTCTCATTTTCTTTATTTGATGTTGTATCTTCCTCGTGGCTTCCCATCCTACCTTCCTCCAATTCATGGCTGAGCTGTTTGTTTAATTCAGAGCTTTGGGTGGTGGTTTCTATTCCTCTTGGACTTCTCTGTCGAGCATTAGCTGTAGAGGATGTCCGCTGCTTTCCACACCTTTTCATTTTGGTTCCGTTGCTTTTAAACCTCCTTCCGGCTATTAATGAACTAAAGATTAAGAAACCATATTTGGAGATGATTAATGTAATTAGTAGAGTTTAATGGATGATTAAAGTTGATATTAGCTTGTTAATCATGAAAAGATACATTAAGGATGAACTTTCATGTAATTGGTTTAATTTAGAAGTTCATGTGCATTAACATGCTTTAATGGGCCTTGAAACCCTAATATTAGTAAATGTGACTCATAATGGTTTTAATTATTCAAAATTAGGAATAAAGTTGAGATATGATAATTCTAAGCTATTTTGAGTATAAAAGTTCCTAATTGTGGATAAATACTCTTAACATAGCAATTAGGGTTTTCTAATAGATAAAGGTGGAATTAATGAGTTCATATGTGAATTAGACTATAATGAACTAGGATTTGTTAATCCGGAAGGAACCGAAGATAATAAATGAGCATAATGAACTTGTCATGGATTAACAGAATAAAAATAAAAGAGTCTTAATGGACTTAATTGATGGATAATGATACCTTTAATCGAAAAAATGGTTATATGTTGTTAAAAGGATAACCTTAATATCTTTTGTGATGAATATATGAGATAATTAGGGTTTGCGAGTAATTGTATAAAATTAGGGTTTAAAATAGTAAAAGATAAAGTGAAACCCTAATTGCAATGGAAACCCTAAAAGTGGACTAGAAACCCTAGGAAGTGAGCTAGATTTAATAGTACATGATGGAATGATTAATAATACGAAATTGTATGCATATTTCAGGATCTCATAATGTGCTTACTTGCCTATTTGAATTTCTTGATTGGATTATTCTGTCTCAAAATCATCCTGATAGGTATGTGGTTACACTTATAGATAATCGCTTTAGTTTCATGGTGATTCCTGAACGTTTTTATTGGTTTCTTGAAAATAACTGCTTGGATGACTTTTATTTCATGCAACTATAAAGTGACTATGATTATCACTATAAATATATATATATATATATACATATATAACTGGCTTAGATCTGGATCCTCCTATGTGGCTTTGTAAATGCTAAAAAGGGTAACCTATAGTAAGGTCTAGGCTATCATGAGTTAGAAACTGGGCTACCTACGTGTAGTGCCATGAGACTCTATAGCACGCCATGAGTTAAGGAGTGGGCTACCTACGGGTAGTGCCATGTGACTCAACCCTAGAAACTGATTCACCGGTTAGGTAGGATCATGAGGGGTTTAATGGGGATCTACCATAAGGAAGGTAGCATCTAGGTCCACTGCAGGGACAACGTAGAGGATAGGATATGTGTGGATTGTGCAGTTATATTTAAAATGTAAAGTTGTTTGTTAAATCATAGTTGACTGCAATATGTTGTTACAGTTAATTGCACGATTATTATTTCCCCCACATACTAGCTTTATGCTGACCGACGTTTTGTTTGTTGACATTTTAGGTACAAGTGAAAAGACCAAACAATAAAGTGGCATATGTGGAATTAAATATGAATTAAAGTACAAAGGAGGATTAGTTAGAATAGACCCCATATGTGGATAGAAGTAGATATCCAAGTTTTTGAAAAAGGTATGCAAAGTTAAATTTTATTACAACTTTTCAGTTTAGTTAGTAAAATTTGATAATTGTTATTGATTATTTGTCGAACCTTTGATCTAGAAAATTGGGATAACAACTCTGACCTCTTGGTCTCTCTTAATTGGGGGTTACTGGGAGGCGGGGTCATTACATTTGGTATCAGAGCCTAGGTTCCTCATTTAATCTTTAATAATTATTAAATTTTACAAACTCTGTAGAACCCAAGGTAGTTATTAGAGGAATTTCCGAAAGGCATAGGTGTCTAGAAAAGGATCACGTCCGGGGGTTGGCAAGATTTTCCTCCGCACCGCTAGTCAGAATACGAGGACTGCCAAATTAGTGTGACTGCCTGGCTGACGTCTTAGGATCTGACTCAAAATAAGATACCTTTAGGACTCTCTCATCTTGTTCATCCCTTCTCAACTCAAATGTTGTTAAGGACCTTAAGGATTAGGGTTTTCTCTCTTTTCCTCACCCTCTTAGGGTATGGGTAAGGTTGATAAGGTTTAAGGAATCCTCCACCAAATCAATGAAAAGCATGTAAATAAGATGTCATGAACATACTCTTAATAGATTAAGCATAAACTAAAGAATAGATACATGCTTAGGCCGTATGACATAAGTTGTAATGCCCTCAGGAGAGACCAGAGGCTAGACCTTCTTGTCAGGAGGATAAGTAAACAGAGTTAGTCTTAGAGGTAGATGCCTCCATTATAAGTGGAGACCTGGCACATCCTTTGAGAATGATGTTAACCCTAACCCTAAGTGAAGGTTAGAGAGAGATGACATGATGAGTTAGATGTCATGGTAGACTAGATGTTTGGATGGACATGCCTTTGGGATTCCATATGAGCCATGAGAGGTTGGATGACCTAGTACCTATGGCGACCCAACCCTGGGAAGGGTCATGCATGTTAGAGTGAAGGATAGCTCCTTCATTGATAAGGTTAGAGAAGAGCCTATGGAAACCCCATGAGCTTATATGAGCATGGAATAGTAGGCACCCATAGTACGTCAGTCGTGCTAAAACCCAGGCCAAGGGCGTATGTTGGAAAGCTGATGAGATAATCATAAAGGGCTAGGGATAACCTTGAGCAAACATAAGTTGGAGCATAAGCTTCACCATGTAAGGGTATGCTTGTGAGCTTGATCCATCTTCATGAAGAGAGGACCATTAGTATAAGGTTGGTTGTGGAGTTAGCTCTAGAGAGAGAGTAGGACCCAAGCAATAAGGTTGGAAGCCTAGACTCTGAGATATGAGGATAAGTGAGGAGATGAGGATGATCCGACCTAAGTGGACATTAGTGGTTGCCTCATGCATGATCCTTGGAGGCTGATGATGTCTTGGTTTCCATGAGAGGAACCAAACCCTAGAGAGAGGATGAGTCTGATGGTACCTTTGTACATATGGTATAGATGAGAAGAAGAGTTCCTTAGACCTGGAGAGGTTTAGTAATAGGTTGTGAGGCCTTGTACCTTGTTGATTGTCCTTGAGTAGGACTCAACTCTGAAGTGTTTCTCGAGTAGAAGGATGATAGGAAGTGCATGTCATACCTTTTACATGTTGGGTTTGTGGTTAAGAGGTCGAGAAGATATTTGGATATCAGAGAAGTGGACCTAGGGTTCTTAGGCCTAAGAGAGGAAGTGGTGTACCCGATAATCATGTTGAGATTTGAGTTTCTATAGATTCAAGCATGGCACTCCTCATGTTTAGAGGAAAGGGAACCCCATTAAGTTAAGGTATGTTTGATGAACCCCTCACAGCTAAGTTGATAACATGGGAAGGTATGATCTTGATCCAGCATTGAGGAAAGAGAACAAGTATGACCTAGAATTATTTAGTAGGTGGTCTGCTTGTGCCTTAGTAGCTGTTGGGTTAAGCATGCTCATGTGAATATAAACCCTAAGGATTTTTGTAACCTTTTTGTCAAGAGGTGTAGTTTCCTCCCATCTTGGGAGAGGGACCCTTTGGTAGGGTGTATACCAGTTTTTTGGGTTTAAGAAAACCTAAAGAGGTCTCTTAGGATCTTGAGGAGTTAAGTGAAAAGTACATGATATGAGAATAAACCTGTAGACCCATAGATAACCATCTCTTAGTGCATGTGGATGTGTTACCATGAAGGTAACCAGTATGGGGCCTGACCAAGGTAGGCAGGTTGCCATGACCCCTATGAAAGGATGGAAGTCAACCCATGAATGCAGAGAGAGAGATGATGAAGGCTTGGGTAAGGTTCTAAGCTGGACATGTACTATAATAGAATCCTAAGCCTATCCTAGGGTCTGGTAGGGATAAGACCGATGGGAGTGGGAGTTGCCTAATTCCCTAGTTGCACATGACCATAGGGTAGGGAGGTAACAACTATCATTGTCTTAGGGCCATGGGTTAGGAGATTGATCACCTTCATGAACTCATGGGACCCAAAGGGCGGATGAGTAGGGCACTCTCTGGATGCATAAGCGAAGAGGGATGACCCCAAAAGTGTCGGAACCCTATAGAACTAGAGGAGATGGCCAAGGATTATGTGGTGACCCAAGTGGGTTCGAGAGTAGTTTTCCATGGAAGTGACTTTGATATCGATATGTTTGTGCTGTAGAGACATATGTGGCATGTTTCAACTTAGATTTAAAGGTGTACTGGCAAGGTGGGATGTACCATCTCTACTCTTGTAATAGGAAGAACTTTGTATTTGGACTACAGCCAAATGCTTATTTCCTCTTGTTATGGGAGTGAGAGATAGGACAATGCGCATGCCATACACCAAGGATAAAAGTTGATGTGAGTTGGAACGTTTCTATGAGGTATGAGGACAAAGATGATAACATGCCCTTGTGGAGTGAATGATACATGGTTGGTTTACAAACAAGGTAGTCATCCTATGAGGATGTTTTATCATGAGCTATGAGTTATACAAGTTTGAGTTTGAAAAACCAAGAAGATGAGTTTATAATTTTCTTGATGAAGATAGACTTAGAGTTTGAGATGAGATGATAAGTGAATACATGGAGATATATGTATTCAACGTTACCTAACACCTAAGGATGTGAAGTGGTAATGGATGCTTTGGATGGGATACAGCTGCCTAGTCAACCCTCAGTTGGAAAAAGAGATAAGTTTGGCTAACACTCAGATGTAACAATATTGGTTGATCAAGTCAATGGTTATTTGGTTAGCCAGCCTAGGGCTTATCATGATAAAAGGATGGTTGTAGAACCTCATATGCACTTCTCTGGAGAAAAAAGAGATGAAACCCCGACTAGAGTGGTTTAGGGTTTCTAAGGAATCGATCTTAAGAAATCATGACAATAATGGAGATCATGATTTAAGATCACCATACACCATGGTACTACAGAGATAACAAGTGGTAGAAGTACTTTGATGCCTAAGATGAAGTGTATAAAGATGTGAGTAGCTTGTCTCCATGCAAGCCAGGAGGTGAAGGACGAACACCAGTAACCCAGTGTATCAATATAGAGGATAAAAGAGTCCCTGAGAGGGAATGGGAATGAATCACTATGGATGTCGTGGTAAGTCTCCCTTAGACCAAGGAAGGTCAATATGCAATATGGGTTATGGTAGATCGCCTTACCTATATGACAAGGGACAGATCCGGTTGAACTACATGTGAGAAAGAGATGGTTCAACTACACCATGATGTGAGTTCAAAAGTTCTTGAGTATGACCTAAAGGTTCACTTACATAAGTGGGAGTAGGTACATGAAGAACTCGATGTTAGTACAGTTTATCACCCTAGCTAATGGTTAGTACGATCTAGACTAGAGGGTCTGATGAGAGCATGTGTGCTCATTCAGGGTGATACATGGAGACAATTCTTGTCTTTGGTAAAATATGACGATAACCATTATAGCCAATATCGGGTTGTAAGGAAGCTCTGTAAGAAAGGTTGTGTCGGTCACCACTTCATTAAGATGTTGTTGGTGAAGAGACCTCACGAAGGTCAAGAAAGGACCACAATGCGTGCAGATGAAGTCGCTTTAATCATGCAATGGCTGAAAGGAGCCCAGAGACGACATGAGTTGTAAGTTGATGCAAAGTTGACTGACATGCAGTTCACTGTGGAGGAATATGTGACATGAAAATCCAACCCCTCTAAGTTACATTTAAGAGAGATGAGTCCCCAATGCATGGGTTCTTTTGACATGGTTTGGTGGACAAGGTTAAGTTTTCCCTTACCCATAGGATAATGTGATGTGTGATGAGTTCCATGTGTCCAATTTAGAGCACTATGTGAGGTACCCAAACCATGTGTGGAGCAATGAACCTAGTGAGCCCCAAGGGAGGCTGAAATGACCTGAGTCACCTATGAGGTCTATAGATGCCAAGGTGAAAGGACTCAGAGAAAGGAATATTTGATTATAAAGGTTCTTGGAAGCACCATGGATAAGGTAAATCCACATAGGGACCAATGATGGACATGGAAAAGTCTTATCCTTAATTGTTTGTTTGCTTGATGGAATTTTGAGGACAAAATTCCTATAAGAGGGGAAGGATGTTACAACCCCAACTTTTGGGTTCATTTGGTGAGAAATGTAATTTCTCATATTAATGTTATTGGAACAAATAATGATATAATTTGTTTTGAATAAATGGATTTCGTTTACAATAGCCTTGATGATTGTCTTGTCAGCTTTATTGGCTATTGGGCTCAATAACAAGGGAAATACAGAAGAAATTCCATTATTAATAAGAAATGGAGAAAAGAAAGATGTAGAAACCTCTAGAAGGCAAAAGTATATAATTCAAAGGTGGATTTCGTGCCTATTGGGTTCCTTGGGTTCCAAGGAGTCCAAAGTTGCAAAGATAATGCAAAAAGAAAAGAAAAGAAAAGATCAATTAATTATTTCTTTATTAAGAAAGAAACTGAAAACAATGATAAAATGTGGAAAATAAGTGGAAAGAGGTATATTTGAGTTACCCTTGATGAATTTTCGTATCCAAAGGATTCCTAATGTTAAATGGAATGCCAATGAGGAAAATAAAAAGAAAGATAAAGAGAAATCCTCAAAAAGAGATATTTGAATAAGAAATAAACAAGATAATGTGAAATAATGAATATAAATGCATCTAGAAGGATAATAAGTATCCTTAAAAAGGAATTTCAAAATCTTAGAGTTTGTTGGGATCTAAGGAGTCCTAATGAATAAAAAAAGAAAGAGAAAAGGCAAATAAAATAAAATAAGAAGATAGTGTGACACATCATTAATGAGTTTTTGATATTATCAAAAAGTGATACTATTTGCTTTAAGAAATAAGAATTTTGTGACAATGGGTTTATAGCCAAGCACAAGGAAGATAAAAAGAGATAATTCTCGAATTTCCTAATAACCAAAGCATATGGGGTTACAAATGATATTAAAGAGGTAATTAGGAGAGAGAATCTTGCTTTCTAATGAAGGAACTTGGGTTCCTATTGGGAAGGGCCTTGTTTCCTGATGGATGATCATGATAGGGCGTGGATACCCTCCCCTATATAAGGGGTAGAGCTTCTGGCTTGAGTTCAAATGAGATTCCACATATCCCTCCCTCTCTTCTCCTTCTTCTTTGCATGCAAACCCTAGCGGAGAGGGTAGCTCGCATCATGGAACAATGATAGGTCGTGGAGGAGGTGCGATGTATGTGTGTTGCTTCCATGACAACCTAGGACGGTTCGTCCATCAGTACCTTGCTCTCGCCTTCATGCAAAAGCTGCAGGAGGGCTGCACCACGATTGAGAGTTACAGGTCTTGGCACACTGGAAACGGCCACTTGGGCCGCCAAGAGGAGGTGCCCTAGGTATAGAGGAGGGAGACGAACGTAGGGCGGCCATCTCAGGCCACCCTCGGGCCTTGGGGTAGAGGGGGTGAACCCCCGCAGTCAGCAAATGCCACCTGTAGTGCTAGGGCGCATAGGGAAGAAGATGATGCTCAGTTGGACAGTATTGCCCCTCTGTGGGCTGAAGGACCAGTTACTTAACCAAGGGTAAAGAAGTCAATTGGAAATGTTTTCCAAGCGGCTAGCAACGATGCACAAATAGAGGCTATGTGGCACCTCCCTATTGGCCCGAGTAAGGTTTTATTGCAAAATTCATATCTAAATATTGGTAACTTCGATAGTAGCAAATAATATATGCAAATTGCTCAAAAAAATGAGAGGAATTCATTAAAAATAGTTTTAGAGGATAAGCCTTCTTGTTATTCAAAAAATAGTGCAAGTTATCTACTTTAATGAATTAAAGATTAAGAAATCCTATTTGGAGATGATTAATGTAATTAGTAGAGTTTAATGGATGATTAAAGTTGATATTAGCCTATTAATTATGAAAAGATACATTAAGGATGAACTTGCACGTAATTGGTTTAATTTAGAAGTTCATGTACATACACATGCTTTAACAGGCCTTGAAACCCTAATATTAGTAAATGTGACTCATAATGGTTTTAATTATTCAAAATCATGAATAAAATTGAGATATGATAATTCTAAGCTATTTTAATTGTGGATAAATACTCTTAATATAGTAATTAGGGTTTTCTAATAGATAAAGGTGGAATTAATGAGTTCATATATGAATTAGATTATAATGAACTAGGAGTTGTTAATCCGAAAGGAACTGAAGATGATAAATGAGCATAATGAACTTGTCATGGATTAAAAGGATAAAAATGGTAGTTTTAGTGTAAAAGAGGCTTAATGGACTTAATTGATGGATAATGCTGCCTTTAATCCAAAAATAAGGTTATATGTTGTTAAAAGGATAACCTTAATATCTTTTGTGATGAATAGGTGAGATAATTAGGGTTTGCGAGTAATTGTATAAAATTAGGGTTTAAAATAGTAAAAGATAAAGTGAAACCCTAATTGCAATGAAAACCCTAAAAGTGGACTAGAAACCCTAGGAAGTGAGCTAAATTTAATAGATCTTGATGGCATGATCAATAATAGGAAATTGTATGCATATTTCAGCATCTCATTATGTGCTTGCTTGCCTATTTGAATTTCTTGATTGGATTATTCTGTCTCAAAATCAGCCTGACAGGTATGTGGTTATGCTTATGGATAATCACTTTAGTTTCACGATGATTCCCAAATGTTTTTATCAGTTGCCTGAAAATAACTAGTTGGATGCCTTTTATTTCATGAAACTATAAAGTGACTATGATTATCACTATAAATATATATATAACCGGCTTAGATCTGGATCCTCCTCTGTAGCTTTGCAAATGCTAAAATGGGTAACTTGGAGTAAGGTCTAGGCTATCATGAGTTAGATATTGGGCTACACATGTGTAGTGCCATGAGACTCTATAGCACGCCATGAGTTAATGAGTGGGCTACCTATGGGTAGTATCATGTGACTCAACCCTAGAAACTAATTCACCAGTTAGGTAGGAACATGAAGGGTTTAATGGGGATCTACCATAAGGAAGGTAGCATCTAGGACCACTGCAGGGACAATGCACAAGATAGGATATGTGTGGATTGTGCAGTTATATTTAAAATGTAAAGTTGTTTGTTAAATCATAGTTGACTATAATATTTTGTTACATTTAATTGCATGATTATTATTTCCCCCACATACCAGATTTATGCTGACTGACATTTTGTTTGTCGGCGTTTTAGGTACAAGTGAAAAGAACAAACAGTAACGTGGCATAGGTGGAATTAAATATGAATTAAAGTACGAAGGAGGATTAGTTAGAATAGACCCCAGATGTGGATATAAGTAGATATCCAAGTTTTTGAAAAAGGTATGCAAAGTTAAATTTTATTATAGCTTTTCAATTTAGTTAGTAGAATTTGATAATTGTTATTGATTATTTGTCGAACCTTTGATCTAGAAAATTGGGATAACGACTCTGACCTCTTGGTCTCCCTTAATTGGGGGTTATTGGGAGGCAGGGTCATTACATTTACTTTGTGAGGTTTCTCTCTCCTATCATAGGCATTAAAGGAGGATCCTAGGCCATTTTATTCAAAGAAATAATCTTGAGGCTTTGGACGATATTTTTAATATCATGATTCTCCTCATCCTTAGCTACCTTCAGGACCCCATCGGTTCCTTGCCATGCTTGAGTTACAGAAGAGTGGTTGACAACCCCCTAACACTATCTAGGTCGTGAAACATGAAATTTCCTCTAGATAAGGAATCAAGGCAATTTTGTGTCATTATCAACATCACAGTAGAATATTTCTATGAGATGGGCTTAGGTAATATGGTGGGAAACATCATATTAGTAGGTCTTTAAACCTTTCCCAAGTTTATCCTAGCATTTCACCTGGGACCATAGAAGAAAGAATGATTTGTCCCCTAATTTCATAGGTGAGAGAAGTGGTATTGTATTTCTCTAGAAATTTGCATTCAAGTGCATCCCATGTAGTGATGTGTTCTCTTCCTTCCAAGGCATTATACCAACTACTAGCCTGAATGAAAAGGGAATACTTGAACAATTGAATTTGGATGGCGTCTTTAGAAATGCAAGGGATCTTATGTAGAGAACATAAACTGGATAAAAGTTGAGATGGTCTTAGTAACTTTATCCTTTGTTTCCAGAAAAGGGATTGACTTGAAGCATGGTGATCCATTTGGCATGGATATCAAACTAAGGGGCTGTGATGTTGGGTGGCATGATGAGGTGTTGTGAATATCCCATTTTTAGGATTGAGAAATCCTTTAATTCTTTTAACCTTTTTTCTTCATGAAGAGTGGCATCTCTTGCCACTCATTCGGCCATAAAGGCCTCTTGTTGAGGCAGCAAGGTCCAGCATGATGATATAACTTACCTCTTCAATTAAGGCGGTGTAAGGTTCTTTCTATTTCTGGATCAAAAAGTGGTAGCACAAAATCAACGTTTTTTGAGCGTTACATGCATAGTTTTATTGATGGAAATAGGCAGTTGCAGAAAAAATGTATTGTTGGAAACTCAGTAGAAAGAGGAGTAGCACTTACACAATGGTACCGGGAAGATAGAAAAAAGAAATTTGTTCAAAAAATTTTGGGGTTTTGGAAACAATATGTTGTCCTCGGAAACGACACCATTTTGATACATGTCGATCAAAAAAATAATTTGTTGTCTCGTTGTATGTAGTGCCTTCATGACATTTACCACGACAACTTCAACATGGAGAAATTCTAGGCAGACATCACCAGACTTCCTGCCAAGTTACCCAGTGGACCCAATACCTCCAATATCAACAATCCACTCATTCCCCCCCTCAAATTCTTCAATACCCTTCACATCTAATAGGGGCATACCATCAAAAGATTCCAAAGAGCACACAAAAAATATCGTCAATGTAACTGCAGTCCACAAAGAAATAAAATACTGAGTTGAATACAGGAGGGATAATCTCTTTCCCCACCTCCTTTGTCCTATTCCTATGCAATAACTCACAAAAAGAAAGAAAAAATGGGAATATAAAAGTATAAGTAAGAAGAAGCTTATTTCCTACAAAGTCTTGATATAAAAACAAGATATGAAATATGTTTTGATAGCTAATATAGAAGTTTGTGTTATATGGTTCTAGGAGATTGGGTTGCTTGGCCAAATATGGATGTAATGAAGAAAATAATGCTATGAGGGTGAGGATAGACATGTTTCTAGTATAATTTGGAATTATTTTTTATTTTATTTGCTTGAGGATAGGCAAAGATCCAAGTCTGGGATTTTTTATGAATGTATATTTATCACACTTTATATATATATATATATATATTTCATAGTATTTTTTATTATGACTCATCTTTTTTACTAATTTTTTAGAATAAATTGTAATTGACCAACTTTTCGATCAAATATGCAAATGCGTATCTTTTTCCTTTACAATTTGTAGGTTTATCCTCTTCAAGACATGATCTTGACCATCCCGGTAAGAGAACTAATGAGTTCACCTTGCCAAACGATGGTCTCATCTAGATGAAATGCCACAACTCAGAGCCTCGATAACACGTTTCACTTCATGGGACAAGAAAATTAACACATATCAAAATGGTATTATTCCAAATACCATTCCAAAGATTCATGTCAGGGTATTTGATGAATATATATTCATCTCACCTTTAATATATCTTTCACATTCTTTTTTATTAGTACTTATCTTTTGTACTAATTTTCTAGAAAAATTGCAATTGACCCACTTTTTAGTTAAATATGCAAATTCTTATCTTTTTCTTTTACAATTTTAGCATGTGTTAAATGACACATATCAAAACGTGCTTGAAACAACACATTCTAAATGACACGTATCAAAATAGGTTCCTTTCTGAGTACCATTCAAGAAAAGTAGAGATTCAAGTTCGGGGTATTTTGATGAATGTATATTCATCTCACTTTCTATATATCTTTTATAATCTCTTTGATTAGGACTTATCTTTTTTTTACCAATTTTCTAGAATAAATTGCAATTGGCCCACTTTTTTTATCAAATATGCAAATGCTTATATTTTTCCAATACAATTTGTAGGTTTTTCTATTCAAGACATGATCATAACCATCCCGACAAATGAACTAAATGGTTCGTGTTGCCAAACAACCAATTTATGCAGATGAAAGGCCATAACTCAGAGCTTGAACCTTAAGTTTCACCCATCATCTCATCCTTTGGTGCGTGAAACGACACGTATCAAAATGATGCCATTGTTGGGGACCACAAATTTGTTTTTTAAACCCCAAAAATATTTGAACAAAAACTTTTTTCTTTTTTTTCCCTCTGAGTATCATTCTAGAAGTGCTACTCCTCTTTTTCTGACTTTCCATTCTAGCAATACATTTGAAAAGATGTCAAAGAGCACACAAAAAATGTGGTCAATGTCACTACAGTTCAAAAAGAAATAAAATCCTGAGTCAAATAGAAGAGGGATCATCTCCGTCTGCACCTCCTTTGTCCCATTCATGTGCAAAAACACACAAAAAGAAATAAAAAAATGGGAGTGTAAAAGCAGAAGTAAGAAGAAGCTTGTTTCATACAAAGTCTTGATTTAAAAACTAGACATAAAATATATTTTGATAGGGAATATAATATTTTATGTTACGTGGTTCTACGAGATTGGGTTGCTTGATCAAATAAGGAGGTAAGGAACAATGGGACACTATTAGGGTGAGGATAGACATGTTACTAGTATAAATTGGATTATTTGTAATTTTATTTTCTTGAGGACAACTAGAGATACATGTCCAATGTATTTTTATGAATATATATTAATCTAACTTTTTATCTATATTTCATAGTATTTTTTAATAGGACTTATCTTTTTTTACTAATTTTCTAGAATAAATTGTAATTGACCAATTTTTTAATCAAATATGCAAATGATTATCTTTTTCCTTAACCATTTATATGTTTTCTTTTTATGACATGATCTTGGCCATCCCGACAAATGTATCGACTGGTTCATGTTTCCAAACGATTTTTTCATCTAGATGAAAGGTGATGACTCAGAGGCTCAACCGCATGTTTCACCCATCGGATTCTCCTTTGGTGTGCAAACGTCACATATCAAAATGACGTCCTTGCCAGGGACAACAGATTGTTTGTCAAACATCAAAAAATTTTCTACAATTTTTTTCTTTCTTTTTCCTATCTCTTCTGTGTAACATTCTGGAAGTGCTACTCTTTCTTTTGAGTTTTCGTTCCAGTAATACTTTTGTCTAAAGCCACCTATTTTCGTCAATATAATTGTTCATGCAACGCTCAACGAATGTTGATTCGGTGCCACTGCTTATATCTAGAAATGGAAAGAAGTTTTGACACACTTACTCCATGCTCTTGACTTATTGGAGAAACATCTCTGCTTCCTTGTAAAAAGTCAAGAAGCCTAAAAAATTAGGCAAAGGGGTCATATTTAAAGGTTTTACTTGGAGTCTTACATGCCTCTTGATTGGCCCACTTGGTAGTAAGCCAAAAATCCTACTGTCAAGGATGTTCCTCAATAGGTGATGGTTGACTGTTGTATTGTGAATAGATAAAGGTCGATCGTTGGCTTGATCACTTGAGAAACTTTAGAAGCTCAATGGGTTCCAATCGATGTTTGTACTCATCTTGCCTTAGGTTGGTATGATGTTGATTAAGTGAAGCAAAAAACTTCATACCTTGATATCTAGATATCAAGTTAGTGTTTGAGAGGTGACCATATCTAGTTTAGATGATACACTGGTTTTCTCGAGTCCTTGATCAATGCCTTTTTCTAAAGTTGATGGATAGTTGGTGTTAGCAGATTGATTTAGACCTATTGGCCTTAATTGATATTGCTCTACTAGTCCATTTTCCCCAAAGTTCAATGATCCATTAGTTAGAACGATATTCAACAAAATTGGTTCTAAAGGATGAAAATATAAGTGTTGTTCTTGTAATTGACGATGTCTGTAAGGAAAATCAAGCATAAATCATCCAAAAAGTCAAATGTTATCAATACCTCCTTCAAACTTTTCATCTTCATTGTCCTGAAGATAATCATTAGACTCAAAATGTAGAGCTAATTTCATTAGGGGATAGAAAATTCAAAGAAAAAAACTCATAAATGATAGTTTCATTATGCTATGCTCTTAGCTATATGAGATAAAATCTTTTAGATGAATGATATTGTAAAGAGAGTGAAATCACCCCTTTACTAAAATATGGTAAGAAAAACACCATTAGAAAGCAACAGAATAAAAAAAATAACTGACTATATTCAATTTCATAAAAGGTTTACAAAATACATCAAATTCTCCCATTAGGGTTTACATCAAGACACACAATCAGGATCTAGATAGAGGGAGTCCAAACTACTTCAAATCTTGTCTCCAAAGCAACATCTCCAAGAGCTAGGTCCAAGCCAAAAGCTATATACTCCTTGTCTTGTTCATCACCTTGCTCATCACCTGGGTGGTTGGGAAAGCACCCAGCAAAAGGGAGAGGAAAACACGGTATGCGTCAAATAATGAATAAGTACAAGAGAAAAGGAAATCATATGAACATAAATATATTGAATCATCATAAGATGAGAGGGCTAACAGAATGAGACACATAACAAAATAGATTCTTACCATTACAAAACATATAAGAAGTAGCATGCATGATATTAATTGGACTACATTAACTAAGTAGGGTTGAGGAACCTACCGAACCTCAACCTATAGGTGAGGGGAGAATTCATACATTCCCAGTCACCTATCAAATTTTATAGGGGAGGAATAACACATTCCCCAAGGGGAGAATAAGACATTCCCCAGGGCGATTATTTACATGCCCTCTGTGGGTGGTTGTACATAAGTACCACTACTATAGTTAAATAGCCAAATAAACCATCATGCTCAAGAAACAGTAAAGTGGCAAGATAAATCATCATATAATTACAACTTGGTGGTGGGGTTCCAATACCCCAGAATAATGTTTTGAAATTGATTTATGAGGCAAGTATAGTAAAAGATTCAAGAGTATATGAAATAGGGTTTAATAAAACCTCATTATAGACAAATAGGTTAAGGCACAATTATTCCCAAATTAAGGTGTAAATGCACATACATAAATAAGGATTGCACATACATAGCACATACCTTTCATTATGATTCATATTACCCACTTTCATCACTTGATTGAGTCCATGATCAATTTTTCCTATTTTCAATTTGTATACATGTATTAGAATGATATATATGCATTAAGGTAGAGAAAACCCATATTTTTACTTTTTATAACAAAACCTTGATTTAGACTATGAAAACATCACCATAGACTTAGTTAGGTTCTTCTGATTAAGAAAACATATAATTTTGCATATTTTGGAGTTACGATGATTAAAATGTATTTTTGGTGATTTTTAAGTGATTAAATCATTTTCTAGAAAACCACCATCGAAAAAACTCAAAACCAATACTTGAAAATATTATTATTGAAAATAAAATGTTTTTATGAGTTTAGGACGTATTTTACTTTAGTTTTTGGACAAAGGAATCAAAAGTTATGAATTATTGAAATTCAGCCAATCAGAAACCGACACATCATCAAACCAAATGAGATAAGCAAAGAGAGAGAGAGGGAGGGAAAAAACCATTAATCCTAATATCATGGTTTTAGATTAATAGTTATCCAAACTAGATCTTCTAGAGAAGGTAAACTGGTGAGAAACCAAAACCCTAGATGAACATGGTAAATAGAGATGGAAATCATCGATTTTAAACATAGATGCATGAATTTTAAGCATGTAGAAAGCAATATATGAGAAGTGGGTTATGAAACTCACCTCTAGGGAAGATAAGAAGGTCCAAACAGCAAGGATCCGATCTTATAAGGTCTAGTTGCTCCAAGCCTTGCTCCTTTCTTGGACAAAGATCACCTTCTCAACTTAGAGGTGATAAACCCTAGCAAAAGAGCATAGAGATGAGGTGTTTTAGGGTTCTAGGTGGGGTTTCACCATGGAAGTCCATGGTTACGACCTGTAATAGGGTGTAAGGAAGACTAATAGTATGAAAATAGGGAAAGAAGGGAGGAAACTTACTAGTTTTGGTCGAAATTACCAAGGAGGAGCTTTAGAAACCCTAATAGATCAATTTGGAAGCCCTAGGAGCCTTCTTCACCAAGGTAGGCTCCCTCTATTACCTTGGGATAGAAACGTCGTGGCCAAATACTGAAGGAACTATTATCTAAGATAGAGGAAAGCAAAGGAGAGAAAGAGATTTCGAATTGTGAGTTGGGAAGGGGTATAGATGGCTATATATAGAAAGAGGTGAAACATGAGGTGTCTTAAGGGACTTTCCATGTGTCTTTAGCCTAGGGATTGATGGCCATGCAAGAGGACAACTCATAGAGGCTTCATGCATATCAAAAGTCGGTCCTAAGAGCCCATAGATCCTTCTAGGCCATCCCCACCATTTTTCAAGAAAGAAATAACCTCATTGGTTGATAGATTTTAAAGATAAGCGTCTTTATAAAGAGGGTAATCCCTATAATGCCCTTGGAAAGAAATACCATCAAACCAAGGTGAAACTAGGTTCTACAATGGTTAAAAATCTCGTTAATGGTAAGGGAATATCTAAGGATTAAAATTCAGTTGATAATTTGCAAAGAAAACCTCCTAATTGGGTAAATTTCATAAAAGTCCAGAATGTACCTAAAATTGCATAACTTGCACAACCAACATCCAAATTGAATTAAATTTTAAACTTAGGATAATTTTATGTTTTAAAATCATATCAAAAAGTTATATTAAGGTTTATAGCACTTAATTATGGTAATTAAGCTTTCACTGAGGTATTTATGCATAAACCCTTATATTGGTACAATTAGTGAATAAATGTTCACTAAACCATTATACATTCCACTAATTAAATTGAAAGGCAAATAAGGATGGAAATGAAAGGAAAAGATGGGAAAGAGGGTCAAAATATAAAATTTTTGAATTTGGTATGTTACAAATATTGTGAAATAAGAACATGGTTTCATATTGCATTGATCTTGTTTTCTTGGCTTCCATTTCTTATGTTATGTGAAAGTCAGTCCATGCACTACCTCATGACGCACACTTCCATTCAAAGGTACCTTTCATTCTAATCTTTTGCATTGTCAGAGTAATGGATGGTGCATAGGTAGGCCAAGGATTATGGATATCCTTTTACTTATTTGGGTCATCCAACTATTGGTTTGTTTGATGTGCAAGTTGTCCCTACAGTGCAAACTTGTTGTATTTAGAGAAATGATTTCACATTCTACATACCATTGTACCATATTTCTATACCTTTAATAAACATCATTAAAGGCTAGGGTTGCATCCTATTGTCTTTGAATATTACTATAAAATATGACCTATCTACATTCTTGATCACAACAATACAACATTTAGAAAATATCTTTACATTCTAAACATGGTACAACTCAAATGTTTTATTTACACTTTGTTTTTATTCTTTTCGTCATGTAATTTTCTTGTTCTTGGGTTTTTTTGGCATTTTAGGTAGATGGATATGAGAGTTTGCCTCTTTGATATAGCATTAATGTAAATTCATTGGTAATAGAGGCAAAGATCTGAG
Source organism: Alisma plantago-aquatica (assembly GCA_963693085.1). Taxonomy (NCBI): domain Eukaryota; kingdom Viridiplantae; phylum Streptophyta; class Magnoliopsida; order Alismatales; family Alismataceae; genus Alisma; species Alisma plantago-aquatica. Next base: position 396,004,503 of record OY856411.1, on the reverse strand, counting down.
CATAGATTTTGGTATGATGGTCTATTTCACTATTGACCTTTGTGGAGTTTTTAATGACAATAGATTAATCAAGATGCCATATATATTATAAAATACTATTTTCCTATCTCATATGAAGATTATGAGAAATGCCCAATGGTTATTGTGCATAACAAGCTGAAAAATTAAATTAGGGGTGAGTAATGTCCAACAATTAGTGTGAAATAGCATTTTATAAATGTGACACTCTAGCTCTTGGACTTAGTGGAGAAACTTCTTTACTTCTTTGTTAAAGTTCAAGAAGCCTCAGTAATGAGGCAAAGGGGTCATATTTATAGGTTTTACTTGGACTCTTACATGCCTCCTAATTGACCCACTTGGCAACAAGCTAGAAATCATGCTATCGAGGATGTTCCTCAATAGGTGATGGTTGACTATTGTATTATCAATAGATAAAGGTTGATCATTGGCTTGGTCACTTGAGGAACTTCAAAACCTCAATGGGTTCCTATCGATGTTTGTACTAAGCTTGCCTTAGGCTGGTATGATGTTGATTAAGTGAAGCAAAAAACTTCATACCTTGATATCTAAATATCAACTTAGTGTTCGAGAGGTGACCATATCTAGTTTAGATGATACATTGGTTTTCTCGAGTGCTTGATCAATGCCTTTTTTGAAAGTTTATGGATAGTTGGTGTTAGCAGATTCATGTAGGTCTTTGGCCTTAATTGAACTTTCTATAATAGTCCATTTCCCAAAAATCTCAAGGATCGATTAGTTAGAAGGGTATTCAAAACATTGGCTCTAAATGGTGAATATATAAGTAATATGCTTGTAATTCACGATGATTCTAAGGAAAATCAAGCATAAAGCATTAAAAAAGTTGAATGTTATCAAAGCCCCTCCTTTAAACTTTGCATCTTACTTGTCCTCAACTAAATGCATTAGGAGATAGAACATTCAAAAGAAAAAAAAATTCATAAATGATAATATCCTTATTCTATCCTCTTAGCAAGACGAGCTACACACTTTTACATGAATGATACTCCTAAAGAAGCACAAGGTTTCTTATTGCACTGATCTTATTTTCTTGGACTTCACTTCTTATGTTATGTGAAAGTCAGGTCCACTATCTCATGATGCACACTTCCATCCAATGGTAGCTTTCACTCTCATCTTTTCATTATCAGATTGGTGGATGATTCCTGGGTAGGCCAAGGATGATGAATATCCTTGTACTTATTTGGATCATCCAACTATTAGTCTTTTGATTGGCAAGTGGTCCCTACACTCTAAACTGGTTGTATTTGGAGAAATTATTTCACATTCTACATACCATTGTGCCATATTTTATACCCTTAATTATCATTAAAGGCTAGGGGTGTATGCTATTGTCTTCAAATATTACTATCAAATGTGACATATCTTCATACTTGATCAGAACAACACACCATTTGGAAAGTATCTTTACCTTCTAAACATGGTACAACTATAATGTTTTTATTAATGTTGGGAAATATGGCTACAAAGCAGGAAGTTTACACAAAACTTTTATCTACCATATTTCCCATAATTAGTAGATTGCGTCAATAACTACAATGCACGAAGGATGATTTTAAGGATATACATGGTCCTAGAGAAAGTCTAGCGACAATCCTCATCATCGTAGATGCACAAATATAAATCATGGTTGCACTAGGACCCATTTAACTAATCCTCTTCTTGGTCTGCACCACAAATTACAGCCACAGACGTCGGGTTGTTCAAAAACTCCTCTTGTCATGGACTGTTGGTTGATGTTGTCCTCCAAGAAGTAGACAACAACCTCCTGCCTCTATAGTAGTCGACACGGCCCCCCTAGAACTCTTGTATTACTTCTAGAATGAACTGGAAGGATTCGTCCCTCCCGTTGGTGTACTAGTCACTAACTTGCTCTCCCACAACAATGATCTCAATTGCTCTCACCCTTACTGTTCCTCCCTAGTTGGATATAACTTACATGGGATCTCATGGTTACGACAACTAGAGAAACTGTTTCTCAATTGTCTGTGTTGTACTCTGGGAATCCCTAATATCCCCTTTATTTATAGGTGGAATTTGGGTCTAGGTTCCCACTCGATGCGGGAGTGGAAGGGATTAAAAGATTTCAAATTTTCACAATAATTCTAGAAATATCACAACTTGCGACAGCCCAGACAGTCATCTGGTAACCCATACGGTTGTTTGGTTGTTTCCCAATTGTATAGGAAATTGGTAACTCAGTTCCCATAAATGTTGAATATTGATTTCCTTGCACAACAAGTAACGGTACAGGAGAAAGAAATAGGGAAACATCTAGAACTTTTCCTTGACCGAACTGGACCATCTCACCCATGTGAGACAGCCATCCCGATCACCCAGACGATCATTTGGTGACCCAAGGAAAGGCATCAGGTTGGGTCAGTTCACTTCTTAGCAAATTTCAACGCAAAACAGGCCTGACTCCTCAGACACCCATATCAACACTTGAGATGACCGCTTGACACTTCCAAATGGTTGTATCAATACTTGAGATGGTCATTTGGAAGTTCTATTAGTTTATTTTTTGCGTGAATCAAATACATAAATACTTTAGTACTTAATTCAATTGTCATTCAAGATCTGAACTCCTCTTCTAGGTCAAGACCTATGTGTGTGACCCTATAGGTCCCATATTATGTTGGTAGTGAATGTCCATAACAACTTATGACATCATAATCAATGAGTGGTGCCTAGTCAAACATCAATGCTACCCAAGTAAATTGAAATTTGGGGAACAACTTCAACCTACAATTTGTGTATGGTGTTGTAGTGTTTGTATAGTTCCTTTGTCATTGACATCCAGATTGAACTGAAGGCATGGAGTAGTCACCCTCATTATTATCAATCATGTTTATTGAACCAAGAGCAGGTTGTCTGAGAAATATGTAAGCTCAATATCACATATTGACTCACATGTGCATTGCCATGCATTTCTTAGTCTTGCTAATCAAGAGGCCTAGGACATCACACTCCAGAAGGAGGGATAAATCCCATATCTATCACTCACAGTCAATCCCCATGTCTCAAAGTCACCCACTTATCACCATTATAACAATCCATGTTTCAGGATTAGGTTTGAGGATGTCAAAGTGCACCCAAGGACATGTAATGAGTGTAGTGATTTTAGGTCTGATAACCACAATCACCACCATATCTTTGATAGCTAACTATGATTTCCATGATGATGGCTTCCATTTGTCAGTCTCACGATGGGTCTATCTGATACACTATTCTCTAACATGTATCTATGTGTGTAGTTTGATATAATCATATCATGAGTAATGTGACTCTGTCATCAACAAACTCACACTCTTATATTTTGTGTTATTGTTTTCTATCATCCTTCCACAATAACAACCAATCAGGGACATAATGAAATTATGTATATGTACTCTTAACATCTATTTGATTTTATCTCCCCAAGTCACATACTTGAAGACATATATCATTGAGTAACATAATTCTCTAGACATTTATAATGTTCCATCATTATCTAATAACTAAATTAAATAGAATAGATTGGAATCTTTCCTTTATTTATTAATTAAATAAATTACAAGTTATGCCATTACCATCATCACATGATTGGCTCTCAGGGCATACATAACACAGACTCCCACTTGCACTTAGATCCAATCACCCACAAATTGTATTCCAAGTGATCTTACATGTCCATCATGCTTATACTGTGAAAGTGCTTTCGTCAAGGGGTCAACAACATTGCTCTCAGTTGGTACTTTGCAAATAATTATATCTCCATGCAACTTAATCTCTCATATGAGATGGAACCACCTTTGTATATGATTTGAGCACCGATGTGATCTGGGTTCCTTAATTGCACAATAGCTCCATTGTTGTCACTATTTAGCTCGATAGCCTCATTGATGTTGGGAACAATCCCAAGTTCTGTGATGAACTTCTTGATCCATACAACCTCATTTGCTTCACTTGATGCAATAATATACTCGACCTCTATTTAAGAATAAAAAATTGTTTCTTGCTTGGAACTCTTCCATCTCATAGTTCCATTGTCGAGGTAGAACACGAATCCTAACTATGATTTGTAATCATCTTGATCAGTTTGGAAGCTTGTATCAGTGTAACCCTTTACCACCAACTCTTCCTCTCCGTGGTAGACCAAGAACTGATCCTTAGTCCTTCTCAAATACTTGAGGATGTTCTTCACGGCTATCTAGTGAGCTCACCTGAATCTGACTGATATTTGCTCGTCATGCTCAAGGCATACGATATCTCTGGATGGGTACGCAACATTGCATACATGATTAATCCAATTGCTGAGTAATATGGAATCACATTCATGCATTCCCTTACTTCACAAGAACTGGGACATTCAACTCTAAAGATGGGGACACCATGACACACAAGTAGGTTTACTCTCTTTGAGTTATCCACACTAAACCACTTCAACACTTTGTCACAGATTTGTGCTCTGACTAAATCCAAGAAGCCTTCTAGATCTATCTTTATATATCTTTATCCCCAAGATGTAGGATGCTTCTCCTAAGTCTTTCATTGAGAATGTATTTCCAAGCCACTTCTTTACCTTTTGTAAAGTAGGGATTTCATTCCCCATTAATAGTATGTCATCTACAAACAATATGAGGAATGCCACTATGCTCATTTTGAATAAAGACAAACTTTTTGACCGCTTCATCAAAACAAAGATTCCATCTCTGAGATGCTTGCTTCAATCCATAAATTGACCTTTGTAGCTTATAGACTTTATTTACAAACTATGTATCTATAAAACCCTTAGGTTGTGTCATATACACATCCTCAACAAGATTCTCGTTAAGGAATGCAGTTTTAACATCCATTTTCCAAATGTCATAGTCATGATAAGCTGCAATAGCAAGCATGATCCTGATGGACTTTACCATGGCCACTGGAGAAAAGGTTTTGTCATAGTCAACACCATGCACTTGTCTGAAACACTTTGGAATCAATCTATCCTTATAAGTTTGTACCTTACCATCCATTTCAGTCTTCTTCTTGAAGACCCACTTGCACCCTATGAGTTTTTCCCCTTTAGGTGGATCGACTAAGGTCCATACTTTGTTGGTATACATGGATTCCATCTCGGATCTTATGGATTCAAACTATTCTTAGACTCTAGTCCCTCTATAACATCTTGATAGGAAATTGGCTCATAATTTATTATCAATTCACTACCTTCCTCAGTTAAAAGATATCCAAATCTTTTAGGCTCAAGGCATGTCCTATTATGTAATGCTTGTGTCCACTGACCAAGGCTCTAGTAGGGTTTCAGGAATGACGACTGCCCCACAGACCACCACTAGCCTTAACTGCACACTTTGTCCTCACTCATGTGCAATTCAGGATCAACATCCCAATTGTTCACCCATCCTAGTACTACTCCAAGCTAAGCACACTTAACTATGGAGTTCTTTAGTGATGGGCTCTCAGAAAAGGAGGTGCACCTTGGTGATATGGGTAGTCCAAGCATTCCCTTTAAGGTCATTTTATCTGAGGACTCAAATCCTGGGTTGTTACAATCTCCCACACTTAGAATCTTGACATGCTCATCAAGGTTCAATATACAACCTCATAATCTCTTTCCTCATTTTAGTTTAGGTCTGAAATGGCCCATGGACACCCAACTCCCATCCATGGCTACTAGCGCGAGAGCGACTCCATCCTCCTCTCAACGGATAGCCCTTTCCAACTTGCTTGGAACACACAGATTAAAATTGTAATGCCACATGCCCATGCGGGCCCCACCTACTAGAGGGGTATTGGCTCTGATACCATTTGTAACACCTAGTCCCACTGCCCATGGCTCTAGAAGGGTTTTAGGAATGATGATTGGCCCCACAGACCACCACTAGCCTTAACTGCGTGCTTTGTCCTCACTCACGCACAAGACATGATCAACTTCCCGACTTGTCACCCATCCTAGTACTACTCCAAGCTGAGCATGCTTAACTATGGAGTTTTTTTAGTGATGGGCTCCCTAAAAAGGAGGTTTACCTTGGTGATATGAATAGACCAATTATTCCTTTTAAGATCATTTTATCTGAGGCCTCAAATCCCAGGATGTTACATATTAGATCTATGAGGTTCATGTGTTACTTAAGGAATTTGAGACTCCACAACACCTTGTGTTCTCTTGGTTCCTCTTGTACATCTAACAGTTCTATGTTTTCTTGTTGGCCTCGAACCTCTTCAAGTTCTACTTGCCTCCCACTGACTCCTTTGGAAATAGAATCCATTTCAAGGAATGCAACATGCTTGGAAACAAATACTTTTTTGTCAGATAGATTAACAACCAGTATCCCATCATTTCCTTGGCATATACAACAAAATAAAAAAATTTAGATGTAGGGCCAAGTTTTTCAGGAAATATTTTTTGACATAAGCTTCGCACCCCCAAATCTCACATAAGACATTTTGGGATGTTTCCCAGTCCATATCTCATATGGTGTCTTTTGAACCAACTTAGATGGTACTTGGTTTAATGTAAACATAGTGCTTTCTTGAGCATACCCCCAAAAGGTAGTCGGAAGCTCGACTAAACTCATCATTGATCGCACCATATCTAGCAATGTGTGATTCCTTCTTTTTAACACACCATTATGTTGTGGCGTTCTAGGTGGAGTCCACTGGGATATAATCTCATGCCTCTAAGAAGGTCCTCAAACTGTTGGTTCTAGTATTTTCCACCTTGATGAGGATGAAGTGCCTTAAAACATTAGATCCAATTGGGATTCTAGTATATGTAGTGATAGTAGCTAGCAAACATATTCGACCACAACAAAACAAGTGGACCTCAAGTATTTGAAGATCAAGCTACAAGATCCAAGTTTCAAATATGGTTTGACTACTCAAAGTCTATGTATGTATATATGAGTTCCATAAAAAGGCTCCTTACTCGCTCAGATTCATCATCTATGAGATTGGAATTTGACCAAAGATGTAGTGAAGTGCTCAAATACTTAATAACTCCCATATTAGGTTTTAACAAAGAGGTTTCAAATAAATAAGTTACCAAATATCATCTATCACATATATGACCTCCTCTCAACATAACTCCACTAGATTACTAACAAAAAGTCTCTTATATCGTTCATTTGGACCATGTTCCTATAATTAGAACCCCTAAACCAAAATTCTTGAGATTCAAAACTCTACCACCATTTGATCCATTCCTCCACACCAATATGATCTTTATCCACCCTTCTTCCACTAAAATGTATCATTCTCCATAAAAACATTCAAAACATTTCTCAATCTTTCTATTTATTTTCTTGTAAATATCCATTTATTACAAATTTTATCTAATTACTATTTTCGTTTGAGTATCTCTATTTGAAGTATATCTATAATGTATTCTATGTCCATATCCTGAATGTGAACAAAGGTTGGGAGTAGATCAACTGACCCCAAAAGAGAAGGGCTACTTCAAGTCTTATTGTTGTAGCACCATAATACATCATTATTATGTAAAAATTTGAGAGAAGACTTAGAAGAGCAATCTTGGTATCTCACTCAACATTATCTGATTCTATGTTTGAATAGTCACTAGTGGATAAGAGGATTGATTGGGAAGAAGGCTCTATCTGGATATTTCTATTTGAATTATAACCAGACAACTTCAACTTTGAATAAACTTATCTACTTAAGATTTAACTACCTTGCCAATCATAATTTTACTATAATTTTTTTTAACTTTAGATTAGAGTAGCTAATAAAAAGTTGATAACAGTTTATGATTCTTACTGAGTGCCTGATAATGATTCCTACTCCACTACAACTAAACCTCATACACTTGATAGTATTAAGCATTGTAGATCGATTTATAAAGATAAAATTTTCTTGCCTACAACTTAAAGTAGAAAATTTTATTTGACGAGAACATCAACTCGTATTTGATTGGATATAAACTATATTCTTGAGTAGTAACACACACCCACATATCATGATGCCTATTCACCTTACCTTTTTTTTATTGTTTCTTCTAAACTTGCTTTGATGGTCAATTTAGGAGTAACCATTGGCCTTCCATCCAAGATAGCAATCTCTATGATCAATATATCACCCAATTTGTTGATAACACAATCATATCTATCACATCTAATGATGAAAATGTCCATTATATATATCTCACATATTGAGTTTGTTTGGACATTTTTATAGTTTTCAGATAAATTAGGTTTAATTGACCTTTTCTTGTTGAACTTCTCTAACACGAATGCTCTCACATATATCACTTTGGCTAATATTATACATGAGAAATTTCCTTTGGGATTCTCTTTTCTCCTATACATTACTGCCAATTATATGTAAACCCATTTTAGACAAGATGTCCCAAAGCATAGATTCATGTGGATTTATTATTTTAAATAGAGTTGTTTGTTTGACCCTTGTACATTCACTTTTAGAATTACCTCATATTTAATTAGTTCCACCCCTTTACTAAAGTAGATTGACTATTATCTCAACAAATAATAAAAAAATTCTTTTTAGAATGCTCAAATAATGACAAAAAATCATCTAATCTACTAATCAACTACTCATATCTAAAAACAAGGTCTATGGGGTGTTATTAACCTAATCATGCACTCTAAGTGCATGTTCAATAAAATTTGTCTCCACATAATTGAAAATAAGAACTACACCAGGTTGGAGTACGCCAAATCAAAATGTCATAGTAAGAAGTCTTTATTTTTTGAGATACAAATCCAAATATTTCTCTCATTTTTGAAAATATGCACTCAAGTGTCAAGTACTCATTAATAATGCCAGTCTTATTTCTCCTCATACTTGGAACGCTATAAAATTTTTATTTGATACTTGGTCACCCTTTAGATGTAAATGGAATTACATGACTCATTGCAACATACCTTGATTGATGAAACCAAATTTCTAGACAAGGCTCGTCATCTTCTATGTTCCTAGAAGTAATAAACTCAAAAGAATCATTGTTAATGTCATATCAGTTGACCAGATTCAAGACCTCACAAATAGCCTTTCTAGACCAAATAAAAAATCTAAGGTAAATTGGATATGGGGTTTAAACTATAGTTCCAATAGTGCCTATATATTTTTTACAATTAATATCCTTATATGGTTAGTTGGTAACACTAAAATCATTTAGGGGTCAAACTACAATAAAAGGGGTTTCAACGAGCCCACAACTTGTGTTAATTTTTACAACCATGAAGTACATAGTAATACCATCTTTTTCTTATTATTGTTTGGCCACAAAAATTTGGGACAATTTATTTCTATAAAAAATAGAAATGACTCTTTTATGATATGGTTATTCACCTCATGTAAAACAAGGAGGCTTGCATTGATCATTATGTTATGTCAATGACTAACACTCGATATGCTTGATCTTTGTGAAATATTTGGGTTGCTTGAATTTTTAGCTGCTTTAATAACAAAAAGCTCTTCGATACTTGTATTATTTTAAATATTTATAGTATTTTTAATGCTTGGAAAACAAAATTATATAGGTGATGATTATTTATTTCTCAAACTTAAGACAACTCCCAAGTTTGTCCAACACAAGACCTTCTCTGCGACGAGTCTATTTAAAATTGATGATGATGGTGTTGATGCAAATATGGCCTCACAGGGTGGTCAATCAAAGGCTAATCTATCATGTTATGGTTCATGATTTTAGTGACTACTAGAAATTGGGACTACTAGAAATTGTAGTGCTTGTCATATGGAACCCAATGTACATCAATCCAATGTTGGTTGGTTAATTTGACAGTGGAAGTAGAGTAATTTAATTTTAATATTACAGAGGTTGTCTGGAAGCATCATAAGGAGGGTGTAGAGATATAGCTATGGGTGTAATATTCAAAGACTATAATGCGGGAGTGGTTTGGGGATTCTCTTATTCATGTTTGGGCCAAGACAACTTGAAGATATTCCTACTTTAAAGGAAGACTTAGAGCTGCACTCAACCTTGCCATACAGTCTGACAATTTTTGAGATATATGACAAGATTATTTAGGATAACTAGAATCATGAGGTATACACTTTAAGGATGAAATTTCTATTGAACAATATATTTCAGAGCATGAAAGGGAAAAACTGATGTGTAATTTTGCGAATTGCTAACTGAATGGCTTTGGGACTAGCCAAACATGAATCCAATCTAGGCGATTGATGTGTCTTTTGGGGGGTTTGACTCTTGTTCCTTCTCTTGTAACTTGTGTAACATCCTAAAATCTAGGATCTTATCCTATTTCCATGATTAGGATATTAAAATACTTGGTTATTTAGAATTGACTAAACAAGGATAAAATTATACTTAAAAGAGTGATGTTAAATACACATACCATATTAAGTGGCAATATGCTTCATAATAAACTCATATTAAATAATATATGCTAACATGTAGGTAAGATCATGAAATATGTTACATGTGTTATTCATATATTGACTATATAAGAGGATAATGTACTTAAAACCTATATTAGATAACCATTAGAATATCCCTATTCAATCACCAAGTTAACATGGAATTACAACAATAAATACGTTAAGCAAGTAAAGTATAGAAATTCATGCACATAAAATAATAAAACTCTTTTAGAAATATATAGAAGATAATAGAACTCAATTAATTGAATGTTGATGATAAAGATAAAATATTTTGATAAATACAATGGTAACTGGCCAAAAATCCTAATGGTGCCATAACTCACTAAAAGGAAACTTCAAAACCCAAATATAGTATGAAAATCACATTCTTTGATTCCCAATTAGTTAAGATGCCAAGTTTCATGTTAATTGAATAATCTTAAATGACTATTTTAAAAGGAAAGAAAAAACGAGATAAGGATAAAAAGTTTTAACTAAAGTATTCAATGACCTCAAAAGGGAAAACCAATGGAAGATCTAGATACTACATACCTTAAAAGGGATATATGTGAAATTTCATCCCAATTGGTGATTGGCTGATAGCCCAATTGGATTAGGGAAGAAAATTATAATTTAAATGTTTAATATTCTAACTATCTAATCATTACATCTGGGTTTCCTATTATTCTTATTTTCTCTGTCTCGCTCTTTTTTCCTAGCCTTACTGTTTTCACTTTAATATCTGGCCCTTCCTTCTCAATCCGACAATTCAAACATCATCTCCTTACTCCTCTTTACTTTTTTTTTCTTCTTACAACCGGTGTTCCATTATTCTTGAGCCCCTGTTTCTCTCAAAATTTGTTCTAGCATATCACAATGAATCGACAAGATTTTTTAGCATTCATTACCTAAAAGGATTTTGCACCCAACGATCACCCACTAAAACCCTAACTCTCTAAATTCAAGAAATGCCCAGTCCGGCCTTACAACCTCTCCTTCCCCATGTTTAATGAACACTCCACACCACATTCCTATACAATCCTAGCAACCCAGAAGTGCTCCATAGATCCCAAAGAAAATGCGTCTGCATTCAATTGAACCCAGGATGAACTGATTTTCTTTGCCACTCTCAGTCTTCTTCTCCGCAAACAATGAAGAAGGTGCTTACTTCTCTCATGCCCAAACTTTCAATTGGCATCTTGGTGAGTTCCCTCAACTACCCAACTTGGTTACCTACACTCTGGTTACTCGTGTAGTTTGCCCGATCGCTCTACCTATGTGTGCCCTATCTTCCTGTTGGCAACCTTCGTCGACCATACCCTCCAGTGGCTCTCCTACCATGGGGTCTCTTTTGGGGTCTTTTCAAGACTATGAGAGACTTTCACTCTCACTTGTTGGACCTGATTCTAGAATCATACCCTAGTTTTTTGATGAACAATTTGGTTGATGTATCCTACAAACTCTGACATGCTTTATGGATATGTGATTCATAGAGTCTTGATTTACACATGGTTTTCTTTGTAGGGAGTTGCCCACAAAATTAGAAGTTCTCAAAATTTCATTTTTGCTAATTTATTCCTTCATTTCAACCTTCTGGTTTTCCTTACTCAGGTGGTCATGGCGGGAGTTGCTCTTGGGACCCCATATCGTTGTACAACCTTTACCCTAGCTCGTCAGGTTTGGTGAGAGTCAAGGACGGTGACGAGCATTTGCATTGCTACCATCTCACAGTGTTATGAGGTTTTGTATCTTTTTTATTAGAGATCTAAAATCTCTATATTTTCATTGGTCAGTTTGTGAGGAGGAGGAAGATTATTCCTCACATTTTATAGTTTTGCCCTCAGTTCGATTTGATCCTTAACATACGATACATGGGCTTTCTTGTCTTCTAACTCTTTGTTTCTGATGATGACCGTGCAAATTTTGGTTGGGACTCTCAAACAAATGGATTGTCGTGAGTGGTCCACTTTGCTTGTCTTTCCAAGTAGATAATCCCCTATATATGTAGATTTTTAGAGCTTTTAGATTGGCAGTTTTTTCCAAAAATTCATAAGTTTGGATTGGTACTCATAAAAATTAAATAAAATATGTTTTGGATACGTGATGTCTTTCTACATTATATCAATTTTATTGTAAAATTCTAATGTAATTAATATATGATTTTTAATTGATTTTCCTAATTGGCTAGAATTTTGAAAATTCATAAAAAAGAATCTATGAGTCAAAAAGTTAAAGTAAAATATGCTATGAATTTAGAAAAATATATTCTACATGATGGTGTGGTTTTGGAAAACTAATTAAATTATAATAAAAAGGTGTCTTTTTAGGGTTTATACAAATAATGTAAACCTAACCCTAATATCATATATGCCTTTAATAAGTTGCTTGTGGACTCAAATGGAATTATAATTTTGACCTTGGACATGTTTAGACTCTATTCGAGGCATGATTTCATCACTTATTAAACTTATTGAGCAATAAACCTATTTTTGCCTCTCTCTCTTGGACAAAATTAGCATACACAACTTCTCTCTCTTTTGAAGATTTATTTCATGTGAAAGATTTTGTTTTGATTCTGATCATGTGATCATCCTATCTTGATGGATATTCTTTTTGAATCTAACTTGCAACTTTCTTCATGATGAAACCCTAATTGTGGATATGTACTATTTTTCCCACTTTTTTTGTGGATGTTTGTATTGTTCATTTATGTAATAGCAATCTTATTTTATTCTTATTTATATGACTATACTTTTACTTGTCTCTACATTTTGCATACCTTATGATTCAGTAACCCTAGAGTATTGTAATACTTTGGTTATTTAGGTTTTATTCCCCTATGTGATATTATTAGGCATTAATGTTTTAGTGTTCTTGCCATGCACTGAGTTTTTAGTCCTCTAGCATTTTGATATATTTGAGATGAAGGATATTATGCCCCATACTCCAATTTGTATGCCAAGGTAGTTTGGTTGTGTTCCATTCTTTGTCAAGTTATGGGTTATGTGCCCTAACAACCACACACTTTACATTTCCACTAGTGTTATGCTTATCTCTCATGCATGTAGGTTGATATTATTGTTATGGGTTTTGTGCCCAAGATTTATATGTGCTTGTGTGGCACAACTTTTATGTTTTATTGATGGCAAGTATTATTCTTGCTATCATCTCATTGTAATTCTTATTCACTTGATACCCACTTGGGTAGTCCTTTCTTCTTCTATGGGAAACCTTGTTATATTTGATTTCCTTTTTTCATAATGTTTCTCAATCTATATTTTATATGCACATGCTAGCACTTTGCTGATAGCATCTACCTTTCTCCTTTTTGCTAGGGTATGCTTCCAACCCCTGGTGTAGGACTTGGAAGACTGAACATTGTGACATGGACCTACTAGCTAGAACTCTTGGGGATAAAGAGTTGAGATAGTTGGATATTCCTCTACTTAGATCCTTATGTTGAAACTATCATGTAAACTGTATATGGGAGATGCTAATGTACTTTTATAAAATTGAATATAGTCATGAAACATTATTTCTTTGATATACTTTGGACTTTTTGAATTCCATCATTTGTGAAATAAAAAAATTTTACACCCATTCCAGCATACATCCCTAGTGTATTTGGAATAGATGGTTTATTACTCAAATTTAAGTAGGAGGTGGATCCTCTCTCGGGTCCCACTCCTTACAAGTTCTATCTAGAAGACAAAGCTTTGCATGTTTCAAAAGGTTGTTGTCAAAGATGTTTATACGTAATTGTGATATGCTTAAAATGAATTGGACCATGAAAACATCATCCATTTTTATCAAATCTAGATCCACTTATAGTCTTTTGTTGAAGATGGAATCCCCTTTCCAAAGTAGGAGGAAGGATGAATATATTTTCTCTTAGGGCCTATTTGGTTAGGTTACACTCACATGTGTTTAACTACAACCACACACTAATTTCAAATTTGAGAATTTGGTTAGATGTAGGCCCAACCCACACATGGAAATGAAACCCACACATACTTTTCGACTCAGTACAATATTGATAAAAGGAACCATCCCCAGTTTGGGCATGGTCCATTTTCCACATGATAGAGCACTCTAGGTCTATCACTACCTCGACTCTTCCCCCTCTCCTTCTTCAACCTTTGTATCCTTCCTCCATCATTCTTCTCAATGTGACAAAACACTAGGCCATTGATTCAGCCCTATTTTAGGGCTTCATCTTGCGTCATTTTGCAGTTCAATCACACCTATACCTGTTAGATTACATGTTATTTCCCTCAATATCCATATTTGTGTAAAATGCACTTGTGGACATTATTTGCATGTTTTTAAGGCATTTTGACCACATTTGATGGAAGAGAGAGAGAAGGAGTGATCCTAGGGTTTCTCTACCCTTAGAGAGGCCGAAAGTGAATCCTGATGCTCCCTCAACCAATCCCTAGTGGCCAAAGACCCATAGAATCAAAGATGTCCAAGTAAATCTAAAGAATCAAGCCCAAGTGCAGCAGCAGATAGCACCAAGACCGTGCAGCAAAGAATGGCCATGCAAGGGACAACCACCACAGCCATGCCACCTAGCACGGTTGTGCTACATAACTGAAGAATGGGCATGGCGTAGCACCACAACCACCTTCAACTTGCTCACCACGGTCGTGCTACCCAATACGAACATGCTACCCTTACCCCACCTCGGGCATGGTGATCACCACGATCGTGCCAGTTTCAGTGCAAAAATGACCAAAAACCTGAGATTTTGACCTTTTAATTTAGACAATCATTTTATCCCACCACGACCTTGCTCACCCCTACCCACCACTATCGTGCTACTCACAAAACCTAGCTACTTTTTCCACTGCATTTCCTAGTTTGCCTCTACTTGACCTATTGCTTCCCCCACACCTATATATAGGGGGGTGGTAGCTGTAGGTCGAGGTTAGGTACCTTCCACCCCCTCCTAGCTCCCCATTTTTCTCCCCTTAGCCATTCCACACCATTTCACCATTTCCACCACCAAAACACTAGTTTATCCTAGTTTCTACCCATAATCCCCTTCATTTCATACCCTTGCACCTTGGAGGAGAGAGGGGGTCATCGTACAGTAGCTGGAGAGGAGGAGTTATTCATCTACACCGAGCTCCATGGCTTCTTCTACCACTTTCTCCTTTCTTTTTGTATTTTCCATTTCCATGAGTAGCTAGGCCCCTTATGGTGGGCTATTTGTGGGAAATTATGTTACTTTGATACCATGTTGGGGGAGAATGGCATGCACACTTTGTAATTCCATTTGTTAATGATTATATTCTATTTCAATCTCATTCTCCATGAAATGCTTGTTAGTTTGTGTGTGAAATCACCTAGGAATTTAGGCAAATTGCTTATATGTGTGAATTTTGGGATGTTCCCCTAGGTCCAATTCTTGGATCCCTAGGTTGCCTCCCATCTTCCAACATCCTAATCAATCTCCCTAAACCTAAGTGAGATATCTAAGTAGCTAGATTAGATAATTCTAGTGCAATTAGCATGGAGCTTTCTCAAGGCTAGAATGTGGGGGAATTGGGGTCCAAAGCCCTAATTTCACCTCCCCATTACTACCCTCGGCCCCTAATTTCACTTGGAATGTCTAAACTAGAAACCTAGACTTTATTAGACTCTAATTGAATTGAACCTAATACCTAACCCAGTTGAGCCTTGCAAGGGTAGTAGGGGGTGTGATGGACTAGTACCCCTATACATAACCTAGCATATTTGTGGCCAGTTAGTAGCTTAGGTTAATTCATTAGACTCTAACTTGTTGTTTGGTTTGGTTAATCTAAATGGAATCATAATGTTCATATGTCACCCCCCAACTTAAGTGATAAGTGCATCACCTAAAAAACCCACACCTTCCTTAATTGCTTAAAACCCTAGTTTTCATCTTGCCTAGCTAGTGTTAGCTTAGTTAGCTCTTTCCTTGCTTAGTTAGCTTCTTGCCCTGTTTTTTTGTTGTTCTTGCTAGTTTAGCTCTTTACTTGCTCTTGTGCTTTTATCTTGGTTGCCTTAGTGTAAATTTCCTTGTCATACCTAGCGTAGTCCTTTGTTGCATACTTAGTCTGACTCTAGTCTAGGGTTAACTTAGATTTCATTCTCGCCTTTAATTGCTTTCTTTCTCACCTAGTTTAATAATCAAATCACCTTTAAACCCTTAACCCTAGTCTCTGCAATAGGAGCCCAGTAAAACTGACATAGCTCTAGTGCCCCCTTTATCCCTGAGGATCGACCACTATGCTTTCCCTTCACCTATGCTACAATAGTACCCCGTGCGCTTGCGGGTGACCTATTTGGTATTGTGATCGACTGTGTTAGGGTCAATATAAATTTTGAAAGATTCACATGTGTGTTCGAGTCCCGTGGAGTGCATTTAGTCACACCTTTTTGTCTAGTGTGTACACCTCTGGCTTGACGCACCAAGATTTCCAGCGTTGTTTCCAGGGAGAAAGACGCTCGGCCTAGGTAGTTAGTTTTGCTTTGACTTTTCCTAGTACCCTCATCATTGCTATTCTCTATTCATTATTCTTTGCATTCTTTGTGTATATTGGTTTGATAATTTTTTCTCTTTTGTTTGGTTGTGCTTTATGCATGTGACAAGCTCTCAGGAGGAAACAAGATAGGAGGCCAAAATGCACCCCACAAGTCGCTACAAGACTACTTCATGCCTAGAAACTACAAATCACCAATTGCTAGCAGGGTTGAGTAGATGCTAGGGGAGCATTTCTCCATCCGTCCATGTCTTCTTGGACTCCTACCCATCTTCTATGGCTCAGAGAGTGAGAACCCCTACAAGCACCTGGACTCCTTTCTTGAAGTATGCTCAACCTTCAGGATGCCGACGGCGAGTGATAATACAATCCGGCTGACTTTGTTCTCCTTCTCTATCAAAGACAAAGCCAATGAGTGGTATTATTCAAGAAGGGACATCATGCGTTGGGGAGAGATGAAAAATTCTTTCTTGAGGAAATTCTACTCTATAGAAAAGCTGACACAAATGCGGCGTGTCATAGCAAGTTTTAGTCAAACAGATAATGAGCAATTCCACAAGGCTTGGGAGAGATTTCAAAAATATTTTGAGAGAATGTCTACATCATGAGATCCCTTTGTGGTAGATAGTTAAGTCCTTCTAATCCAGTCGATCTCATGCAAGTCAAGCTATAGTGGATTCTTCTTATAGAGAAGTTTTTATGGCTAAACCACCTAAGGAGACATGGCCCTTGTTTGAGAGTTTGGCAGAAAGTTCAAGGATGAAAGCTTCTAGTATGGTTAGTGGCAGCGACCTATCTTTTCGTGTGACATCTCCAACTCATGTTGATTCAAGCCCACAATTGATGAAAATGTTTGGTGAAATGGTGAGCTTCCTGAGAAACCAAGTGACCAAACCTCCTTGTCATTCGGTCAATGCTATTGAGTTCTATGGGGAAGAAAAGAAGACACCTCACTCCTATAGCTACCAAAAACCACAAAGCCCCACATATAGCTCAAGGTTTGAGGAAGAGGTTCTCTCTAGATTGAATGTATTTGATGATGTTCAAAGAGATGCTTCAAGGTTAGAAGAGAGAATAGAGAAGCTATCTTCCATAATCGCTCTCCAAGAAGAACAATTATCTTCAAAACCCATCATGAGCCACCATGAAGCAAGTGGACCTATGCCTTCTTCCCACATTTTCTATAGTCCACCCCCATGCAAGTACATCCCATTCACTCCTTTCAAGGCTATTTAAAGCCTTACACTCCTCCACCACCTCCCTCACCTCAAATTTCCCAAAACTTCACTTTCCAACCCCAATTCTCTCCCCCCCAATTCTCTTCTTCACCTCAATTTCAACCCCAAGTGTCACCTTCACCTCCTCCACAGCCACAACATGCTCCCCCACTCCACCATGAGAAAGGTAGTGTTGTGATAGTTCTAAGGAGTGGGAAAACTCTTGAGTAACCCGTAAGTCAAAGAAAGGTTGACAAAGTAAAGCAAAGGCATCCAAGTGGTGATATTGTGATTGATATTACTAAAGATGATGTTGTGATACCTCATGTTGAGTTTGGGAATCCATGTGATCCACCACATATCCCTTTTTTAGGTCATACCATCCCTAGTGTCCCACCTCAAGTTCATGCAATTATGGCAAAAACTAGTGATGCTCCATTCATTGAAGAACTAGATGAGCCACAGAATTGAAAAGGAGGCAAAAGCATAATGTTGATATTCTTGAGGTGTTACGCCAAGTGAAGGTGAACATTCCACTTTTGGATGCTATCAAGAAAATCCCATCATATGCCAAGTTCCTCAAGAACCAATGCACTGTGAAAAGAAGGTCAACGAGGAGGATTCCAAAGAAGGTGAGATTGACTAAACAAGTGAGCTCCATCATATATCATTCACTTCCCGTGAAGAGAAAAGACCCAGAAGCCCCACTTATATCTAGTTACATAGGGGGGCATCACATAGGCAGGTCCTTACTTGATTTGGGATCTAGTGTTATTTTGATGCCCTACAATGTCTATGTTGAGATGGGCTTAGGAAAGTTGAAGCCGACACATTGCACTCTCCAGTTGGTGGATAGATCCATAAAAGTTCCTAGGGGTAGAGTGGATGATGTCTTGGTGATGATAGACAAAGAGAAATGTGCGGTGTTCTCGACCGATTTCATTGTACTTGATATGGAGTCGAAGGATAGGAAGATTCACATTATCTTGGGAAGGTCATTCTTATCTACAGCTGATGCCGACATTCATGTACATAGTGGAACTATGGCAGTGTCATTCATGGACATGAAGATCAACATCAACATGTACAAGACCCCAACCTAACGAGTCTGAGATAGGTATATTGGACATGATCACTTCACAAGTCCAAATGGCATTTGAGAGAAGGACACCAAGGTGAAGAAATTGGTGATGATTATTGTGATGAGGAAAACATATTGACTGCAAATGAGGGATGCATATTTTGCAAGAATGGACACATTAGAATACCAAATTGATGAATGAATGGAGAATCACCAAGAAGCCTAGATGAAGGCAAGAAACTCAACGATTGTGGGATGCAACCCACCTGGGTTTGGGAATTTTTCACCCAACCTTACATTTTTGATACTTTTGCTTTGTTTTATATTTTTCCAAGAAAATGCACACACACACTTGTATTTGATAGTTTTTGTGTAGTTTTGACATGTATAGGTGAGAACAAAGTGAAATGAAGAAAAATGGACAAAATTTTGATAAAGAATCAATGGAAGATCAACTTGAGATCAAAGTTTTGATGTTTGAACAAGATTTGAGTGTCATACTACAGTCACAGTGCCCACCACAGTCGTGGTGAAATGGAACGGCCGTGGTGGTGCACTCACTTTCAATAGGGAAATCAGAAGAATTCAAGAAAATCAACCAAGTATAGAATCAAGGCAGAACAGTCGTGCTAGGCAGCACGACCATGGTACAAGAGAGACAACACGGTCGTGACATCACCAATGCAGAACGACCATGTGATGAAGAATGACCAAGAAGCAATCGACCTACCATGACCATGAAAGGTAGCATGACCATGCTACCTGACGCCACCACGGCCGTGCTGCATAGCAAGGCCATGCCACAGCCCGATTCCAACAACTTAAGTCAGAATTTTGCAAAATTCCAAGTCACTTTCTCATTTCTTCGAAGAACAAAACGGTCGTTCTTCACACCCTAGAGACCATGCAGCCTTCCACCCATCTTATACAACCCTTGAATCTCCACTAAATCACCCCAAATCATTTTGAATCATTCCCCCACCATTTCCACTACCTTAATGTCCATATTCCACCAATTTCCATCAACAAAATCACCATTTTCTCTCCATTCTGCCCTAGCAGCCCCCTTCCTCGAAAATTTTTGAAATTTGTTAATTTCACCTCCATTTTTGAGTAAGGATGAAGAAACTCACAAAGAAAGTAGTGGAGAAGACTAGGGGTGCCATCTCCTCTCAAAGGAAACCAAAGAACAACAACCCCCGGTTGACAGAGGCCGAATTGGATGCATTGGTGGATCCAATTGTGGACGGATCTTCCACACAGCCATGGAGGGGGACACCTTCATCATCCAGAGCATCACATCCACCGTCGTCTCCTAACCGGCCCTCTGTCTCATCTAAGAGACCATCCATTTCTACTGCACGACCATCAGTTTCAGCAACCCGACCGTCTACTTCTTTGGCACCACAACCAGAGCCGCAACCATGAACACGTAGGGGGCTGCTACTTGATGAAGAAGAGGATGAAGAGATGCCAGGTACTAAACAACACAAGATACCACAAAAGTGCCCCCATCCACAACCCAAGGTCACTACCAGTAGGATAAAGGAACCTAAGCACCTGGAGTGTTTAATACACAAAGTGATAGCAACTCTCTATGCGTGCCAAGCAACAATGGAGGTTATGGGCTTCTACGCCTATTTCCAGGGCCTGATGGAGAAGATGGGATTATTTGAGATCTTAACGTTGTAGCAAGAGTCATATATTGAGCTGACTCGACAATTATTTGCTACACTGGAGAAAATGACTGATGATGGCAAGAATTCCATTAAAGTGATGATTGGGGACAAGAGGTGAAAGATAACCTAAAAGCTTCTGAATCAGATTTTTGCCCCGAGTGAAGATATGGTAGCCCTCCTAGACGGAGGAAAGATAGAGAATGACTCCAGTTCGACATATCCAACAATGTGGAAATACTTCACCGACCAGAGTACTTTTGTAGCAGGGAAATCCAAGACGAGTGTTATCCATAATCCATTCCTCCGCTATGTTCAGAAGGTGTTAGCAAACACCATGTTTGGCAGGTATGAGAACCAAGGCAAATGCAGAAAGAAGGATCTTTTTGTACTTGGTTGGATGACTAAGGAGAAGCATGTGAACCTGGGAGCTTTACTTATTGAGCATCTGAGGACAATCTCTTCCAAGAGTACAAATCCATTTGTAATGGGAGGGATTGTGACGTCCATAGCCACTGCCTTAGGACATGACGTGACAGGTTACACAAAGGCAGATGAAGGAAAGTTGGTTGACTTGCATTACTTGTCCCCCTTTTCCATGATCACAGTTGTGGAGCAAAAGATCATCTACTAAGTCAACCCACCATACCTAGGAGTCCCCTTAGAGCTTCCCTACCATGCTCCACCCCTCATGGCACAATATGGACCCATGCAGGATTTTCTCAAGAAATTGAGGAGGTATGAGGAGGCGAACCCCCGAGGAGATGGCATCCCTAAGGTGATTTTTGCAGAGGGTCTAGGAGAACCCTCATAGGCAGCTAGGAAGAGTGGTATGACGAGTGAGATAGAGAGAGGAGAGGATAGGGGCATCAGAGCCACAACAGCCCTCAGTGAATGCATATGATATGGGTACCATTCATGCACAGCTAGAGGGCATTCATGTGACATAGGAAAGGATATTGTAGGCATAGGAGGGCTTTCAGCAGATACAGGATGCCATGTGGTTGGACCATTAGCATATGCTTTACCAGGTCAACCATCTTTACCAGTTCCAGAATGCCCAGGCCCAGAGGAACCCACAGTGAGGTGAAGACTAGTGGAGTTCTTTAGTAGATTTTTAGGACAGCTATCTGCCTCCACAGTCAGACTACTGGGGTGCCTACTACAAACAGGGAGGATCACCCCCACCACCACCACAATAGTGATCGTCTACCCTATCATCCTAGACTTTAGTGTCATGAGGAGGACATCATGATTCAAAAGTTTGGGGTGGTAGGGCGGTATGCCCTTGTTCCATTTTCACTCTTTTTGTATCTCATTAGTTGTTTACTTTTTGTTTGTTATTTTTCACCTTTTTGTTTTGTTTTTCTTTCTTTAGCCTAGAGGTTACCTAATTTGCATACTTGCATGCCATGTAGGTTGCTTTCTTGTCATTTTTGTGTAATTTTCAAAAATTTTGCCTTTTTTCCATGCATTGCATATCATGTAGATTTTTGATAATTTTTGCATGTCTTAGATAAGATTTGCTTGTTTATTGCTTTAAGTTCAATAATATAGGCTTAGATGTGATTGAAGTCAACTTGGCACCACTTTGACCAGTTTTACCCAAGTTTGAGATTTCTCATCTAAAAGTGTGTTTCAACCCAATCTCTACTTTTTGGATTAAAAATGATGACCTTTGACAAATGCAAGTGAATTATCATTGTTTTTTGCTAAATGGTATCAATTCTTGACTTTTTACATGTGCATCACCTCTCTTGTGTTTGTCGATGATTTGGCTAAATTGTGATTTGAGCAAGCTATGAGCGCTTAGTGCCTATCAAATCACTTGATTGAAATATCAATTTCAGGTCATTCATGTGGTGTGACATTGTTGGATGAAGTGTTGCATTAATTTTCAATGAAGTATACCTTATGTTGAGAATCATGCCAATGACCCCTCTTTGACCTGACTCTTCACTCACCATCTTCTTACCCCTCCGCCTCATGAAAGGATGCCAAAGTGCACATATCACCCGTGGCCACCTCCAAAAGTTTGGGGTGGCCATATCTACATCTCACTGCTTCACTCTCATCACCATATGCCCTATATACTCCAAGGACAGAGAAAAAGAAAAAAAATGCAAAAAGAAAATAAAAGGACGCTCTTATTTAAGAGCATTCAAATAAATAAAAGATGAGCGTTCCATGTAATAACACTCCAAAATCTTACCGCAACCATTTCTTCCATCTTTATACCCATTGAGCTAGGAAATTTCAAGCCTAGCTCATTTTGCCATTTTCAATAGCTATGTGGGTCATTTGGTGTGATTTGAAACATAAGGTTGAAGAAATGAATGTGAAATAGCACTCCTTGTCATTCTTGATTAACACCATCATGAAACGGTTTACCCAAAACTACATGAAAGAAATATGGATAGCTTGTGTGTTTTATGCACTATATTTGAAGTTGATATGCTTTGTGCTCTTTTCACGATTGGTTTGTGAAAGCAGGAGAGGAGAGAGGTGGAATTCATGTACTTAGTCACTATTGATCCTATTATACAATAATCATTCTTTACATTGCATTTGTCATTTCTTGCTTGTGAAAGTTTTGTAGAGAGATTGAGTTGGGGCATACTTGAAGAGAAGTATGTTTCAAGTTTGGGGTGGTGATTCAGCCCTATTTTAGGGGTTCATCTTCTGTCATTTTGTAGTTCAATCACACCTATACCTGTTAGATTACATGTTATTTACATCAATAAGCATATTTGTGTAAAATTCACTTATGGACATTATTTGCATGTTTTTCAGGAATTTGGATCACGTTTGATGGAAGAGAGAGAGGAGTGATCCTAGGGTTTCTCTACCCTTGGAGAGGCCCAAAGTGAAGTCTGATACTCCCTCAACCTACCCCTTTTGGACACATAGAAGAAAAGATGTCCAAGTAAATCTGAAAAATCAAGCCCAAGTGCAGTAACAGACAACACCAGGGTTGTGCAACAAAGAATGGTCATGCAAGGGACAACCACCATGGTCGTGCCACCTAGCACAGTCGTGCTACATAACTGAAGAATGTGCATGGCTCAGCACCATGACCACCATCACCTTGCTCACCACGGCCGTGCTACCCACCACGGTCGTGCCAGTTTTAGTGCAAAAATAACCATCAACCTATGATTTTGACATTTTAATTCACACGATTGTTTTACCCCTCCAAGCCCATGCTCACCCCTACCCACCACGACCATTCTACTCACAAAACCTAGGTACTTTTTCCACTACATTTCCCACTTTGCCCCTACTTGACCAATTGCTTCCCCCACACCTATATATAGCGGGTGGCGGTTGTAGGTCGGGTTAGGTACCTTCCACCACCTCCTAGCTCCCCATTTTTCACCCCTTAGCCATTCCACTCCAATCCCACCTCCATTCCACTCCATTTCACCATTTCCACTACCAAAACGATAGTTTATCCCAGTTTATACCCATTATCCCCTTCATTCCATACCCCTGCACCTTGGAGGAGAGAGGAGGTCATCTTGTAGAAGCTGGAGAGGAGGATTTATTCATCTACACCAAGCTCCATGGCTTCTTGTACCTCTTTCTCCTTTCTTTTTGTATTTTCCATTTCCATAAGTAGCTAGGCCCCTTTTGGTGGGCTATTTGGGAGAAATTATGTTACTTTGATACCATGTTAGGGGAGAATGACATGTAAACTTTGTAATTCCATTTTTTAATGATTATACTCTATTTCTATCTCATTCTCTATGAATTGCATATTGGTTTGTGTGTGAAATCACCTAGGAATTTATGCAAATTTCTTATATGTGTGAATTTTGGGATTTGCCCCTAGGTCCAATTCTTGGATCCCTAGGTTGTCTCCCATCTTCCTACATCCTAATCAATCTCCCTACACCTAGGTGAGAGATCTAAGTAGATATATTAGATAATTCTAGTGTAATTAGCATGGAGCCTTCTCAAGGCTAGAATGTGGGGGAATTGGGGTCCCAAGCCCTAATTTCACCTCCCCATTACTACCCTCGGCCCTTAATTGCCCTAGGAATGTCTAATCTAGAAACCTAGACTTGATTAGACTCTAATTGAATTGAACCTAATCCCTAACCCAATTGAGCCTCTCAAGGGTGGTAGGGGGTGTGAGGGACTAGTTCCCCCATACACAACCTAGCATATCCATGGCCAGTTAGTAGCTTAGGTTAATTCATTAGACTCTAACCTATTGTTTAGTTTGGTTAATCTAAATGCATTCATAATGTTCATATGTCACCCCCAACTTAAGTGATAATTGCATCCCCTAAACAGCCCACACCTTCCATAATTGATTTAAAACCCTAGTTTTCATCTGGCCTAGCTAGTGTTAGCTTAGTTAGCTTCTTGCCCTATTTTGTCCTTATTCTTGCTAGTTTAGCTCTTTACTTGCTCTTGTGCTTTTCTCTTACTTTCCTTAGTGTAAATTGCCTTGTCATACCTAGCTTAGTCTTTTATTGCATACTTAGCCTTAATCTAGTCTAGGGTTAACTTAGATTTCATTCTCACCTTTAATTGCTTTCTTCCTTACCTACTTTAACAATCAAATCACCTTTAAACGCTTAACCCTAGTCTGCACAGTAGGAACCCAGAAAAACTGACATAGATCTAGTGCCCCCTTTTCTCCTTGAGGATCGACCCCTATGCTATAATAGTACCTTGTGTGCTTGCAAGTTACCTATTTGGTATTGTGATCGACTGTGTTAGGGTTAATATAAATTTTGAAATATCCACATATGTGTTCGAGTCTCGTGGAGTGCATCTAGTCACCCCTTATTGGCTAGTGTGTACACCTCTAGCTTGATGCACCAGTCACCCAGAGGCAAAGGCAATACTAATTCATCTGGCGGAGATGAGGAGGCTAGTTCATCCAACGTATGATGGTGCTTTTTTAACAAATGATACTTAAAATCATTAAGAATTTTGTGCGTGGGGTGTCATCATCAGTATGTGGGTTTCCCTCGCTCACCACATTTCCCCTACCTTCTTCCTCTACATTTTAGCCATCTTCCTCTTCATTTTGTTTTGGTTTTTTTCCATCTTTTTTTCATCTTCCTAGCTTACTTCAAAGTAGTGCTCCTCTTGGCCCTCACTGCCTACTAGAAATCATGCATTCAACATATTTGACTTCACTTCCTATGCCAAATCCCATCTTCTACAAACATCTACCACCTTCATGTGCTACTCCCCTCATGGTTCTCACTGGGAAGAGTGTGGTATGAACACCAAAAAGGGGGAGAGGGCATTAGCAGAATGTTGGGAACAAGTGGCGAATTAATTTTGGATATTTTGGATTTGAGAGTGGACCTTATGAACTAGGTGCACAACCCTCATGGTTCATCTATGGTGGTATGGAATAATCTTTTATCTCCTGATGTCATTCCCCAACTCAGGGCTCCATGTTTGGTTCCAGAATCAAGCCACCTAGGATTTCTCTACCTAGAATTGCCAACATGTCCAAGAAAGACATGATCCCACACCAGATGACATCTGGTAGTCACCACTCACCACAGTGACCACCACCATAGATAGCCCCTTACATGCTCTTTGGTTGGTCCCATTCCTATCATCAAGCTTCCTCATTCACTTCTCTATCTCACCCTCATGTTTGGTTGCATGCGAGGATAATAATGAAGCTTCAATTATAAATGCCTTTTCTATTGGGTAGCTTCTTCAAATGAAAACCATGATATATCCAAAAACATTTTCCTAATTAGTTTTTGAAGATCTTGAAAGAAATTAAATATCATGCATGAATTTGGGGTTTACTAAAGTAATCGCCTATTAGATGTAATATCCAAGTTCTATACATTATATTTTACCCATATGACATAAAGATCCATAGTCAAGGATATTAGATCATGGTCTAAATGATTAAAGTCTGAAATAATAATACAATTTTAGGAAAATATTATTAAATTTTATATAATAATTTAACTCATTACCATGCATAATCATTCTCATAACAATCATTATGAAAATAAAATAACTATACCACGACATTAGTCACCAATTTAGAGTGTAAGATACAATCAAGGAAATGGGATCACAAAGAAATTTTAGTATGGATTTTCTTACTTGGTATTTAGGACCATTCACGTCCTTGATTTTATGTTTAGATTGAATTTTAATTAGAGAATAGTGGTCAATTATAACAATCATTTTTTAAATGATAAGATCCTAGTGTGCATTCACCAATTATCTTAGCTTTTTTGTGTGTGAATCAGTTAGTTTCTACATTATAGTTGATTTCTCCCCCTATTGGTTGAACTAGGAATGTGTGAATTAGTCAGTTTCTACATTACAATTGGTTTCTCTACTATTGGTTGAGATATGCAACTTGTAGGATCTTCATATAAAGAGTATCATTCCACCATGAGAGTGGGGGGATGAAAACAAATTAGCAATCCAATGACATGTTTGACTGAGAGATCACTACATAAAATACATGTAGTCTACACATGAGAGTTTGGATACATGGGAATGTCTTGTTTGTGGTATAACTTACCTATATCTGTTCCTTTGAAGTGATGCTCATTGTTCATACTTCTAGTATTTATTACTTCTTATGTTTAGTTCCTAACATAATGTACCGTTAGCTGAATAAGTTTATTTAAAATTATTGACATGTGCTTGTTCCCTAGATTGACATTATATACTATAGTTTATGTCATATACTTCTAGGTGCAAAATTATCTAGCTATTTGCATCACCTTTCTTAAGCATTTATGCCATTACATGTCTATATCAATTACATATCTCAAATCAATTTTCCTTGTGATCATTTCATATCATATTCTCATTTATTAGAAAATACACACTAGCATCTAAGATTTGAGTTTTATATTTCAAATATGGTCTCACTATTAAGGTGGAGGGTGAGACCAATTGTTACTAGATGTTGATGATGATTTTGTGAAAGACAAAAAGAGGTAATATGTTGAGAAGGTATGGGTGATTACTTTCATATGTATTAAATGTTGCATAATCATACTTAGCATTGATTGAAATATATATATAAATTATTATACGATGCACAATGATTGGATGGACTGCATAGCTCAAATAATTCTAACAAGAATTTTAAAATGTATAAGTATAATTTATTTGAAAAATGTCATCTATAAATGTCTAATGATGATATGAACCGAGATGATGTGATAAAACAAGAAGTTTTTTTGGTTTCCCTAATATGTAGAAAGATTGTTCATATTCCAAGATGTCCTAATTCCAATTAATCTGATTGGTTTATGAAATTTATTGTACATGGATTGACTAACATGTGTCGCCATACTACTCGCATGGAGGAGACCTTTTTCCTCTTTTGTTCAACTCTGAAACAAGAAGGATTATCATGGGATCCAATCAATGTTCATGTTAATGAACATGTGGTGTCTCTATACGTACTCAAGAATCATATTGGAGTTGTTATCTTAGTCACCATATTTGGAAGGTCAAGGAATACCACTCATAGATATTTCCATGATTTTCTAATTGTTGTGTGTGGACTAGCCCCAAGATTTATATTGTTACCTTCTACTGACATACTAGAACAAATCTTGAATAGTTCAAACTATTACCCTTGATTTAAGATTAGTAATGTATAGGCATGTTTCATTCTACAACTACAATATCATATTTGGAATTCAATTTCAACAAGTTTTGTAGTAATGATTCTTAGGATTTCTTAGGAGAAGTTTTGTTACGACCCCAACTCCCGATAACCCCCAATTAAGGGAGACCAAGAGGTTGAAGCCGCACCCATTAATCCTGGATCAAAGGTTCGACATATAACCATAAACAATTATTAA
This sequence comes from Alisma plantago-aquatica, assembly GCA_963693085.1. Taxonomy (NCBI): domain Eukaryota; kingdom Viridiplantae; phylum Streptophyta; class Magnoliopsida; order Alismatales; family Alismataceae; genus Alisma; species Alisma plantago-aquatica. Next base: position 395,975,775 of record OY856411.1, on the reverse strand, counting down.
ATTCTATCAGACTATACTGAAAATGGTAATAAAATTTTCTTTACATACCTTTTGAAAACTTGGATCTCTAACCTTCTATCCACACCGATACTAATCTATCTAATCCTCCTTTGTACTTTAATCTTCTTTTAGTATCACATGTGCCACTTTATTGTTTGTTCTTTTCATTGTACCTAAAACGCCGACAAACAAAACGTCGGTCAGCCGTAGCTGGTATGTGGGGGAAAACAATAAACATGCAACTATGATAACAATGTAATCATTCAATTAATCATTTAACAACCAAGATTACGTTTTAAATATAACTCCGCGATCCAAGAGTACCCTATCCTCTCTGTTGTCCTCATTAAACCCCTCATGATCCACCTATAAGTGAACCAGTTTCTAGAGTTGAGTCACATGGCACTACTCGTAAGTAGACCACTCCTTAACTCGGGACTTGCTAAAGAGTCTCTAACTCACGGTAACCTAGACCTTACTCTAGGATTACCCCTTTTTTAGCCTTTTCAAAATAACAGAGGTGGACCCGGATCTAGCCAGTTATATATGCACATTTATAGTGATAATCATAGTCACTTTATAGTTGCATGAAATAAATAAACATCCAACAGTTTAGTTGCATTCAATGCGATTAAACATTCGGGAATCCATCGGGAAACTATAGCGGTTATTCATAATCGTAACCACATACCTGATCCATAGTAACTTGATGCCCATGCATTAACATTCAACACAATTAACAAGCAATCAACAATATCCTGAAAATAATGCATAACATCCAAGTGTCATTGTTTTATTCAAAACATCCTAAAGATCAACTTGGATTCTACCTTATGATTTCTAGGCCAACTTTAGGGTTTTTGCTTTCAGTATGCATTTATCACTTTTAATGCTAAAACTATTATCTTTATCCTTTTAGGTCATAACCAAAACATTAAGGCTAATTATCATCTTCAGTTTCTTCCAAATTGACAAATCATATTTCATTATAGTTCAACTCACATATATGAACCTTATTTATCACTATTTCCACTTTTATACACTAGGAAACACTAATTATCCAAAAAATTCACATTAAAGATCTTGGATACTCAATTTATCTTCAAATCATCATATCTCTATTTTATTAAACTTCTTTTACATTAAAGCTACTATTGTTATTCCTTTTAATTCATGACAAGATCATTATCTGCATCTATCATTAATTCAAAGCTCATTAGGGTCTAATTAACATATGAACTCATTTTGTCATCATTTCTACCTTTTACTCATGAAAAGACCCTAATTACCACTTTTAGGGTATTTATCCAGGATTAAGGACTCTCATATACCAAAACTTAGAATTATCATTTAACAATCATATTTTCACAGTTTTAAATCTAAATATGATCTTATCTCCTTTTACCCTAAATTAGGGTTTCTAAATTATTTAATCATTCTCATATGAGGTATAACCCTAAATCATGCAATTCTACATTTAAATCAGGTTCGAATCTAACATTATCATTCAACAGGTTATTAACACTTCAATTAACCCATTAAGCATCTAAGATTCAACCTTTAATTACAAATAGGGTTTTTAACTCAACTTTAATGCACTTTTCATCATCTTATAGTACTTTTGCAATTAGAAACGGAATCAATATTTGCTAATATTTTTAGTGGATTCCTCTCGTTCTCCTGATCAATTTTCAAATATAACTTGTTTGAATCCGAGCTTCCTAGAATTAATTATGATTTTAGCAAAAAGTTACTTACTTGGCCAATCCGAGATTGCCACGTCACCAAGCCCATGCAACGTTGGCGCGGCTTGCTCTCTTTGGAACATAATGCAAATACGTTTTTACCCCTGAGTAAGTGATCGATTCTTTTAATGCGCGGAGGGTAGAAGCGTCAAACGGGAGTCCAGGCTTCTTCAACCTCAGGATACCCTAACCGAGCAGCGACGCAGCAGGTTGCAGGTGTCCTACCCTCACCTCCAGGCCCTGATCGCCGCCGTCGATCTCAGCCCTAGCTCCGTCGCCATCTGCCGCCCTTGGGGCACCGCACAGCCCGCGTCCTAACTAGCTAGATGGGGCGCACAAGGCCCGCGATCTGCGGATGTTCTGCTGCCATCCAGCGGGGGTGGCACACTGCCTGGAGCACGAAAAGACGACCTCTTCTCCTGGCGCCGTCGTGGGAGATCCCTTCTCCCAACAAGACCTTGACACCGCTCCTTGGTGTCCTCAAAAAAGATCTACATCGTCCTCTAGGGTTTGTACGGAAAGAAGATGAAGAGAGAAAGAGAGAAACGTGGAATCCTTGTCAAAATCGAGCCAACAGCCCTACCCCTCATATAGGGAAGGGTATATAGGGTCTAGATGGCTTATCCATGAGATTCAAGAGAAAACAAGTCTCATATGTAAAGGAAACATATCCCTCTCATAAGAAGTAATAACTTCTCTCTCTTCCTCTTTACCTTCTTGATACACTTTTTATATTATTATTAGGATTTCAAAAATCCTTTCTCTTATAATCATTGTTCTTGCCTTTGAATCCATTAACCATGAAAATATACATATATGTATATACCTCTTTAGGAAAATACTCCATTTTATCAAAATTATATAATCCATTAATAAAGCAACACATTATCCTCTTATTTTGCCTTTTTAGTATTTTCTCTTTCTTTCCTTTTTATTGGGACTCCTTGGATCACAAGGCACTCTTTATTTCGAAATTTATTTTATTAGAATACTCATTATCCTTCTTAATGCACCTATATGCATTATTTTGCATTATCATGTTTATTTCTTAATAAAATATTTCTTTTTGAGAATTTCTTTTTATTTCTCTTTTATTTTCCTCATTGGCATTCCTTTTAATATTAATAACCTCATGGATATGAAATTTCCCCAAGAAATATCATTTATGCCTTTTTCCACATTTTCTCATTATTTTCCAATTTCTTTCTTCATGAAGAAAAACTTAATTAATTTTTTTTTTCTTTTGTTATTGCTTTCTTTTTGCAACCTTGGACTCCTTGGCACCCAAGGAACCCAAGAGGCACGAAATCCTCTTTGGATTTGCCTTCTAGAGGTTTCCACATATTTCTTTTCTTAAAATTCAATTATCCATTTAGTAATTGAATTTCCTTTGTTATTTTCCTTTTATTGGGCCCAATATCCAATAAAGCCCACAAATCAAACAACAAGGCTATTTTAAACGAAATCCAATTATTCTCAACCAAATATATGATTATTTGTTCAAACATCTTTAATATGAGAAATTATATTTCTCACCACTTGAACCCAAAAATTGGGGTTGTAACATCCTTCCCCTCTTATAGGAATTTTGTCCTCAAAATTCTATCAAGCAAACAAACAATTTAGGATAATACCTTTCCATGTCCATCATTGGCCCCTATGTGGCTTTACCGTACTCATGGCGTATCCAAAGAACCTTTATCATCACATATTCTTTTCTCTGAGTTCTTTCATCCTGGCGTCTATAAACTACACAGGTGACTCAGGCCATTTCAGTCTCCCTTGGGGCTCACTAGGCTCATTGCTTAGCACATGGTCGGGTACCTCACATAGTGCTCTAAATTAGACACATGGAAAACATCTCTCATTACTTTAATTCAAGGGGTAAGGTCAATCTTAACCTTCTCCACCCATCCATCTCTAATGGACCCATGTATCGGGGACTCAACTCTCTTAGTTATAACTTAGAGGGGTCGGATTTTCATGTCACATTTTATCCCACAGTAACTTGTATGTCAGTCTACTTTGCATCTGCTCATGACTCTCATCGTCTCTAGGCTCCTTTCAGCCCTTGCATAATCAAAGTGACTTCATCTACACGTACTGGGGTCCCTTTTTCTAACCATCATGTGGTACTTTTCTAACCATCATGTGGTCCTTTCACCAACATCACCTTACTGAAGTGGTGACCGACACAACCTCCCTTATAGAGCTTCATATAAAACCCGATACTGGCTATGGTGGTTATCTTCACATCTTTCATAGGACAAAACCATCTCTCGATATCACCCTGAACGAGCACACATGCCCTCATCAGACCCTTTAGTCTGGATCATACTAACCATAGTTAGGGGTGATAAACTATACTAACATAGAGTTCTCAATGTACCTACTTCCACCTTTTGGAAGGGAACCTTTATATCAAACTCAAGAACCTTTGAACTTGCTTTCTGGTGTAGTTGAACCATCTCTCTCATGGGTAGTTCAACTAGATTTGTCCCTTTACAGAACTCTATCTTTCTCATACTATCTAGGTAAGACGACCTACCATAACCCATATTGTATCTCGACCTTCTTTGGCCCATGGAAGACCTATCACAACATCCATAGTGTCGATCTCCCGTTCCCTCTCAGGGATTCTTTTGTCCTCTATATCGATACACTGGGTTACTGGGGTTCGTCCTTTTCCTCCGGGCTTGCATGGCCATAAACCACATGCAACCTCATCTTAAACATCCAAAGTGCTATTGCCATTTTCCATGGTGTATCATGATTTCCTGTATGTCATGATTCTTTCATGATCAAATCCTCTGAAACCCTAAACCACTCTAGTCAGGGTTTCGTCACCTTCTCCTCCAAAGAAGTGCATCTGAGGTTTTATCCTTTCATTGCATCCAGGACTAGCCTGGCTAACCAAACAACCATAACTTTTCAATGCATCTTGTTACATCTGAGTGTTATCCGAACACCTCTCCTTTTCAAACTTCGGGTTAGCCAAACAACCTCTTCTAGCTTCTAGTCAAACAAGTCAGATGTATCTCAACCAGAGCAACCATTACTACTTCACATCCTTAGGTAACATTACACTTCCATGTATTTCACTTATCATGTCACCTTAAACTATATGTTCATCTTCATAAGAACACTCTCTGATTCCATCATCATGGTGATCAAACTCAACCAGGTATAACTTGTAAGTTCCACATAGCTCATGATAAAAACATCCTCATAAGGGAACTACCTCATTCCTCTTAGTGTTTACAAACCATCCATGTATCATTCACTTTACCAGGGTAGATATCTTCTCTATCCCCATTTCTCGTGGCAATGTTCCAAACATCTCTTATCCTTGGTGTATGGCATGCGTAATGTCCTATCTCTCACTCCCATAACAAAAGGAAATAAGCATTTGGCTGCAGTCCAAATACAGAGTTCTTCCCGTTCCAAGAGTAGAGATGGTACATCCCACCTTGCCAGTACAGCTTTAAATCTAAGTTGCAACGTGCCACATATGTCTCTTCATCTTAAACAACAAGATAACAAACTAGTCTTAAACCTACTGAGGTTTATATCCTTGGTCATCTCCTCTAGGTCTATAGGGTACCGACTCTTTTGGGGTCATCCCTCTTCCCTCATGCATCCAGAGAGTGCCCTACTCATCTGCCCTTTGGGTCCCATGAGTTCATGAAGGTGATCAATCTCCTAACCCATGGCCCTCAGACAATGATAGCTGTTACCTCCCGACCCTATAGTCATGCGCAACTTGGGAATTAGGCAACTCCTACTTTCATCGGTCTTATCCCTGCCTGACCCTAGGATAGACTTAGGATTTTCCATTATAGTACATGTTCACTTAGAATCTTACCCAAGTCTTCATCATCTCTCTTTCTGCATTCATGGGCCGACTCTCATCCGCTCATAAGCATTAAGGCAACCTTCCTACCTTGGTCAAGCCCCATACTGGTTACCTCCATGGTAACACTTTCACATGCAATAGAGATGGATATCTATGGGTCTGTAGATTCAATCTCATACTATGTACCTTTTACTTAGCTTCTCAAGATCCTATGAGACCTCTTTAGGTTACTTTAAACCAACAAAACTGATATGCACCCTTCCAAAGGGGTCCCTCTCCCCAGATGGGAGGAAAACTATCTCTAAGGTCACAAAAGCTCTTAGGTCCATGGTTTACATCTACCCGAGCCTACTTAACCCTAGCAAGCCATTAAGGCACGAGCAGATCACTTACTGTACCATGCTAGGTCATACTTGTCCTCTTTCCTCAATGTTGGATCAAGATCATACCTTTCTTTATTATCAACCTAGCTGTGAGGGGTTCATCAAACATACCTTAAACTTAAGGGGGTTTTCCTTTTCCTCTATACATGAGGAGTACCATGCTTGCTTATATAGTAACTAAATTCTCATCATGAGCATTAGGTATACCACTTACCCTCTTAGGCCTAGGAACCCTAGGTTCACTTTAAGGTGTCCAATTGCATGCTCTATCCCTTAACCATGAATCAAGCTTGCAAAAGGAATAACGTGCACTTCCTGTCATCCTTCAACTCAAGCAATACTTAGAGTTGGATTTTCCTCAAGGACAACCAACAAGGTACAAGGCCTCATAACCTGCTACTAAACCTCTTCAAGGTAAATAGAACATCTTCTTCCTTTCTCAAAAGGTAAACACATATACCGTAGGCACATAGGCACCAGATGCTTCATCTTCTATCTCTAGGGTTTGGTCCCTCTAAAGGCAACCAAGATATCATTAACTTTCAGGGATTGATCATGAAGCAACCACTATCATCCATTGTTCAGGAGTTTAGGCTTCCAACCTTCTTGCTGGGTTTCCTACTCTCTCTAGAGCTAACCCCACATCCAACCTCACCATTAGAGGTCCCTTCTTCATGAAGGATCAACCCCCGAGGAGATGGCATCCCTAAGGTGATTTTTGCAGAGGGTCTAGGAGAACCCTCATAGGCAGCTAGGAAGAGTGGTATGACGAGTGAGATAGAGAGAGGAGAGGATAGGGGCATCAGAGCCACAACAGCCCTCAGTGAATGCATATGATATGGGTACCATTCATGCACAGCTAGAGGGCATTCATGTGACATAGGAAAGGATATTGTAGGCATAGGAGGACTTTCAGCAGATACAGGATGCCATGTGGTTGGACCATTAGCATATGCTTTACCAGGTCAACCATCTTTACCAGTTCCAGAATGCCCAGGCCCAGAGGAACCCACAGTGAGGTGAAGACTAGTGGAGTTCTTTAGTAGCTTTTCAGGACAGCTATCTGCCTCCACAGTCAGACTACTGAGGTGCCTACTACAAACAGGGAGGATCACCCCCACCACCACCACAATAGTGATCGTCTACCCTATCATCCTAGACTTTAGTGTCATGAGGAGGACATCATGATTCAAAAGTTTGGGGTGGTAGGGCGGTATGCCCTTGTTCCATTTTCACTCTTTTTGTATCTCATTAGCTGTTTACTTTTTGTTTGTTATTTTTCACCTTTTTGTTTTCTTTTTCTTTCTTTAGCCTAGAGGTTACCTACTTTGCATACTTGCATGCCATGTAGGTTGCTTTCTTGTCATTTTTGTGTAATTTTCAAAAATTTTGCCTTTTTTCCATGCATTGCATATCATGTAGATTTTTGATAATTTTTGCATGTCTTAGATAAGATTTGCTTGTTTATTGCTTTAAGTTCAATAATATAGGCTTAGATGTGATTGAAGTCAACTTGGCACCACTATGACCAGTTTTACCCAAGTTTGAGATTTCTCATCTAAAAGTGTGTTTCAACCCAATCTCTACTTTTTGGATTAAAAATGATGACCTTTGACAAATGCAAGTGAATTATCATTGTTTTTTGCTAAATGGTATCAATTCTTGACTTTTTACATGTGCATCACCTCTCTTGTGTTTGTCGATGATTTGGCTAAATTGTGATTTGAGCAAGCTATGAGCGCTTAGTGCCTATCAAATCACTTGATTGAAATATCAATTTCAGGTCATTCATGTGGTGTGACATTGTTGGATGAAGTGTTGCATTAATTTTCAATGAAGTATACCTTATGTTGAGAATCATGCCAATGACCCCTCTTTGACCTGACTCTTCACTCACCATCTTCTTACCCCTCCGCCTCATGAAAGGATGCCAAAGTGCACATATCACCCGTGGCCACCTCCAAAAGTTTGGGGTGGCCATATCTACATCTCACTGCTTCACTCTCATCACCATATGCCCTATATACTCCAAGGACAGAGAAAAAGAAAAAAAATGCAAAAAGAAAATAAAAGGACGCTCTTATTTAAGAGCATTCAAATAAATAAAAGATGAGCGTTCCATGTAATAACACTCCAAAATCTTACCGCAACCATTTCTTCCATCTTTATACCCATTGAGCTAGGAAATTTCAAGCCTAGCTCATTTTGCCATTTTCAATAGCTATGTGGGTCATTTGGTGTGATTTGAAACATAAGGTTGAAGAAATGAATGTGAAATAGCACTCCTTGTCATTCTTGATTAACACCATCATGAAACGGTTTACCCAAAACTACATGAAAGAAATATGGATAGCTTGTGTGTTTTATGCACTATATTTGAAGTTGATATGCTTTGTGCTCTTTTCACGATTGGTTTGTGAAAGCAGGAGAGGAGAGAGGTGGAATTCATGTACTTAGTCACTATTGATCCTATTATACAATAATCATTCTTTACATTGCATTTGTCATTTCTTGCTTGTGAAAGTTTTGTAGAGAGATTGAGTTGGGGCATACTAGAAGAGAAGTATGTTTCAAGTTTGGGGTGGTGATTCAGCCCTATTTTAGGGGTTCATCTTCTGTCATTTTGTAGTTCAATCACACCTATACCTATTAGATTACATGTTATTTACATCAATAAGCATATTTGTGTACAATTCACTTATGGACATTATTTGCATGTTTTTCAGGAATTTGGATCACGTTTGATGGAAGAGAGAGAGGAGTGATCCTAGGGTTTCTCTACCCTTGGAGAGGCCCAAAGTGAAGTCTGATACTCCCTCAACCTACCCCTTTTGGACACATAGAAGAAAAGATGTCCAAGTAAATCTGAAAAATCAAGCCCAAGTGCAGTAACAGACAACACCAGGGTTGTGCAACAAAGAATGGTCATGCAAGGGACAACCACCATGGTCGTGCCACCTAGCACAGTCGTGCTACATAACTGAAGAATGTGCATGGCTCAGCACCACGACCACCATCACCTTGCTCACCACGGACGTGCTACCCACCACGGTCGTGCCAGTTTTAGTGCAAAAATAACCATCAACCTGTGATTTTGACATTTTAATTCACACGATTGTTTTACCCCTCCAAGCCCATGCTCACCCCTACCCACCACGACCATTCTACTCACAAAACCTAGGTACTTTTTCCACTACATTTCCCACTTTGCCCCTACTTGACCAATTGCTTCCCCCACACCTATATATAGCGGGTGGCGGTTGTAGGTCGGGTTAGGTACCTTCCACTACCTCCTAGCTCCCCATTTTCACCCCTTAGCCATTCCACTCCAATCCCACCTCCATTCCACTCCATTTCACCATTTCCACTACCAAAACAATAGTTTATCCCAGTTTATACCCATTATCCCCTTCATTCCATACCCTTGCACCTTGGAGGAGAGAGGAGGTCATCTTGTAGAAGCTGGAGAGGAGGATTTATTCATCTACACCAAGCTCCATGGCTTCTTCTACCTCTTTCTCCTTTCTTTTTGTATTTTCCATTTCCATAAGTAGCTAGGCCCCTTTTGGTGGGCTATTTGGGAGAAATTATGTTACTTTGATACCATGTTAGGGGATAATGACATGTAAACTTTTTAATTCCATTTTTTAATGATTATACTCTATTTCTATCTCATTCTCTATGAATTGCATATTGGTTTGTGTGTGAAATCACCTAGGAATTTATGCAAATTTCTTATATGTGTGAATTTTGGGATTTGCCCCTAGGTCCAATTCTTGGATCCCTAGGTTGTCTCCCATCTTCCTACATCCTAATCAATCTCCCTACACCTAGGTGAGAGATCTAAGTAGATATATTAGATAATTCTAGTGTAATTAGCATGGAGCCTTCTCAAGGCTAGAATGTGGGGGAATTGGGGTCCCAAGCCCTAATTTCACCTCCCCATTACTACCCTCGGCCCTTAATTGCCCTAGGAATGTCTAATCTAGAAACCTAGACTTGATTAGACTCTAATTGAATTGAACCTAATCCCTAACCCAATTGAGCCTCTCAAGGGTGGTAGGGGGTGTGAGGGACTAGTTCCCCCATACACAACCTAGCATATCCATGGCCAGTTAGTAGCTTAGGTTAATTCATTAGACTCTAACCTATTGTTTAGTTTGGTTAATCTAAATGCATTCATAATGTTCATATGTCACCCCCCAACTTAAGTGATAATTGCATCCCCTAAACAGCCCACACCTTCCATAATTGATTTAAAACCCTAGTTTTCATCTGGCCTAGCTAGTGTTAGCTTAGTTAGCTTCTTGCCCTATTTTGTCCTTATTCTTGCTAGTTTAGCTCTTTACTTGCTCTTGTGCTTTTCTCTTACTTTCCTTAGTGTAAATTGCCTTGTCATACCTAGCTTAGTCTTTTATTGCATACTTAGCCTTAATCTAGTCTAGGGTTAACTTAGATTTCATTCTCACCTTTAATTGCTTTCTTCCTTACCTACTTTAACAATCAAATCACCTTTAAACGCTTAACCCTAGTTTGCACAGTAGGAACCCAGAAAAACTGACATAGATCTAGTGCCCCCTTTTCTCCTTGAGGATCGACCCCTATGCTATAATAGTACCTTGTGTGCTTGCAAGTTACCTATTTGGTATTGTGATCGACTGTGTTAGGGTTAATATAAATTTTGAAATATCCACATATGTGTTCGAGTCTCGTGGAGTGCATCTAGTCACCCCTTATTGGCTAGTGTGTACACCTCTAGCTTGATGCACCAGTCACCCAGAGGCAAAGACAATACTAATTCATCTGGCGGAGATGAGGAGGCTAGTTCATCCAACGTATGATGGTGCTTTTTTAACAAATGATACTTAAAATCATTAAGAATTTTGTGCGTGGGGTGTCATCATCAGTATGTGGGTTTCCCTCGCTCACCACATTTCCCCTACCTTCTTCCTCTACATTTTAGCCATCTTCCTCTTCATTTTGTTTTGGTTTTTTTCCATCTTTTTTTCATCTTCCTAGCTTACTTCAAAGTAGTGCTCCTCTTGGCCCTCACTGCCTACTAGAAATCATGCATTCAACATATTTGACTTCACTTCCTATGCCAAATCCCATCTTCTACAAACATCTACCACCTTCATGTGCTACTCCCCTCATGGTTCTCACTGGGAAGAGTGTGGTATGAACACCAAAAAGGGGGAGAGGGCATTAGCAGAATGTTGGGAACAAGTGGCGAATTAATTTTGGATATTTTGGATTTGAGAGTGGACCTTATGAACTAGGTGCACAACCCTCATGGTTCATCTATGGTGGTATGGAATAATCTTTTATCTCCTGATGTCATTCCCCAACTCAGGGCTCCATGTTTGGTTCCAGAATCAAGCCACCTAGGATTTCTCTACCTAGAATTGCCAACATGTCCAAGAAAGACATGATCCCACACCAGATGACATCTGGTAGTCACCACTCACCACAGTGACCACCACCATAGATAGCCCCTTACATGCTCTTTGGTTGGTCCCATTCCTATCATCAAGCTTCCTCATTCACTTCTCTATCTCACCCTCATGTTTGGTTGCATGCGAGGATAATAATGAAGCTTCAATTATAAATGCCTTTTCTATTGGGTAGCTTCTTCAAATGAAAACCATGATATATCCAAAAACATTTTCCTAATTAGTTTTTGAAGATCTTGAAAGAAATTAAATATCATGCATGAATTTGGGGTTTACTAAAGTAATCGCCTATTAGATGTAATATCCAAGTTCTATACATTATATTTTACCCATATGATCATAAAGATCCATAGTCAAGGATATTAGATCATGGTCTAAATGATTAAAGTCTGAAATAATAATACAATTTTAGGAAAATATTATTAAATTTTATATAATAATTTAACTCATTACCATGCATAATCATTCTCATAACAATCATTATGAAAATAAAATAACTATACCACGACATTAGTCACCAATTTAGAGTGTAAGATACAATCAAGGAAATGGGATCACAAAGAAATTTTAGTATGGATTTTCTTACTTGGTATTTAGGACCATTCACATCCTTGATTTTATGTTTAGATTGAATTTTAATTAGAGAATAGTGGTCAATTATAACAATCATTTTTTAAATGATAAGATCCTAGTGTGCATTCACAAATTATCTTAGCTTTTTTGTGTGTGAATCAGTTAGTTTCTACATTATAGTTGATTTCTCCCCCTATTGGTTGAACTAGGAATGTGTGAATTAGTCGGTTTCTACATTACAATTGGTTTCTCTACTATTGGTTGAGATATGCAACTTGTAGGATCTTCATATAAAGAGTATCATTCCACCATGAGAGTGGGGGGATGAAAACAAATTAGCAATCCAATGACATGTTTGACTGAGAGATCACTACATAAAATACATGTAGTCTACACATGAGAGTTTGGATACATGGGAATGTCCTGTTTGTGGTATAACTTACCTATATCTGTTCCTTTGAAGTGATACTCATTGTTCATACTTCTAGTATTTATTACTTCTTATGTTTAGTTCCTAACATAATGTACCGTTAGCTGAATAAGTTTATTTAAAATTATTGACATGTGTTTGTTCCCTAGATTGACACTATATACTATAGTTTATGTCATATACTTCTAGGTGCAAAATTATCTAGCTATTTGCATCACCTTTCTTAAGCATTTATGCCATTACATGTCTATATCAATTACATATCTCAAATCAATTTTCCTTGTGATCATTTCATATCATATTCTCATTTATTAGAAAATACACACTAGCATCTAAGATTTGAGTTTTATATTTCAAATATGGTCTCACTATTAAGGTGGAGGGTGAGACCAATTGTTACTGGATGTTGATGATGATTTTGTGAAAGACAAAAAGAGGTAATATGTTGAGAAGGTATGGGTGCTTACTTTCATATGTATTAAATGTTGCATAATCATACTTAGCATTGATTGAAATATATATGTAAATTATTATACGATGCACAATGATTGGATGGACTGCATAGCTCAAATAATTCTAACAAGAATTTTAAAATGTATAAGTATAATTTATTTGAAAAATGTCATCTATAAATGTCTAATGATGATATGAACCGAGATGATGTGATAAAACAAGAAGTTTTTTTGGTTTCCCTAATATGTAGAAAGATTGTTCATATTTCAAGATGTCCTAATTGCAATTAATCTGATTGGTTTATGAAATTTATTGTACATGGATTGACTAACATGTGTCGCCATACTACTCGCATGGAGGAGACCTTTTTCCTCTTTTGTTCAACTCTGAAACAAGAAGGATTATCATGGGATCCAATCAATGTTGATGTTAATGAACATGTGGTGTCTCTATATGTACTCAAGAATCATATTGGAGTTGTTATCTTAGTCACCATATTTGGAAGGTCAAGGAATACCACTCATAGATATTTCCATGATTTTCTAATTGTTGTGTGTGGACTAGCCCCAAGATTTATATTGTTACCTTCTACTGACATACTAGAACAAATCTTGAATAGTTCAAACTATTACCCTTGATTTAAGATTAGTAATGTATAGGCATGTTTCATTCTACAACTACAATATCATATTTGGAATTCAATTTCAACAAGTTTTGTAGTAATGATTCTTAGGATTTCTTAGGAGAAGTTTTGTTACGACCCCAACTCCCGATAACCCCCAATTAAGGGAGACCAAGAGGTTGAAGCCGCACCCATTAATCCTGGATCAAAGGTTCGACATATAACCATAAACAATTGTTAAATTCTATCAGACTATACTGAAAATGGTAATAAAATTTTCTTTACATACCTTTTGAAAACTTGGATCTCTAACCTTCTATCCACACCGATACTAATCTATCTAATCCTCCTTTGTACTTTAATCTTCTTTTAGTATCACATGTGCCACTTTATTGTTTGTTCTTTTCATTGTACCTAAAATGCCGACAAACAAAACGTCGGTCAGCCGTAGCTGGTATGTGGGGGAAAACAATAAACATGCAACTATGATAACAATGTAATCATTCAATTAATCATTTAACAACCAAGATTACGTTTTAAATATAACTCCGCGATCCAAGAGTACCCTATCCTCTCTGTTGTCCTCATTAAACCCCTCATGATCCACCTATAAGTGAACCAGTTTCTAGAGTTGAGTCACATGGCACTACTCGTAAGTAGACCACTCCTTAACTCGGGACTTGCTAAAGAGTCTCTAACTCATGGTAACCTAGACCTTACTCTAGGATTACCCCTTTTTTAGCCTTTTCAAAATAACAGAGGTGGACCCGGATCTAGCCAGTTATATATGCACATTTATAGTGATAATCATAGTCACTTTATAGTTGCATGAAATAAATAAACATCCAACAGTTTAGTTGCATTCAATGCGACTAAACATTCGGGAATCCATCGGGAAACTATAGCGGTTATTCATAATCGTAACCACATACCTGATCCATAGTAACTTGATGCCCATGCATTAACATTCAACACAATTAACAAGCAATCAACAATATCCTGAAAATAATGCATAACATCCAAGTGTCATTGTTTTATTCAAAACATCCTAAAGATCAACTTGGATTCTACCTTATGATTTCTAGGCCAACTTTAGGGTTTTAGCTTTCAGTATGCATTTATCACTTTTAATGCTAAAACTATTATCTTTATCCTTTTAGGTCATAACCAAAACATTAAGGCTAATTATCATCTTCAGTTTCTTCCAAATTGACAAATCATATTTCATTATAGTTCAACTCACATATATGAACCTTATTTATCACTATTTCCACTTTTATACACTAGGAAACACTAATTATCCAAAAAATTCACATTAAAGATCTTGGATACTCAATTTATCTTCAAATCATCATATCTCTATTTTATTAAACTTCTTTTACATTAAAGCTACTATTGTTATTCCTTTTAATTCATGACAAGATCATTATCTGCATCTATCATTAATTCAAAGCTCATTAGGGTCTAATTAACATATGAACTCATTTTGTCATCATTTCTACCTTTTACTCATTAAAAGACCCTAATTACCACTTTTAGGGTATTTATCCAGGATTAAGGACTCTCATATACCAAAACTTAGAATTATCATTTAACAATCATATTTTCACAGTTTTAAATCTAAATATGATCTTATCTCCTTTTACCCTAAATTAGGGTTTCTAAATTATTTAATCATTCTCATATGAGGTATAACCCTAAATCATGCAATTCTACATTTAAATCAGGTTCGAATCTAACATTATCATTCAACAGGTTATTAACACTTCAATTAACCCATTAAGCATCTAAGATTCAACCTTTAATTACAAATAGGGTTTTTAACTCAACTTTAATGCACTTTTCATCATCTTATAGTACTTTTGCAATTAGAAACGGAATCAATATTTGCTAATATTTTTAGTGGATTCCACTCGTTCTCCTGATCAATTTTCATATATAACTTGTTTGAATCCGAGCTTCCTAGAATTAATTATGATTTTAGCAAAAAGTTACTTACTTGGCCAATCCGAGATTGCCACGTCACCAAGCCCATGCAACGTTGGCGCGGCTTGCTCTCTTTGGAACATAACGCAAATACGTTTTTACCCCTGAGTAAGTGATCGATTCTTTTAATGCACGGAGGGTAGAAGCGTCAAACGGGAGTCCAGGCTTCTTCAACCTCAGGATACCCTAACCGAGCAGCGACGCAGTAGGTTGCGGGTGTCCTACCCTCACCTCCAGGCCCTGATCGCCGCCGTCGATCTCAGCCCTAGCTCCGTCGCCATCTGCCGCCCTTGGGGCACCGCACAGCCCGCGTCCTAACTAGCTAGATGGGGCGCACAAGGCCCGCGATCTGTGGATGTTCTGCTGCCATCCAGCGGGGGTGGCACACTGCCTGGAGCACGAAAAGACGACCTCTTCTCCTGGCGCCGTCGTGGGAGATCCCTTCTCCCAACAAGACCTTGACACCGCTCCTTGGTGTCCTCGAAAAAGATCTACATCGTCCTCTAGGGTTTGTACGGAAAGAAGATGAAGAGAGAAAGAGAGAAACGTGGAATCCTTGTCAAAATCGAGCCAACAGCCCTACCCCTCATATAGGGAAGGGTATATAGGGTCTAGATGGCTTATCCATGAGATTCAAGAGAAAACAAGTCTCATATGTAAAGGAAACATATCCCTCTCATAAGAAGTAATAACTTCTCTCTCTTCCTCTTTACCTTCTTGATACACTTTTTATATTATTATTAGGATTTCGAAAATCCTTTCTCTTATAATCATTGTTCTTGCCTTTGAATCCATTAACCATGAAAATATACATATATGTATATACCTCTTTAGGAAAATACTCCATTTTATCAAAATTATATAATCCATTAATAAAGCAACACATTATCCTCTTAATTTGCCTTTTTAGTATTTTCTCTTTCTTTCCTTTTTATTGGGACTCCTTGGATCACAAGGCACTCTTTATTTCGAAATTTATTTTATTAGAATACTCATTATCCTTCTTAATGCACCTATATGCATTATTTTGCATTATCATGTTTATTTCTTAATAAAATATTTCTTTTTGAGAATTTCTTTTTATTTCTCTTTTATTTTCCTCATTGGCATTCCTTTTAATATTAATAACCTCATGGATATGAAATTTCCCCAAGAAATATCATTTATGCCTTTTTCCACATTTTCTCATTATTTTCCAATTTCTTTCTTCATGAAGAAAAACTTAATTAATTTTTTTTTTCTTTTGTTATTGCTTTCTTTTTGCAACCTTGGACTCCTTGGCACCCAAGGAACCCAAGAGGCATGAAATCCTCTTTGGATTTGCCTTCTAGAGGTTTCCACATATTTCTTTTCTTAAAATTCAATTATCCATTTAGTAATTGAATTTCCTTTGTTATTTTCCTTTTATTGGGCCCAATATCCAATAAAGCCCACAAATCAAACAACAAGGCTATTTTAAACGAAATCCAATTATTCTCAACCAAATATATGATTATTTGTTCAAACATCTTTAATATGAGAAATTATATTTCTCACCACTTGAACCCAAAAATTGGGGTTGTAACATCCTTCCCCTCTTATAGGAATTTTGTCCTCAAAATTCTATCAAGAAAATAAACAATTTAGGATAATACCTTTCCATGTCCATCATTGGCCCCTATGTGGCTTTACCGTACTCATGGCGTATCCAAAGAACCTTTATCATCACATATTCTTTTCTCTGAGTTCTTTCATCCTGGCGTCTATAAACTACACAGGTGACTCAGGCCATTTCAGCCTCCCTTGGGGCTCACTAGGCTCATTGCTTAGCACATGGTCGGGTACCTCACATAGTGCTCTAAATTAGACACATGGAAAACATCTCTCATTACTTTAATTCGAGGGGTAAGGTCAATCTTAACCTTCTCCACCCATCCATCTCTAATGGACCCATGTATCGGGGACTCAACTCTCTTAGTTATAACTTAGAGGGGTCGGATTTTCATGTCACATTTTATCCCACAGTAACTTGTATGTCAGTCTACTTTGCATCTGCTCACGACTCTCATCGTCTCTAGGCTCCTTTCAGCCCTTGCACAATCAAAGTGACTTCATCTACACGTACTGGGGTCCCTTTTTCTAACCATCATGTGGTACTTTTCTAACCATCATGTGGTCCTTTCACCAACATCACCTTACTGAAGTGGTGACCGACACAACCTCCCTTATAGAGCTTCATATAAAACCCGATACTGGCTATGGTGGTTATCTTCACATCTTTCATAGGACAAAACCATCTCTCGATATCACCCTGAACGAGCACACATGCCCTCATCAGACCCTTTAGTCTGGATCATACTAACCATAGTTAGGGGTGATAAACTATACTAACATAGAGTTCTCAATGTACCTACTTCCACCTTTTGGAAGGGAACCTTTATATCAAAGTCAAGAACCTTTGAACTTGCTTTCTGGTGTAATTGAACCATCTCTCTCATGGGTAGTTCAACTAGATTTGTCCCTTTACAAAACTCTATCTTTCTCATACTATCTAGGTAAGACAACCTACCATAACCCATATTGTATCTCGACCTTCTTTGGCCCATGGAAGACCTATCACAACATCCATAGTGTCGATCTCCCGTTCCCTCTCAGAGATTCTTTTGTCCTCTATATCGATACACTGGGTTACTGGGGTTCGTCCTTTTCCTCCGGGCTTGCATGGCCATAAACCACATGCAACCTCATCTTAAACATCCAAAGTGCTATTGCCATTTTCCATGGTGTATCATGATTTCCTGTATGTCATGATTCTTTCAAGATCAAATCCTCTGAAACCCTAAACCACTCTAGTCAGGGTTTCGTCACCTTCTCCTCCAAAGAAGTGCATCTGAGGTTTTATCCTTTCATTGCATCCAGGACTAGCCTGGCTAACCAAACAACCATAACTTTTCAATGCATCTTGTTACATCTGAGTGTTATCCGAACACCTCTCCTTTTCAAACTTCGGGTTAGCCAAACAACCTCTTCTAGCTTCTAGTCAAACAAGTCAGATGTATCTCAACCAGAGCAACCATTACTACTTCACATCCTTAGGTAACATTACACTTCCATGTATTTCACTTATCATGTCACCTTAAACTATATGTTCATCTTCATAAGAACACTCTCTGATTCCATCATCATGGTGATCAAACTCAACTTGGTATAACTTGTAAGTTCCACATAGCTCATGATAAAAACATCCTCATAAGGGAACTACCTCATTCCTCTTAGTGTTTACAAACCATCCATGTATCATTCACTTTACCAGGGTAGATATCTTCTCTATCCCCATTTCTCGTGGCAATGTTCCAAACATCTCTTATCCTTGGTGTATGGCATGCGTAATGTCCTATCTCTCACTCCCATAACAAAAGGAAATAAGCATTTGGCTGCAGTCCAAATACAGAGTTCTTCCCGTTCCAAGAGTAGAGATGGTACATCCCACCTTGCCAGTACAGCTTTAAATCTAAGTTGCAATGTGCCACATATGTCTCTTCATCTTAAACAACAAGATAACAAACTAGTCTTAAACCTACTGAGGTTTATATCCTTGGTCATCTCCTCTAGGTCTATAGGGTACCGACTCTTTTGGGGTCATCCCTCTTCCCTCATGCATCCAGAGAGTGCCCTACTCATATGCCCTTTGGGTCCCATGAGTTCATGAAGGTGATCAATCTCCTAACCCATGGCCCTCAGACAATGATAGCTGTTACCTCCTGACCCTATAGTCATGCGCAACTTGGGAATTAGGCAACTCCTACTTTCATCGGTCTTATCCCTACCTGACCCTAGGATAGACTTAGGATTTTCCATTATAGTACATGTTCACTTAGAATCTTACCCAAGTCTTCATCATCTCTCTTTCTGCATTCATGGGTCGACTCTCATCCGCTCATAAGCATTAAGGCAACCTGCCTACCTTGGTCAAGCCCCATACTGGTTACCTCCATGGTAACACTTTCACATGCAATAGAGATGGATATCTATGGGTCTGTAGATTCAATCTCATACTATGTACCTTTTACTTAGCTTCTCAAGATCCTATGAGACCTCTTTAGGTTACTTTAAACCAACAAAACTGATATGCACCCTTCCAAAGGGGTCCCTCTCCCCAGATGGGAGGAAAACTATCTCTAAGGTCACAAAAGCTCTTAGGTCCATGGTTTACATCTACCCGAGCCTACTTAACCCTAGCAAGCCATTAAGGCACGAGCAGATCACTTACTGTACCATGCTAGGTCATACTTGTCCTCTTTCCTCAATGTTGGATCAAGATCATACCTTTCTTTATTATCAACCTAGCTGTGAGGGGTTCATCAAACATACCTTAAACTTAAGGGGGTTTTCCTTTTCCTCTATACATGAGGAGTACCATGCTTGCTTATATAGTAACTAAATTCTCATCATGAGCATTAGGTATACCACTTACCCTCTTAGGCCTAGGAACCCTAGGTTCACTTTAAGGTGTCCAATTGCATGCTCTATCCCTTAACCATGAATCAAGCTTGCAAAAGGCATAACGTGCACTTCCTGTCATCCTTCAACTCAAGCAATACTTAGAGTTGGATTTTCCTCAAGGACAACCAACAAGGTACAAGGCCTCATAACCTGCTACTAAACCTCTTCAAGGTAAATAGAACATCTTCTTCCTTTCTCAGAAGGTAAACACATATACCGTAGGCACATAGGCACCAGATGCTTCATCTTCTATCTCTAGGGTTTGGTCCCTCTAAAGGCAACCAAGATATCATTAACTTTCAGGGATTGATCATGAAGCAACCACTATCATCCATTGTTCAGGAGTTTAGGCTTCCAACCTTCTTGCTGGGTTTCCTACTCTCTCTAGAGCTAACCCCACATCCAACCTCACCATTAGAGGTCCCTTCTTCATGAAGGATCAACCTCAAAAGCATGCTCTACATGGGTGAAGCCTAGGTTTAGACTTATGGTTGCTCGAGATCATCCATAACCCTTTATGCTCCATCATAATTCCTTATCCAGGGTTTCATCCTACTGTCAGCATTATGACGTGCCCTAGGTTCCATCTATGCCCTACTTGCACAAGCCCATAGGGTTTCTATGGTCCTTCACTAACATCATCATATAAGGAGCTATCCTTTACCCTATCATGCTCGACCCTTCACAGGGTTGGGTTGCCAAAGGTGCTAGGTCACCCATGGATCATATGGCATCCCAAAGGCATGTCCTGTCAAACACCTGGTCCAACTCATCTCTTTCTAACCTTCACTTAGGGTTAGGGTTAGCATCATCCTCAGAGGACGTGCTAGGGATCTACTTGCAATGGAGATATCTATCTCCAAGACTAACTTATCCACTTGACAAGAAGGTCTACTCTCAGGTCTACTCTGAGGACATGACAACTTATGTCATACGACCTAAGCATGTATCTACTCTTTAATTTGCGCTTAATCTATAAAGCTTATGTCCATGACATCTTATTTACATGCTTTTCATTAATTTGATGGAGGATTCCTTAAACCTTATTAACCTTACCCATACCTCAAGAGGGTGAGGAGAAGAACGAAAAGCCTAATCCTTTATGTCCTTATCAGAATTTTGTGATGAGAAAGGATGAATAAGATGAGAAGTCCTAAAGGTATCTTATTTCGATATATACCCTAAGACTTTGGCCAGGCGGTCACACAGGTCCGGGAGTCCTCGTATTCCGACTAGCGGTGCGGAGGAAAATCTTGCCAGCCCCCGGTCGTGATCCCTTTCTAGACACCTCCGTCTTTCAGATACTCCTCTAATAACTCCCTTGGGTTCTATGGAGTTTGTATAATTTAATAATTATTAATGGTTAAATGAGGAACCTACGCTCTGATACCAAATGTTACGAACCCACCTCTCGATAACCCCCAATTAAGGGAGACCAAGAGGTTGAAGCCGCACCCACTAATCCCGGATCAAAGGTTCGACATATAACCATAAACAATTATTAAATTCTATCAGACTATACTGAAAATGGTAATAAAATTTTCTTTACATACCTTTTGAAAACTTGGATCTCTAACCTTCTATCCACACCGATACTAATCTATCTAATCCTCCTTTGTACTTTAATCTTCTTTTAGTATCACATGTGCCACTTTACTGTTTGTTCTTTTCATTGTACCTAAAATGCCGACAAACAAAACGTCGGTCAGCCGTAGCTGGTATGTGGGGGAAAACAATAAACATGCAACTATGATAACAATGTAATCATTCAATTAATCATTTAACAACCAAGATTATGTTTTAAATATAACTCCGCGATCCAAGAGTACCCTATCCTCTGTGTTGTCCTCATTAAACCCCTCATGATCCACCTATAAGTGAACCAGTTTCTAGGGTTGAGTCACATGGCACTACTCGTAAGTAGACCACTCCTTAACTCGGGACTTGCTAAAGAGTCTCTAACTCACGGTAACCTAGACCTTACTCTAGGATTACCCCTTTTTTAGCCTTTTCAAAATAACAGAGGTGGACCCGGATCTAGCCAGTTATATATGCACATTTATAGTGATAATCATAGTCACTTTATAGTTGCATGAAATAAATAAACATCCAACAGTTTAGTTGCATTCAATGCGATTAAACATTCGGGAATCCATTGGGAAACTATAGCGGTTATTCATAATCGTAACCACATACCTGATCCATAGTAACTTGATGCCCATGCATTAACATTCAACACAATTAACAAGCAATCAACAATATCCTGAAAATAATGCATAACATCCAAGTGTCATTGTTTTATTCAAAACATCCTCAAGATCAACTTGGATTCTACGTTATGATTTCTAGGCCAACTTTAGGGTTTTAGCTTTCAGTATGCATTTATCACTTTTAATGCTAAAACTATTATCTTTATCCTTTTAGGTCATAACCAAAACATTAAGGCTAATTATCATCTTCAGTTTCTTCCAAATTGACAAATCATATTTCATTTTAGTTCAACTCACATATATGAACCTTATTTATCACTATTTCCACTTTTACACACTAGGAAACACTAATTATCCAAAAAATTCACATTATAGATCTTGGATACTCAATTTATCTTCAAATCATCATATCTCTATTTTACTAAACTTCTTTTACATTAAAGCTACTATTGTTATTCCTTTTAATTCATGACAAGATCATTATGTGCATCTATCATTAATTCAAAGCTCATTAGGGTCTAATTAACATATGAACTCATTTTGTCATCATTTCTACCTTTTACTCATGAAAAGACCCTAATTACCACTTTTAGGGTATTTATCCAGGATTAAGGACTCTCATATACCAAAACTTAGAATTATCATTTAACAATCATATTTTCACAGTTTTAAATCTAAATATGATCTTATCTCCTTTTACCCTAAATTAGGGTTTCTAAATTATTTAATCATTCCCATATGAGGTATAACCCTAAATCATGCAATTTTACATTTAAATCAGGTTCGAATCTAACATTATCATTCAACAGGTTATTAACACTTCAATTAACCCATTAATCATCTAAGATTCAACCTTTAATTACAAATAGGGTTTTTAACTCAACTTTAATGCACTTTTCATCATCTTATAGTACTTTTGCAATTAGAAACGGAATCAATATTTGCTAATATTTTTAATGGATTCCTCTCGTTCTCCTGATCAATTTTCATATATAACTTGTTTGAATCCGAGCTTCCTAGAATTAATTATGATTTTAGCAAAAAGTTACTTACTTGGCCAATCCGAGATTGCCACGTCACCAAGCCCATGCAACGTTGGCGCGGCTTGCTCTCTTTGGAACATAACGCAAATACTTTTTTACCCCTGAGTAAGTGATCGATTCTTTTAATGTGCGGAGGGTAGAAGCATCAAACGGGAGTCCAGGCTTCTTCAACCTCGGGATACCCTAACCGAGCAGCGACGTAGCAGGTTGTGGGTGTCCTACCCTCACCTCGAGGCCCTGATCACCGCCGTCGATCTCTTCCCTAGCTCCGCCGCCATCTGCCGCCCTTGGGGCACCGCACAACCCACGTCCTAACTAGCTAGATGGGGCGCATAAGGCCCGCGATCTGCGGATGTTCTGCTGCCATCCAGCGGGGGTGGCGCACTGCCTAGAGCACGAAAAGACGACCTCTTCTCCTGGCGCCGTCGTGGGAGATCCCTTCTCCCAACAAGACCTCGACACTGCTCCTTGGTGTCCTAAAAAAAGATCTACATCGTCCTCTAGGGTTTGTACGGAAAGAAGATGAAGAGAGAAAGAGAGAAACGTGGAATCCTTGTCAAAATCGAGCCAACAGCCCTACCCCTCATATAGGGAAGGGTATATAGGGTCTAGATGGCTTATACATGAGATTCAAGAGAAAACAAGTCTCATATGTAAAGGAAACATATCCCTCTCATAAGAAGTAATAACTTCTCTCTCTTCCTCTTTACCTTCTTGATACACTTTTTATATTATTATTAGGATTTCGAAAATCCTTTCTCTTATAATCATTGTTCTTGCCTTTTAATCCATTAACCATGAAAATATACATATATGTATATACCTATTTAGGAAAATACTCCCTTTTATCAAAATTATATAATCCATTAATAAAGCAACACATTATCCTCTTATTTTGCCTTTTTAGTATTTTCTCTTTCTTTCCTTTTTATTGGGACTCCTTGGATCCCAAGGCACTCTTTATTTCGAAATTTATTTTATTAGAATACTCATTATCCTTCTTAATGCACCTATATGCATTATTTTGCATTATCATGTTTATTTCTTAATAAAATATTTCTTTTTGAGAATTTCTTTTTATTTCTCTTTTATTTTCCTCATTGGCATTCCTTTTAATATTAATAACCTCATGGATATGAAATTTCCCCAAGGAATCTCATTTATGCCTTTTTCCACATTTTCTCATTATTTTCCAATTTCTTTCTTCATGAAGAAAAACTTAATTAATTTTTTTCTTTTGTTATTGCTTTCTTTTTGCAACCTTGGACTCCTTGGCACCCAAGGAACCCAAGAGTCACGAAATCCTCTTTGGATTTGCCTTCTAGAGGTTTCCACATATTTCTTTTCTTAAAATTCAATTATCCATTTAGTAATTGAATTTCCTTTGTTATTTTCCTTTTATTGGGCCCAATAGCCAATAAAGCCCACAAATCAAACAACAAGGCTATTTTAAACGAAATACAATTATTCTCAACCAAATATATGATTATTTGTTCAAACATCTTTAATATGAGAAATTATATTTCTCACCACTTGAACCCAAAAATTGGGGTTGTAACAAGTTTGTAAGATACTTGACCTGACTTAATGGTTGAACATGCCTTCCTATCATTAATGGATTCTTAAAACCTTAAACTAAACTTAAGATGTGCTTTTATATCATGTGATAAATTTAAGTTTCATGTTTGGTCCAGTTTGGACACTGTTTGAACAAGTTATGCAATTTTATGCTTGTTTTGGAATTTTATCCAATTTAACCATATCTAGGGGTTTTCTTGCAATTTTTCACATTCATATTGTACCTAACATGTTTCTTATCATGCTTGAGATAGTTTTGCCTTGGGTATTCTAGTTTCACGTTGGTTTGGGTTGTGACATCTACCTAGGGTTTTACTTAGGGTTTCCTCTCATAGATGGGCTGCCTTGAGTGTTAGAACTCGATGGTTCTCTTGGTTTGGTGAGATCTGATGGCTTTCCTTGTGTGGTGGTCCATATAGGTGTGGGGGTTGATTTTTTTCTCTCTTCATCTCCCTAGATCTATTGTTTACCTAGAGAGGTGCTTAACAAATGGTTTTTCACCTTTATGACCTAGGGGTCCTAAATCAATGATTCCCCTACTAGTGGAGGTTAATGTCCACCCTTAGAGTCTAGACTTAATGGTCCTCCTAAATCCCACAACTTATGGACCTACTAGTTTTCATGGACGTGACCCTTTGACCAAGGGACATATGGCAAACATAGCTAGACACCTTAACTTTCTCTTTTCTCTCACCTATACCTTTATATACCTCCCCCTCCCATGCAGACGAGTTATGTAGACACCTAGATCTCTATTTCTTCTTCCTTTATGCTTGTATCTCGTCCCACTTTTCTTGGTGGAGAAAAAGGAGCTCATGGAAGAAGAAGGTTCCTGATCTTCTTGCATGTTCACCTAGGGTTTATATCTACCGTCGTAGAGGTTGTTTGGTGCTTCATTATTTGGTTTCATGGCCTACGTAAGTGAGATCTCCCTTCCTTCTTTATTTTTCCATGTTTTCCTATATTCCTCTCTCTTCTTCTTTGTCATCCCATGGTGTTTCATGGTGGATAATGTGTTAAAGGTTGAAGACACATTCTTTCTTACTTCCTTGACCAAGGGTTTACAAGCTTTCGGAGACGGAGCTAGGTTGGCCAAGTAGAGTGCTCAAGCAAGGGTTTCCTTCCCCGATCTTCGATCTTTCTTATTTCTTTACCTCCTTCATCACCTTTAAGGAAATTTATATAACTTACTTCATGTTTATTGCTTACTCCTAGCTTGCATGTACTTGTTCTTGCTCAAAAATGTTGTTCTACGTAGAAAGGTAGCGTCTTTGCCTAGGGTTTATGCTTATATGGTAGTTCTTGTATAGATGATCTTCCTAGATTCCCTCCTTATCTACGTGCATGTTTTTCTTCATGGATATGGGTGCTTTACACCTTTCCTGCATGTGTAATTTTATGGGTTTTGTTCCTTGCAATTAGGGTTTCCTTTGAGGTGTTAAATGATGATTTTCCTTGGGTTTTATGGACTGATTTTCCCCTTGTTCATGATCTGATGGTTGGGCTCCTTGTGCTAACTAATGGTGGGTACCTTAGTTGTTGTTTGTACTTTATTTTTTATGCTTGAACTGATGGTTTGGTTTTCTCTCACAACTGATGGTTTTGGTTCTCTCTCAAGTGTCTAAATAGATGGTTTTAAGTCTTATTATAAGATGGTTTCCTGGGTCCCTTAAATGATGGTTTTGCTGACCTATTTTCCCACCCAACGATGACACTCGATGGTCTCACTGGGTCATCGTCCAATGTCTATTCTGGTTCCAAACTCGATGGATTTTATGACTCAAGGGTCGATGGTTTATCTAGGTCAACAACCAATGGTTTCTCTAGCCTACACTCGATGGTGCACCTAGTTTCCAAGGTTGACAGTTTCACTAGTCAATGATTTCAACCAATGGTTCTTCTAGATTCATGATTTGATGGTGGCTCCATGGTTCAAAACCAATGGTGGACCTGATGTCACAAATGATGGCCCTTTTAAGATCAAAAAATGATGGTTCCTTCTCTGTCAACAACCAATGGCTTGACTAGGCCAAGCTAGATGCCTCATTTAGGTCACAACTTGATGGTTTTTCTAGACATATGGTACAAGGTTTCACTTGTATTTGATCCAATGGTTTTGCTTATCCTACATTTGATGGTCTTGGGTGAGGCTGTAATTCAATGGTTTGGGTTTGATGTTCCTAATCTTGTGGTTATGTTTCTGACCTTATATAATAGGGCTAGGGTTTGTGATTGACCTAAGTAAGCATATGAATAAATGGTTAGTGAACTGCTGAATTATAACATCAACTTAACCTACTTTATGGAACCCTCCCCTAATGTAATAAAATGATGGTGATTTATCATACATAGCTTCTTTGCATTATATGATGAAGGATCACTCTCTTAATGTAGTGCTATCGCTAACATACTGCTTAATCAAAATCATATATTTTATGTAATATAATCATATGCTACTTTTGTGTATCACAAGTATGATCATGTATGCTGAAACTCCTTCAAGAGGGCTAAAGATAATGATGCTCTTGTAAGGAATGATGTGATTGTCATACTGACCTTTGGGCATAGAGAAAGACCAATTGTAACCCTCTTCATTATGTGACAAGGATTGTTATCTTATGGTGATGTAATAAGAATTATATCTCATACATTTTATATCTTCTGGAACTGTTACATACACATGATTTTGTAGAAATCTTTTAGGGTTTTCTTGTAACTTGATTGATGTAGTTACAAGACACCTAATTGACGTTAACTAATCAAGTGAAATCCCAATCATGTAGTGCCCTATGTCATGGAACCATTCTAGTGTCAAGACTTGTTGGATGGGGAAATGAGTATTCCTATTAGATGCTCGGAGTAACATATATAACTGTTGAGTATGCACAGGTGAAAGTGACTATGTGTCATTGTCATCATGATTTCAAGGTATTGGAGGATGGTTGCGGTCATGCCTCAGTGTAAGAATAGTTGATACTTTTACATATGTGATGTGATTGAGGACAACTGCGGTTGTACCTCAGATGATAGGGTTTTTATATACCTTGGTTACTAGCTCTGTGACCTATATACAAAGGGCAAACTAGGTTGTTGGCAGTTTGACTATTTGTCACTGCGGGAATTTTGACTGATATCTCACTGTAGTTGACTCATACTGATTGAGGGGTTGAGATCTTAGGATTCTGGCTCTCTTAGATCTTGTACAGAACTGATTATGACCAAGCAGTTGTCAGTTGGGCTTTGAGTGGTATACCTCAAATTCCCCATGGCTTAATAGAAGACATAATCCAGTTGTGTAGTATATCTATTTAGGGATAAACATGACTCACATTGGTTGTTTACCCTTGCCTTGTTTCCAATAATGTTTAGTTATTATGATTTGCAGTATGAGAAATCAACTGTATAGTAATTGATAGTTTTACCTATTTCTCAGTATACTATGCTAATCATGTTTAATCTACTTTAGTTACTTAGCCTATTTAATTTGATTAATCTATTTAACATATTCAAAATAACATATCTTCTATCCCAATAACCATTGTTGAGAGTTATATCTCTCACTAGGACATGGGTCTCACCTTGTTGGTCACCACAACTTTTTAGGTGGTCGTCACTGATGTGGTCAAATTTTGTGGAGGTGAAGAAGAGCAACTTGGAGAGCGATAGGAGCAGAAGGTTGGCTAGTAGTTAGTAGTCTCCTAGAGTCATCCCTGTACACTATTGTCTAGGTAGGGAATGTTTTGGTAGATGATATGTATATCAAATCAAGTTTTCGGCAGTATTCAATGTTTGTGGCATGCATATGTGGAACACATCTTTTTTAAATAGGTTGTGGCCTCAACCACTGGACAAATACATAAATACTTGATATGGTATGTTCTTATATGTAGGTTGTTGGACTTATATGTAAATGTTTCTAAACTTGTTGTTGATGTTTAAATTGGTTTTAACTTACCCACTATTCTGGTTATGTGGTTAATTAGTGATCGACCGTGTGCTTTGTTTTGAGTAATCTTGATTAGCATGGTGGCACGTCACAACTTGTTTGGTATTAGAGCTCTAGGTTTACTAAGTCTATAGGGACATAGGACTTGGGTTTTGTGTCTGTTCTTACCAATCCAACAATATTTGATCATAGCTTCTCTTATGCATATATGTCTGGAGAACATGAAGAGAGTAGCTACATCATGCCAGGAGGTGGAGATAGGAGGAAAACACATGATGGTAGAGTACATGTGATGGTCCCAGAACAACCCTTGATGCCTTGGTTTAACCTTTCCGCCATGGAAAATCCAACTTTCTAGTCCATGTTTGGATAGCTCATGGCATCAATTACACACTTAGCAGGTTAAGCACCCATACCACAAGCTAGGGAAGTTGTACCTAATGTAGAATATCAGGGTTTTGGGAAGATATTTGAAAGGTTGAGACATGTTGGAGCTATTGAGTATAGGGGTACAGTAAACCTGAAAGATGCCAGCATGCAGTTAATGGATCTTTGGAAAGCGTTCAAGATCCTGAACATCCTGGAATAGAATAAGGTGAAGCACACTATTTTTATATTAAAGGGCAGTGTTGGCCATTAGTGGGCCAGAGAGTAAGAGAAGAGACCTTGAGTTGTTGTTAGTTGGGAAGAGTTTTGGAGGGCCTTCATGAGACACTTCTTCCCTGAGATGTATTTGGATGAGAAGACAACTCAGTTTGAGAAGTTACTCCAGGTTTCAATGTCCATCAATGAGTATGAGGCCAAATTTATGGAGCTTTTGAGGTTTTTTCCTCATATTAATGAAACAAAGAAGGATAGGATCTGTAGGTTTGAGAAGGGTTTGAACATTAAGTTGTCTATGACATCATCAACTTTGGAGAATAGATATAGGTTCTCTACCTTTTTGGAGTCAGTGAGAAGAATAGAGAGGTCTTCTCTTGAAAAGTGTGAAGCCAACACTAGGAAGAGGTCAGCTTAGTTTCAAGGACAATTGTCTGGTGGCTTCAAGAATCCAAGGTTTTCATCAGGACAGTACCAACAATCACAATAGAGATCAGCCTTTTCTATGTTGAATAGGAATGCAGTCAAAGTGGTCCCCGAGTATGGGCAGAGGTCACATCTTTCTACCAGTAGAAGCATGCATCACATCATCCATGTGAATGACATGGTCGTCTAGGACTTAGTATGATATAAGTACAAGTTAAAAGTATGGGTAGGTTGGGCATACAAAGTGGGTGTGTCCTATGAAAGATGAGGAAGTGACATAACAACTGAGACAAAGTCAATAAGGTTCATAGACACAACAATACAACAATGGTGAAGGTAGAGCACGCAGTCAGGTATCATAGATAGGATCTTCCAGGCTAGCTGGAAGGGGTCATAGACGACAATAAGTGACAGATAGATTCTATGCTATGAGTCAGCCAGAGGGAGTGGTCACTCCATGGGTCATGATAGGGTAGATGGAACTCTTTCATTATGACTTATCTGCTTCTCTTTTGTATTTATATTGGTTGACCGGGTGTGACACACTCTTTTTTCACTAGAGAGGGGATAAGTAGTTCCAATTTACCTATTTGTAGTTCATCTAAAAGCCTTTTTCTTGAAACCCCTTTAGTTGGTTCTGTTCCATCTTGTGTTCATTCCTTTTTGGGACGCAACATTCAAGTGGACCTTATGCCACTTGACATGGATGGATTCGATATGATCCTAGGGATGAAGACCTAGGATAAGAACAAGGTTGTTTTGGATTGTGGTTCCAAGGTGGCAATGTTCTGTGTTGGAGATGTTTCTGGGATCTTCCAAGGAGATAGGAAGATTCATCCTACGTGTTTGGTGTTGGATGTGATAGCATATAGGTTGATGAGATAGGGATTTGAGACTTTCTTGGAACATGTTGTGGATACTAAGGTGAGATGTCCTAGTATCCAAGAGGTACCCATAGTGCGTGAATTTGAGGATGTCTATCGAAATGAGTTTTTGGGTGTTCCCCCTCCTAGAAAGATTGACTTCAAGATCAATCTTATTCCTGGAACACAACCCATAGCTCAAGCACCTTACAGGATGGCACCAACAGGTATGAAGGAGTTGAAGAAGTAGTTGCATGGAATGTTAGAGAAGGATTTAATCAAACCAAGCACTTCCCCTTGGGGTCCTCCCACATTTTTTGTGAAAAAGAAGGATGGATCCATGAGGTTTTTAATAGATTACCGATAGTTGAAAAAGGTCACAGTAACGAACAAGTACCCATTGCCTAGGATCGATGATTTGTTTGATTAGTTTCACAGTGTTGTAGTGTTCTTGGAGATAAATCTAAGGTCAAGATATCACCAGCTGAGGATCAAGGCAATGACATACCTAAGACAACTTCCATGACTAGGTATGGTCACTATGGCTGCGTTTGGCACGGGACCGAAACACGGTTTGGCCTAGTCTTTATGTGCCAACCCCACCAAACAAGTGTCGGTTTGAGGTTGATTTGTTTTGGTTCACAATCCTGAAAAACCCCCCATTTTGGGATAATGGAACCCCCTAACCCGGGTTCTCCCAGTCCCACCAGGGGCGGGATTTCGGTTCATAACCCGGTTTCCGCGATCTGAGTCCATTTTCGTCTTGCCCTTTCTGCGATGGTGTCATCGCCCCCCGATGCCTCCCCGCCCCTTCTCCTTTCCCCGCTCCCTCTTCTGCTCTCTCTTCTGCTCCCTCTCCTGAGAAGTTGACGCCCTCCCAATAGTTATGACGCCCTCTCCCACCTCTCCCAAGACATGCATCAGCCCATCATTTCGTATGGCAGGGCAGTGCCATATGGATAAGCTTGGATAGTGGCGTAGGCGCAACAACCGGTCAATCAAGCCAACAGAGGGGTACGGTGGGTCATCTACAATCGCCGACCTACACCGCCAGTCTAGATGCCAAAAATCAAGCATCATCTGGAGTTGTCATCTCCCATGAAAGCCCCCATTTTCACTATGTGCAAACCCAGTAAACCCTAACAAGGGCAAGTGGTGCTGCTACTGCTATATAGTGCTACGATTCATATCTGAACTCCTCCCTGTTCACATTCGTATCCTCCAAAAAATCTTCTCTGAAGCCGCTGATGTCGAGCCCCTGTACTCAGAAGTCGCCCAGCTGCTTGAGAGGTATGTCTTCGCCGACCCTCTTCGCTGACCCTCTTCTTTGTTTCAGTAGGCTAGTGGCTTATGTGTACCATCCCTCTACATTTGTTGTATGTGTACCGTCCCTCTACATTTGTTGTATGTACCGTCCCTGACCCGTGCTCCTATCTTCAACCTTGATTTCTGCTGGCTGACCATGTATTTCTCCTGATCAATACGAACACAACCTTGATTTTAGCTGGCTGACCATGTATTTCTCCTGATCAATACAAACACGTTTTCTGTGTAATGAACCAGATAAGAGCAAAAAAGTATCTCGTCTTTTGGGATATTCTAAGAAAAAATGGATGCATTGAAATGAAATAAGTCAACCATATTGTTATATATTTATATTGATAATTTATTTAATGAGTTCTCCCTGTTAGTAACCTCATTTACGAGGATAGGGTTATATGTAGACATGATTGTTCTCCCTGAAAACATCAAGTAGACATGATTGTTCTCCCTGCTAGTAACATCATGATTGTTCTCCCTGCTAGTAACATCATGATTGTTATAAACATCAAATACACCAGCATTAGATGTAGATCACAATATTCTGCTGCTCCTGTCCCTGACAGTGTCACTTGCTCATCTCTTTCTATGTAATGAACTAGATATATGAGTTCTCCCTGCTAGTTACCTCATTTACGAGGACAAGGTTATATTTAGAATTTTAGACATGATTGTTGTAGCATATTGTTTGGTCACTATTATGTGCTCATTGTATAAGCCCTAATTTGATTGGTCACTATTTCTTCCATTTAAAATAATATGATGTTGAAACATATATCTGAATGCCGACTATAGATCACCTGAATTATGGTGTTGTTAATCATGTTATAAACATCAATACACCAGCAATGTAGAGCACAACATTCTGCATTGAAATGAAATAGGTCGACCATATGGGATAGGAACAAAATAATTGTTATATATTTATATTGATAATTTAATTAATGAGTTCTCCCTGCTAGTAACCTCATTTACAAGGACATGTTTATATTTTAGGCATGATTGTCTTAGCATATTGTTTGGTCATGGAAGGTACCCAAGAAGTAGATTTATGTTATATCTGTCAGTGTGTTTTTAGTTGTGTTTTCATGTTAATATGTATAATGTATTATGTTTGATAGTTCATTAGTTGTTCAGGTACAAATATCTTATGTAATATATTTGTTTAAGTTGGAACAAGTATGTGTTACAAGCCCTACATTGAGGTCTGAATCATTAATGTAGGTTTTTTTTGTGTCAACTTTTCAAAACTAGAACAGGGACACCCTAATTTTGATTATTCAACTTATTCTTATTTGTGTTATGACTGTGCGCCTAGACTTCTTATGCTTTGTATATGTGCAAATTGTACACCCATTAGTATAGGTAGATCTTTTTCAAAGTCATTTAATTTATTTTGTAAACTTTATTACCAACTTTGTTGTGTTAATATATTTTGGCACCTTGTACACATCCCTTGACTGAGGTCTGCCCCCCCCCAATTAGGTCTACTATGATGGTACAAAATTGGAATCCACCTATTACATATTAATTATGTTTTTTTAACATACTAGTCTATAGTGTACATTGTATATGCTCATAAAATACTAGTTTGTAGTTGGAACAATTATGTGCTATAAGCCCTAATTTGTTTGGTCAGTATTTGTTCTGTTTAAAATAATATGAATTAATATTTTTGTTTAAGTTGGAAACATATATCTGAATGCCGACTAATGTGTTGTAGATCACCTCAATTATGGTGTTGTTAATCATGTTATAAACATCAAATACACCAAAATTATATGTAGAGAACAATATTCTACTGCTCCTGTCCCTGCCAGTGTCACTTTCTCATCTCTTTCTGTGTAATGAACCAGATATATGAGTTGGCCCTGCTAGTTACCTCATTTACGAGAACAGGGTTATATTTAAAATTTTAGACATGATTGTTGTAGCATATTGATTGGTCATCTGTCAGTGTGTTTTCAGGTTAATATGTATCATGTATTATGTTTCATATGTCATTAGTTGTTCCGGTACAAATATCTTATATAATATATTTGTTTAAGTTGGAACAAGTATGTGTTACAAGCCCTACATTGAGATAATGAAGGTTTTTTTTGTATAAGCCCTAATTTTGTGCTATCCATTTAAAATGGTCACTATTATGTGCTCATTGTATAAGCCCTAATTTGATTTCTGCTAGCTGGTCATGGAAGGAACCCGAGAAGTAGATTTATATTATATCTGTCAGTGTGTTTTTAATTGTGTTTTCATGTTAATATGTATAATGTATTATGTTTGATAGGTCATTAGTTGTTCAGGTACAAAAATCTAATGTAATATATTTGTTTAAGTTGGAACAAGTATGTGCTATAAGCCCTACATTGAGGTCTAAATCATTCATGTAGGTTTTTTTATGTCAACTTTTCAAAACTAGAACTGGGACACCCTAATTTTGATCATTCATGTTAGCTTGAATGAATGATTTTAATGTTAGCTTGAATGAATGATTTTAATGTTAGCTTGAATGAATGATTTTAATTTTCATGTACGACTGAAATGTACACCCATTAGTAATATGTTGATTATATTGCAAGTAATCCAACTATTTCGACTAATCTGTATTCCCTCTGAATTTCTTGTATGTACTGTCCCTGACCCTGTCGCTGGCCGTGCAACTCTATTCAACCTTCAATTCGGCTTCTCAGGTATATCTCATGAGCAATACGAACACGTTTAATGTGAATGTCATGCTGAATGCTTGCTGTTTATGTAGTTTTCCTGTAATGAACATATTGGATGATGCGTTTGCTAAAACCATTTCAAATTTAACAACAATTTCAAATTTGTTGTACAAATTGTGGATCTTATGTCTGGTTGCGGAATTGATGAGACAATATGACATGGGTTATTGCTTTAAACAAGTTATTGCTTTCATATAAGTTATTTCTTTCAACTGTGTAGTCTCATACTAGGTTCGTATAATGGTTTCGTTTAAACAGCCATACTAAAGCGATATATCACAGTGTCATTGGTACTATGGCTACACCCGACCCGAGGTTCCATATTGTATGGTTGAAAGAGTTGGATGAGGCTCTGGTTGCGGCATTGAGGAGACAATATGACATGGGTAGGTGCGTCGATGGAATATTTACTAGGGACGCATGGAGGAAGACGCTACGTGATTGTCATATCAGGATGGGGAGGAACGAGGGTACATTGGTTCAGTTAAAAACTCGGTGGAAAAACTTCAGGAGAGACTATGCAAAGATAAAATGGGTGACCAACAAAAGTGGTGTTGGATGGGATGACAGTAGGCACAATCCAATATTGCCTGACACCCCGGAGTGGAGGGAGGAACTTGCGGTATGTCTAATAATATACACTCCCCTGACTATTATATATTAAATTAAACTTGTTAATATTGACCTAATTAGTAGTTGTCCCCTATTTTAGGCAAACAGGGAACTAGCGAGATTGATCAAGAAACCATTCTACCACTACCACGACGTCGAGCTGATGGGGGGGAGGAACATAGCTAGGGGCCATCATGCAATGTCCTCAACCGATAGAAAACCTCCTTCTGATGTTGCATATGAAGATGATGTTGCTGTTGACCTAGATGCATCTGATTCATTTGTCAGCCCAGAACCGACCGGTCCAACCGGTCCAACCGGTTTCACTGAAGACATGGTTAATTATGGGACGCAAAGTGATGACACCAATGGTGGATCACACAACCAAGGTGTTGGTGCAAGGACTCCCACCACGATCAGACGTAGGAAGCGAGCATCAATCTCACATGATAGTTGTGTCCTGTCTAATGATGTCGTGTCTGAATTCACAAAGGTGTTTGCCAAGGTACATGAGATGGGCAGCGGAATTGCTGCTAGGTCTAATGATAAAGATGAATACCAAACCATTTTGCACCACTTTCATGCAAGCTACCTTGACGCCCTTGTCCCAATTTTTACCACTCTTATGTACGCCATAAAAGATCTAGCTAACTGTAACATTTACCTAGGCCTTGTGGACACCCCACAAAAAAATACCATTTGGTTGCAAGACTTGTGGGAAATGAAGAACACAACTTCTGCAACTTCTGCATCACAATCACCCTTCACACCATAATCTCCACCATACATTTGAGGTTATGTAACTTATTAAGAACTATATTAGTATCATGTCTTTTATTTGATGAACTTTATCGAAAATTGTTGTACTATTTTATTCCGTTGGGAACAATCTCTGAACTATGGTACTATGTAATGGTTTATCTTGTTATTTGCTATTTGGTCAGTATTTGCTATTTTGTCGCTATAGCCCTAATTTCATTTCTGCAATATCTCGATATTTCCCTGATGCGGATAATCGCTTTTAATTATATATGTGATGGCCGGTATTCATCCATATGAAACAAATGATGACATTCGACAACTACTGGATCTTATGTCTGGTACGGCTAATGACATTACTAACGCAATATCCTACCAAATATCTGACCAAATTTCTCACAATATCATGCAAAATTCAGACGACGCAACCACACACCAGTCAATACCGAGATCTGTTAGTATTAGCAGTGGCCATCAAAAGGTTTTAGAAATAATAACCGGCCATGAAAGGAGGGCGTAAGATCTGTACCGTATGATACCCAACACAGTTTTAGCCTTTGTTGACAAACTTGAGGACCGAGGTTTGTTGAAAAGTACCAGAGGTGTGTCATCAGTGGAGGCAGCTTGCTACTTCCTTCAAATGGTTGTCCATGGCCATACCAACTGTGTTCTTGCTGAGGACTACATTCACAGTGGTGAGAACATAAGTAGAAAGTTTAACGATGTGTTGGATGCAGTGTGTTCTTTGTGCAACAAATATATTGTCATGCCAACTGCATCCACAACTCCGCACCGCCGCATCGTCGAGAGTTTAAGATTTTACCCTTACTTCAAGGTATGACCATCACTTAGTTGACCGTTGTCCATTCCATTTTTAATATAACCACTATCGTCATCGTTGAGTGTGGTACTTACTTGCGTATTTCTTATATAATTGCCTTAGGATGCCATTGGGGCAATTGACGGGACACACATCCCCGTTTTGGTGAACCGCGAAAAGCAGAACCGATATAGAAATAGAAAAGGGAATGTTTCCATGAATGTCATGGCTGTAGTAGACTTCTCAATGGAGTTTACATATATCATGACTGGTTGGGAGGGATCTGTTGCTGACCAAAGGGTACTTCACATAGCTAAAACCACAGGCGGGTTCAAAGTACCCAATGGGAAGTACTATCTTGTTGATGCAGGGTACGCCAACACCAGCCAATTTCTTGCACCATATCGAAACGTTGCTTACCATATAGCAGAGTATCGGGGTAACAAAGGGTCATACACAAGCAAAAAGGAAATGTTCAACCACCGACATGCTCAACTACATAATGTTGTCGAGCGAGCCTTTGGTGTGTTGAAGAAGAGGTTTTCCTACTTTCGTAAAGGAGCGAATTTTCCCGTGCAGTCTCAGTCTCAGATTTTAATGACTTGTTGTATCGTTCACAATTTTATCCGGCGCCAAAATGATGGCGATCCTATGATGGACGAAAACTTGGATGAGCCTCATACTACCACTGACATCTTGAACGAATTGAGTTCTCTCCAACAAACAAGTCAGGCTGATGCTAGAGAGGGAGATGTTTTGTGTCAAACTGTTGCCAATTCTATGTGGGAAAATAAGTGATTTATACATTTGTTTTCTAACTTGCAGACATTGAAACATGTTCTACAACATGTTTCATTTACTCCCTTTTTTTTGTAACCTAACGGACAACTTTTGTTCTCAAACTGTATTGTTCACTACAATTTTGCCTACTTATAAACAATGTGAAATTATGTCTCATTAGGTTTTCGGTCTAGAAATGGACAATGACATGCCGTCGTGCCCATGTGGTCTGCACTGCACCGTACGAGTGTACATGGATGCCACAAATGCGGCAAATGGATGGTTTGAAGACAACAATCCCCACAGTCCATATTTTACATGTGGTAGGGGTCTTGTACCAACCAGATGCCATATGAGGTTGCCCGCGCAGCAAGTACCACCTACAGTGGCTACGCTGACTGCAGTTAGGGATGCAATGGTATCACAACTCGCATATGCATGTAGAGAATGCAAGTTCTGGTCAGAACATTGTGCCTTTGTATGTTCAACAAGAGCAGACACGAATAGGTTACAAGAAGAAATTTCAAGTATGCGGGAGAGGTGTCGATATCTTCACCACCGACATCAAATAACGAGCAATAATGACTCTTCAACAGAAGAAGATGGATACAATACGTCATAGATATACTATATTATGATATGTCCCAAATTAAATCCACTTGTCTGCTGCTACAATTAGCTACTCCTGAACAAATGGTCTTCATATTATCTTTGAAAACTATGTCATGAACCCGATATTTTTCTATTAATCATCAATTTTGTTTTATTAGATGTCGATGATTCCATCTGAGGTTCCGAGGTGTGATTGTGGGCTAAATGCAGCCTTACGGCTTAACATAGAGGATGTAGGGTTAAATGAATTTGCCATTCTGAGTCAAAGGCCGGGCAAAATGTATTACATCTGCCCTACTCTTGAGGTGTGATAGTACATCAATAAATAATAGACTGTCCTTGTCGAGGCTCCGCATTCTTTGCCATTAACTTGTACCTCGTACTACATTTTAGGGAAAAGACCGATCCAGATACTTCCATTGGGCAGTCAATCTCCCCCCAACAATTGATTCATTGAAAGCGGAGATTATGTTACTAACTATTGAGTGCAAGTCAGTGTGGGGTCAGGCAATGGACATGAAGGACTTCGTTGAAATTCATTACAACTATGATGAATTATACTCTAACAAAAAGTATGAGCATGAGGTTTTAGAATGCAACGTTGCCAGTCTGGAGGAAGATTGTCGTCTGCTTCTGGACATCCCTTCACCTCAAATGACTCCATAACGTTGAATGGCAAATGCATTTACATTGTCTTTTCTATTCAGAATGACTATCAATGGATGTTATGAACATCATACACTTGTTTAATTTAGGCACTTTTATAAACGTCATATTACATTTTAAGTGGTATGAAAATTTTCTTCATGTTGATGAGTGTTTTATTAATGATGTATGTTATTATTCGAATTTTTTCTTAACGTTAGCTCAAACCACATAATACAATTAATTGTGATATACACCCTTACTTTTGAAAAATAGATTACTTACAGAATCTATTATACGGCTGGACAACCGCCAACATCGTCTTTTATCTGGTCTATCGAGCTTGATATGGTTCTCAGGGGTTTGATGAGAACCCAATATCACATGGGTAGATGTGTAAATGGAGTATACTCTACACAAGCTTGGATGGAGGCATGGAACCAGTTCTTATACATAACAGGAGGCCCTTACATTTCATTGCCTGAGTTGCAAATGTGATGGCAATACATCAAGAGAGAGTTTGTAAGAGACAATATGTTCATATTGGTAGATTTATTGCCTCCCCCCACATTGGCCGCGCAACAAGGCATTGAACGCAACTTCTTGACGACGCGTCGCACTTACCCACCAGGGATTTTTTCATCACTGACGATTGAAATAAACAAATGAACTTGCAACATACGTGCTAAATGTAGTTGTGTTTTTGCATCGCAACAATTTACATTCTCTACTAATGTGTTACATGATTATATGTTGCTACCATAATGCGATCAAATTTCCTACTTCATTATTATCTTATTACCACAGTTACTTTACAAATTCTGTTATTTGTTCATACCTTTGTTTTTATTAATTTTAGATGTCGACATCACGTGCAAAGGCAAGGGCAAGGACAAAATTTGAAAAACTTTTGAAGTCACCGGAAAAAATTCAAAAATATGTTGAAGATAACCTTTTATGCACAAAATCATGTTGCAATCACACAAAGGAGGAGGAGGGCAAAATTGGGACCGATGATCAAGTCAAGGGTAAAGTCAGTCAGCATGTTCCTCATTTGCCATTGTTGTTTGATTGGCCAAAAGATGACATCAAACAACAAAACAAGCAGTCGGTGCAGGAACCATGCCCAGTGTCATGGGACGAGTACGATGATGCCATAACGTTGGCCTATTTTAATCAAGATCCACATCCAACCATGTCCCCCCAAAGTGCCTTGTCAAAATCTTAGCTTTTGTTTGGCTATTTATTGCTCCCATTTTTTGTCCTTCTCCCCTGACGAAGATCACCTGTAAACAATTATGTTATTATCAGTGATCGTTTATGTTTAACTAATGACGACAATATGATTATTATTAGTTGCTTTTATTGATGATAATGTAATTTGTTTATGTTATGAACAAAATATATTATGCCAATTTCATATTTCTTGTAGCTTGACTGTTACTGACGATAATGTAATTTGTTACACTAATGACGACAATTAACTATGTTCAACATTACATATATACTACATGCAAATGTCATTCCAGATGACACTAACGTTTCATTAATTTTTAATTGCTACGTAAAAATTAGAATTATCATATCTAATTTGCACTATTATAATATACAAAATAACACCCACACAACACAAATAAAATATTTTTTAATATATTCTAAACTTAGGTTGAAGTGACATCACAAATACACATTCTGCGTACTTGTTCAAACGTTGATGCAAGAACATGACAGAATAAGTAGATTCTGACTACGTTGCCAAACAGAATCACACTTCCAGCCAAACAGATTCATACTACAGTGAGAGTGAAATCAGACTAGCTGACCAGAATCAGACTGCGTTGCCAAACTAAATCAGACTGCATCCTGACTACCCCAGCACCGAAATCCAGACTAACCCTGACTAACCCAGTCCAGATTCCAGAATCCCAGTCCTGTGCCAAACGCAGGCTATGAGTTTATGGTTATGCCGTCTGGGTTGACTAAATCACCAATAACTTTTGTGGTTTTGATGAATAGGGTGTTCAGGCTATATCTAGATCAGTTTTTGGTCATTCTTATAGATGAAATATTGATATACTCCCAAGGAAAAATGATAGCATGAGCAGCACCTATGCCATGCATTGATGTTGTTGAGGCAACACAAGTTGTATGCTGAATTTAGTAAGTGTGAGTTCTGGTTGAGCGAGGTATCTTTCCTTGGTCATGTCATATTTTCTAATGGTGTTTGTGTAGACCCAAATAAGGTACAATTAGTGTTGGAGTGGAAGAAACTTAAGACATTGACTAAAGTCTGAAGCTTCCTAGGAGGGCATGTTACTACGGGAGATTCATCAAGAATTTTGGTCTTGTAGCGTTAAACCTAATAAAGTTGATTAGGAAGAGTGTTGATTTTGTCTGGGATGATAAATGTCAACATTCTTTCTAGTTTTTGAAGGAGAAGTTGACTAGTGCTCCATTGTTAGTGCTGCCAGAGCAAGGGAAGGGCTATATCTTCTTCTATGATGCTTTGAAGAACAATTTGGGATGTGTGCTGATGCTGGACATGAACATGATTTCTTTTGCTTCATGATAGTTTGAGAAACATGAGGAGAACGACCCGATACATGATCTAGAACTACTAGATGTGGTTCATACCCTAAAGATTTGGAGGCACTATCTGTATGGAGAGAAGTGTCAGATCTTCACCAACCATTAGAACCTACAATATATCTTCTCGAGGTAGGGGTTGAACATGAGGAAAAGAAGATGGATGGAGTTGATCAGGACTATGATTGCATGATATAATACCATTCAAAGAAGGCATATGTGGTGGTTGATGCACTAAGCAGCAAGTCATCTTCATCATTATCTATAGAAAAGGAACACTTACACTATGTGGTGTGTCACAAGTGGGACATGTTAGTATCATTCTGTTAGATAAATGTGAAGTTGGAAGTTTCCTTGTTGGTAGGACTATTGGCATAGTTGTAGGTGAATCCTACCTTGATGCATCAGATCAGCATGGCTATCACTCCCTGGTCGAGTAGGAATTGCCTAGGCTCTTGTGGTTACTACAACCAGAGAGGACAACACTTGTCAAAGAAACTGATTCTCAGTTGTCTGTGTAGTAGTTGTATTCTAGGAAGCCCCCAATACCCCTCTATATATAGGAGGGGTTAGGGTTAGGGTTCCCAGTCCTCGGACAATGTGAGACTAAAGTGGGAGTGGAAAGGACAGAGAGATCTTGAATTTTCACAACTTTTCTGGAAGTTTCACAACCTACGTGCAATGAAACAGTCATCTCGCGTGTGAGATGATCATTTCACTAAGCAAAATAGCCATTTCACACCTTCCAGTTCTGCACATATGTTGGCAATTCAATTCAAATTAGTACTCAACTTGAGGTACCCCCCAAACGGGCATTTGGCACAACTGAGATGGGCGTATCACACCAAACCAAACAGCCATTTGGTGAAACTAAGACGGGCGTCTCGAACCAATCCAGACGGTCATTTTGTACAAGCCAGATAGATGTCTTACAGCCTAGGTCAGGCAAAATTCTAACCAATGTACAA
Organism: Alisma plantago-aquatica; assembly: GCA_963693085.1. Classification (NCBI taxonomy): domain Eukaryota; kingdom Viridiplantae; phylum Streptophyta; class Magnoliopsida; order Alismatales; family Alismataceae; genus Alisma; species Alisma plantago-aquatica. The sequence continues at coordinate 395,933,298 of OY856411.1, read as the reverse complement.
TACAATCAGCCAGACACTTCAAACAACTGTTTCAACACTTAAACTAATCATTTGGCAGTCTAGTCAGATGATCTGCTACATGAATTGAAATACCTAAACACATTAGTAATCAATTAAATTATCATTCAAGATCACACTCCTCTTCTAGATGAGTTCCTATCTGTGTGACCCTATAGGTCCCATATCACATTGGCAGTGAATGTCCATAACTAGCTTATGACATCACAAGCAAAGAGTGGTGTGTAGTCGCACATCATTGCTACCTAAGTGAATGGAAAGTTGGGGAGCAAATTCAAACTACAATCTGTGTATGGTGTTATTGTATTTGTATAGTTCCTTTGTCACTGATGTCCATATTGAACTAGAGGCATGGAGTAATCATCCCCATTATTATTCAATCTTATTTCTTGAACTAGAGCATATTGCATGAGATATATGTAAGCTCAATATCACATATTGACTCACACATGTATGGCCACACTTTTCTCAATCTCTCTAATAAATAGGCCTTGGATATAATACTCCTATCAGAGGGACAAATCCCATATCTATCACTCACAGTCATACCCCATGTGTCAAAGTCACCCAATCATCACCGTTATAACAACCCATGTTTCAAGACTGCGTTTGATGATCTCAAAGTGTACCCAATGACATGTGATGAGTGCAGGCATTTTAGGTCTAAGAACCACAACCACCACCATCAATGTGAGACCTGATTATGACTTTCATGATGATGGCTTCCATGTGTCAGTCTCATGGTGGTTCTATACGATACATTGTTCTCTAGCATGCATCTATGTGATTGGTTTGATATCGCCATATCATGACCGATGAGACTCAGTCATCAACCAACTCACACTCTGATCTTATGTGTTATTGTTGTCTATCAACCTTCCACAATAACAACCAATTAGGGACATAATGACAATATATATATATATATATATACATATATATATATACATACATATATATGTAATCTTAACATCTATATGATCTCATTTCTTGGGTCCTCAACCTGAATACATATGTCATTGAGTAATATTACTCTCTAGACATTTATTATGTAATTTGTTATCTCATAACTGAATATACAAAATAATTTGGAATCTTGCCTTTATTATTATCAAATCAGGTATCTAATGTCATATCCAAATCATCATATGATTGCCTCTCTGGTCATACATACCAACAGACTCCCACTTCCACTTAGAGCAAATCACCCACGGATCTCATCCCGAGTGACCTAGCATGACCTTCATGCTTCTGTTGTGCAAGTTCTTTTATAACGGGTTTTGCGACATTTTCCTTAAGTCTATATTTTGCATTTTTCACATCTGTTCATTGTGTGACTACTCGTATGAGATGGACGTACCATAGTATGTTATCCGAGATTCCCAGCCTAACTAGTACACCCATTGTTGTCATCAGTATTTCTACTGTGTCATCAATGGTTTAGAACCGCACACAAGTTCACCCATATGAACTTCTTGATCCATAGGTATCCTCTACTATTCTTATAACACAGAGATACTCAACTTCGTTTATAGATTAGGACAACTATCATTAGCTCAGAAACCTTTCTAGATTACAGTTCTCATTTAATGTCAAACATTATTATGATCATTTTGTTAGCCTGGAAGCTTGCATTGGTGTAACCCTTTACATCCAACTCTTCCTTATTACCATAACCAAGTAACCAATCCTTTAAGTTCTTTACTAGCACCTAAAGATGTTCATTATGGTATTTCAATGACTCTCACTGGTATCTGACACATACCCTCTCATCATGTCCAATACATACCATATCACTAGGTAGGTATATATACGTCCTCTCATCATGTCAATACATATGAGATGACTAGATATCATCTTGTCATGTCTAAAACATACAAGATTACTAGATATCTTGTCATCATTTCCAATACATACAAGATAATGAGATAAGTACATAGCATTACATTCAAGATAGATCCAGTGGAATCTATCCATGTGTCCCTATTCTTCATAAGAATTGAGACACTAGGCTCCTAAGAAACTAACTCCATGTAACATTGTCACGTTTTCTCTCATTGAGTCTTTCATGCAGAACTTGTTGGATCTAGAGATCTAGAGGGGGGTGAATAGAGCTTCAAAAATTCTCACAAGATAGATTAGACCTTCAAATTATATCAAATTAAAACAAATATCTTAAGTGCAATTTGAAGTCCTAACTAATAAGAATAGCAAGGATGAGAGGAATTGATAGCAAGCATTGGACAAGTTCATGTAGAGTGGTTCCACTCTCCAAACTAGGAGAGAGTTAGTCCACTACCTAGATAGGTCAGCCTCTAGGACGTTGCAAGTGCTTTTTTCTATATATTCACCAATAAGAGTTACAATACAAGACCACCAAAGGACTAACCCATCCAAGCCCCAAGAGTCTTCCACCTTGCCAAGGACTTACCCACTTTCCCAAGAGTCTTCAACCTTCTCCAAGGTCTTACCCACTCTTGCACAAGTCTTCCACCTTCAAGGACTTTTCTACTCTTCTTGGATCTTCATCATTTTACTTCTCCTTCACCTAGTGAAGATCTTTGCCTCTTATTCAACCTTGAAGAAGAACAACAACAACTCCACCTTTACTCAGAGTAGCTTGCTTCACCTTTTCTTCATGGAGGAAAGGAGTAGGGAAGATGGAACAGATGGGAGCTTTACAAGCACAAGGAAGTAGATCTCTTACAACATGCCTATCTCACTCATAATCACGAAATGAAGTGTAAACTAGAAAAAGGGGCTTAAGGAGTTTTAACACACTCAACTATAGCAAGGACTTAGAATAGCATGAATGAACAAACTTGGAATGAACTCCAAGGGGTCCTATATATAGCTGGAGGTGTTCCCTTGAGTGTGGGATCACTTAGGGTCAAAATATTGCCATTTTTTAAGATGCAACAGATCTATGTTTTTCCAAAACAACTCACCAATGGTTATAATCACTTTTTCTATTTTTTTGTACAGTACATTTGGTCGAGTTTCAATATAGGTAACTCGACTGATCCACCAAAAGGCAAAGACAATTAACAAACTATCACTCGAATTTGTTCTGGGAAACTCGACCGATGAGATAAAATCATATTTTCTTAGTGAGTCAGTCAGTCGAGGTCAGTGAGTGTGCAACTCAACCAATGGGTCATCTTTAAAAAATCCATCATAGGATCCGTCAAGTTTCCAACTCAATCGATGAACATCCTGTGACAAATTTTCTAAATTGACATTTGAGTGATTAAGCATTGGAATTAAGTGTCCGTGATTTTTTCTCATCTTAGTTACAATTCATATCATCAACATAAGTGATTATAAAATTATCTAAGGTCATTTGGAGTGATTTCCCAAATTTCACACTTACATTGCATTTGACTTGAAATTGAACAAGCTAGGGATTCTATAATTTGACCCTTTTTATGTACCTAAAGCCTAAAATCAATCTTGAACAAACATATTAGATACATAGAAATGAAATGGTTGAGTCATTATCAAAATATGGGCAATGTATAACTCTCAGGTCGACATTCTCCCCCTTTTTGACAATGACAAACCATTCCTCAATCATATTGAAAAGGATATTGAAGTTATACCTTTGCCTTGTGAATTGTAAGGGGATTCAAGATTTGAAAAATGTGAATTTCTCCCCCTCAATCTATGCTTACTCTAACCTACATAGTTAGTCTATCTACACAAAGAAATATAACACATATGTACTATATGGTCCTTTAGCAAGTCACATGATAAAGCATATAATGAACAAGAAAAGGATCACATAGGCAACAAAAAACAATATGGTTGATCTTCAAAACATTGAATTTCTCTTCCCCTTTTGACATTATCAAAAAGGAAGATCAGTAGAAGAGCATAGAAATAGGTCTTCTCCAAGCACAACCAAAGCATACATCCATAACATGCAATTTCAAAACATACACCAAACAGAGATGAGATAAACAAACAGTCTATGTCATAATCAAAATATGGTAAAACATGGCACCAACTCATGAGATATAGTAAATCAAAGAGTAAGTGTTCATAGAATTAAGATTACAACTCAGAAAGCAAGTTCTTAGAAAACAACTACAAGCCAAAATGATGAAAGCTAGATGATAAAATAGTACAGCTCAGAACATGTGCCCAGATGTTTCTAATACAAAATAGCTTAGTAAGATATATATGATCAACATCTAGACTATAAACTAGAACAACTAAACATATAGGTCATCTATATCTACATCATCAGCATCAGAGGAATCAGGCTTGTAGTCATCATCTCCGTATGAAGGTGCATCAGCATCACCTTCATCACCAGAGTCACCAGGGAAGCCATCACAACCATCATCAGAAGCCTCACCATCATCCTCATTAGCCTCATTGTCAGCAGCAGTAGCCTCCTCGTCAGCCTAGTTCGACATCTCTTCATCAACAGTGGGACCAAAACCACGATCGGGCCAATGTGCATTCTTCTCATCCCAAGACATACCAAGAGAATGGAGCTCATTGGCATGTGGGAAGGAAGGAGTAGAACTACTGAGGATTGCAAGAAGATTGACCAAGGGGACAACTGGCAGAGGCAGAATGGCATGGGTAGAACCACCAACAACAGGGGGTGTAGAAGCGGAAGGTGTGGGTGGAGGGGTAGGGTAAAAGTGATCATATGCATAGGATGAATAGTCACCTCCTGGGTATGGCTGGTAGGCTAGGTAGGGGTGTGCACAGGACATGTTCATGTTAGACATGATGGAACATAGGTCTTGATATAGGTGCTGCTGAACCTGAAGGTTGTATACCTATTGATGCATCATGTAGCCCATAAGGGTTTCATTTGATACATCAAACGAGGCATGGAAATGTCGGGTAGGCTGAGGTGGTGGAGGTGCTTGGGTAGAGGTAGAGGTACCATGTGTGGTGGAGGAGAGGATAGGAATATACTTCTGAAGACTGGTCTCACTGATGCAAACTCCTTTCTGGGAATGTTTGTAATGAAGGTCGTGGAGAAGAGATTTGCTAGTGGCAAGCTAGAACAGACCACAGATAAGAGTTGGGTAGGGTGGATGGGTGCCATAGGTGTTCTTGCTTGAGTCAAAGTAGGTCATATGATGGAGAATATATATTGACTACTTGACTCTGATGTTCTTCAAGAGACAATACATGGTCACCGTAGTGTTTTCTACAATCTTAGTTTGATTCTTCTTTGGGTGGATATTGCAGTTAACAACTAGGGAGAGGATGCATCTCTTGAGGTCCGAGGCAGAGGAGGGAATGGTGCACTTCTTCCTATATGGGAATTGAGGCTTCTTCAAGAACTTATGAATATCAGGGAGAGTAAGAGCATATTTCTTATAGAAGGCCTCAGGCTCAACTAAGTCAAAATAATCTGGGTAGTCCTTACGCCACGTATCAGCCACTTTGGTACCTGAAAAGAAGATACTCAGGGTATCCTCAGAGACTTGAAATTTCTTCCTGACTATCATGGATGTGAGGACTACTTGAGTATCAGGAAGGGGTATGAGGGTGTTGTAAGTCCAATGCAAGTTAGTGTAGAATTCATGAACCGCTTTCGTGCTAGTGATGGGAATTGTTATTGCAAGCACGTTCAACACACAAGGAAGAGAGATGGTGATCATAAATCAACTCTGCTACTTGATCTACGACCTCTTGTCTTCTTGGTTTAGGCTCAAATAGGGCACGAAAAGGGAAAGGGTTCCGGGGAAGGAGCTCCTTATACCTATTTAGAGCCTCGTTTGAGACAAAGAAAGAGTCATCAAACAGAATCAAGTGGGAGTTGGACGAAGATGAAAGTGCATTAGCTAGGGATGCCCACTTCCTCCTATTGGATGCCATAGAGATAAAAAGGAGAGAAAGGAGAGAGAAAAAGGTAAAGACTCACCACCAAACTCATCCACTAACCTAGGTTTGCAAGGGGAAAGGTCAAGGGAGGTCAAGCTAGGTCAAACTAGGGTGAGGGAGAAGAAGGTTCGGGCTAGGATAGAGAGTTTGGGGGTGTTGGAGGTCGGATCGATCAACTTTTCTTTGGTTGAGAGGGAAAATAGTTGGCCGACCCCATCTTAAATTTTCTCCAGCTCGGCCATCAGTCAAGTTTTGTGAACTCAGAAACTCGACCGATAGGCTCTTTAAAAAAGCTCTCGGCCTCAGATCAGTCGAGTTGGCAACTCAACCGATGGTCAACCTGACCTAAACTTAGAAGTCCTAGTTTCTAGCCATTAGAGTGCTAATTAAATTTATTTTCCAAGTCTATTATATATTATGAACATACTTAGGCACATATCACTCATCATTGGGTACTATTTTGCGGTAAAATGTGCGTTTGCAAAAAATAGCAAAAAATAAGAGAAAAACTAGGCACTAGATAAAGTAGGATTTTTAGCATATTAGCAAGCAAAGGTGATCAAAACACAGATAAAACACATAGGATTGATGAAAACTAGCTAGAAGGCATATCAGATTCATTCAAAGCAGTTATGAGCACTTTAGATCTAATAAAGTTAAATTTCTCTCTAGCTAGAGGTTTAGTGAAAATGTTCGCCAACTAATTTTCTATGTCCACATGCATGATATAGATATCCTTCTAGGCAATGTGATCATAGAGAAAATGATGGTGAACCTCGATATGTTTATCTCTACTATGTAAGATAGGATTATATGACAAGTTAATTACACTAGTATTATCACAATAAATAGGAGAAGCATCAAAATGAATGTTAAAATCTTAGAGCATTTGCTTCATCCATAGAACCTAGGCATAAGAACTACCTACTACAATGTATTCAGCCTTACTAGTTGATAATACCATTGTGCTCTATTTATTGAAGAACCAAGATACCAAGCATGGTCCTATGAGGAAACAATTGCCACTTGTGCACTTTCGATCAATAAAGCACCCTGCATAATCTGCATCACAAGAAGCAATAAGAGTAAAGTCCCTTGACTAAGGATACCAGAGTCCAAAATTTTGGGTTTCAACTAAGTACCTTAAAATCCTCTTAACGGCTATAAGATGTGATTTCTTAGGATTTGATTGAATGCGAGCACACAAGCCAACACTAAGCATTATATCAGGTCTAGAGGCTTTTAAGTAAAGTAAACTTCCAATCATACCTCTATAAAGCTTCTTATCTACCTTCTCACCTTCTTCATCTTTGTCAAGTTTGGAAGTGTTTGACATGGGTGTGTCCATCGGCTTGGTGTTCTCCATCCCAAAGCATTTGAGTAGTTTACTTGTATACTTGCGTTGGTTGACGAAGTTCCCATCTTTTGTTTGCTTGATTTGAAATTTGAGGAAGAACATGAGCTCACCTATCATACTCATCTTGAATTCACTGTGCATAAGATCACTAAATTCTTTGCACAGATCAAGGTTAGTTCCGCCAAAAATTATATCATCAACATATATTTGTATGATAAGAAAATTGTTTGAAGCGTTCTTTAGAAATAAGTTAGAATCCACTTTGCCCATGATATACCCATGATCTAACAAAAAGTTCTTTAATTTCTCATACCAAGCTCTAGGTGCTTGTTTGAGTCCATAGAGAGCTTTTTGTAACAAATAAATATGGTTAGGTAAATTATCATGTTCAAACCCCGAAGGTTGTGCAACATACACTTCCTCCTCAATTGTACCATTCAGAAATGCAATTTTAATATCCATTTGATACAAAAGAAAGTTCATATAACTAGTAAAGGCAAGCAACATATGAATGGAATCAAGTCTAGCTACTGTAGCATATGTTTCATCAAAATATATACCTTCCTGCTGATTATAGCCTTCATGCACTAACCTTGCTTTGTTCCTTACCACTTTGCCACTTTCATCAAACTTGTTGTGATAGACCCATTTGGTGTCAATGATCTTTCTGTCACTTGGTCTTGGCACTAGGATCCAAACTTTGTTCTTTTCAAATTGCTTCAACTCTTCTTGCATAGCTAGGATCCACTCATCATCCCCAAGAGCTTCTTCAACATTCTTAGGCTCGAGTTGTGAAATGAATGCGTTGTTGGCTTGTTCTTTGTTGAATGCAGCCCGTGTCTTCACTCTTTCAAATGTATCACCTAAAATTAGCTCCTTTGTTTGATTCTTTGCAAATTGAGGGGTTGGATCCTTCTTCTCTTCATCTTTCTCTTCTTCTTGATTGAGCACCTCTTTTCCCTTTTGGGTGATGTTGAGTGGTGCGATTCCTCTAGAGGTGCAACACACTAGCCGATTTGACTCGACTAGATGCGCCCCATGAGGTTAGAACACATGGTGGATTCACTTTCAAAATTTATAAACCTAACTATCGCACCTACGTCTACTAAAACAACTACACCTGCAAGCACACGGGGTCATGTCATAGTATAGGAAGGTGGCAAGTATAGGGTCGATCCACTGGGAAAAGAGGGGGTGATAGAGATAGGTTAGTTTAGCTAGGTTCCTACTGCGGAGACTAGGGTTAAGGGTTTAAAGGTTGATTTGAGTGTTAACTAAGGATGAACAAGAAAGTAGTTAAACGCAGGAATGAAATCTACGTTAACCCTAGACTAGATTAAGACTAAGCAGGAAAGAAAGGACTAAGATAGGTATGAAAAGACAAATTATGACAAGGCAAGAAAGAGAAAATCAAAAGAGCAATTAAAGAACCAAACTAGAATAACCAAGGCAAGAGCAAGGCAAGAAGCTAACTAAGAAAGAAAAGAACTAACTAAGCTAAGCAAGCACAGAACTAGGGTTTTAAGCAGTAAAGAGATGTGTGGGCTGTTTAGGGGTATGAACTTATCACTTAAGTTGGGGGTGACATGTGAACATTATGATTCCATTTAGATTATCCAAACCAAAAAACAAGTTAGAGTCTAATGGATTAACCTAAGCTACTAACTGGCAATGGATATGCTAGGTTGTGTATAGGGGAACTAGTCCCTAACACCCCCTACTACCCTTACGAGGCTCAATTGGGTTAGGGGTTAGGTTCAATCCAATTAGAGTCTAATCAAGTCTATGTTTCTATATTAGACATTCCTAGGGCAATTAGGGGCCGATGGTAGTAATGGGGAGGTGAAATTAGGGTTTTGGACACCAATTCCCCCACATTCTAGCCTTGAGAAGGCTCCATACTTATGTCACTAGCATTATCTAATATAGCTACTTAGATCTCTCAATTAGGTTTAGGGAGGTTGATTAGGATGTAGGAAGATGGGAGACAACCTAGGGATCCAAGAATTGGACCTAGGGGCAAATCCCAAAATTCACACATATAATGAATTTGCCTAAATTCCTAGGTGATTTCACACACAAACTAACAAGAAATCCATGGAGAATGAGATAGAAATAGAATATAATCATTAACAAATGGAATTACAAAGTTTACATGTCATTTTCCCCCAACATGGTATTAAAGTAACACATTTTCCCCCAAACAGCCCACCCAAGGGGCCTAGCTACTCATAACAAAGCAAAATACAAAAAGAGAGAAGAAAGAGGTAGAACAAGCCATGGAGCTCGGAGTAGTGGCTGAAATCCTTCTCTCCAGCAGCTGTAGGGTCGTCCTCCTCCTTCTTCTTGGATGGTAAGGTGTGGAATGGTGGTGGGATGTGGATGGAAGGCTTAAATATGGGGGGTTATGTGGTGGAAATGGTGAAATAGAGTGGATTTGAGGTGGAGGTGAAGTGGAATGGAGTGGAGGTGACAAGGGAGCGAAAATGGGAGTAGAAGGTATCCAACCCCGTTCCCCAACAACCACCTAGGTATATATAGGTGTGGGGAGGAAGCACTAGGTCAAGTAGGGGCAAAATGGGAAAAACAGTGAAAACTAGGCGAGTTTTTTTAGTAGCACGACCATGGTGGGTCACCACGGTCGTGGTGGGTAGGGTAGGCCACGGCCGTGGTGTATGGGCATGGTCGTGGGAATTAAATGGATAAATGTCAGGTTGGTGGTCAAATTTGGGTTGAAAAGGCCACGGACATGGTGGTCACCACGACCGTGGTGGTTTGAGGGTAGCGCGGTCGTGATGCGTAGCACGGCTGTGGTGGGATCTGGTAGCACGGCCGTGTTGCGTGGCACGGCCGTGGTGGGTGGTGGTAGCACAGCCATGCTGCGTGGCACAGCCGTGGTGGGTGGTCGCAGCACGACTGTGCTGCCTAGCACGGCCGTGGTAGAGTATGCTCTACAGCTGCTTAAAATTTGAGATTTTTCCTGTGATTTCTTCATTTGCAGCACGACCGTTCTGTGTTACCACAGCTGTGCTGGGGGCTTTGCTTGCACTTTGAGCTTCAAACTTTGTTATCCATGGACTTCTTTGCTTAATCTTGACTCTTGGACACTAGGGGTAGGTTGGGGGAGCTCTGGGGCCTCCTTTGGGCCCCTCCATCTCTCTCTCGTCCATCCAAGTGTGGTCCAAGTACCTGAAAAACATGCAAAAAATGTCCATAAGTGCATTTTACACAAATATGCATATTAAGGGAAATAACAGGTAATCTAATAGTTATAGATGTGATTGAAGAGAAAAAAGACACAAGATTAAGCCCTAAAATAGGGCTGAATCACCACCCCAAACTTGAAACATACTTGTCCTCAAGTATGCTCTAACTCAATCTCTCTACAAATTTTCCACAATTGAGAAATGACAAATGCAATATAAAAGATGATTGTTGCTGAATGGGATCAAAGATGACAAAGTGCATGCATTTCACCTCTCTCCTCTCCTACTTTCACAATCTAATCATGAAAGGAGCACAAAGCATATGAACTTCAAATATAGCACATGGAATACACAAGTTATCCATATTTCTTCCATAAAGTTCCGGGTAAACCGTTTCATGGTGGCATTAATCAAGAATGATTAGGAGTGTTGTTTCACATTCATGCATTCAATCTTATATTTCAAATCACACCAAATGACCAATGTGGTTGTGGAAAAGGCAAAATGAGCTAAGGTTGATGCTTCTCAGCTCAATGGGTATGAAAGTGGAAGAAACAGGAGCATCCTTTTATTTTGTTTTTGCTTTTTTTTCTTGCCCTTGGTGTAGATAGGGCATATGGTGGATAGAGTGAAGCGAGGGGATAAAGATATGGCCACCCAAAACTTTTAGAGGTGGCCAAGGCTGATATGTGCACTTTGGCATCCTTTCATGAGGCAGAGGGGTAAGAAGATGGTGAGTGAAAAGTTGGGTCAAAGAGGGGTCACATGTATGATTCTCCACATAAGACATCCTGCATGAAAATTAATCCAATACTTCATCCTAGATATCACACAACATGAATGAACAAGATGAAATTGGTATGTCAATCAAGTCATTCCACAAACACTAAGTGTTCAAAGCTTTCTCGACTTCACAATTCAACCAAATCATCCACAAACACAAGAGAGGTGATGCACATGTAAAAAGTCAAGAATTGATACCATTTAGCAACAAACAATGTTAACTCTCTTGCATTTGTCAAAGATCATCATTTTTACTCAAAATAGTAGAGATTGGGTCAAAACATACTTTTAGGCAAGAAATCTCAAATTTGGGCAAAATTGGCCAAAACAGTGCCAAGTTGCCTTCAATCACATCTAAACTTTATATTATTGAACTTAAAGTAGTAAACAAGCAAATACTAGCTATAACATGCAAGAATTACCAAAAATCTACATGATATGCAATGCATGGAAAAAAGAGCAAAATTTTTGAAAATTACGCAAAAATGACAAGAAAGTAAACGACATGGCATGCAGGTATGCAAAGCAGTAAAGATGTCTAAGGTAGATAGCAAAAGCAAGAGAAGGTTCTACGAGAAGGTTCGCCCTTGAAATTGCAGTTGGAGGTGCGTCCCTTTTGCACCTGTTGTCACAGGAAACCAGTTGGAGGGGCAGGAAGCTGGTGACCAGGTCCACGCGACCTTGGGGAAATTGAGGCCCCAACCACCCACCATGGAGCCTGGCGACGACCTTGGTGGTTTTTCCGATCGATAAAGAGGCCTGGAGTGCAAAGTCAACTAGAGGGTTGACCGCCAGGAAGTCTGCTTCGTGAAATGCAAATGAGCGGAGGAGGAAGATGACCTCGGGCAAAAATACCCAACTGCCCCTAGAGCGTGTGCAAGATGGGAAGGGTAGGGAAGCCTTTCACCCTTTTGCAGAGGCAGTCCACTTTGGGAATTAAGAAGTTAGTTTTCGCTGACGTGTCGAGCCGCCATTGGCCGAAAGATACCATTATTTGCAAAATTTCTAGAAATTAATTGGTAGCTCGGATGAATGTGCATAAAATACAAACGTTTCTCAGAAAAGTGAGGGGAATCCAATTAAAATTTATTTAGAAGCTAATTCCTCTTGCAATTCTAAAAGTAATGGAAGTTATCAACTTTAATTCTTTAAGGATTAAGAAACCCTATTTTGAGATGATTAATATATTTAGTAGGGTTTAATGGATGATTAAAGTTGGCATTAACTTGTTAATGATAAAAAGGTACATGAGGAACAAAAAGGATGAACTTGGCATGTGATTGGTTTAATTTAGAATTTCATTAGAATAAATATGGTTTAATGGGCCTTGAAACCCTAATGATGGTAATTGTGACTCTTAATGACTTTAATTGTTCAAACTCATGAATAAGATTGAGATATGATAGTTATAAGCTATTTTGAGTATAAAAGTTCCTAATTGTGAATAAATACCCTTCACGTAGTAATTAGGGTTTTCTAATGGATAAAAGTAGAATTAATGACAAATGGAGTTCATAGGTGAATTGGACCACAATAAACTGTGAATTGATGATAAATGAGCTTAATGATCTTGTCATGGATTAAAAGGATAAAAATGGTAGCTTTAATGTAAAAGAGGCTTAATGGACTTAGTTGATAGTTAATTATGTTTCAGGATAACCTTAGTATCTTTCATGAAGAATAATTAGGGTTTGTGAGTAATTATTTAACATAGTAAGAAATGAAGTGAAGCCCTAATTTCAATGGAAACCCTAAAAGTGGACTAGAAACCCTAGGAAGCAAGCTAAGTTTAATAGATCTTGATGACGTGAGTAATAAAAGGAAATTGCATGATTATTTTAGGATCTTGTTGTATGTGCTTGCTTGCTTGGATTTCTTACTTGCATGGAATATTTCTGTCTCAAATCATCCTGATAGGTATGTGATTAATTATGAGTAACCGCCTTAGTTTCCTGAGAATTTTCCGGATGGTTAATCGCATTGAATGCAACCTACTTGTTGAATGTTCATACTTGCAAATTATAAAGTCGCTATGATTATCAATATTGTAATATACATGTGTATTCTGGCACCTACATGCCACCCTGATGGAAGATGCCATAAAGGTCAAGCCCAAGAGGGTAGACCAATGGGCACCATGAGAGGTGACCCCAGACACCAAGCTCGGGAATGAGAAGGTGGTATATGTTGCATGACTATGGGGCACCATGAGAGGTGGGCCCCAGGAACCAAGCTCGGGATTGAGAAGGTGGCCTTAAGTCAATGGTAAAAGAGAAACCCTAGAGGGGTATTCTAGGATTAGGGCAAAAAGCAGGGGAGAATGACACATTGAAAATGTAATTTGGTTTTCTAATTACCCTAATTGTGATAATTAAATTATTAGCCATATTTGTGAAATTTTTGTTGTTCCCACATATCAGCATATTCCTATATGCTGACCGACATTTTGTTTGTTGGCATTTTAGGTACAACAATTGTTAAAAAAAATAATAAAGTGACACATTGTGGAAATAAGAAATAAAGTGCAAGGAGGATTAGATAGAATGAATCCAGACTGTTGATAGAGTAGTTTACTAAAGTTTTAAAAAGGTATACAAAGTTTTATTTTATACCAGTTTTCAGTTTAGTTGGTAAAATTGGATAATTGTTATTGATTATTTATCGAACCTTTTATCCTGTTAATTGGGATAATGGCTCTGACCTCTTGGTCTCCCTTAATTGGGGGTTATCGGGAGGCGGGGTCGTTACATTTGGTATTAGAGCATAGGTTCCTCATTTAATCTTTAATAATTATTAAATTTTACAAACTTCATAGAACCCAAGGGAGTTATTAGAGGATTGTCTGAAAGACAGATGTGTGTAGAAAAGGATCACATCCGGGGGCTGGCAAGATTTTCCTCCGCACCGCTAGTCGGAATACGAGGACTCCCAGAATGGCCAATGTCTCAGGATTTGACTCGAAATAAGATACCTTTAGGACTCTCTCATCTTGTTCATCCTTTCTCAACTCAAATTTTGTTACGGACCTTAAGGATTAGGGTTTTCTCTCTTTTCCTCACCCTCTTGAGGTATGGGTAAGGTTGATAAGGTTTAAGGAATCCTCCACCAAATTAATAAAAAGCATGTAAATAAGATGTCATGGAAATAAGCTTAATAGATTAAGCGTAAAAGAATAGATACATGCTTAGGTCGTATGACATAAGTTGTCATGCCCTCAAGAGAGACCTGAGTCTAGACCTTCTTGTTAGGAGGATAAGAAAAGAAGTTAGACTTGGAGGTAGAGATCTCCATTAAAAGTATAGACCTGGCACATCCTATTAGGATGATGTTAACCCTAATCCTAAGTGAAGGTTAGAGAAAGAGATGACATGATGAGTTATATGTCATGGTATACCATGCGTTTGGATGGATATACTTTTGGATGCCCATATCAGCCATGAGAGGTTGGATGACCTAGTATCTTTGGCGACCCAATCCTTGAAAGGGTCGTGCATGGTAGAGAGAAGGATAGCACCTTCATTGATGAGGTTAGAGAAGAACCTATGGAAACCCCATGAGCTTATATGAGCATGGCATAGTATGCACCTAGAGTACGTCAGTAGTGTGAGCAGTAGGTTGAAACCCTAGCCAAGGGAGTATGTTGGATAGCTGACGAGATAAGCTTAAAGGGCTAGGGATAACCGTGAGCAAACATAAGTTTGAACATAGGCTTCTTCATGCAGGGGTATGCTTGTGAACTTGATCCACCTTCATGGAGAGAGGACCTTTAGTAATAAGGTTGGATGTGGAGTAGCTCCAGAGAGAGAGAAAGTAGGACCCAAGAAAGAAGGTTGGAAGCCTAGACTTCGAGATATGAGGAAAAGTGGGGAGTTGAGGATGATGCGGCCTAAGTGGATGTTTGTGGTTGCCTCATGCTTGATCCCTGGAGGTTGATGATGCCATGGTTTCCATGAGAGGAACCAAACCCTAGAGAGAGGATGAGTCTGCTGGTACCTCTGTACCTTTGGTATGGATGAGAAGAAGAGTTCCTTAGACCTAGAGAGGTTTAGTAACAGGTTGTGAGGCCTTATACCTTGTTGATTGTCCTTGCAGAGGACTCAACTCTGAAGTGTTTCTCAAGTAGGAGGATGACAGGAAGTGCATGTCATGCCTTATACATGCTTGATTCATGGTTAATAGGTTGAGCATGCACTTTGACACACATAAGTGAACCTAGGGTTCCTAGGCATAAGAGGGGAAGTGGTGTACCTGAGGCTCATGACAAGATTTGAGTTTCTATAGATTCGAGCATGGTACTCTTCATGGTTATAGGAAAGGGAAACCCCTTAAGTTTAAAGGTATGTATGATGAACCTCTCACAGTTAGGTGGATGGCATAGGAACGTATGATCTTGATCCAATGCTGAGCAATGAGAACAGATATGACCTAGCATGGTTTAGTAGGTGGTATGCATGTGCCTTGGTAGCTATTGGGTTAAGCATGCTCATGTGAATATAAACCCTAAGGATGTTTGTAACCTTGTTGTCAAGAGTTGTAGTTTCCTCCCATCCTGGGAGAGGGACCCTTTTGGTAGGGTGTATACCAATTTTGTGGGTATTGAGGAAACCTAAAGAGGTCTCATAAGATCTTGAGAAGCTAAGTGAAGCGTACATGGTATGAGAATGAACCTTTAACCCATAGATAACCATCTCTAAGTGCATGTGGATGTGTTACCATGGAGGTAATCGGTATGGGGCCTAACCAAGATAGGTAGGTTGCCATGACCCCTATGAAAGGATGAAAGTCAGCCCATGAATGAAGAGAGAGATGATGAAAGATTGGGTAAGGTTCTAAGTTGGACATGTACTATAATAGAATCCTAAGTCTATCCAACGGTCAGGTAGGGATAAGACTGATGGAAGTAGGAGTTGCCTAATTCCCTAGTGGCACATGACCATAGGGTTGGGAGGTAACAACTATCATTGTCTAAGAGTCATGGGTTAGGAGATTGATCACCTTTATGAACTCATGGGACCCAAAAGGCAGATGAGTAGGGCACTCTATGGATGCATTAGGGAAGAGGGATGACCCCTAAAGTGTCAGCACCCTATAGACCTAGAGGAGATGACCAAGGAATGTGTGTGTGGACCCAAGTAAGTTCGAGACCAATTTTCCATAGAAGAAACTTTGATATCGAGATGATTGTGATGTATAAACATAAGTTGCACGTTCCAACTTAGATTTAAAGGTGGACTAGTAGGGTGGGATGTACCATCTCTACTCTTGGAACAGGAAGAACTTTGTATTTACACTGCAGCCTAATGCTTATTTCCTCTTGTTATGGGAGTGAGAGATAGGACATTACACATGCCATACACCAAGGATAAAGATGATGCGAGTGGGAACGTTGCTACGAGGTATGAGGACAAGGATGATAACATACCCTAGTAGAATGAATAATACATGGATGGTTTACAAACACTAAGAGGAATAGTGAAGTCATCTTATGAGGATGTTTTGTCATGAGCAATGAAGGTTGAGTTCGATAACCAGGAGGATGAGCTTAGATTGTTCTTCATGAAGATACAGTTTAAGCTGAGATAATAAGTGAAGGTGTATGTCTTCAATATTACCCAACACCTAAGGATGTAAAGTGGTAATAGTTGCTCTGGTTGAGGTGCAACTGCCTAGTTTAGCTAGAGGCTGGAAGAGGTTGTTAGGTTAGCCCTAAGTTGAAAAGTGAGATATGTTTGGCTAACTCTAACGAAGGTTATTGAACAAATTAGTAGTTGTCTTATTAACTAGCCTAGGCCTTGATGCAATAAAAGGGATCGCTGTAGAACCTCAGATGCACTTTTTGGATAAGAAGGAGATGAAACCCCAACTAGAGTGGTTTAGGGTTTTTGAGGAATCAATCTTGAGGAATCATGACATGTAGGAGATCATGATACACCTTGGTACTACAAAGATGATAGGTGACAATAGTACTTTGGATACCTAAGATAAAGTTGCATGTGGTATGTTGCCATGCATGACAGGAGGTGAAGGACGAACACCAGTAACCTACTATATTGTTATAGAGGATAAAGAATCCCCAAGAGGGAATGGGAGTTCATCACTATGGATGTTGTGGTAAGTCTCCCCTAGACCAAGGAAGGTCAAGATGCAATATGGGTTATGGTAGATCACCTTACCTACATGACATGAGAAAGAGAGAATACTGTCAAGGGACAGATCTAGTTGAACTACATATGAGAGAGAGTTGGTTCAACTACACCATGATGCGAGTTCTTGAGTTTAATCTAAAGATTCACTTCCATGCGGTGGAAGTAGGTGCATGAAGAACTCAATGTTAGTACAGTTTATCACCCCTAACTAATGGTTAGTACAATCCAGACTAGAAGGTCTGATGAGAGCATGTATGCTCATTTAGGGTGATACCTAGAGACAGTTCTTGTCCTCTGTAAGATGTGATGATAACCACCATAGCCAGTATTGGGATGTAAAGAAGCTCTGTAAAGGAGGTTGTGTCGGTCACCACTTCTTTAAGATGATGTTGGTGAAGGGACCTCGCGAAGGTCAAAGGACCACAGTGTGTGCAGATGAAGTCACTTTGATCGTGCAATGGCTGAAAGGAGCCCAGAGATGACATGAGTTGTAAGCATATGCAAAGTAGACTGACATGCAGTTCACTGTGGGAGAGTATGTGATGTGAAAATTTGACCCCTCTAAGCTACAACTGAGAAAGCTGAGTTCCCGATATATGGGTCCATTTGAGATGGATTGGTAGAGATGGTTGTGTTTAGCCTTACCCCTCAGGATAACATGATGTATAATGTGTTCCATGAGTCCGATGTAGATCACTATGTGAGGTACCCAAGCCATGTGATGAGCCCTGAACCTATTCTACTTTTGATAGGATGAAATGTCCTAAGTCACCTATGAGGGTATGATATACTAAGGTAAGAAAGAACTCAGATGGAAGGATATGAGATGATGAAGGTTCTTGGGAAGCACCATGGAAAGGGTGAAGCCACATGGGAGCCTTGATGGTCATAAGAAAGGCTTATCCTGAATTGTTTATTTGCTTGATGGAATTTTGAGGACAAAATTCTTATAAGAGGGGAAGGATGTTACAACCCCGATTTTTGGGTTCATTTGGTGAGAAATGTAATTTCTCATATTAAAGATATTTGAACAAATAATGATATAATTTGTTTTGAATAAATGTATTTTGTTCACAATAGCCTTGATGGTTGTTTTGTGGGATTTATTGGCTATTGGGCCCAATAACAAGGAAAGGATAAAAGAAACTCCATTAATTGAGTAAATAAGAAAATGGAGAAAAGAAAGGTGTAGAAACCTCTAGAAGGCAATGGAATTTAATCAAAAGGTAGATTTCATGCTTCTTGGGTTCCTTGGGTTCCACGGAGTCCAAAGTTGCAAAGATAATGCAACAAGACAAGGAAAGATCAACTAAATATTTCTTTATTAAGAAAGAAATTGAAAACAATGATGAAATATGGTAGATAAGTGGAAAGAGGTATGATTGAGTTATATTTGGTGTATTTTCGTGTCCACATGGTTTCTAATTCTAAAAGGAAGAAAAAAAAGAAAATAAAAGATTATGAAAGAGAGAACATGCTTAAAATATGCCTTATTAAGAGATAAATTTCATATAACGAAAAGCATCTCAAACTTTCGTGTTTGAGTCCCAAATTTGGTATATACGTGGATTAAGTCATTATGGACTTTCCCTCAAAATTTGGGATTAATTGGATGAGTGGTTTGGGAGATATGGATTTTACAAAAATCCCTAAAGTGTGGACAATGTCACAATTTTGTTTCCTAATAGAATTATTTTTCGTATATGTGTGACACTACAACCGTTGGATTCAGATCCAACATTGGCTGTTATTTCCACCTTCCTTGGTTGGATGAGGAAATAGGGGGCATGAGTTGTGGAATTTCTAGAGTGATTATCTTGCCAGATAATGGAGTAATGATTAAGGAAACTATTCTAATGAGTTTAAGGGATCAGTTCAAGTTGATATACCCCTAATTTTTTAGAGCTTCTTTACCCGTAGAGTTTTTACCCAAAACTAGACTCTATGGTTCTCGATGGCTGGGGGGATCCTATATATATAGGGAGCCTTGGGCCCCAACAAAATGGAAAATCACCCATGGTCTTTGGCCAGCTTCTACGAGAAGGTTCGCCCTTGAAATTGCAGTTGGAGGTGCGTCCCTTTTGCACCTGTTGTCACAGGAAACCAGTTGGAGGGGTGGGAATATGGTGACCAGGTCCAAGCAACCTTGGGGAAATTAAGGCCCCAACCACCATCGACGGAGCCTGGCGGCAGCCTTGGTGGTTTTTCCGATTGATGGAGAGGCTTGGAGCGTGGAGTCAACTAGAGTGTTGACCGCCCGGAAGTCTGTTTCATGAAACGTAGATGAGCGGAGGAGGAAGACAACCTCGGGCAAAAATACTCGACTGCCCCTAGAGCGTGTGCAAGATGGGAATGGTAGGGAAGTCGTTCACCCCTTTGCAGAGCCGGTCCACTTAGGGAATTAAGAAGTTTGTTTTCGCTGACATGTCGAGCCGCCATTGGCCGAAAGGTACCACTATTTGCAAAATTTCTAAAAATTAATTGGTAGCTCAGATGAATGTGCATAAAATATGAAAGTTGCTCAGAAAAGCAAGGGGAATCATTAAAAATACGTTTAGAAGCTAATTCCTCTTGCAATTCCAAAAGTAATGGAAGTTATCAACTTTAATGCTTTAAGGATTAGGAAACCCTATTTTGAGATGATTAATATATTTAGTAGGGTTTAATGCATGATTAAAGTTGGCATTAACCTATTAATTATAAAAAGGTACATTAGGAACAAAAAGGATGAACTTGGCATGTAATTGGTTTAATTTAGAATTTCATGTGCATAAATATGCTTTAATGGGCCTTGAAACCCTAATGATGGTAATTGTGACTCTTAATGACTTTAATTGTTCAAACTCATGAATAAGATTGAGATATGATATTTATAAACTATTTCGAGTATAAAAGTTCCTAATTGTGAATAAATGCCCTTAATGTAGTAATTAGGGTTTTCTAATGGATAAAGGTAGAATTAATAACAAATTGAGTTCATAGGTGAATTGGACCACAATAAACTATGAATTGATGATAAATGAGAATAATGATCTGGTCATGGATTAAAAGGATAAAAATGGTAGCTTTAATGTAAAAGAGGATTAATGGACTTAGTCGATGGTTAATTATGTTTCAGGATAACCTTAATATCTTTCATGAAGAATAATTAGGGTTTGTGAGTAATTGTTTAAAATAGTAAGAAATGAAGTGAAACCCTAATTTCAATGGAAACCCTAAAAGTGGACTAGAAACCTAGGAAGTGAGCTAGGTTTAATATATCTTGATGACATGAGTAATAAAAGGAAATTGCATGATTATTTCAGGATCTTGTTGTATGTGCTTGCTTTCTTGGATTTTTTACTTACATGGAATATTTCTGTCTCAAATCAGCCTGACAGGTATGTGGTTAATTATGAGTAACCACCTTAGTTTCTTGAGAATTTTCCAGATGTTTAATCACATTGACTACAACCTACCTGTTGAATGTTCATAGTTTTAAATTATAAAGTCATTATGATTATCACAATTGTAATATACATGTGTATTCTCGCACCTACATGCCACCCTGATGGAAGATGCCATAAAGGTCAGGACCAAGAGGGTAGACCAATGGGCACCACGAGAGGTGACCCCAGACACCAAGCTCAGGAATGAGAAGGTGGTGTATGTTGCATGACTATGGGGCACCATGAGAGGTGACCCCCAGGCACCAAGCTCGGGATTGAGAAGGTGGCCTTAAGTCAATGGAAAAAGAGAAACCCTAGAGGGGTATTCCAGGGTTAGGGCAAAAGTGGTGGAGAATGACACATTGAAATTTTAAATTGGTTTTTAATTACCATGATTGTGATAATTAAATTGTTATCCATATTTGTGAAATTTTGGTTGTTCCCACATACCAGCATATTCCTATATGCCGACTGACGTTTTGTTTGTCGGTGGTTTAGGTACAACAATTGAAAGAACAAACAATAAAGTGACACATTGTGGAAACAAGAAATAAAGTGCAAGGAGGATTAGATAGAATGAATCCAGGCTGTGGATAGAGTAGTTTACCAATGTTTTAAAAAGGTATACAAAGTTTTATTTTATACCATTTTTTAGTTTAGTTGGTAAAATTTGATAATTGTTATTGATTATTTGTCGAACCTTTGATCCTATTAATTGGGATAATGGCTTTGACCTCTTGGTCTCCCTTAATTGGGGGTTACCGGGAGGCGGGGTCGTTATATTTGGTATCAGATCATAGGTTCCTCATTTAATCTTTAATCATTATTAAATTTTACAAACTTCGTAGAGCCCAAGGGAGTTATTAGAAGATTTTCCGAAAGACAGAGGTGTCTAGAAAAGGATCACGTCCAGGGCTGGCAAGATTTTCCTCCGCACCGCTAGTCGGAATACGAGGACTCTCAGAATGGCTAATGTCTCAAGATTTGACTCGAAATAAGATACCTTTAGGACTCTCTCATCTTGTTCATCCTTTCTCAACTCAAATGCTGTTAAGAAACCTTAAGGATTAGGGTTTTCTCTCTTTTCCTCACCCTCTTGAGGTATGGGTAAGGTTGATAAGGTTTAAGGAATCCTCCATCCTCCACCAAATTAATAAAAAGCATGTATATAAGATGTCATGGACACAAGCTTAATAGATTAAGCATAAAAGAATAGATACCTGCTTAGGTCGTATGACATAAGTTGTCATGCTATCAAGAGAGACCTGAGGCTAGACCTTCTTGTCAGGAGGATAAGTAAAGAAGTTAGACTTGGAGGTAGAGATCTCCATTAAAAGTAGAGACCTGGCACATCCTCTGAGGATGATGTTAACCCTAACCCTAAGTGAAGGTTAGAGAAAGAGATGACATGATGAGTTAGATGTCATGGTAGACCAGGTGTTTGGATGGATATACTTTTGGATGCCCATATGAGCCATGAGAGGTTGGATGACCTAGTGCCTTTGGTGACCCAATCCTGGAAAGGGTCGTGCATGTTAGAGAGAAGGATAGCTCCTTCATTGATGAGGTTAGAGAAGAACCTATCGAAACCCATGAGCTTATATGAGCATGGCATAGTATGCACCCAGAGTACGTCAGTAGTGCGAGGAGTAGGTTGAAACCCTGGCCAAGGGAGTATGTTGGATAGCTGACGAGATAAGCTTAAAGGGATAGGGATAACCTTGAGAAAACATAAGTTTGAACATAGGCTTCTTCATGCAGGGGGTACGCTTGTGAACTTGATCCACCTTCATGGAGAGAGGACCTTTAGTAATAAGGCCAGATGTGGAGTATCTCCAGAGAGAGAGAAAGTAGGACCCAAGAAAGAAGGTTGGAAGCCTAGACTTCAAGATATGAGGAAAAGTGGGGAGTTAAGGATGATGCAACCTAAGTGGATGTTTGTGGTTGCCTCATGCTTGATCCCTGGAGGTTGATGATGTCTTGGTTTCCTTGAGAGGAACCAAACCCTAGAGAGAGGATGAGTCTGCTGGTACCTCTGTACCTTTGGTATGGACGAGAAGAAGAGTTCCTTAGACATGGAGAGGTTTAGTAACAGGTTTTGAGGCCTTGTACCTTGTTGATTGTCCTTGAGGAGGACTCAACTCTGAAGTGTTGCTCGAGTAGAAGGATGATAGGAAGTGCATGTCATGCCTTATACATGCTTGATTTGTGGTTAAGAGGTTGAGCATGCACTTTGACACCCATAAGTGAACCTAGGGTTCCTAGGCCTAAGAGAGGAAGTGGTGTACCTAAGGCTCATGACGAGATTTGAGTTTCTATAGATTCAAGAATGGTACTCTTCATGGTTATAGGAAAGGGAAACCCCTTAAGTTTAAAGGTATGTCTAATAAACCTCTCACAGTTAGGTGGATGGAATAGGAAGGTATGATCTTGATCCAGTGCTGAGGAATGAGAACAGATATGACCTAGCATGGTTTAGTAGGTGGTCTAATTGTGCCTTGGTAGCTGCTGGGTTAAGCATGCTCATGTGAATATAAACCCTAAGGATGTTTGTGACCTTGTTGTCAAGAGTTGTAGTTTCCTCCCATCATGGGAGAGGGACCCTTTTGGTAAGGTGTATACCAGTTTTGTGGGTTTTGAGGAAACCTAAAGGGGTCTCATAAGATCTTGAGAAACTAAGTGAAGAGTATGTGGTATGACAATGAACCTTTAACCCATAGATAACCATCTCTAAGTGCATGTGGATGTGTTACCATGGAGGTAATCGGTATCGGGCCTAACCAAGATAGGCAGGTTGCCATGACCCCTATGAAAGGATGAAAGTCAGCCCATGAATGCAGAGAGAGAGATGATGAAGGCTTGGGTAAGGTTCTAAGTTGGACATGTACTATAATAGAATCCTAAGTCTATCCTTGGGTTAGGTAGGGATAAGACCGACGGAAGTTGGAGTTGCCTAATTCCCTAGTTGCACATGACCATATGGTCGGGAGGTAACAACCATCATTCTCTAAGGGCCATGGGTTAGGAGATTGATCACCTTTGTGAACTCATGGGACCCAAAGGGCAGATGAGTAGGGCACTCTCTGGATGCATGAGGGAAGAGGGATGACCCCTAAAGTGTCGGCACCCTATAGACCTTGAGGAGATGACCAAGGAATGTGTGTGTGGACCCAAGTAAGTTCGAGACCAGTTTTCCATAGAAGTAACTTTGATATCAAGATGATTGTGATGTATAAACATAAGTTGCACGTTCCAACTTAGATTTAAAGTTGTACTAGCGGGGTGGGATGTACCATCTCTACTCTTGGAACATGAAGAACTTTGTATTTGGACTGCAACCTAATGCTTATTTCCTCTTGTTATGGGAGTGAGAGATAGGACAGTACACATGCCATACACCAAGGATAAAGATGATGCGAGTGGGAACGTTGCTATGAGGTATGAGGACAGGGATGATAGCATACCCTAGTGGAATGAATAATACATGGATGGTTTACAAACACTAAGAGGAATAGTGAAGTCATCTTATGATGATGTTTTGTCATGAGCTATGAAGGTTGAATTTGATCACTAGGAGGATGAGCTCAGAGTGTTCTTGATGAAGATAGAGTTTGAGATGAGATAATAAGTGAAGGTGTATGTCTTCAACATTACCCAACACCTAAGGAAGTAAAGTGGTAATAGATGCTCCGATTGAGGTGTAGCTGCCTCATTTAGCTAGAGGCTGTAAGAGGCTGTTAGGTTAGCCCTAAGTTGGAAAGGGAGATATGTTTGGATAACTCTAATGAAGGTTATTGAACAAATTATTAGTTGTTTTATTAACTAGCCTAGACCTTGATGCAATAAAAGGGATGGTTGTAGAACCTCAGATGCACTTTTTAGAAAATAAGGAGATGAAACCCCGACTAGAGTGGTTTAGGGTTTCTGAGGAATCAATCTTGAGGAATCATGACATGCAAGAGATCATGATACACCTTGGTAATATAATGATGGTAGGTGACAATAGTACTTTGGATACCTAAGATAACGTTCCATGTGGTATGTTGCCATGCATGACATGAGGTGAAGGATGAACACCAATAACCTAGTATATTGTTATAGAGGATAAAGAATCCCCAAGAGGGAATGGCAGTTCATCACTATGGATGTTGTGGTAAGTCTCCCCTAGACCAAGGAAGGTCAAGATGCAATATGGGTTATGGTAGATTGCCTTACCTACATGACATGAGAAAGAGAGAATATTGTCAAGGGACAGATCTGGTTGAACTACATATGAGAGAGAGTTGGTTCAACTACACCATGATGCGAGTTCATGAGTTTAATCTAAAGATTCACTTCCATGAGGTGGAAGTAGGTGCATGAAGAACTCGATGTTAGTACAGTTTATCACCCCTAACTAATGGTTAGTACAATCCAGACTAGAGGGTCTGAAGAGAGCATGTGTTCTCGTTCAGGGTGATACCTAGAGACAGTTCTTGTCCTCTATAAGATTTGGTGATAACCACCATAGCCAGTATCAAGATGTAAAGAAGCTCTACAAAGGAGGTTGTCTCAGCCACCACTTCATTAAGATGATGTTGGTGAAGGGACCTCACGAAGGTCAAAGGACCATAGTGTGTGCAGATGAAGTCTCTTTGATCATGTAATGGTTGAAAGGAGCCTAGAGACGATATGAGTTGTAAGCGGGTGCAAAGTAGACTGACATGCAGTTCACTGTGGGAGAGTATGTGATGTGAAAATCTGACCCCTCTAAGCTACAACTGAGAAAGCCGAGTTCCCGATATATGTTTCATTTGAGATAGATTGGTGAGGATGGTTGTGTTTAGCCTTACCCCTCAGGATAACATGATATATAATGAGTTCCATGAGTCCGATCTAGAGCACTATGTGAGGTACCCAAGCCATGTGTTCGACCCTGAACCTATTAAGCTTTTGAGAGGCTGAAATGTCCTGAGTCACCTATGAGGGTATGATATACCATGGTAAGAAAGAACTCAGATGGAAGGATATGAGATGATGAAGGTTCTTGGGAAGAACCATGGAAAGGGTGAAGCCACCTGGGAGCCCTGATGGACATAAGAAAGGTTTATCCTGAATTGTTTGTTTGCTTGATGGAATTTTGAGGACAAAATTCTTATAAGAGGGGAAGGATGTTACAACCCCAATTTTTGGGTTCATTTGGTGAGAAATGTAATTTCTCGTATTAAAGATATTTGAACAAATAATGATATAATTTGTTTTTAATAAATGGATTTTGTTCACAATAGCCTTGATGGTTGTTTTGTGGGCTGTATTGGCTATTGGGCCCAATAACAAGGAAAGGATAAAAGAAACTCCATTAATTGAGTAAATAAGAAAATGGAGAAAAGAAAAGTGTAGAAACCTCTAGAAGGAAATGGAATTTAATCCAAAGGTGGATTTCGTGCTTCTTGGGTTCCAGGGAGTCCAAAGTTGTGAAGATAATGCAACAAGAAAAGAAAATATCAACTAAATATTTCTTTATTAAGAAAGAAATGGAAAACAATGATGAAATATGGGAGATACGTGGAAAGAGGTATGATTGAGTTATCTTTGGTGGATTTTCGTGTCCACATGGTTTCTAATGCTAAAAGGAAGAAAAACAAATAAAATAAAAGATTATGAAAGAGAGAATATGCTTAAAATATGCCTTATTAAGAGATAACTTGCATATAAATAAAAGCATCTCAAACTTTCGATTTTGAGTCCCACATTTGGTACATACGTGGATTAAGTCATTATGTACTTTCCCTCAAAATTTGGGATTAATTGGATGAGTGGTTTGGGAGATATAGATTTTACAACAATCCCTAAAGTGTGGACAATGTCACGATTTTGTTTCCTAATAGAATTATTTTTGGTATATGTTTGACACTACAACCGTTGGATTCAGATCCAATAGTGGTTGTGATTGCCACCTTCCTTGCTCAGATGAGGAAATAGGGGGCATGAGTTTTGGAATTTCCAGAGTGATTATCTTGCCAGATAATGGAGTAATGATTAAGGAAACTATTCTAATGAGTTCAGGGGATCAGTCTGAGTCGATATACCCCTAATTTCTTAGAGTTTTGTCGCCCGTATAGTTTTTACCCAAAACTGGACTCTGTGGTTCTTGACGGCTGGGGGGGATCATATATATATAGGGAGCCTTGGGCCCCAACAAAACAGAAAATCACCCATGGTCTTCGGCCAACTTCTACGAGAAGGTTCACCCTTGAAATTGCAGTTGGAGGTGTGTGATGACCTTGATTTTAGGATTTTGATACCCAATATAGTTTTTGAAGTTCATGATTACTCTGATTGGTTAATTCTAAGATGGGATGATATTTTTTTTTCAAGCATGACTACAAGGTCATTAGAGTGTTATGTACATATATATATGGTTAACATGAGTGTTTGTCCAATGATGATTAATTATGAAGTGAAGTGTCCAACTAAGCATACATTGATTCAAATTATTACATGATGAACTTCAAGGTGCGATGTGGTCAAATGATGTAAGTTAGACTTATTTGATGAGAAGTAGATGGTTAGTCGAATTTAATCCAAGGTTTATAAACATGTATATATGGTGTTGAGTTTGAACTTTAGTCATTTGGTTTTTCTTTCTAGTCAAATAGTTGTGACATTTTGATGCCACACAACCTTGCCTGTTACTTGGCACGACCCTTTGGCTTGAAAATGCAACGCGATATCTTCCCTCAGTAGAGAGGATCTAACGACCAGCAAGTCATCTTCCACCTCCAGGTTAAACAGGGAAAAATCATGACTTGGTCGCGATTCTTACTGGCCTTAAAGCTTTGTACTCGTCGTTCTGTTGGAGGGATTAGCAGAGAAAAGGGATCTCATTCACTGCAGGCAGCATAATGACCTCCTGCTTGGAAGTTTTGGTGTAGATTAGTGAAGGAATAAGCCATATTCATCGCATCTCTCCTCAACGGCTGTTGAAGATGCAACCTTTCTCTCTCTCTTGCCTCTGCTTCCCATTCCAGATATGTGCCTGAGATGAAGGAAAGGAGGAAAAGCAGAGGGAGGAGTTCAAAGAAGAAGCAGAGCTTAGGCTTTTCCCTTTCCCCTTCCCTTGGTTGCATCAGGTCTGCCGGAGGACCGTATCCCTTCAATCTAAGAAACTAGATCCTCACAGCATCACATAGGAGTCAAGAATGACGACGAAGATAGGGCCGCCGGGTGTAGCGGTGACTTGACCAACCACCGCACTCCTGTTACCCACCTTGAAGGTGACGAAGCGCCTAGAGGAGGTTCAGGTCGTCGTTCACCTAGCTCTATCGTCGCGGCGGCACCTTGTGTCTCACACATAGAGAATAAAATGAGACAGAACCCCCACAACCAACCTTACATTGGCGGTCGCCGAACATAGGAGCTCCCTTGTAGCTTTG
This sequence comes from Alisma plantago-aquatica, assembly GCA_963693085.1. Lineage (NCBI taxonomy): Eukaryota > Viridiplantae > Streptophyta > Magnoliopsida > Alismatales > Alismataceae > Alisma > Alisma plantago-aquatica. The sequence continues at coordinate 395,905,086 of OY856411.1, read as the reverse complement.
ATCGCTCGCCGAAGCTAGGCGTCGCGGAGGAGCACGCGGGGAGAGGTCCTTTGACGACTTTGAGGTCGAGGCTGGAGTCTTTGAGAATGGCTGCAAGTGCGGGGAGCCACCCAGCGACTCGATCTGAGACCGCGAGCATCTCCAGGAGAAAAGACCCGGATCAGGGGAGCCCAGCGGCGGCATCCCTAAGACAGAGGAAGCGCAAGCCTTTGCGCTGCGTCGAGTAGGCCCCGACAGATTGTGGGAGAAGGAAAAGAGTAGTGGACCGCTCTAGTTGCCAATCCTTGAACCGGGCTGAACCTGAAAGAAACCCAGCCAAACCAAGAAAAGAGGGCCGCACCTCCTTAGGTACAGGTGGCAAGACGAGATTGGGCACGAAAACGTAAATCTTCAATAATTCTCAAATCTTGTATAATTCATAGTAAATATCTTATTGATCAGAAAAATACAAATAAGGTACCAAAATGTTCAGAAAAATAAGTAGAACACAATGAAAGCATAATATCAGTCTTTTGTTGCACAAATAATAGTGATACCAAGTAAGATGTGTTATTCTTGTTTCATGGATAATAAATATCAAACGATGTTCTAAAATTATGATAACATGTCAGTAAGTCTATATTCATGTTTATAATTCATTTGATGCCAGTTACGGTCATGTTGATGTACGAAATCATGTAATTTGATTAATATGGCTAATTAGGGCTAATAACACTAAAGATAATGCAATTAATGCATACATGCTCAATAAATGATGAAATTCACATAACATTCTCATATCTATAACTGAAAGATAATATGTAAATATGAGACCAGTTTTGTACACAGAATTCATGTTATATGAAGATGAACCTTGATACACGGGTTGTAACCCTAACTTGAATAATGTATGTAAACTAGGGTGCATATGTGCACCAAAATGGATATGGGACTTAATATTCAGATAATGAATCATAATCTCAAAAATGACATCAGTAAGATAAATGTAAGACAATAATGCAAGTAAACGTTGGAATATCCTAATGAGATAATATAAACCCTAATGAACACGACTAGGGTTAAGATGATCAGAATTTGATGCTAGTATATGATTTTGTTATTAATCAGGTGTTGACCAGTTTGTCTAGATGATCAAAGATATTTATGAATCTCTGAACTCAGGTACATGGGTTTTATTTAAGTATATGACTATGGTTTTCTTGCTTGCAATCATGATATGTATGTATGCTCTCTTCTATTTGCAAATATTGGATGTAGTAGCACTATATAGTACTCGATGTTTTATCACTTGTAAACATAAATGATAAGTAGATGCTTTGTAGTTATTTAAGGTGTTCATTATCCCCCTTACGAGGGAATGGATTAATGTTGGCTAGTACACCTCCCTAGAGCACAAGGTGTACGGGGAGTTTCCTTAGAGTACTTGGTACACGAGGATGGGTCCAATATTTATGTTTTGGTACTAGTCCACCTTGATAATGCAATTCATCTAGGAAAATTACTTAAATTGGTGTATTTCGCTTAATAAAGAAGTGTTTTCTATGATTTTCTTCCTTCTGCAAATCTTTTTCAAAATTATGAAAGCCATAAATATATGTATCTTTCTGCCCATGTACACAACACCTTGTGTGTTGATTTGTTGTTTCACGTATGTTTTAGGTTCAGAGATAGCATGGGAGATAAAGTACAGGATGTGAGCAAGTTGTACAGGTTGTACCTATTGTGTAGATCCTAGTTTAGCATACATGTTCTTAGATCGTAGAATTTTTATTCAATATGTAATTTTAAATCATTGTGTAATAATTCATGTTGTATAAATTTACATGTTGAATGTTGAGAATGTTATGGTTGTATGTTCATGTATGCGTATTATGCTTCCGCATCGCTCTATGATATGATTGGATGATGTTTTCGGATTCTGATCTCTCATTCCCAATAGGGTTTGGAGAAAGCCAAAATTTGGGGACGTCACAGTTGGTATCAGAGCATGAACTATAGCTACACCTGACAATTTCTCACCACGAAACATAAAACTAAACTTCACCTTTCACTTTAAACCCTAGAAACTTAGTAAGTTGTTATGTAGGAATAAGGTTTGACTTAGCCTCTAAGTTAGAACCTATATGTTCGAGAACTAGGTTTAGATAAGTGTGTGAAACCCTTTCCATATAGAGCTCATATGCATTGGGTAGCTACACTAATCTACACCTTGTTCTCACCATTTCACTAGGTGACATGACAATAGACTATCTACTGTGTGTGGGACACTCAAGTTTGCTGGTTTGGTTTTGTTTCCCAATCGGCTCACACCTCGACAGTTTCCTCTAACGTCTTCTTTCTCAGAGAAAAACTATATAATATTTTATTATATATATGTAAATATAAAAATGTGTCCCTCACACTGGAGAGTAGTTAGTGTTCATGCAATCTAAGTGAAAAGGAGTGACATCAGTCTAGAAGAGAGAATAGATCTAGATTAGATGTCTAGAGCCTCATAAGGTTATGTGATAGATAGATAGCAAAAGAAAGATGAAGGAAATAAGTATATAGAATCTTACCTAACTTGATCTATGATGGTATAAGTTTCCTTATTAAGATTTGAGTTGTATATGAGTTGAATCCACTCTTAGAGGATCTATGCTAAGTCATGATGATGAGATTACATTCCCTTTTCCTACTTAAGTTAAACTAAGTTAAGATAGAGATGAGTGTGCATGAGCCTCAAGCTCGTATACAAGGAGGATGTCTAGTGGTAGGATGAGATATGTGGTGAACTCTAGAGGGAGTAAGACCCACAGGGAGAAGGTCATAGGACCTAGCCTCCAATATATGAGATATGTGTTAAAAAAATGTCCTACACTAGACTACTCTTGAGTGTTGAGTTGAGTCCTATGCATGATTCAAATCTATATGTGAGAATTGGGTAAAAGAAAAGGATGGGTAGATGACCCATATGATAAAGTCAATCCTTTGGCTGAGTTAGGTCCTAGATTGAGTGACATATTTTGTGGATCTCATCATTAGTTGCAAGTGAGGTAATATATGAACTCTAGTTATGAGAGTATGATGCTTTGTGCAAAAGATACTCAACATACATGTTCTCCCTTCTTCTTCTCTTTCTTAATATATGATGATAGAAACTCACTTGAGCTATATGGATGATTTATATATGAGGAGTCACTCGTATAAGCTTGACCTATTCTATATCCCCCCCAATATCATACATGCAGAACCAAAGATTGAAATCATGATAAGTTTGACTTTAAAATATTCTCTTCCCCTTCATATGAAATACGAAAGATATGATGTTGAGATCATGGGATAAACTTAGTATATTCTCTTTTTCCCTTCACATAATACATGGAAGACATAAAAAGTTAAACTCATGAACTTGATATAAAGATATTTTTGGATCATAGGATATGTGATCAAAAATATAGTTTGTAAATTTGATCTTTCTCAATGTATGCTTCTAAGTTGAGTATGAATATCACACCATAGGGTGAAACCCTAATGGTCAAACATGTTACGTAAGCCTTCTTAAGTAGAAAAATTCTAATATCAAGGATGAAGATAAATCTCCCCTAATGCTGAAATCATTGTAAGGTGTTAATGATGTTAGATTTGAACGATCTGAATACCATGACATATAAATGAATTCCTCTTGGACTTTCAAGGAATGAACAGAACTCGTATCCTTAGGGGTGATGCAATCCTAAGATATCATAATGTCATGTTATGGTTAAGACATTAAGTGATGCTTCCACATATATAAGGTGGGGTGGACACACCCAAGAATCTCTAGACCCTAAGCTGACAACTTAGAGTGCATATAATTATGGTGGTCTTAGAACCTAAGCAATGATGATGTATATGAAGCTGAACTCCTAAATAACCTCTTAAGGATGAGATTAGTTGAATTTCGTGGACAAAATTCCATATAAGGTGGGGTGAATGTGATGACCTTGATTTTAGGATTTTCATACCCAATATAGTTTTTGAAGTTCATGATTACTTTGATTGGTTAATTCTAAGATGGGATGATATTTTTTTTTCAAGCATGACTACAAGGCCATTAGAGTGTTATGTACATATATATATGGTTAACATGAGTGTTTGTCCAATGATGATTAATTATGAAGTGAAGTGTCCAACTAAGCATACATGGATTCAAATTATTACATGATGAACTTCAAGGTGCGATGTGGTCAAAGGATGTAAGTTAGACTTATTTGATGAGAAGTAGATGGTTAGTCGAATTTAATCCAAGGTTTATAAACATGTATATATGGTGCTGAGTTTGAACTTTAGTCGTTTGGTTTTTCTTTCTAGTCAAATAGTTTTGACATTTTGATGCCACATAGGCATGCCTGTTACTTGGCACGACCCTTTGGCTTGACAATGCAACATGATATCTCCCCTCAGTAGAGAGGATCTAACGACCAGCAAGTCATCTTCCACCTCCGGGTTAAACGGAGAAAAATCATGACTTGGCCGCGATTCTTACTGGCCTTAAAGCTTTGTACTCACGGTTCTGTTGGAGGGATTAGCAGAGAAAACGGATCTCGTTCACTGCAGGAAACATAATGACCGCCTGCTTGGAAGTTTCAGTGTAGATTAGTGAAGGAATAAGCCCTATTCATCGCAGCTCTCCCCAACGGCTGTTGAAGATGCAACCTTTCTCTCTCTCTCTTGCCTTTGCTGCCCATTCCAGATATTTTCCTGAGATGAAGGAAAGGAGGAAAAGCAGAGGGAGGAGTTCAAAGAAGAAGCAGAGCTTAGGCTTTTCCCTTTCCCCTTCCCTTGGTTGCATCAGGTCTGCCCAAACGGGGGTAACCCTGGAGGACCGTAGCCATTCAATCTAAGAAACTAGATCCTCATAGCATCACACAGGAGTCAAGAACGACGATGAAGATAGGGCCTCCGGGTGTAGCGGTGACTTGACCAACCGCCGCACTCCTGTTACCCACCTCGAAGGTGACGAAGCGCCTAGAGGAGGTTCAGGTCGTCGTTCACCTAGCTCTATCCTCGCGGTGGCACCTTGTGTCTCACACACAGAGAATAAAATGAGACGGAACCCCCATCATCCAACCTTACATTGGTAGTCACCGAACATAGGAGCTCCCTTGTAGCTCTGATCGCTCGCCGAAGCTAGGCGTCACGGCGGAGCACGCGGGGAGAGGTTCTTTGACGACTTTGTTGCTGAGGTTGGAGTCTCCGAGAATGGCTGCAAGTGCGGGGAGCCACCCAGCGACTCGATTTGAGATCGCGAGCATCGCCAGGAGAAAAGACCCCCATCAGGGGAGCCCAGCGGCGGCATCCCTAAGACAGAGGAAGCGCAAGCCTTTGCGCTGCGTCGAGTAGGCCCCGACGGAATGTGGGAGAAGGAAAAGAGTAGAGGACCGCTCTAGTTGCCAATCCTTGAATCGGGCTGAACCTGAAAGAAACCCAGCCAAACCAAGAAAAGAGGGCCGCACCTCCTTAGGGACAGGTGGCAAGACGAGATTGGGCACGAAAAGGTAAATCTTCAATAATTCTCAAATCTTGTATAATTCGTAGTAAATATCTTACTGATCAGAAAAATACAAATAAGGTACCAAAATGTTCAGAAAAATAAGTAGAGCACAATGAAAGAATAATATCAATCTTTTGTTGCACAAATAATAGTGATATCAAGTAAGATGTGGTATTCTTATTTCATGGATAATAAATATCAAACGATGTTCTAAAATTATGATAACATGTCAGTAAGTCTACATTCACGTTTATAATTTATTTGATGCCAGTTATGGTCATGTTGATGTACGAAATCATGTAATTTTATTAATATGGCTAATTAGGGCTAATAACACTAAAGATAATGCAATTAATGCATACATGCTCAATAAATGATGAAATTCACAGAACATTCTCATATCTGTAACTGAAAGATAATATGTAAATATGAGACCAGTTTTGTACACGGAATTCATGTTATATGAAGATGAACCTTGATACACGGGTTGTAACCCTAACTTGAATAATGTATGTAAACTAGGGTGCATATGTGCACCAAAATGGATATGGGACCTAATATTCAGATAATGAATCATAATCTGGAAAATGACATCAGTAAGATAAATGTAAGACAATAATGCAAGTAAACGTTGGAATATCCTAATGAGATAATATAAACCCTAATGAACACAACTAGGGTGAAGATGATCAGAATCTGATGCTAGTATATGATTTTGTTATTAATCAGGTGTTGACCAGTTTGTCTAGATGATCAAAGATATTTATGAATCTCTGAACTTAGGTACGTTGGTTTTATTTAAGTATATGACTATGGTTTTCTTGCTTGCAATCATGATATGTATGTATGCTCTCTTATATTTGCAAATATTGGATGTAGTAGCACTATATAGTACTCAATGTTTTATCACTTGTAAACATAAATGATAAGTAGATGCTTTGTAGTTATTTAAGGTGTTCATTATCCCTCTTACGAGGGAATGGATTAATGTTCTCTAGTACACCTACCTAGAGCACAAGTTGTATGGGGAGTTTCCCTAGAGTACTTGGTACACGGGGATGGGCCCAATATTTATGTTTTGGTACTAGTCCACCTTGATAATGCAATTCATCTAGGAAAATGACTTAAATTGGCGTATTTTGCTGAATAAAGAAGTGTTTTCTATGATTTTCTTCCTTCTGCAAATCTTTTTCAAAATTATGAAAGCCATAAATATATGTATCTTTCTGCCCATGTACACAACACATTGTGTGTTGATTTGTTGTTTCACGTATGTTTTAGGTTCAGAGATAGCATGGGAGATAAAGTACAGGATGAGAGCAAGTTGTACAGGTTGTACCTATTGTGTAGATCCTAGTTTAGCATACATGTTCTTAGATCGTAGAATTTTCATTCAATATGTAATTGTAAATCATTGTGTAATAATTCATGCTGTATAAATTTACATGTTGAATGTTGAGAATGTTATGGTTGTATGTTCATATATGTGTATTATGCTTCCGCATCGCTCTCTGATATGATTGGATGATGTTTTCAGATTCTGACCTCTCATTCCCAATAGGGTTTGGTGAAAGAAAAAATCCGGGGACGTCACAAGGTGCGTCCCTTTTGCACCTGTTATCACAGGAAACCAGCTGGAGGGGCAGGAAGCTGGTGACCAGGACCAAGTGACCTTGGGGCAATTGAGGCCCCAAACACCCTCGACGGAGCCTGGTGGCATCCTTGGTGGTTTTTCCGATAGATGGAGAGGCTTGGAGCGCGGAGTCCACTAGAGGGTTGACCGCCCAGAAGTCTACTCCATGAAATGCAGATGAGCGGAGGAGGAAGACGACCTCGGCCCAAAATACCCGACTGCCCCTTGTGCGCATGCAAGATGGGAAAGGCAGGGAAGTCTTTCACCCCTTTGCAAAGTCGGTCCACTTTGGGAATTAAGAAGTTAGTTTTTGCTGACGTCTCAAGCTGCCATTGGCCGAAAGGTATCATTATTTGCCAAATTTGTAGAAATTAATTGGTAGTTCGGATGAATGCGCATAACATATGAAAGTTTCTCAGAAAAGTGAGGGGAATCCAACTAAAATATATTTAGAAGATAATACCTCTTTCAATTATAAAAGTAATGGAAGTTATCAACTTTAATGCTTTAAGGATTAAGAAACCCTATTTTGAGATGATTAATATATTTAGTAGGGTTTAATGGATGATTAAAGTTGGCATTAACTTGTTAATGATAAAAAGGTACATTAGGAACAAAAAGTATGAACTTGGCATGTAATTGGTTTAATTTAGAATTTCATGTGCATAAATATGCTTTAATGGGCCTTGAAACCCTAATTATGGTAATTGTGACTCAATGACTTTATTTGTTCAAACTCATGAATAAGATTTAGATATGATAGTTATAAGATATTTTGAGTACAAAAGTTCCTAATTGTGAATAAATACCCTTAATGTAGTAATTAGGGTTTTATAATGGATAAAGGTAGAATTAATGACTAATGGAGTTCATAGGTGAATTGGACCACAATAAATTGTGAATTGATGATAAATGAACATAATGATCTTGTCATGGATTAAAAGGATAAAAACGGTAGCTTTAATGTAAAAGAGGCTTAATGGACTTAGTTGATGGTTAATTGTGTTTCAGGATAACCTTAATATCTTTCATAAAGAATAATTAGGGTTTGTGAGTAATTGTTTAAAATAGTAAGAAATGAAGTGAAACCCTAATTTTAATGGAAACCCTAAAAGTGGACTAGAAACCCTAGGAAGCGAGCTACGTTTAATAGATCTTGACGAGATGAGTAATAAAAGGAAATTGCATGATTATTTCAAGATCTTGTTGTATTTGCTTGCTTGCTTGGATTTCTTACTTGCATGGAATATTTCTATCTCAAATCATCTTGACAGGTATGTGGTTAATTATGAGTAACTGCCTTAGTTTCCTGAGAATTTTCAGGATGGTTAATCGCATTGAATGCAACCTACCCGTTGAATGTTCATACTTACAAATTATAAAGTCGCTATGATTATCACAATTGTAATATACATGTATATTCTCGCACCTACATGCCACCCTGATGGAAGATGCCATAAAGGTTAGGCCCAAGAGGGTAAACCAATGGGCACCATGAGAGGTGACCCTAGACACCAAGCTCGGGAATGAGAAAGTGGTCTATGTTGCATGACTATGGGGCACCATGAGAGGTGACCCCAGGCACCAAGCTCGGGATTGAGAAGGTGGCCTTAAGTCAATGGCAAAAGAGAAACCCTAGAGGGGTATTCCAGGGTTAGGGTAAAAGCAGTGGAGAATGACACATTGAAAATGTAAATTGGTTTGCTAATTACCCTAATTGTAATAATTAAATTGTTATCCATATTTGTGAAATTTTGGTTGCTCCCACATACCAGCATATTCCTATATGCTGAACGACATTTTGTTTGTCGGCGTTTTAGGTACAACAATTGAAAGAACAAATATTAAAGTGACACATTGTGGAAATAAGAAATAAAATGCAAGGAGGATTAGATAGAATGAATCAGGTTGTGGATAGACTAGTTTACCAATGTTTTAAAAAGGTATGCAAAGTTTTATTTTATACTAGTTTTTAGTTTAGTTGGTAAAATTTGATAACTATTATTGATTATTTTTCGAACCATTGATCATGTTAATTGGGATAATGGCTCTGACCTCTTGGTCTCCCTTAATTGGGGGTTACCGGGAGGCGGGGTCATTACACTTTCCAGGGTTAGGTCGCCAAAGACACTAGGTCATCCAATTTCTTATGGCTCATATGACATTCCTACGCATGTCTATCCAAACACCAGGTCTACCATGACATCTAACTCATCATGTCATCTCTCTCTCTAACCTTCACTGAGGGTTTAGGTTAACACCATCCTCAGAGGATGTGCCAGGTCACCACCTATAATGGAGATCTCTGCCTCCATGACCAACTTTCTCCACTCATCCTCCTGACAAGGAGGTCTAGCCTCAGGTCTCACCTATGGGCATGACAACTTATGTCATATATCTATTCTTTAGTTTACGCTTAATCTATTAATCTTATGTCCATGACATCTTATTTACATGCTTTTCATTAATTTGGTGGAGGATTCCTTAGACCTTATCAACCTTACCCATACCTCAAGAGGGTGAGGAAATAAGAGAAAACCCTAATCCTTAATGTCTTTAACAACATTTGAGTTGAGAAGGGATGAACAAGATGAGAGAGTCCTAAAGGTATCTTATTTCGAGTCAAATCCTGAGACTTTGGCCAGGAAGTCACACAGATCTAGGAGTCCTCGTATTCTGACTAGTGGTATGGAGGAAAATCTTGCCAGCCCCCAGGCGTGATCCTTTTCTAGACACCTCTGTCTTTCAGAAAATCCTCTAATAACTCCCTTGGTTTCGATAGAGTTTGTAAAATTTAATAATTATTACAGATTAAATGAGGAACCTAGGCTCTGATACCAAATGGAACGACCCTACCTCCCAGTAACCGCCAATTAAGGGATACTAAGAGGTCAGAGCCTTTATCCCAATTTCTGGATCCAAGGTTCAACAAATAATCAATAATAATTATCAAATTCTACTAAACTAAACTAAAAGGTTGTAATGAAATTAAGATTTTTCATACCTTTCTCAAAAGCTTGGATATCTACTTCTATCCACATGGAGTCTATTCTAACTAATCCTCCCTTGAACTTTAATTCCACATATGCCACTTTACTGTTTGTTCTTTTCACTTGTACCTAAAATGCTGACAAACAAAATGTCAGTGAACATAAAGTTGGTATGTGGGGGAAACAATAATCGTGCAACTATGATAACAATGTAATCAGCCAATTATCATTTAACAGCCAAGATTACGTCTTAATCAATACGACTCAATCCTTACCTATCCCCTATCTATGTGTTGTCCCTCCAGTGGACTTGGATACTACCTCTCTCTATGGTAGATCCTTACCCCCATGTCCCTACCTCACAGGTAGCCAATACTTAGGGTTATTGAGTCGCATGGCCCTACCCAAAGGTAGCCCAATCCCTAACTCAAGGTGACTTGATGGACCTACCCCATTGGTAGCCATGTACTAAGTCATGCAATGACTTGATGGACCTACCCCATAGGTAGCCATGTACTAGGTCAAACCATTAAGCCATAGAGGGGACTAAGATCTGAGCTAGTAGGCACATATCTTTTGTGATAGTCATATCCACATTATAGTTTGCATGAATTAAATTCAACCAACAGTTAATTCAAATCATCGAGGAAAACTTCAGAAAACATCAAAAAACTAATTCGATATATTCATAAGCGTAACAACATACCTGTCAGGCAGATTTGAGACAGAATCAACCAAGAAGGGAAATCCAATCAAGCAAGTACAAGAATCCTAAAATCACATCCAATTCCTTTTTATCAAAATCTATTCAAACCATCTTGCTACTTAAGGTTTCTATTCCTTTTTAGGATTTCTACCTCTTTTAGGGTTTACTTTACAATTAGGGTTTTTACTTCATTTTACTCTTTTAAACCCTAATTTCTCATCTATCCTTCACAAAAGTTATTAAGGTTACCTTTTAACAACATATAACATAAACTTCAAAAACATCACAATTAATCATCAATTAAGTCCATTAAGCCTCTTTTACATTAAAGCTACCATTTTTATCCTTTTAATCCATGACAAGTTCATTATGCTTCTTTATCATCAATTCATAATTCATTATGGTCTAATTCACATATGAATTCTAATTGTCATTAATTCTACCTTTATTCATTAGAAAACCCTAATTACTACATTTAGCGTATTTATCCACAATTAGGGACTTTTATACTAAAAATAGCTTAGAATTATCATATCTCAACTTTAATCATGATTTTGAACAATTAAAGCTATCAAGAGTCACATTCACTAATATTAGGGTTTCAAGGCCCATTAAAGGATATTTATGCACATGAACTCTCAGTTAAACTAATTACATGCAAAGTTCATCATTTTTTTATCTTAATGTATCTTTTCATGATTAATAGGCTAATATCAACTTTAATTATCCATTAAACCCTACAAAACACATTAATTATCTCAAAATAGGGTTTCTTAATCATTAAAGTATTAAACTTGATAACTTCCATTACTTTTTGAATTGCAAAAGGAATTCGCTTCTAAACATATTTTTAATGGATTCCTCTCATTTTTTTGAGCAAATACATTTATTATTTGCTACTATCGGAGTTACCAATATGGAGATACGATTTTTGCAATATAAACACATATAGACCAATAGCAAAGTGCCATGTAGGCAACTTACTCCACGCACGTACCTTGCGGGTCAGATTTAAGTTATAACGAAATGTCCCTTATACCCCTGGGCCGCGAACCGCTCCTTCATGCCCATGAGGGGCAGAACCATCCAAAGCCTTCCGTTCTTCAACCTCCAAAGCCCTACGCTATCGTCGACCAGGTCGATTTGCGGGGGTTTATCCCCTCTACTCCATGGCCCGTGGGTGGCTGAAGATGACCACCCTACCTTCGTCGCCCTCCTCTGTACCCAAGGCACCTCCTCTTGGTGGCCCAGGTGACCGTTTCCATCATGCCAAGACCTGCAACTCTCGATCATGTTACAACCCTCCTACATCGTTTGCACGAAGGCGAGAGAAAGGTAGTGATGGGTGAACCCTCCTAGGTTGTCATGGAAGCAACGTGCATACATCGCACCTCCTCCATGGCCTCTCATTATGCCAGGATGTGAGCTACCCTCTCCGCTAGGGTTTTCATGCAAAGAAGAATAAGAAGAAAGGGAGGGATACGTGGAATCCCACTTGAACTTGAGCCAGAAGCTCTACCCCTTATATAGGTTAGGGTATCCACGCCCTATCATGATCATCCATCAGGAAACAAGGCCCTTCCGAATAGGAACCCAAGTTCCTTCATTAGGAAGCAAGATTCTCTCTCCTAATTACCTCTTTAATATCCTTTGTAACCCCATATGCTTTGGTTATTAGGAAATTTGAGAATTATCAATTTTTATCTTCCTTGTGCTTGGCTTTAAATCCATTGTCACAAAATTCTTATTTCTTAAAGAAAATAGTATCACTTTTTGATAATATCAAAAACTCATTAATGATGTATCACATTATCTTCTTTTTCTTATTTGCCTTTTCTCTTTATTTTTTCTTCATTGGGACTCCTTTTAACATTAGGAATACTTGGGATACAAAATTCCATCAAGGATAACTCAATTATACTTCTTTCCACTTATTTCCCACATTTTATCATTGTTTTCAATTTCTTTCTTAATAAAGAAATAATTAATTGATCTTTTCTTTTCTTTTTGCATTATATTTGCAACTTTGGACTCCTTGGGACCCATGGAACCCAAAAGGCACGAAATCCACCTTTGGATTAAGTTCTTTTGCCTTCTAGAGGTTTCTTCATTTTTCTTTTCTCCATTTCTTATTTATAATGGGGTTTCTTTTGTATTTTCCTTGTTATTGAGCCCAATAGCCAATAAAGCCCACAAGACAACCAAAATGGCTATTGAAACTCATTTATTCAAGACAATTTATATCATTATTTGTTCAAATATCTTTAATATGAGAAATTACATTTCTCACCAAAAGAACCCAAAAATTGGGGTTGTAACAAAAACCCTTTAAGAAACAAATTTCTTATACAAGTTTTCAATCCTCATCACTATGAAAGACATATCGGGGCACTTCCCATGCCAAATCTCATGTGGTGTCTTTTGAACCATTTTAGACAATACATTGTTTTAGTGTAAAGCATGTGCCTAAAAGCAATATTGGAAGATAGCTAGATTTTGATTGATAATTGCACCATGACTTAACAGGGTGTGATACCTTCTTTCTGACATATCAGTATGTTTAAGGTGGAGCTCATTTTGATACACTATCATGATCTCCCAGAAGGTCCTCAAACTCTTGGCTTAAAATATTTCATCATCGATCATATCGAGGTATCTTAATACTTTTACCAATTTAGTTATGTACTTCATTTATGATGTCCTTGAACACTTCAAGAGATCCAAACTTGTATTTCATTAAATACAAATTTCAATATCTACTTATTGTATCAGTAAAGATAATGAGGCACTTGTAACTAGCTTTAGCATTCATTCTAAAAGGTCTATGTACATCAGTATGTACTAGTCCTAATGGAATAGTCGATCTCCCACTACATCTAGTGAAGATCCTTTTGTCATATTACACAACAAATAAGACATGCATGTCTCTCTTGGTTCAATAACCAAAAGAGTCTAGATAACCATCATATGGATTCTAGATATGCATTTTTCATTTATGCACTCAAGATGATAGTGCTATAGGTATTCATTGTTTGAGTTAACAAGTCATTCAATATATGTGTCATACATATATGTCTTTACTACTATCAAGTATATTTTATGAGACATAGGGCATTTCCATAAAAGATAATTATGTTCTTGTCATAAAAAACATATGATGTTTGGCAAGTACACAATAGCAATTCACTAATTCTATTATGTGCCCATGAATGACAACCTTTAACTATAGTGGCAGCAAGCCTTGCTCCATGTAGTTATAGCTTACTTCTTCTCAATTCTGAAGTAGAGATCTAAATCTATATCTTCTTCTGGAGATCCTCTATGAAGAGGATAATTCCTTTTCAATGTCCAAACAAGTGACAATGGTGACACTTTGTTTTCTTTATCCTTTAAGTGAAAAGGACATATTCCTTTTACACTTACCCTTCTCCATATATTGAGTGCAGAAGAGTTGGGATTTAGTTTAGCCTCAGAACACTTCATGGTCTTGCTTTTTCCCCATGACTCACTTCCATTGATCACCATCATAGATTAGTCCTTGTTCTTCCATGATTTGGCATCAACATGCCAAACATTTGATAAATTGACTATATGATTCATTCAACACTTGCATAATGATATTCATGGTCAACTCTTGACATAAGAGAAACCCCAGTCATTCTAGATTTCCAATCACATTAAGAACATGGGTTCTACTAGACCTCCCTTTGTCAGTTTGCAGTCAATTTTTTTTAAGACAGTTTGCAGTCAATTAGCGCTTTGGAGACATTATACCTTCTTTGCTTTACATGATTCTTAAGATGTGTTATCATCTCAAGAATGTCCATGTATTCATGTTGTTCATGCAACTCATAGATCATACAACATAGCATTAGGTATTCAAATGTCTTTGGATTCATTGACACGCTTCCAATAAGCATCCATTTAGCCTTAGGCGATTTTGGAGTAGGTTCCTCAAGAATTGGTCTATCAAGGACATAGAGCTTTCGCTCATTGATGAGAACATTTCTCAAAGTCCTTAACCAATCATAGAACTATATCCTAGTTTGTTCTTCTTAAGGACTAATCACAATTTGAACGTATTTGTGTTTGACATTTGATTCTACAAAGAAATATTCCAACATTTTCAAAACATTTTTTATTTGGTTGATTTGATAATATATACAATATTAATTAGGTCTTTGATTATTATTGCTCCCACTATTTTATTCAAATTGATAGCTCTCAAAATAAATTCAAAATATTGCAGCATACAATATTCTAGTGGGCCAAGATCCTAATTTCATCAAATCATGAGCCAGCTAGGGTTGTCACCCACAACTTGATTATATCAGGTAGGCAATCATGCCAATTGTATCATATGCAACTCTCAGATAGATGATATGTGTAACTCCTTGCCAAGATTATTTGCATGCCTCTAGGTTCTTTATCTAATTAAGGTCACCTAGTTAAGCCTGAACCAAAAGCCAACACAATAAATATGCACCCTTCTAGGGAAGACCCACATATCTACCATCACACTTCCACGAGATAGATGACACGCCATTCTAGGGCATGCCCATGCTTAGTTGATCAAGCTTTTCATGTTTGTTGCTTATGGAAAGCATCTAAGACTTAATATTTTAATAAGAGCGTTTGTATAAATACATATACTTTATCCAATCACCACATATATAGTACGTATCATATACACTCTATAGCCACACATGAAAATATGCATTAAATAAAACACACAAGTGATGGTTATGTCCATCCTAATGTAATTCCTTAGAGCCATAAGGAATTACTACCACCTATGGTCCACATCATATGGAACTTATTGTTGGTGATGATTTGTGCTCGAACCAATCCGGGTTGATCAGTTCAACTCTTGAACTAGTCGACTTCCCTCCTAGTCGCTCATTTGGGCTCTTCTAAAATGATCATCTGGTTCTCAGGTTCAGGTAGAGTCTAGAAACCTCCAGTCGGTTAGTTAGGCCACCAGTCGATCGATTCGTCCTCCTGTTGTCTGGCATCCTCAGTCCTCCAGTTGATCGGGTTGTCTTATGATCCAACCATTTTGTCTTTGTGTTGGTCATCATCTCACGTCGAAACATAAATTAAAACTAGCTTATTTCTTATTACATTGTATATGGAAAAACCTCTAGTTACATTCGAGGGGAAATAGGAAGAAGACCATTAATTTACATTTGGAAAGAAGAGAGAGGCTCAGTACGTAGACCGATTAACAACATGAATAAATAACCACAACCATGCACACACAATTCTGGGGTTTTGGCCATAACCACGCTTTACGTCCACCATCAAAACAAATTTTATGACGATGTGTGTAAATTGCATATATATATATATATATATATATATATATATATATATATATATATATATATATATATATATATATATATTCATTTGGGTTCTTTATGTACTGATTAGACTGAGGTGAACATCAACCAGTTTAAACATTCACATTGCATGCAATATTTAAACAAGGTAAAACTAAAAATTTGATCATATTGATTATCCCAAAACATAATTAATTGATGTGGCTCTAGTACCATTGTAGGGAAATACGACATCAGATAGGCAGCATAAACAAATACCTTACTAACATATTTACCATTGAACAGTAGATCACGTCAATAACTATGCAATGGGAAGGATGGTTTCACGAAGATATACCTGATCTTGAAGCTAGTCTAGCGACGATCCTCATCGATGTAGATGCACACTCTATCTTTGATGGTGGTTGTGCATCTCCTAGTTTCACTCGGACACATCTGACTACTCCTCTACAAATATCAGACTCATAAAACTATTGCAATGGCTCCTTAGATCTCACCACAGACTGTGAGTTGACGTTGCCCTCCTAGCAGCAGCCAAAAGACTCTTACCTCTAGAGTAGTCCACATGGACCAACTAGAACTCTTGTCGTCGTATAGGAATGGACATTGTTGGCTTCTTACACTAATGAGTTTCATCCCTTAGAAGGATTTTTACTGAACTAACCAATCTCCATAAGTATATGGAGGTAGTTGTAGTTGAGGTCGAACATAAGGAGCTTGGTAAATAATCAAATGCAACAACACTAAAGTTCAACAATCTAGATCATTTTAAAAAGGACGGTGATGTTGATTTAACTACAGAATTTTTAGTTTTAAACAAAGTAGTGAAATGATTACGAAAAAGGGTTTTAAATCAGATATGAATGGATCTCAGACATTAAGATTTCACCTGCTCATCATAGAATCTCATAGGAACATGAAATTTAAACATACTAAGTATTGCTTTAAAGGGGAGGTGTATGTTGCACTTCACCTCCTAGTACAAGTGCAATGATCTCAACTCAAACCCACATTCTCATGCATGATTTTCATTTTAGATCACATCCTACTCCTCAACTCCATATTCTCCACTCTCGTGGTAGAAGAGGAGTTGCCAAGATGAGTACCTCTATACATTCCTACCTATCTTCTCAAATCAAGAAAGAAAGCATAACACAAGCATATAAAGTGGCCAGCCATACATGCAAGAAATGACAAAACTGGTACTCACACGGTAGAAAAACAAGCAACATAGTATTTAGTATGAAATTAACATGTTCCATACATGCTATGACATGAGAGCTACTCTCCCGTGTCCAAGAAAGGTAGTTTAGTCGTCCATAATCATGTATTGCAGAAATGCTACAAAATTTGTAGGTTCAAGCATGGTCTAGGAAAAGAAGAATGAGAAGAACCAAAGATGTAACCACAAGAAGGTAGAATTCCGGCTTTTGGACGAAATTCTACTTCTCCAGCTGCTCCAAGCCGGACTAGCTCCTTTCCCAAGAAGCTATGTTGAGTGGGGAAGCTCGACTGCACCTTTGGAGAAGAGAATGGAGAAGAAGAGAAGAAGATTGGGGGTTCTTTGGCAAGAAACCACCTCTTTTATCCTCAAACTCGACCTCCTTTACTCTGGACTTGCTCTGGGATGAGAGAAATTTTTAATTATCACCCGGGATAACTGCCTCATAAGTTCCTCCCTTGTTTTAAACTAAGGAATCGTAATTTTGAATTTGTAAAACTAACAGTGACATGGCGTGCATCCCTCATGCACGATGTGTAAAGCCTTCATCAGTTGCTCCAGAATGCGCTTTGCACGGTGTGTGCTGAATTAATGCATGTCGTGCAACTTTCCAAAAACTTTTGGTCTGCTTGACACTCCAAGGTGCACAATGTGTTGGTGAAAAACACATGGTGTATTTGTTTCGTTCCAAACTTTCTGGAAACTTGCACGTCGTGCCCAAGAATGAACACATCGTGCACTTGTCAATCTGGGTGAACGCATGGCTTCCCGGAATATCGCACGGCGTGTCTTAATTAGATACACTGTGTGTTTTGCTATTTCAGCAGAAATAGACTCTGAATAGCTGGTTGTATGTGGGGAAATCCAAATGATGTGAAATTTGAGTTGGGAAATCCTCAAATTGGTCCTTTTGGAACATCTCTGCAATGCACATCATGCAATAAGTAAAATAACAAAAAGATGGCAAGATTAATATGAAGGGAGGCTAAGTGAGATCAAAATGAACCAAATTTGTGTGTGATATCATGTGAAAAGATGATAAGGAAAACACACAACAAATCCACCTAAGCTTGAACCACTTCTTGTCCTCAAGCAAAAAGAATGTGGCTACATACAAGGTGAAAGAATATTCAAACTCATGCATGGATTAAATGAAAAGAAGATATGCAATCAGCTCAACCAACCATGTACATAGCAATTGTGTTCATTGTTAACTTCTCAATTTAGACATCTAAGATAGAGAAATTTAGTGTAGCAATGGTGGTTCCAAATCAAACGAAATAATAAACTAGACAAGACTAAATATTATTTGGATAATCGAGCCAAACATTTAGTAGACGTAGATCACAATTTTTTTTCTAGTATGGATATAAGATGATGAAATCAGTGCTAACATTAACAAACTTAGTTGTACTCTTTTTCTCAAAGGATATGATGATGGAAATTTTTGGGTTTCCAGCACTCGACTGCTAATTTAGGCTTATGCTCACGTGGAATGCCGGTTGGGGTGTTTTTTTACCCTTTTTTTATTTTCATATCACCCAACCATCGTTGCTAGATCGGACTCACACTAGGCTAGCATGATATGTGGGCCATTTTCCATCTTTTATTGGGTAAAGGTAAACAAATGATAGCATAAATATGGTACAACACCAAAGAGTCAACAAGAGTGTTAAGATTTGAAAGATTTCATTCTTTCTTTAGAAAATTTTTCACTAAAAAAATGATTATAAATGCACTAAGAGTTTCGTAAGATTATCCCGTATTCTAGTAAGTGTTGCAAAGTTGATTTATTCACAAAAATGTGGAATCATTACATATATTGAGAAATCAAAGATGTAAAATTTGAGATTTCAAACCACAAACACAAAACAAGATCATGTACATGGGGACTTTCCATTTTCATTTGATTCATGCATGCTCTTGAAAATCTTTTCATATAGCCACAAGAAATAAAAAGGACAGGATAGATCAAGCATGGAGTTCATTCTAACATGGTAGCCTCAAGTCATATTAAGATTGCCATCAAAGTAAATAGAACATAAAACAAAATGGAATGAAAAACTAACACAAATGACTCTAACAAAATGAAATGCAAAATGAAAACTACAATTATGGGCCGGTTGTACCCCCCTAAGC
Organism: Alisma plantago-aquatica; assembly: GCA_963693085.1. Lineage (NCBI taxonomy): Eukaryota > Viridiplantae > Streptophyta > Magnoliopsida > Alismatales > Alismataceae > Alisma > Alisma plantago-aquatica. The sequence goes on along the minus strand of OY856411.1, from coordinate 395,885,536 downwards.
TTGAAATCAGTAGTGTCCTCACTGCATCAAACAAACTCACAGAGTTTACAACCAGATACCTATCATGGATAAATATAAAAAAGAAGGGCCAGCACCCTCTTGATAAGTGAAATACTGATTGATGAGCTATGGAATGTCCATCGACTGGGCTGTGGAGTCTTGGTACTGGGGAAATTGGGGTTGGTGTGGAAATTTGGGCTGCTATGGTGGTGGTGACTGCTAATACGATGGTGCGATGGAGTAGTGGCCCTAAGAGATATGCCATGAGTCCATCCTGTGGACCATGTCGTGCATCACAGTGTACTGCGTGCCCATCTGATCCAAACGGTCGTCGATGTGGTCAAACCGCTACTGAACATATCCATAAAGATGTCGCACATCGGGCATCGCTCAAGTGTACTCAGTTTAAGTACTGGTGGAGGGTGGTGGTGTTGCTGCCTCTGCTGCTGGTGGTGCTCTGGAGGCAGCGTTGGTGACGGCGAGTTAGGTTGCCATGGAGGTCGCCGTGGAGGTCGTCGTTGCGGACGACATGTAGGAGGGAAGCTCGATCGGGGTCTTCGGTGCGGCTGGATCAGGTCTGGCATGGAGAAGACGGAGACACTAGATGGCGCGAGGTCACAAAGAAGAAGGCATGAGCTCAATCGCATTGGCAGAGGTGGCTGCTAGTGAATGTGGTGACGTTACGAGCTGAGGAAGGAAGGAGGTTGCTACTGGCGAGCGTGCACGACGTGAGGTCGGCATGCATGGCCTGGTTCAAAGACGGTGGTCGGTGGCTCCAAGATGGTGGTTGCATGGCTGAAAATCGCATGGGCGCTAGGGTTTGTTCGCTCTCACATGACTAAGTTCTCAAGGTAATTGAGAAGTTAGGTCATGAGCCCCCTTTTAGGCCAAACTTTATGAGAAAAGACACGACATGTATGAGACATGCACAGCGTGTTCTGCTTTAAATTACCCCTTTGTAGATCTGCTTTTGTGCCTAGACGCACGCCGTTCATTAGACATGCACGGTGTGTGTGTTTCTAGAAACTTTTGTTGTTAAATCGAGTGATGAGTACACGGCGTGTGCTGAATTAAGCACATCGTGTAACATTCCAGAAACTTCTTTTGTGAACTGAACACGATGTATTTATGAGAAACATCATGTGTACCTGGAGATGTGGTTTGATTTCAGTATCTTTCTAAAGGCTTGCACGTCATGTCAGATGAAGACATGCCGTGCAATATGGAATTTCTATAGAAATAGCATTCAGTCAGCACAGAAGTAATGATAGATGTGGTGACATCTATGTCTAAATTATTACATTCATCCATCTCAAGCTTATTGATGAAATTAAAGAGTGTTCTTGACTCAAATAACGGAAAAAAAAATATATCCTAATGTGGGTTAAACTCCCATGAAGTCCTTTGTTTAGAGTCTGGAGTGAGACTCTTCAGTTCTTCATTCATGCATCTTGGAGGGAGCAAGAGGTTCCCTCATTTACTTCATCTCCATAGGTATATAGCTTGCAATGTTGTCCATTCACTTTGAATGTGCCATCCTTGCCTTGGAGTTCCAAAGCCCCATATGGAAAAATCTTTAATACAAGAAAAGGGTCTGACCATTTGGACTTCAGCTTTTTGGGAAATAACTTTAATCTAGAGTTAAAAAGTAAGACTTTATCTCCTTCCTTGAAGTCCTTCCTGCGGATCCTTTTGTCATGCCAAGCCTTTGTTCTCTCTTTGTATAGCTTTGCATTTTCATAAGCATCAAGGTGAAGTCCTCAAGTTCTTGCAACTGCAAAAGATGCTTCTCACCTGCCTTGTTCATGTCAAAATTTAAGAGTTTGATAGCCCACAAAGCACGGTGTTCTAACTCCAATGGTAGGTGACAAGATTTACCATAGATTAGCTTAAAAAGAGTTGTTCCTATGATTGTTTTGTAAGTTGTACGGTATGCCCATAGTGCATCATCTATCTTTAAATCCAATCTTTTCTTGAACTAGAGTCTATTTTTTCAAGAATGATTTTCAGCTGCCAGTTGGAAACCTCTACCTCCCTAGAAGTTTGAGGATGATAGGACATACAGATCTTATGAGTTACCCCATATCTAGAAAGAAGATTATTGAATTGTTTTTAGCAAAATGTGTGCCTCCATCAGAAATTACAGCTCTAGGAACTCCAAACTGAGGAAAAATGATCTTTTGCAAAAGTTTTACTACAAATTTGGCATCCAGCGCTTGGGTTGGGATGACCTCAACCCATTTGGACACATATTCACAAGCTATAAGAATATATTGATAACTATAAGATGATGGGAATGGTCCCATGTAATCAACTCCCCATACATCGAATAATTCAACTTCTCATCACGGAGAGATATACCTCCAGTTCTTTGACATATATCACAAGATTTGACAAATAGATTGATGTCCTTGAATAATGTGGGCCAATAGAAACTGGCATGGAGTATCTTCACAGCGTTCTTTTTGTTGGGTTTTAGGGGAGACAGAGAAGGCAGCGGAAACAAAAAAAAATTTCTCCCCCAACCCATACCGAGGAAACGCGTCAACGTCTATATAATAGGAAAGGATGGTTTGTGGAATCATACCTTATCCCGAGGCTTGCTCGGTGACAATACCTAGCGCCTTGCGCGGTCTTCAACTCCGGTCTTGGACGGCGTCTGTGCAGCTCCTGGTCGCATCGGGACTGACGACTCCTCCTCCTACCGGACTGTCAGATGACAGTTGTCCTCCTGAGCGGCAGTGTCCTCCCGCCTCTGTAGTAGTCCACACGGACCACCTGGAACTCCACTCTCCTTGTCCCACAAGGAAGTGGAAGGAGTCGCACCCTCCTGTTGACGTACTAGTCGCCAACACACTCTCCTGCTACCAGTTGCAACTGCAGTTGTCCTTCCCTTGCTGCACCTCCCTTTTGCGGGAAGCACTTGCTCGGGATCTCTCATGGTTACCAAAACCAGAGAGAACGACAACTTCGCAAAGCAACCGGCTTGCATTGAGTTGTACCATGAGAAGCCCCCAATACCCCTATATATATAGGAGGGTCATGGGACAGGGTTCTCATGCCCCGGCAATACGGGACTAAACGCAGGAGTAGAAGGGTTCGAGAATTTTCCACAAAAAGCAACCGGTTCGCAACTTGAAACGATCGGTTCACAACTGAACCGATCGGTTCGACCATTGAGCCGATCGGTTGGACCTGAGCCGATCGTTTGGGGCACTCGAACCGATCGGTTGGTGCCCTGAACTGATCGGTTCATGGTCCTAATCTGGCTCAAAAAGACTTTCCTTGTTTCGTTCTCAATTGGTATCGAATACCAATGTTATTCCCAATCGAATTGGGCAATTTGAAACCAAAGGAAAATTCTTGCCGACATGACTTTCCCAACTGGTCGGTTGCACGAGTTGAGCCGATAAGGAAAATTCTTGCCGACATGACTTTCCCAACTGGTCGGTTGCACGAGTTGAGCCGATCGGTTCAACTCTTGAACCGGTCATTTCAACCTGGGTATGAGCCGATCGGCTTGGACACTCCAGCCGACCGGTTCAGCAACCTCAGCCGACTGGTTCATCACATGAGCCGATCGGTTGGGAGCACAGGTTGGGCAAAATCATTCAATTGTGATTTCAATCAATCTGATACTCCAATCAATGCGTCCAACACCTTGAACCATATGATATTGAGCCATCGACTGATTGAGTGTTTAATTGAACTACTAAACTCCTTTAGTAATCAATCTAAACGTTGCTTGTGGATAAAACTCCTCTTCCAGGTTAAATCCTATGTGTGTGACCCTGCAGGTCCATTTCACGTTGGCAGTGAAAGTCCATAACACTTATGACTTCACAAGCAAAGAGCGGTGCCTAGTCACACATCATTGCTACCCAAGTGAAAGTAGAAAGTTGGAGAACAACTTTCATCCTACAATCCGTGAATGGTGTTACAGTGAATGTATAATTCCTTTGTCACTGATATCCCGAATGAACTCAAGGCATGGAACAGTCATCCTGTCAACGTTCATTCACTTTCTTGATCTCAGAGTAGATTGAAGGAGATATGTATGACATCAATATCACATACTGATTCACACATGCGTGCGCACACCTATCTCAATCCTACTCATCAAGTGGCCTTGGATATCAAACTCCCTCAGGAGGGACAAATCCCATATCTATCACTAACCCCTCAAAAGCCCCATGTGTCAAAGCCACCCAATCATCACCTTTATAACAACCCATGTTTCAGGACTGCGTTTGATGATGTCAAAGTGTGCCCAACGACATGTGTTGAGTGTAGTGATTTCAGGTCTAAGAATCACACTCACCACCATCACTGTGAGTACTGACTGTGACTACCATCTCATGGTTCCATGTGTCAAACTCACGGTGGGTCTATCCGGTACCTTGTTCTCTAACAAGTACCTATGTGTTTGGTTTGATATCTCTATATCATGACTAATGAGATTCTATCATCAAGCAACACCACAATCCAGTCTTGTGTGTCATTGCTGTCTATCTACCTTCCACAATGACATCCGACTAGGGACATAACAAGAATGTACAAACTTTTAGCATCCGTATGATCTCATCGTTCAGGTCCTCAACCTGAAAGCATACGTCATTGAGTACTGTCATTCTCTAGACATTCAATCTGTTCTATCACTATCTCATATGACTGAACCAGAATGAATCGGAAGCTTGCCTTTGATGTTTATCAAATCAATCTTAATGTATCCCACCAATCATCCCTTGATTGGTTCTCAGGGCATACATACCAACAGACTCCCACTTGCACTGCGAGCCAATCACCCTTGAATCATATTCATAGTGATCTTCGAACATGTCCCACATGTCACTCTGCTCTAGTGCCAACATAGTGAGTAATGGCAACACCTTGCCAAAGTCTGTATAAATTGCATGTCTCTCATCTCCTCGCTGTACGTCACACGTATGAGATGGAGTTGCCGTAATATGCGATCCAGTATTCCTTTGCTAACCTTTAGTCACATTGCATGATCAAGGATTCCAAACTTGTCATCAATGAGTGGAATATCTATAAGTTCATCTCATGAACTTCCAGATCCATATAGTATCCACTGTTGTTCTCTAACAGATGGATACTCGACATTTCCCTTTTAAATGGTTTTATTGGAACACTTCCAATTATCAACAAACTTTTACTTTTATACATCCTATGTATATTTTGCGATTAATTTTCTGTCCTTTCGGAAGTTCGCATCAATGTAACTCTTTACATCGAACTCTTCCTTATCTCCATAGAACTAGTACTTCCCAAGTACTTATCAAGTTCTTATGATATTCCAGTAACCCTTACTGGAATCAGACAGACATCCACTCGTCATGTCCCACATACGAGTTATCAGGATGAGCACATCATATTGTCATGTCCTACATACAACATGATGAATGCATTTTATTCTTGCCATGTCATACATGCAAGATAATGGGATGATTACATACATGATAGATCCATATCTATTCTTAGTGTTCCCATTCTTCATAAGAATTGGACACTTGGCCTTGGGATACTAATATCCATATAACATGGACAGGTTTTCTCCCACTGAATCTGTGCATACTGAACCCTTCAGTACAGATTGCCAATCTATGCTCTCTCTTTTCCAGGTCAAGAGATTTGTTGAGAACTATCTCTATAGATCTCTATTCCTATCATATAGGAAACATCTCTATCTTCCTTAAAGATAATTTCCACTTTTGGATTTCCATTCTAGAACAATTCCATTTCACATCAATATGTGGAATGTGAATACGCTCCCACTAAATCACAGATCCCTTCTTTATCTTTGACATATCAGTCAAACCCTTTGACTATATCATCAAAGTAAAGATCCAATTTTGAGTTGCTTGTACTCAATAAATCACATTGATTAGTCCATTGTAACTTATAGACTTCATTTGCATTAGTGGATTCATAAACCTTATAGGTTGTGTCAAGTACACATCCTGGTTTTATTCCTCATAGGAATGTGGTTTTAGTATCCATATGCCAAATGTTTTAGTCATTAAGTTGCAATCAACAAGCATCATCCTTCTCAAAATGTTATCCATGTGTCTTAACACTTAAGACTCATTTGCACTTATGGATATGATCCAATGAGTGCTACCATCAAGGTCATACCTTATGGTTCACATGGATGCCATTTAGGATGTAATGGTCTTATACCATAACTCAAAATCTGATTCCTCATATTCATCTAGATAGTTGACTCATCATATGAACAACTCATCACATAGATAATTGAGGTGTATCTGTCAAGAATATAAGAATTCACAACCCTTGTGATTCTTAATTTCTTTTATTAGTGTGGGGTATTCATTTATTAAGAAGAATTCAATTATTTGATAATCATTCTCTAACTCCTTAGAGTATGATTCCTTCTTCATTTAGACATCACCATGCCTTAATCATGAGTTCACTATGATACATTATCATAATCGCTCATAAGGATCTCAAACATTTGGTTCAAGTATTTCATTCATTGATCTCATCAAGAATTAACACTTTACCAAATTTGTAATTCATCTATGATAATCTTGAACACTTCAAGATATTCATATTGGTATTTCTCTAAACACCATTTGAAGTATTAGCATTTGTTCCAATAGGTATGTAAATACATCACATGTATTATACCTAATAGGAAAATCATTCTCCCACTACCATTAGTGAATATTGATTAATCACGTCCAAGATATTCATGTCTCTTACTGGTTCTCTAACCAAAAGAGTCTAGATTTATCCATCATATGGACACTAGAAATGAATTTCTCATGATTGATGCTAATTTGTTTGTTTGAGTTATCAATAACTTTAGGTATCATTTTATCTTATGCATATCATGTATCACAAGATAAACAAGGAATTGCCACAAAGATCATATCTTTAAGATCGAAATGTCAACTTTATTAATTGCCATCATTGTCATACAATATGCAATAATAAAGTGTTTCTATCTATTGGCAATATATGAAATAGCAGTTCTCAACTCTATTTCGTGCCCTTTAGGCTGAAATAAACTGAAAGATACTCCTATCTATGACAGCAACACTTGCTCCAATGATGGGTACTTCTTTCTTTGTCCTTTCACAAAGGCCATCACTTCTTTGTGGATATTGCATATCATATATGACATATCCATCTCTTGGTATCATATACCTCAGATAAAGAAGTGGTTCATTTCCTGATACCTTAGGTGGAGATCTCCATCCCCTCCTTCATCTTCTTTTGTTCTTCCAGATATAGAGGGCAATCCCTCATACACCCTTTCCCCATGTGCCTTGAGGCTGAAGACGGCTTGGATTTCTGGCTAGCATCAGAACACTTCTTAGCTTTGCCCTTGTCCTTGCCCTTAAGAATTACCTTTTCTTTTATCACATCAAAGACTATGGTTTGTCTTTCTTCATCTTTGCCTTTACTATCCTCAACATGTCCAACAACTCTGTCAACGCTTGTCAAAGTTGTTCATGTTGCAGCTTATCATGAATTGTATGATTCTCACAACATTTGCAGTAACACACCAATAGCCAACTCTTGGCTCAGAGGGAATCCTTCTTAATCAGGTTTTCCACATACCCAATCACATTGAGTGTGTGAATACCTTACTGGATCTCCTTCTGTCATGACATACTAGGACAGTATCTTGGAGACATCATATGTCTCATGTTGTCTCTGCAACTCATAGTTCAGAGAACACAACATCAAGCACTCCTCATCAATGTCATCCTCAGTATGCTTCCATAAGCATACTTTCAGTCATTGATGTGGTGGGATTGAGTTCATCTAGTTCTGGTATAACTAGGACTTAGAGCTTTCGCTCCTTGATTGAGAACACTTCTCATCGTCCTAACCAGTCGTGGAATTATTCCCATTTAATTTGTTGGTCTCAAAGACCGATCGCAAATAAAGTGATTTGTTGATTAACCATTTATATTAACAAAAAGGAAATATATGCAATTTTAGTCCAAAACTCTTTTGACTTGTTTGATTGATTTGAAAAGTTGACGATAAAATTAGGCCTTTAATTAATTATCGCTCCCACTATTTTACTTCAAATTGATAGCCCTCACCATCAATTTGGAAGATTGCAGCGTACAACCTTCTAGTGGGCAAGATCTTGAAATCCTCTAAGTCATGAGTCAGCTTTGGCTGATCGCCCACAACTTAGATCTCTCGGGTAGGCAACTCTTGCCAATTGCATCATATGCAACTCTTGTTGAATGAACATGCACAACACCTTGCCATGAACATTCCTTGCCTTTGGGCTTAGACGCTCTAAGAATCACCAGTTAAGTCTAACCCAAAAGCCGACACGATAGAACATGCACCCTACTTTGGCAGAACCTACATGTCTACCCTTCACACTTCCACAAGATAGACGGCGCACCACGCTTTGGCATAACCTACGCTTGGTCGATCGAGCTTTTCATGTGTGCCGCTAATGGAAGGCATATAAGACTTAATATTTTAATGAGGGATTTGGTTTTTATATACATATACATATCCAATCACCACAATACATAGTACGTATCATATACATGCTATATCCCACATAAAACATGCACAAACGATAAAAAGCGATGATTATGGCCATCCTAATGTGATTCCTCGAGCCAAGAGGAATCACGGTCATCTAGGTCTACATCACATGCAACCTGTACAAGATGAACATCTGTGCCTTGCCATCCGAGTTGATCAACTCATCACATGAATGATCTGTACTCTCCAGTCGGTCGTTTGGGTGCCACCAGCCGATCAATTGGCTCCTCCAACCGATCGGTTCACCTGGTCGTCGTGCATCTCGTCATGTCCGCCACCCGCTCGTCTCGCTCCTCAAACCGGTCATCAACCAATCGGTTCACTCCTTGAATCGACCGTCTGGAACGTCAACCGATCGGTTCACCCTTTGAACCGATCGTTTCAGCTGTCGTCTTGATGTCCACCGGTCTTCGACATAACAGGAAATAAAAATCTATCCTATTTATTACATTACTTTAAAAGAAGAAACCCCGAGTTACATTCGGGGGGGGTGCAAAGGTAGGAAAGAATCTCAAATTATTTCGAGTTACATCAGGAATAAGAGAGGGAAGATTGGTGCGCAGACCGAGATGCAAGCAACCACAAACAACCACACACAAATAGGGGTTTATAGGCCATAATCATGCTATACACATCCACCACAAAACTCATTTAAGGGCGACGCGTATCGAGTTTATTAATAATACATATCATATATGTAATTTGGGATTTGTGGATTTAGGATTGGACATGCATAAAGCCAATATTATTCGCATCGCATGCAATAAATAAAGGCGACAAACCAAAATCGATCATATCGATATTCCTAAAATATAGAGCAGTTGACGTGGCTCTGATACCACTGTTGGGTTTTAGGGGAGACAGAGAAGGCAGCGGAAACAAAAAAAAATTTCTCCCCCAACCCATACCGAGGAAACGCGTCAACGTCTATATAATAGGAAAGGATGGTTTGTGGAATCATACCTTGTCACGAGGCTTGCTCGGAGATAATACCTCGCACCTTGCGCGGTCTTCAACTCCAGTCTTGGACGGCATCTGTGCAGCTCTTGGTCGCACCAGGACTGACGACTCCTCCTCCTACCGGACTGTCGGATGACAGTTGTCCTCCTGAGCGGCAGTGTCCTCCCACCTCTGTAGTAGTCCACACAGACCACCTGGAACTCCACTCTCCTTGTCCCATAAGGAAGTGGAAGGAGTCGCACCCTCCTATTGACGTACTAGTCGCCAACACACTCTCCTGCTACCAGTTGCAACTGCAGTTGTCCTTCCCTTGCTGCACCTCCCTTTTGCGGGAAGCACTTGCTCGGGATCTCTCACGGTTACCAAAACCAGAGAGAACGACAACTTCGCAAAGCAACCGGCTTGCATTGAGTTGTACCATGAGAAGCCCCCAATACCCCTATATATATAGGAGGGTCATGGGATAGGGTTCTCATGCCCCGGCAATACGGGACTAAACGCAGGAGTAGAAGGGTTCGAGAATTTTCCACAAAAAGCAACCGGTTCGCAACTTGGAACGATCGGTTCACAACTGAACCGATCGGTTCGGCCATTGAGCCGATCGGTTGGACCTAAGCCGATCATTTGGGGCACTCCAACCGATCGGTTGGTGCCCTGAACCAATCGGTTCATGGTCCTAATCCGGCTCAAAAATACTTTCCTTGTTTCGTTCTCAATTGGTATCGAATACCAATGTTATTCCCAATCGAATTGGGCAATTTGAAACCAAAGGAAAATTCTTGCCGACATGACTTTCCCAACTGGTCGGTTGCACCAGTTGAGCCGATCCTTCAACTCTTGAACCGATCATTTCAACCTGGGTATGAGCCGATCGGCCTAGACACTCCAGTCGACCGGTTCAGCAACCTCAGCCGACCGGTTCATCACATGAGCTGATCGGTTGGGAGTACAGGTTGGGCAAAATCAGTCAATTGCGATTTCAATCAATCCGATACTACAATCAATGCGTCCAACACCTTGAACCATATGATATTGAGCCATCGAATGATTGAGTGTTTAATTGAACTACTAAACTCCTTTAGTAATCAATCTAAACGTTGCTTGTGGACAAAACTCCTCTTCCAGGTTAAATCCTATGTGTGTGACCCTGCAGGTCCATTTCACGTTGGCAGTGAAAGTCCATAACACTTATGACTTCACAAGCAAAGAGCGGTGCCTAGTCACACATCAGTGCTACCCAAGTGAAAGTAGAAAGTTGGAGAACAACTTTCATCCTACAATCCGTGAATGGTGTTACAGTGAATGTATAATTCCTTTGTCACTGATATCCCGAATGAACTCAAGGCATGGAATAGTCATCCTGTCAACGTTCATTCACTTTCTTGATCTCAGAGTAGATTGAAGGAGATATGTATGACATCAATATCACATACCGATTCACACATGCGTGCGCACGCCTATCTCAATCCTACTCATCAAGTGGCCTTGGATATCAAACTCCCTCAGGAGGGACAAATCCCATATCTATCACTAACCCCTCAAAAGCCCCATGTGTCAAAGCCACCCAATCATCACCTTTATAACAACCCATGTTTCAGGACTGCGTTTGATGATGTCAAAGTGTGCCCAACGACATATGTTAAGTGTAGTGATTTCAGGTCTAAGAATCACACTCACCACCATCACTGTGAGTACTGACTGTGACTACCATCTCATGGTTCCATGTGTCAAACTCACAGTGGGTCTGTCCGGTACCTTGTTCTCTAACAAGTACCTATGTGTTTGGTTTGATATCTCTATATCATGACTAATGAGATTCTGTCATCAACCAACACCACAATCCAGTCTTGTGTGTCATTGCTGTCTATCTACCTTCCACAATGACATCCGACTAGGGACATAACAAGAATGTACAAACTCTTAGCATCTGTATGATCTCATCGTTCAGGTCCTCAACCTGAAAGCATACGTCATTGAGTACTGTCATTCTCTAGACATTCAATCTGTTCTATCACTATCACATATGACTGAACCAGAATGAATTTGAAGCTTGCCTTTGATGTTTATTAAATCAATCTTAATGTATCCCACCAATCATCCCTTGATTGGCTCTCAGGGCATACATACCAACACTTTTCTCCTCCAAAGTGTCCTCCATAAGGAGAGACATGGCATTCAACAATGATAGTAGGGATTTCTTCTTCAGCAACACATCAGTGGATCAGCCCATTCCTTCTGTGCTTGAATAACAATGGATCATCCCAATAGTAGAATTTCACATCATGAAATAATTTCTTCTTCTGTTGATATGTCAAATCAGGAGGGAGTTGTCATGTAGCAAGAAAGTTAGATATATCCACAAACCACGATGCTTGTGTAGATGATAACACATAAATCTTTTCAATAGGCAAATAATCTTCAATAGGAAAAGGATTTCTAGCCTCTATAGTCAACCTAGAAAGATGATCAACAACATTTTTTTCCATTCCTTTCTTATCCCAGATTTCAAGATTAAATTCTTGTAAAAGTGAAATCTAGCGAATAGGATGAGGTTTGGCATCCTTCTTGTTCACCAGATATTTAATGGCAGCATGATCAGTATATACAATCACTTTAGAACCCACCAAGTATTGTCGGAATTTGTCAAAGGCATGCACTATGGAGAGCATCTCTTTCTCAGTAGTTGTATAGTTGATTTGTTCTTCATCAAGGGTCTTTCTTTCATAGTATATGGTGTGGAGTTGCTTGTCCTTCTGCTATCCTATAACAGCCCCTACTGCATAATCACTTGCATTACACATTAATTAAAAAGGGGCATCCCAAATTGGTGGTTGAATAATTGGGACCGAAATGAGGGCCTCCTTGAGATTGGAAAAAGCTACGTGGTAGTCATCATCAAATACAAATTCAGTGTCTTTTGCAAGTAAGGAACACAATGTCTTTGCAATTTTTGAGAAGTCTTTAATAAAACTTCTATAGAAACCTACATGACCAAGAAAACTGTGGATTTCTTTGACTGAAGATGGAGTAGACATCTTCTCAATGGCTTCAACTTTTGCCCTGTCAACTTCAATACCCTTGTTAGATACAACATGGCCTATTATTACACCAGATTGTACCATGAAATGGCATTTCTCTGAGTTTAGCACTAGGTTAAACTTTTTATCATGGGCTAAGACTAATGACAGGTTACATAAGCATTGATCAAAAGAATCTCCATATACATTAAAGTCATCCATGAAAATTTTCATTACGTTTTCAATGAAATCTAAGAAAATGGCCATCATACACTGTTGAAAAGTCGCAGGGGCATTGCAAAGACCGAATGGCATGTGGCGATAGGTGTAGGTTCCATAAGTGCAAGTAAATATGGTTTTCTCTTAGTCGGGAGGGTAGATAGGAATCTGAAAAAACCCAGAATACCCATCCAAGTAACAAAAATAAGAATGCTTTGCATGGCGTTCAAGCATTAAATCAATTAAAGGTAATGGAAAATGATCTTTACGAGTCACCTTATTCAAACGCCAATAATCAATACACATATGCCACCTCGTGACTATACGTGTTTGTATCAACTCATAATTGTCTCCTTTTCTGATAGTTGCACCCCCCTTCTTAGGTACCACATGAATGGAACTAACCCAAGGGCTGTCACTTATTGGATAAATGATCCCGACATCAATCAATTTGAAAATTTATTTCTTAACCACTTCAAGCATGTTTTGATTTAAATGCCTAGGAGGTTCAATAGTCAGTTTAGCATCATCCTCTATGTTTATTCTATGCATGCAGATGGAGGGATGAATGCCTTTCAAATCATCAATAGAATAACCAAAGACATCTTTATACAAACACAATTCGGTAAGCAATTTATTTTCTTGGTCATTGGTTAATTTATCATTTATTATAATAGGGGAATTAAAATTAGAGTCAAGAAATGCATACCTCATCCCAGGTGGAAGGGCTTTAAGTTCCACCTATCTCTCTTCTATACTTCCTTCAAATTTATCATCAACAAGTGGAGTGTCTTCATTGGTAGCCTGTGCTTTAGCGATGGGAATTACTCCAGAATTTTCAGACTTGTTGATTGCAGCCTCATCATCATCACAAAGGTTTAACATCAAATCAGAAATACCTGCATCATTCTCCACAATTGAATCAATAGTATCCAACAAACAAATTTCTTCAACACGTGAAGGTGCCTTCATAGAATCATAATTAGAGAATTCCATGGCTTCCTCAACAACTCAGAGCGTGAGTTTGCCTTCTCGAACATCAACAAGAAATCTGGTAGTTCTTAAGAAGGGTCTTCCAAAAAGAACAGGATTGGAAGGAATTTCCACCATATCTAAAACAACAAAATCACAAGGGATATAGAACTTGCCAATCTACATTAACACATCTTCCACAATACCTTTCATGTACTTGATGGAATGAGCCACTAGTTGAATAGCCATCTTTGTCAGTTTTAGATCTCCAAGATCTAGCTCTTTCCACAAAGTAGACAAAATAAGACTGATGCTAGCTCCAAGGTCTACTAGACCCTTGTAAAAAGTGGTGTTGTTGATCTTGCATGGCAGTGTGAAGGCTCCCAAATCATCTAACTGTTTTGGAAGTCTGTTTTGAATAATAGAACTCATTCTTTCTGAAAGCATTATTGTTTCAACTTGATTCACCTTTCTTCTTTTAGTTAAGATATCCTTTAAGAACTTATAGCATAAGATGGCATCTCGGAAATAACTTCGACTAGAGGAAGGTTGACATGGAGCTTGTTTAGGATGTCCATAAACTTCCTAAACTTTAAATCCTCCTTCTTGCTTGCAAGCCTTTGTGGAAATGGTGCATTAGCCTTATAAGAAGGTGGTATTTCAGCCATACCTTTATCCTTGCTGCAAATAGGAGTGTCAGACTCCTCCTCATCAGACACCTCAGTGTTCTTATCCTTGGGTGGAGAAGGTCTCTGAATTTCAGCTCCACTCCTCAAAGTTATGTCATTTGCTTGTTGTGTTGGGTTCACTTTTGGTTGGCTTGGAAGAGAACTAGATTGTGGACTCCTTTGTTGTGCTAGAGCTTGTTGTGCTATTTGATTTTCCAACATCTTGGTATGAGTTGAAATGCCATCCACTTTAGTGGAAATTTGGGCAATAGAATCATTCAATAGCTTATCATTCCCCTGGAACTCTTCATTTTGTTGCATTTGTGTAGAAACAAATTTCTCCATCATGGCCTCCAAATAAGAGCTTTGGGGCTGTTGAGGCTGTTGATAACCCCTATTGTTGAAACCCGATGGGTTCCCTGGTCAGTTGAAATGTTGTTGTTGTTGTGGTTATTGTTGTCCTTGTTGGAGGTTATGAGCGTTGCTTATGTTCCGGTAGGAGAAATTAGGACGATCTCTCCATCCCGGATTGTAGGTTTTGGAATAGGGATTGTACTTCTTATTCCCTTGCATTCAAATGGCATTGACTTGTTTAAAGCTCCCTTCATTTGCATTTGGAGAAAAGCATGAAGAAGAAGTATGTCCTGTATTACCACTAGCTTCACATATCACTTCGGTTGATTGGATTTGCATAGTAGTCATCTTCTCAAACTTCTATGTAAGAACATCAAGTTTGGTAGTAATAAGATCAACGACACAATAATATGCTTTCTTCCTTGCTTTCCAGTTGAAGAACTAGCTGTAGAGGTTGATTGTACTCCCCTATCTGATCCCCATTGGCAATGATTGAGTGCTATGTCTTCAATAATGTCATAAGCCTCCCCTGTAAGACTTCGTCATTAATGCACCATTAGTTGTGGCATCCAGTGTGAATCAGGTGTTGTAGAACAGTCCATTATAGAATGTTTGAAGTAGCATCCAGTTGGTCAAATCATGGTGAGGGAAAAGGTGTTGGATATCCTTAAACCATTCCCATGTATCATACAGAGTTTCTCCATAATTTTGAGAGAAATTGGTGAGCTGATTCCTTAGTTGGGTTGTCTTGCTTGGTGGGAAGTACTTTGTAAGGATAGCATTTACAAGTTGGTCCCAACTTTTGATTGACTTCTTTGGAAGAGACAACAGCCACGCCTTGGCTCTATCTCTTAGGGTGAAAGGAAATAACATAAGTCTCATTCCTTCGGCAGATACCCCATTACTTCGGAAAGTATTCATATATTCCAAGAACTCATCTACATGAAGACTTGGATCTTCATTAGTTGTACCTCCAAAACGGTTCTGTTGTATCAACTGCATCATGGAAGGAGCAATAGAGAAATTGTTCACTTCAATTGTAGGCGGGTCAATGGACCCACAAATGTTCGTGGTGACTGGCATTGCGAAATCCTACAAAGGACAGTCATCCTCCATGGTTGAATCACTTGGTGTAGTTTCCTCAAAGAGTGAAGAAAATGGTGATGATGATGATTGTGATGGAGTGGACTTTTAGAACCCTAAATGTCCAATGACATAATCGAAGTCATGCATGATGAGTTGTTTTGGGGAGTTCTAAGTTCTTTGGTATGGTTGAATGTCAATTGATATTGACAACTTGATCAAGGTTTTTCTAAGTCTATGCGTAATTGAGGTATGACTTTTGTACCAAGGTAAATAGTTATAAATCTAAGTCTGTATTACACCTTGTGTCAAGAAACCTTCCCCTAACAAATCCTTCATGTCATGTTTGGACCAGGAGGGCTATGGGAGATGTAGCCACGATTTAGCCTAGTGAGTAGTACCCTGACGTAGTCTTGGATGAGTAGAATGGTTGAAGAAGTCATCCTCTTTGTGGTAGTTATGGCCAGTCTCGGAGTAGTGCGCTCCCACGATACCAAGCATGCCCATAGTGGGCTGAGGAGCAGTTTCTAATAGCCAAACAATCTGATGTGTAGAGATATCTGCGACGACCCCTCATTCGGGGGAAAGCCAGAGCAGGGGGGAGTCCCACTTCCTTTGTTGGGATGTTTCTCCACCTAGTTTACAAGCGAGATGAGAGGGAAGGATAGGAAGCGTTTAAGACCGCCCCTCGCCAGAGATCCATCCAACGACAACGCATGAGACAAGAAGGTGCCACAGAGCTTCTGTGAGGAGGCATGGATGTCTGGTTGTTCCAAGCCGGGTTTCTCCCTAACTCCGATGCTGAAACCAGGAAGCAAACTGCTCGATGGAGTAGTCTGTTATAGGCGGCAGGGTTTGGAACTAAAGAGGAGCTCTAAAGCTCAACCAAGAAGCCCCATCGCCATGGAGGTATGCCGCCACTGCAAGAGCCGAGGGTCACCGGGCGAAGGTGGAGGCGGCGAGATCGTGCATACCGCAGAGGAGATCCTAGAGCAGCGGCGGTGACCGTTTTCCAATAGAAGGCACACGTGGGTGGGCTTCGAAGAGGAGATGCAGTTGCCGATAGGAGCTCAGAGGTCGGAAACAATGGTAGGCGTAGGAAGAGCCTCTATGGCGCTGCTGTGAAGGAGGTTGATCCATCGCTGGGCTCAGGCCTCACCGTCACCGTAGCCTCGACTTCACAGTAGGAAAGGGGAGCCGCCCAACATGACTCGCCCTGAGATTGCGACTACCGCGAGGAGAAGAGGAGGACTGGCAGCAGAGTGTGGTGAGGAAGAGGGCTGGCGTCGGTGATCACACAGATGCCAGAGAGGGAACCGACGGTAGCGGCGCCTGTTCACGGAAGAACAGGGTCGCGTATCGCGAGCGTGAGAGAAGGAAAGAAAGCCAACCGGGTCTTGAACCCTAGTCCCAGACCGGCCAACAACCTAGGCGGCCCAAACAACAAACCGTGTTAAACCGGACGGCTCAACCACGAACCCAGGCAACCAAGGAGTGAAGCCACGTGGCAGACCAGGATTGGCCGATAAATGGTAATTCTCACAATTTCCCTTGATCTTGCATAATTCATAATAAATAGCTCGCTTATCAGAAAAATGCAAATAAGGTACCATTTTTCTCAGAAAATTGTTTAGAATACAATGGAAGTATGATATCAGGTTTTTGAGTAACTAATATCTATGATATCATGAAAGATGTGTAATGCTTGTTTAGTGGATAATAAATAGCAAATGATGACATAAAATCATGGAAAAATATTAGTAAGTCCATAATTATGTATAGAATGCATATGATGTCAGATATGGTCATGTTGATGTACGAAATCATGTAATTTTCTTAATATGGTTAATTAGGCTTTTAACCCTAAATGCAATGCAATAAATGAACGCATGCTCAATAAATGGTGAAATTTACAGAGAAAGCTCATATCAGTATATTGAACCTCATTTTTAATTATGAGATCATAATGACGAACAAAATCCATGTTATATGAAGATGAATATTAATACATGTTATAAAACCCTAATCTAGGTTAATGATGTAACTTTGGGTTAATATATATGTGTACAAAATGACATGGAAGTTAATGATCCAGATAAGAACCATAATATGGAGAATGACATCAGTAAAGATAATCCTAAGATGAGAATACAAGTAAAAGTGGGAATATACTTAAGAGACTAAGTAAAGCCCTAATGAACACGATTAGGGTTAACATGAGATGTAGATGATGAGAATCTGATGGTAGTGTGTGATCTTGTCTTGATCAGGTTTAACAAAGATATAGTTGACATCAGAAGTATATGTGATGATTAGGATATCTTGATCTAAGGTACGCCATTACCTCTTACTTGGCTTATTTTACAATATGCTTGTGTTATATGTGTAGTAAAATACTTGGCATATGATATTAGATGAAATGATTGTTCTTGTATGATATGTTGCATGATTTCCTATACTTATGGCTATGAACACATGAAACATAATATATTTGTTCCATTATATCTAATCACTTCAACTCTTTGGTAGTAAAGTACTGGAAAGTAGTACTTCCAACTCTTTGGTAGTAAAGTACTTGGAAGTGATCCAACTCTTTGGTAGTAGATCACATTATGAAATGATCCAAATCTTTGGTAGTAGATCATAAAGGCCTTAATGCATTCAACTCTCAGGTAGTAAATGCATGGATGATATAATGGAAAATATGCCTAAAAGTTATGTGTTCTTTTTTGTTGATAAACATTCTTGTTCAAGTATGATTTTCTTATATTCTTCTGTTACTGCCAAGTATTAGTTTTATCTTATTGCCAAGATATGATGAGAGGTATATAAAAGACACGTAGGCATACTCAGTACAATATTCTTGAAATATTGTGCTGACGTGTACCGCATGTAATCTTTTTGTTTAGGTTGTGGTTATGCTCTCGAAGATCCAGGATAGTTGAGAGTTGTGTGGCGAGCTGATGTACAGGTGGACCTGTTGTCTTAAGATCTTGTAGTTTAGATGTAGTACATGTATATGTTATAGTTTGATGTTCAATATGTAATATCAAATGTTGTAACAATTCATGTGGTAATTATATGTTGAATGGTGAACAAGTGTGTATGGTTTTATTATTGTTCATGTACATGTTCTACTGATGTACGTTCCTTCTGACTCCCTCGATTTTCTTCTTCTTAGCCTGGTGTGGGGTGTTTAAATTGGGATTCTCACTGAGGTGAGGGTTTCAATTTGGACGTCACACATCAGATTAAGTTTTAGAAAATCAGGGGACGTCACATTTGGTATCAGAGCATGAACAATAGGAAATCCTGACATTTGCTCATTATGCAACTCAAAACCAAAGAACCTTGAACTTAATAATCTTTAGGGTTAGATTAGTCATCTTTTAGAGACTAGATCAGACCTAACCTCTAGGTTAGCACCTAGATGTCCGAGAACTAGGTCTAGACTGGTGCTTGTTGAGTAGCAAGTCCTTAGATGTCGTTCTTTCCTTGTAGTGCAGCGGTATGGGACGTTGCACTATTTGGAAATGATGTACATTAAGGGAAGAGAAACCCTAGACATATTGCGCACGTTGTCTAGAGTAGCTACACTAGTCTACCCCTTGTTCTCACCCTTTTCACTAGTTTTCATGACAATGGACTCTCTACTATGTGTGGGACACTCGTTTCTAGTTTTGGTTTTTGATTCCAAACGGATCGAACCTCGATAGTTTTCTCTGACGCTTGTTTTATCGGAGAAAAACTATATAATATTTTATTATGTATATGTATTACAAAAATGTGTCCCCACACATGTACGAGTAGGAGGTGGTCATGCAACCTAAGTGAATGTGAATGACATCAGTCTAGAATAGAGAGTAGTTCTAGATTAGATGTCTAGAGCCTTGTTTGGAATACATGATAGATGCAATAGATGAAATAAGTTTTGATGATATGATGTAGGTCTTATATAGATGATATAAGATAATATATGACGATATATGTTTGTCTTTGAGGACTTAAGTTCAGTTTTGAGGATTTGAGATAAGTTTTGATGATGTAAGTATGCATTCTTTTATGAGATAAGATATGATAATTTAAGACAAGGTTGAGAGTCAGCATGAGCCTCAAGCTCTTTTACGAAGGAGGACCTCTAGTGTTAGGACTAGTTTTGGGGTTAACTCCAGAGAGAGTGAGACCCAATGGGAGAAGGTTAGAGAACCTAAACTCCAAGATATGAGAATTCTGAGATATGTGATATGATATGTCCTAAACTAGACTACTCCTAAGTGATTGAGATGAGTTGCTTTATGTATGATTCCTATAGTTTTGTTGAACCCTAGATGTCCTTGGGAGGACCAAACCCTAGAGACAGAGAGAGGATGGTAATATGTGCATGTAGATATGAATATGAGTGCCTACCATCTGGGTGAGGGAGAGAGCCCAAGACCCTGGAGGAGGTAGCTATGTTAGTTTCTGTGAAGCCTCATGCTCGGGTTGGTGGTTTCCCAAATAGGAATCTAGTGGTGTATATAAGAGAGTTTTGGATAAGAATATCTCTTGGGTAAAGACCTATGAAGAGAATCACATAGCATGTTTTGGTTTGTGCTTATATGGCTAGAGCTTGTAAGGCTATCTCTAGTGCCAATGAGCTATACTTGAGAACCCTAGACCGAAAGCAAAGATATAGTTTGTACATATGAGATACTCATAGAGTTGAGTTAGCTCAGAGAGACTGAGCATGACACCACCCTCATGATATGGGTCAGGATAACCTCAGTTGGACTAGATGATGTTTTTCTATGTGTTTGAGGAGCCACTTGTATAAGTTTGTTTAGAACAACCATGGTGTAATATAAGTAAAAACATGGTTTTATCTTGACATGTAACATATAGATGCGACATGATGGAAAACTTATAGATGTTTTAAAGATCTTTATCAATATGTGGTTAACCATGTAAATGAATAATGATGATAATGTGAAATTGTTGGATAATCTTTTGATGAACTCACTAGTAATGTTACAGTTTTATGAACAATGGAATAAGATCATATGAATGAAACATGTTACACAAGGTGTTAAGCTTAGTGCTTAATAATGATGAAAATATAATTTGAAAGTTAGCACAACATAATGCTTATGACACCTTGATATGAACTAGATGGATAAAGTGGGTTAATTATAATTAACTCCCTCCTATAAGGCATATGCTATGTCGAACGTGTTCCAACAATTAGCTCAATTAATTGTTGATAACACCTTGATATAATGGCTTAACATGGATGTCTCCCTTAGAACATGGTAATATGATGTGAGAACCCTAACGTATGGGTAAAGATAAAGCTGCAACCTTAATGCATGAGATATGTAATAAAATAACCAAAGTGTTTGTGCACTCAAGATGGTTGTAAAACATCCTAATAGTGCTTTGGATACATGGTTCCAGGTAACCGTTGTGGATATGTTGCACATAGAATAGTGCCTACATGTGGATGAAGTCATGGTAGTTTTCCTTGGAGTACGAGTATGGATTACTTTTAAGGACGAAAGTTCTTTTATGATGTATATGATGTAAAAGATTGAATTTCTGACTTAATTCCGAGGACGGAATTTCTTTTAAGGTGTGTAGGATGTGATGGAGTGGACTTTTAGAACCCTAAATATCCAATGACATAATCGAAGTCATGCATGATGAGTTGTTTTGGGGAGTTTTAAGTTCTTTGGTATGGTTGAATGTCAATTGATATTGACAACTTGATCAAGGTTTTTCTAAGTCTATGCGTAATTGAGGTATGACTTTTGTACCAAGGTAAATAGTTATAAATCTAAGTATGTATTACACCTTGTGTCAAGCAACCTTCCCCTAACAAATCCTTCATGTCATGTTTGGACCAGGAGGGCTGTGGGAGATGTAGCCACGATTTAGCCTAGTGAGTAGTACCCTGACGTAGTCTTGGATGAGTAGAATGGTTGAAGAAGTCATCCTCTTTGTGGTAGTTATGGCCACTCTCGGAGTAGTGCGCTACCACGATACCAAGCATGCCCATAGTGGGCTGAGGAGCAGTTTCTAATAGCCAAACAATCTGATGTGTAGAGAGATCTGCGACGACCCCTCATTCGGGGGAAAGCCAGAGCAGGGGGGAGTCCCACTTCCTTTGTTGGGATGTTTCTTTACCTAGTTTACAAGTGAGATGAGAGGGAAGGATAGGAAGCGTTTAAGACCGCCCCTCACCAGAGATCCATCCAACGACGACGCATGAGACAAGCAGGTGCCACAGAGCTTCTGTGAGGTGGCATGGATGTCTGGTTGTTCCAAGTCGGGTTTCTCCCTAACTCTGACGCTGAAACCAGGAAGCAAACTGCTCGACGGAGCAGTCTGTTATAGGCGGCAGGGTTTGGAGCTAAAGCGGAGCTCTAAAGCTCAACCAAGAAGCCCCATCGCCATGGAGGTATGCCGCCACTGCAAGAGCCGAGGGTCACCGGGCAAAGGTGGAGGTGGCGAGATCGTGCATACCGTAGAGGAGATCCTAGAGCGGCGGTGGTGACCGTTTTCCAATAGAAGGCACACGTGGGTGGGCTTGAAAGAGGAGATGCAGCTGCCGATAGGAGCTCAGAGGTCGGAAACAATGGTAGGCATAGGAAGAGCCTCTATGGCGCTGCTATGAAGGAGGTTGATCCATCGATGGGCTCAGGCCTCACCGTCACCGTAGCCTCGATGTCACAGTAGGAAAGGGGAGCCGCCCAACATGACTCGCCCTGAGATTGTGACTACCGCGAGGAGAAGAGGAGGACTGGCGGCAGAGTGTGGTGAGGAAGAGGGCTGGCGTCAGTGATCACACAGATGCCGTAGAGGGAACCGACGGTAGCGGCGCCTGTTCACGGAAGAACAGGGTCGCGTATCGCGAGCGTGAGAGAAGGAAAGAAAACCAACCGGGTCTTGAACCCTAGTCCCAGACCGGCCAGCAACCTAGGCGGCCCAAACAACAAACCGTGTTAAACCGGACGGCTCAACCACGAACCCAGGCAACCAAGGAGTGAAGCCACGTGGCAGACCAGGATTGGCCGATAAATGGTAATTCTCAGAATTTCCCCTAATCTTGCATAATTCATAATAAATAGCACGCTTATCAGAAAAATGCAAATAAGGTACCGTTTTTCTCAGAAAAATGTTTAGATTACAATGGAAGTATGATATCAGGTTTTTGAGTAACTAATATCTATGATATCATGAAAGATGTGTAATGCTTGTTTAGTGGATAATAAATAGCAAATGATGACATAAAATCATGGAAAAATATTAGTAAGTCCATAATTATGTATAGAATGCATATGATGTCAGATATGGTCATGTTGATGTACGAAATCATGTAATTTGCTTAATATGGTTAATTAAGCTTTTAACCCTAAATACAATGCAATAAATGCATGCATGCTCAATAAATGGTGAAATTTACAGAGAAAGCTCATATCAGTATATTGAACCTCATTTTTAATTATGAGATCATAATTACGAACAAAATCCATGTTATATGAAGATGAATATTAATACATGTTATAAAACCCTAATCTAGGTTAATGATGTAACTTTGGGTTAATATATATGTGTACAAAATGACATGGAAGTTAATGATTCAGATAAGAACCATAATATGTAGAATGACATCAGTAAAGATAATCCTAAGATGCAAGTAAAAGTGGGAATATACTTAAGAGACTAAGTAAAGCCCTAATGAACACGATTAGGGTTAACATGAGATGTAGATGATGAGAATCTGATGGTAGTGTGTGATCTTGTCTTGATCAGGTTTAACAAAGATATAGTTGACATCAGAAGTATATGTGATGATTAGGATATCTTGATCTAAGGTACGCCATTACCTCTTACTTGGCTTATTTTACAATATGCTTGTGTTATATGTGTAGTAAAATACTTGGCATATGATATTGGATGAAATGATTGTTCTTGTATGATATGTTGCATGATTTCCTATACTTATGGCTATGAACACATGAAACATAATATATTTGTTCCATTATATCTAATCACTTCAACTCTTTGGTAGTAAAGTACTGGAAAGTAGTACTTCCAACTCTTTGGTAGTAAAGTACTTGGTAGTGATCCAACTCTTTGGTAGTAGATCACATTGTGAAATGATCCAAATCTTTGGTAGTAGATCATAAAGGCCTTAATGCATTCAACTCTCAGGTAGTAAATGCATGGATGATATAATGGAAAATATGCCTAAAAGTTATGTGTTCTTTTTTGTTGATAAACATCCTTGTTCAAGTATGATTTTCTTATATTCTTCTGTTACTGCAAAGTATTAGTTTTATCTTATTGCCAAGATATGATGAGAGGTATATAAAAGACACGTAGGCGTACTCAGTACAATATTCTTGAAATATTGTGCTGACGTGTACCGCATGTAATCTTTTTGTTTAGGTTGTGGTTATGCTCTCGAAGATCCAGGATAGTTGAGAGTTGTGTGGCGAGCTGATGTACAGGTGGACCTGTTGTCTTAAGATCCTGTAGTTTAGATGTAGTACATGTATATGTTATAGTTTGCTGTTCAATATGTAATATCAAATGTTGTAACAATTCATGTGGTAATTATATGTTGAATGGTGAACAAGTGTGTATGGTTTTATTATTGTTCATGTACATGTGCTACTGATGTACGTTCCTTCTGACTCCCTCGATTTTCTTCTTATTAGCCTAGTGTGGGGTGTTTAAATTGGGATTCTCACTGAGGTGAGGGTTTCAATTTGGACGTCACACATCAGATTAAGTTTTAGAAAATCAGGGGACGTCACAATGATGGTGGAGCACCTCCTAGCAGTGGTGGTTCTACTCTCCTTGCTCTTCTTAAGCTTGAAAGAGTATGCTCGATCTCAAGGTCTAACAATGCTGATGTTTGAAGACCCCTTTGTGAGTGACGCATACATCCTGAAAAATAGCAAGAGGAATTGAGAACACAACTAAAAGGTATAAGGAAATTTGAAAACTGGAAATGGTGATGTAGTCTCGAATACTAATTAGCACTTGTTACTCCAATTAGATTACCGTAGCTCCCCGGAAATGCCACCAAAAACTTGTTGGCTTCTTACACTAATGAGTTTCAACCCTTAGAAGGATCTTTTACTCAACTAACCAATCCTCACAAGTATAAGGAGGTCATTGTAGTCGAGGTTGAACACAAGGAGCTTGGTAAATAATCAAACACAACTACACTAAAGTTCAACAGTCTAGATCATTTTAAAAAGGATGGTGATGTTGATTTAACTACATAATTTTCAGATTTAAACAAAGTAGTGAAAGGATTACTAAAAAGGGTTTTAAATAAGATATGAATGGATCTTGGACATTAATATTTCACCCGCACATCATAGCATCTCATAGGAACACAAAATTTAAACATACTAAGTATTGTTTGAAAGGGGAGGTGTATGTTTCACTTCACCTCTCAGTGAAAGTGCAACGATCTCAACTCAAAACCCACATTCTCATGCATTTTTTTTGGTCCTCCAAAGCTTGTTGCCCCCTTTTTCTATTAAATATAGTAGTGTTTGTATAGGTTCAGCTATACAACTATGAAAGAAAAAAAACAAGCAACTAAAAACTATCTATCACTATCTTTACATAGTTTGATATCATGTCAAAATCTTTAGAATTCCCTTCAAAAACCCTGCTATTTATCTCCCTCCAAACATCATGGATGAAGACCATAATAACGGTCCTAGCAGCCATATCCTTCATTCGTATAAGATCCATCACTCCAGCTAGAACACCATCAAGAATGC
The DNA here is from genome assembly GCA_963693085.1 of Alisma plantago-aquatica. NCBI lineage: Eukaryota > Viridiplantae > Streptophyta > Magnoliopsida > Alismatales > Alismataceae > Alisma > Alisma plantago-aquatica. The sequence continues at coordinate 395,859,901 of OY856411.1, read as the reverse complement.
CTTCAATCTTCGCCTTATCCCAAAACTCCTTGTTGAACTTGCACTCAAAAAAAATGTGACATGTTGTTTCTTCTTCTTCCAGACAAAGCACACATCTTGAAACATGTTGAAACCCTCTTCTCTTCAAATAGTTAATCATCAATACACATCCTTTCAAGCATCTCCAGACAGTAGAAATGGCTTTTAGTGGCGCTTTAGTTTTCCACAACCAACTAGCCCAGCATCAATTAGGATGAGGATCTCTGACTTCATTCCAGAAATCACTCGTCTTGACCACATTCCTACCATTTAGCAAGAGAGTATCTTCATTATTAGTGAAGCTCAAAACTTTACCCTTGACAAAGTCGATAACCTGATTAACATGCCTCAATTTAGAGACCTTCCAATCTCCATCTTCAGACATATAGCAGTTCACCTTAGCAAACTTACCAGCACTACTGTTAACCCGACAAATATCAGATAGATGGTTATTTAAAAAAACCCCATTGCCCAACCAAGGATCCCTCCATAGCATATCTTTATCACCTTTTCCCATAGATAAGCAAACCTCTTTAACAACCTTATCCCTCACAAGAATACGCTTTTTCCAGATCCAAGTAGAGTTAGATTGGATCTTAACACTGCAAACAGAATCCCCTTTTAGATATCTTTCATTAACCCACTGAACCCACAGAGAATCCTTCTTATTTGAAACATACCAAAGCTTCTTCACCATACAAGCTTTCTCAATATCTCTAGAAGGACAGATCCCCAGACCCCCTTCATCTTTAGGCGTATAGATACTCTCCCAATCAATCGTATGAATATTCTTTTCAAGAGTAGCACCTCCCCATAGAAATTCCCTACAAAGTTTCTCAATCTCCATCTCCACACTAACTGGTAGAGGAAAGGCAGCAACCCAGTAAAGTTGAAAAGAAGAAAGTGTAGAAATAATCAACTCAAATCTCCCAGCAAAGGAGAGAAGTTTCGGCTTCCAACCTTCAAGCCTTGCCTTCATCTTGTCTATCATAGGTGAACATAAGCTCCTCATGATTCTCCCTTTGAACAGAGGTAACCCAAGATATTTCTTAGGCAAAGAATCAGTGTGGACCCCTAAAACCTCCACGAGCATCCTCCCATCAGCAGAGTTGTTACATAATTCTGAGCTCTTATCCTTACTCACCTTCATCTCAGACACATTACCAAAGTCATTAACCACCTTAGCAATGGTGTTGATAGATTTGTCATTAGCATAAGCAAAAATGACTACATTGTCAGCAAATATCACATGAGAAACAATAAGCAAATGAGATGCTCTAAAAGCATCAAACTCCTCCTTTCTTTCAGTAGCCTTGAGCATAGAAGACAAGCCCTGTATAGAAATAGCAAAGATAAAAGGGGCCAAAGGGTCACCCTATCAAATACCCCTTGTAGGATACAACCTTCAAAAATAACTCTGACCCATCTTATAATACAATAAGGGAAATTCATCTTATGAATAACTTTATAAAGATACTCCCAATCAATCGAGTCATAGGCCTTTTTAATATCCATCTTCAGGCAGAACTTAGGAGTGTTACTCTTCATCATGTTATTAATCAGCTCATTAACTAGCAAGGTAGCATCAGTAATACTCCTATCTTTAAGAAAGGCACATTGTGCACTATCAATAATAGTTGGTAGAATTGTACTGAACCTGTTATCCATGATCTTCGAAATTATCTTGTAGCAAACATTGCAAAGAGAAATCAGCCTCCAGTCTTTTACATCCACAACATCACCCACTTTAGGAATCAAAGTAATCAAAGCTCTATTAGCTTCCTTTAACATCCGACCACTAGAAAAGAAGTTTTTAACAGCTTTTATCACATCCACTTTGATAATCCCCCAGCACTTCTTATAAAAAAGATAGTTGAATCCATCAGGCTCAGGGCCTTGTCACCATAAGCCCTTTCAATAACATCCTCTACCTCCTTATCCATGACATAGGCACACAATCTACTAAATTGATCATCAGAGTGATTTGGAACCTCCACATCAAAATTATCAATACAAAAACTACTATTATCCTTCTTAAAGAGATTTTAATAAAAGGAATTGATATGCTCACTGATTATGTATTCATCCATACAAAGATGATCATCAATCTTCATAGCTCGAATTGTATTCCTCACCCTTCTAGCTCTGAGAGAAGCATAGAAAAATTTCATGTTTTTATCCCCCAGCTTTAACCATTGTATCCTTGACTTCTGTCTAAGAAAGGATTCTTCTACTTCATAGGCTAAGCAAGCTTCTTTCCTCTTCACACTAACCTTCTCAATAAGCTCTACATTGTGTGGATCACCATCAAGCAAGTCAGACAACACAGTGAACTTAGCCTCGATTACTCTCCTATTTTGATGGATATTATCGACAATCGTCTTGTTCCACATAATCAAAGCATTTCTCACATTCTCGAGCTTCCTGCAAAGTCTGTATATAGGACATCCCTCCACCTCCTTCATCCAAGCCCCCTGAACAACCTCCAAAAATCCCTGCTGCTCCACCCAAGAGTTAATGAAGCGAAAAGGAGTTCTCTTCTTATACTTAGTTTCATCCACATGAGTGACCAAAATCTTATGATCACTATGTATCGAGCTGACAATCACACCCCAACTTCTCAAAAAGTCATTAAGAATATTAAAGAAGCCTCTATCAATCTTGGACATCACAAGATCACCACCTTTCTGCCTATTATTCCAAGTGTACTTGGAACCATTGAACTCCAACTCAACAAAACCACATTGGTTGACAAAGTCATTAAACTCTTGCATCGAATTATAAGAACTAGTTTCTCTACCAAACTTGTCAGCATCAAAATGAATAACATTAAAATCACCCACAATCAGGACCAACTGACCAACAACAATATTCATAGGCCCCCTAAGATCAGACCATATCTTAAATCTCTTGTGTTCAGGATTGTGACCATACACAGCAATCCGAATGAACTTTTTATCTCTGTGATTCACACAACACATCACAAATTGATCTGTTTCAGCAATAGTATGGATAATTAAGTCATTCTTCATCCACATAATAACAACTCTACCAAGAGGATTACTCACATGATTAGAAATCCACTCACAGCCCAAGAAACCAAAGTTAAACACTTTGTTCATCTTCCTTTTTCTAATCTTAGTTTCAAATAAACAAGTAATAGAAGATTTATAGTTACCTATAGCCTCATGCACAGCCCTCTGATGCCCAAGCTTATTTAAACCACGGACATTCCAGGCCACTACATTGAGTTCACTAACCATGGAGAATGTTGTTTGCTAGAGGCCTGCCAGCATCAATTTCGTTTCCATCACCCTCCCCCGCATCTAAAAATTTGAGCATTCTGAAGCTGTTAGGAGAAAAAGGAATCCCAATTGCCTTTTGTTGAGGGATTTTAGAGATGTTTCTTAGAGGAGATCCCTACTTCCTTTGACTCCCCCTCATTGTGGATGGAGAAGGAGTACTAACTTCAACATTCTGAGCTCCAAGCGGAATTTCAGGCTGACCCACCATTTCCACCATAGTATTACTATTGTTGCCACCAGAATCTTCAGGAGCCATTTTACTCGCAAAGGTACTACCCTCTTTACTCACTGCCACTTCATCTGGCATAATCTCAATCACATGTTGTTCAATAGGCAGATAGTCATAGAAGAGATCTGCATCCATGTTGTTCTTCTCCACCCACACCATCTTCGCCTTCCCTTTCTTCTCAGTAGTACTTTGACAGTCTCCCTGCCCATGACCAAATGTTCCACACACCTTGCAGCATGCTGGGAGCCACTCATACTCCACTATGATCACACTCTTCACGCCATCATCACTCTACATCTTCACCTCCATAGGAAATGACGAGGATGCTGGAATGAGAATATGGATTCTCACAAATTCAAGCCTCCTCATATCCTTGGGAAACGAGTCAGATCTCAGAGGTTCTCCCAGAAAGCTTCCTATCATACTGAACACCTCCTCGTTCCACAATTCAAGAGGAAGATCAAACAATTTTACCCACACTGGCACTTCCGTCAGCTTCACCTTCTCCAACGGTTCGCCTCTCTGCCACTTCTTCAGAATCAATGGTTTGCCAATGACAAACCAAGGCCCATTCTCCAAAGAATTCTTCATCTCACTCGGATCTGAGAACCTAATGATTAAGAGATCATTACCATCGGCATTATCTCCATACTCCCTTTGATCTTCCAGATCATCTTTAGATGCTTCTGCAACGTCAGCCAGTGTGGCCTAAATCCTATCACATAGTCAGCGACTGCATTTTACCATTTAGACATGTTTCTCTCCACAATGACCTTCGAGTACTTGATAGCTCCATCTACTATCTCAATCAGACACAACTTTAGAACTATTCCATTCACTTCCTTTTGCGGAACTAACAGATCTGCCCACGATCTATTTTCTTTTTCCATTAGAGCACCATTCCTACCCCTTCCCCAAACTTGCAATGCTCTTCCAAGTTGACGCAATGGACCATCCCTCCAGATCTTCCCCTGGAGGTGGCTCACCAGAGTTGCCCCGCATTTTGCTACCCTGGTCACCAGAGCACAACGTAGCATACATTGTTCCACATTCTCATGCATGATTTTCATTTTAGATCACATCCTACTCCTGAACTCTAGAATCTCCACTCTCGTGGTAGAAGAGGAGTTGTGAATATGAGTACATCCATACATTCCTACCTATCTTCTCAGATCAAGCAAGAAAGCATAACACAAGCATATAAAGTGGCCAGCCATACATGCAAGAAATGACAAAATCAGTACTCACAAGGTAGAAAAACAAGCAACATAGTATTTAGTATGAAATTAACATGTTCCATACATGACATGACATGGGAGATACTCTCCCATGTCCAAGAAAGGTAGTTTACTTGTACATAATCATGTATTGCAGAAATGCTGCAAAATTTTCAGGTTCAGGCAAAGAAAAATGAGAAGAACCAAAGATGTAACCACAAGAAGGTAGAATTCTGGCTTTTGATGAAATTCTACTTCTCCAGGTACCCCAAACTGGACTAGCTCCTTTCCCAAGAAGTTGCATGGAGTGTGGAAGCTCTGTTGCACCTTTGGAGAAGAGAATGGAGAAGAAGAGAAGAAGATTGGGGGTTCATAGGCAAGAAACCACCTCGTTTCTCCTCAAACTCACCCTCCTTTGCTCTAGACTTGCTCTGGGATGAGAGAACTTTTTAATTATCACCCGGGATAACCGCCTCATAAGTTCCCCCCTTGTTTTAAACTGAGGGATTGTATTTTTGAATTTCAGAAACTGACAGCGACACAATGTGCATCCCTCGTACACGATGTGTAAAGCCTTTATCAGTTGCTCCAGAATGCGCTTTGCACAGCGTGTGCTGAATTAATTCACACCGTGTAACTTTTCAAAAACTTTTAGTCTGCTAGATGCTCCCAGGTGCACGATGTGTTGGCAAAAAACACATCATGTATTTGTTTCGTTCTACACTTTCTGGAAACTCGCACATCATGCCCAAGCATGAACACGCCGTGCATTTTTCAATCTGGGTGAGCGCATGGATTCCTAGAATATCACACGTCGTGTCTTAATTAGACACGTCGTGCATTTTTTTATTTCAGCAGAAATAGACTCCAAATAGTTGTTTGTACGTATGAAAATCCAAATGATGTGAAATTTGAGTCAGGCAATCCTTAAATTGGACCTTTTGGAATATATCTGCATTGCACATCATGCAATAAGTAAAATAAAAAAAAGATGGCAAGATTAATATGAAGGGAGGCTAAGTGAGATCAAAATGAACAAAATGTGTGTGTGATATCATGTGAAAATATGATGTAGAAAACACACAACAGACATGAAGGATTTATCCCTCTCGTTGGTGTACTAGTCATCAACATGCTCTCCCACAACAATGATCCTTAGTAGTTGCTCTCCCATGCCTATCCCTCCCTAGTCAGGTAGGACTTGAATGGGCTCTTGTGGTTACCACAAATAGAGAGGACAACACTTATCAGAGCGACTGATTCTCAATTATCTATGTAGTAGCTATATTTTGTGAAGCCCCCAGTATCCCCTCTATATATATGGGAGGGATTAGGGTTAGGGATCCCAGTCCTCGGGCAATGCGGGACTAAAGCGGGAGTGGAAAGGACAAGAAGATCTTGAATTTCTACAACTTTTCTAGAAGCTTCACAACCTGTGTGTGATGAAACAGTTGTCTCATCCAGCGAGACGGTCCTTTTGCTAAGAAAAATAGCCATTTCGCACCTTCCAATTATGCACATATGTTGGCTATTCATTTCCGAATAGTACACAACTTAACATACCCTCAAAATGGGTGTTTGGTGCAATTAAGACAGGCATCTCACACCAAACCAAACACCCATTTGGTGCAACTGATATGGGTGTCTCGCACCAAGCTAGATGGTCGTTTCACACAAGTGAGACGGGAATCTTGCACCCAAGTCAGGAAAAATTTCAACCAATGTACAATACAATCATCTTGACACTCCAGACAACTATCTCAACACTTGAACTGATCATTTGGCAGCCTAGTTAGTTGATCTACTATGTGAATTGAAATACATAAACACTTTAGTAATCAATTCAATTATCATTTAAGATCAAACTCCTCTTCTAGATGAGTTCCTATGTGTGTGACCCTATAGTACCCATATCACGTTGGCAGTGAATGTCCATAACTATCTTATGACATCACAAGAAAAGAGTGGTGCCTAGTCACACGTCATTGCTACCCAAGTGAATGGAAAGTTGGGGAGCAACATCAACCTAAAATATGTGTATGGTGTTATAGTGTTTGTATAGTTCCTTTGTAACTAATATACAAATTGAACTAGAGGCATGGAGTAGTCATCCTCATTATTATTCAATCTTATTTCTTGAATCGAAGTAGACTGCATGAGATATATGTAAGCTCAATATCACATATTGACTCACACGCGTATGGCCATACTTTTCTCAGTCTGTCTAATTAATAAGTTTTGGATATCATACTCCTATTAGAGGGAAAAATCCCATATCTATCACTCATAGTCATACCCCATGTGTCAAAGTCACCCAATCATCACCGTTATAACAACCCATGTTTTAGGATTGTGTTTGATGATGTCAAAGTGTACCAAATGACATGTGATGAGTGCAGTGATTTTAGGTCTAACCACATCCACCACCATCACTGTAAGACATGACTTTGACTTCCATGATGATGGATTCCATGTGTCAGTCTCACAGTGGGTCTATCCAATACATTGTTCTCTAACATGCATATGTGTGATTGGTTTGATATCGCCATATCATGACCAATGAGACTCAGTCATCAACCAACTCACACACTAATATTATGTGTTATTGTTGTCTATCAACCTTCTAGAATAACAACCAATTAGGGACATAATGAGAATATATATATATATATATATATATAGAGAGAGAGAGAGAGAGAGAGAGAGAGACAGAGAGAGAGTCAGGCTAGAATACACTCGAGTGTATCCGGAGCAGAATACATTCAAGTAGTTTTCCATGATGCAATATTTTTTTTAAATCTAATATTTTGATATTCTTAAACATCATGTGAATAACTCATATATAAAATTTGAGTCCATTGGGACATTCATAGGCCATGTTATGAAGACCACAAAAATTATGCATTTCAAATTAGTTTCATGTGTTGATTCTTTTTCCCTCAGATGAGTGACTTATACTCATCCAAATGAACTCAAAATTTGCATGTAGCCTAATTATAGTATAACAATGAAGATCAATGGTTTACATTTTGCAAAAAAAATAGTCTTGAAATGCAAATACCATTTGAGTGTAGCATGTGATCTGTACACTCGAGTGTATTCTAGTCTCTCTCTCTCTCTCTCTCTCTCTCTGTCTTTATATATATATATATATATATATATATATATATATCTATATATATATATATATATATACTCTTAACATCTATATGATCTCATTTCTCAGGTACTTTACCTGAAGACATACGTCATTGAGTAATATTACTTTCTAGACATTTATTATGGAATTCATTATCTCATAACTAAATATACAAAATAAATTGGAAGATTGCCTTTATTATTATCAAATCAGGTATCTAATGCCATATCCTAGTCATCATATGATTGGCTCTCTGGTACATACCAATAGTAAAGAATAACAAGCCTGGCTAAAGGCATAAACTTAGCACTGGTAGGAGGCAACCGACCTAGGTTTGGGAACTTTTACCTAAAATTAAAATTTTGATAAAATTTCATTTGCTCTTACACACACACACTTGTATCTAGTAAATTTTTTTTGACTTTGAGATGTGGTAGGGTGACAAGTTAGAGAGAGTGAGAAGATGAGTGCAATAGGTGCAATGAGAGAGAAATGTGCTGTCACATCAATTGCATTGAGAAATATGAAAATTTATGAACTTTTTATGAAGTTGTGCACTTAGAAGACTCACCACAGTCATGGTGGTAACCTACAAGGAGTTTAGGGAATTTGAGAAGAAAAGACAACAAACACCACAGTTGTGGCACATGCCATAGTCGTGGCATCATCTAACTGCCATAGGTGTAGCACTAAGAAGGCAACTCAGCCTTTGTACACCACCATAGGCGAGATGCAATTTACCAACATCACAGGTAAATTTAGAAGAAATGAAGGAGGATCACCACGACCATGGTCACTTACATGGGCATGGCACTCAATATCCACCATGGGTGTGGAGAGGGTCAACTTTAGTGACAAACAAGAACGCCGACACAAGTGTGGCACCCACCACGCCATACCACAAACATTCCACCTCACCCATGGCCATCACCATAGTTGTGACAAGGGCCGACCCCACCAAATTAATTGGTCTTTTTTCACTTACGCTATGACCTCTCCGCATTTTGTCCTGACTCCAGATGATCGTGGCAATAGAACAATGACCTGCGGTGACCTCTCCTATGATTCACCTTCTCCGTCTCAACTCCACCACCAATCGACCTCCAAAACACCTACTTCACCTTCACCACACCTCCTTCATCCTTTTCCATCATCAAACTTCCTCCAAAAAAACACCATCTCCTTTTCATCCTCTCCACCCCAAAAACCCATGTTCCCTTAAACCACCTTCTCCAACCCATTTTCCACCACCAATAAACCTTCCAACCTAGTTCTCCACCTCTACCATGACTCCGTTCATCATCTCCAACCCATTCCCACCTTCATTTCATCCCATTCTTAGAAATATATAAAACCTAGTTCATCCCCACCCCCCCGCTTCTACTAAGCAATGAAAAAGATTGGCAAAGTAATTAAGAATGGGGCTCAGAGAAGCCTCCAAGTACTCACCAAGAGTTAGGTGCAAATGAAGAAAGCATCCTATGACATACAAATACCCTCTCAAAGCCCAATGCCATCGCCTTTCAAACTACAACTCCGGCCTTCAGCTTTTAGTGTCTGTGAGTGGTTCTCACCTTCCATCACCTAGCCACCTTACCTCAGATGCTACATATGGTGAGGGAGAAGAAGAGTAGTATGATGTCGATGATGACGTGATGATTGACTCCTTAAAGTTAGAGGTCATCACCCATCCATGGAGTGGCAAGGGGGAAACTGCCCCTTCTTCTTCACATGCTCCAACCCGACCAACGTCAGCCCGCCACTCCACTTCGTCAATCATGGAGAGGCCACAATAGCAACCATGAGCCCAAAAACAACTGATAGTTGATGAGAAGGAAGATGCTTACGAGGAGAAATCTGAGGAAAGAGTTCCTTTGAACCTTGATACCTGCTCAAGGTCACATACTTATGCGGTGTAAGAATAGGATGAAGATACTGATGAGGAGGACTTGAGTACAGAGTCGATTGACATTGTAGCTTCACTTAAGGTGGACAGACTGAAAGGTATTGGCAAGATTCTTGAGGGTGTGTCATACAGGAGAGGGAGAAAAAGAAAGATTACATTGAAACCTCTCTATCCAGAAAGAATGACCAAGAAGGTTATTGCAGCTCGCTATGCCTGCCAGCATACAATGGATGCCATCAACATTAGACGGTACATGGGGAACATGTTGTTGGATTGTGGATTTTATAAGTTGCTCCATACAACACAAGATACATATCTTGAGATGTGGCAACAAATATTTTCCACTTTGGGGAAGGTCAAGTATAGAGGAAATTAAGCCATTAGATCTGGATTGGAAAATGAGATCCATGCCGTCACAGTTTCACAATTGAACAACATCTTTTCCATGGACCCTGAAGAAGCTAAGAAACTTAATGATGACTACATTGAAAGAGAAATAGACATCGACTATGTGGCCACAATAGGGTGATAGGACAAGAAACTTCACACATAGCAAATCAAATACTAGAGGAATCCACAATCCTTTTCTCGTGTATCTATAGAAGGTCATTTCTAATACCATTGTGATACGGTATGACAATCAGGGAAGCTACTCACAAAAAGATGTGTTTGTGATGCATGGGGTGATAAAGGATAAATATATCAACCTAGGGGAACTTCTTATAGATCAAATGAGATCAATCACATCCAAAAGTAATACCCCTTTATCATGAGAGGGATTGTGACCTACATAGTCCTAGTCCTAGATCTAGTATGTGGTTTGACAGGGCTTACTAAGGCAGAGGGAGAAAATTTTGTTGATTTTGAGATATCTCATCCACTCCCAAATGATCACCATGGTCGGTAAAAATGATGTATCATGTCAACCCTCATGTTCCTGGATTCAATCTTTAGGTTCCCTATCATATATCCCCACTCCTTGACACTATAAGTCCTACTGAGAATTTAAATGAATTATTGAGGAATTGGGAGGAAGAGCATCCAAGACAAAGCTACAGAGAACGAGCCCCTATCCTACACGAGGGGGTTGGGGAGACAAATGTGGTTGACTAGCAAAGAGAGGCTCATTAAGTAATAAGAAGAGAAGAAGAAGCATCATATCAGCAAGAACCTAGAAATAATGCCTACAACATGTCCACCATATAGGCACAACTAGAAGGCATTCAACATACCCAACAGACCATCTAGAAAATTCGATAGTACATGTGGTAAGATCAACAATATATGCACTATCAAATCAATCGTATGTACCGGTATCACATTTCATAGACATATATGAACCCCCAATGGTAGGAAGACTACTCGGGTGCCCTTTTTGCATATTAAGAGACTTACACTCCCTCACAGGTAGACTGTTGGGGTTATTACTACCAACACCTTCCTCATCAAGCCAACCCTCCACCTTGATAGGAAGTCCCACCACTGTAGGGATACCTACCACTGGACCCTCAATCTAAGAAGTAGTGACACATAACCTACCTTGCCCAAGCTTTAGTTTCATGTTGACGACAACATGATTTAAAAGTTTGGGATGGTAGGTGATGCAACCCTATTTTAGGACTTCATCTTGTGTCTTCACTACTACAGAAACAGCCTTTGGCGTCAGTTGTTTAACCCCCTTTGGCGACGGTTTTCAAGCGACGCCTATGTGGGCGCCGCTAAAGGTCGAAATCTTCGGCGTTAGTTTCTAACCGACGCCTATATGATCTATAGGCGTCGCTTATATTTAGTTGACCGACGTCTATAGGGTTCGCGCCATAAAGAAGGGCGCCACCTAGGACACTTTCTACGTCGGTTAACAACTGAACAACCGACGCCATACTCCCATACGACACGGCCGTGCTTCGCCGCACAGCCGTGTTTAATACTATAGGCATCGGTTTTATACAAATAAGCGATGCCTTTTCCACCACGGCCGTTCTCTCCTGCATGGTCGGGTTGTTTGTCATATTAGGCGTCGGTTTTTATCTAATAACCGACGTTGTAGGCCTTTGATGACAATGTTTTATAAATAACCGACGCCTATACTTTAATTTTTTTTTCTGATCAGTTTGCAGGCCTGCTGTGGCTGGTCAGCAGGATGAGAACATGCAGTTCAGTTTTCTGAACTACAAGTTTACGACATCCATTGATATCAGCCTACAAACAAGCCACAAACCTACAAAATCAACCAATATTTTTTCACATAAGTAGATACATTCAGACATCAATTCAATTCTCACATTCACACATGTAGAAACATTCAAATACACATAGAAATATTCAGACAAGTATAAACATTCAGAAATATTCATTTACAAAATATCATTCAGCATCGCTATCAGCATCCCAATTATATCTTACAATCGCCACTACTTGTATGGCTTTTGCCCATTCTTCTCTTATTTCATTTAATGCTTCCATCGTATATGGAGCATGTACATTTTTTAAGCGTTTACCTATAGTGTGGTCAGTTTTAAACACCTGCAAAGAGAATGATGTATACATATAAGTAATAATATAAAAATAAGATTGATATATTTCATACTAACTAATGAGACTATATATAATACCTCATGTATGGTATTAATATCCAATGCGGCATGTCGGATAATCATCTGCATAAATCGCATCACATAGTATGCGCATGCCTAGCTGTTGTCTTGTGTAGCGCACTATAAATTGAAACATACAAAATATTAAAAAATACAACTAAGCACAGTTCACATAAATAATATATACATTGGAGTCAGGAACTTACTTTTACGTTCTCCCAAATTATTGGCTGGTTCTTTCTCCTTGGGACATTTCCTCTAGCATTTTTGAATGCATCTAAACCCCTACATGTTAATGTAACATAGTAAATTGAATAATTAAATAGTAATGTAATAATAGATGTTAGCGAATATAAAAATGAAATATTTCTCACCAGAATAATGGCATTCTCAATATGTGTCAAATTTTAGTGTTCAATGTACTTCCCGCAGGATCTAGATAATAAACAGTGAAGTCCCAGGGACAATAACTAGTAACTCCCAATGTCTACCGCTAGAGGTAAAAAAGTTAAAAATAAATAACTCAAAATGCACAATAAAAATGGAATTTTCTTAAGTCCAAATTATAAATAAAGTAAACTTACTTGACATTGAATGGAGCTATTATTATCATCTTCTTTTGCTGACCGAACACTGTAAAAGCATCTATACAGTATTGTTGAACACTATCAGGGTCTTTAGCTACCATACTAATCAATGATGGAATCAAAAATCCCACATGATCAAATGAAAATTGTTTGCATTGATCTTCGACTAAGTAGCTGCAAAACATGTATTACGTATGCATTAATATATAAGAAACTAGATCACTGGATCTTACACAAGGTATATGGATGTATAAACAAGATCTCACCTTATCCATGTCTCTATCATTGATGTATTCAACCAATCATACATAAACAGCTCAATAATATCTTGTATAAATAAACATCTATCGTATGATTGACCTGCATAATCTGCTTCTAAAGAAACAATTATAGGGCAATGTATATTATGTGCCCGTAGCCAACATGCCATTCCCCTACAAGCAGGACGTAACAGGTATTTTAGGTCAGTTGGAACCCAACTTGGTAATGCAGGAAGTGGAGGTGGAGGCCTAGGTGCTCCGGGTGTCTTCTTTTTAACATGTATATATAATTTTAGATCAGTTGACCTCATATATACACATTAACAATCTAAAGTAATGTAAATTTATCTTACAATTTCAGTAGTGTAGACGACATCTGCTTTGGGCCACAATATCACCCCGCCTTCTGCCTCACCAAGTGTATCAATATATGGGTGGGCATATGGCAATGCAGCTTCCCTCCAATCGGGTAATGCACATATCAGGCTCACACGAACATAGCCCTGCGGCATTGGAGTCCCATGAAACGTTGCCCCAGGAAGGGACTGGTAAGCATTCGCCTCTGCAACAACATAGTCTTGCATTCTTAAGCGGCATGGCTTCAATGCCTACAAATTTACGTAAAGAATGTTATACATATATACATATCACCTTTCGAAGATATCATCTTGAAAAGACTAGCTACAATGTCATAAACAATACTTATAGCAGACATGCTAGGCGATGGGTCTCCAGGATTACTCACAGTCTGTGCATCAGGAGAAGAGTGGGTCGCCATAGGCTGATTGGAAGCCTGAGATGTCTGCCACCGCACTATTTCTTCCTTGACCTTCTCAGCAACTATATCATTGACCTTCTTAGCAACTATATCCTTGACTCTCTTATTCTCCTATACATGGATAAAAGAAACATTAGCTTCTTATTATTGAATTCCCTTTTGCAGTAACATTCTAAAAAAAGAATAGGTTACCTCTTCTTGTGAAAGTCCCACTCTGGGTTTGCGCTGGGATGGCCCAAAGAATGCTTTGGTGCCCACACCAGTGCCTACACCCCTAACACGTCCAGGATGCTCTGGGTTACCCAGAGCAACTGTCAATTCATCCCTTGTGCCCTGAGGGATGAACGTGCCTTGTTTCCTCTGCTCGTGCAACTCCCGCTAATCACCATCAACAGAAATTGGTAAGTTAACACCACAAATAATCAATATTCAAACGATTGCTCTAAGAGTTGTATTTTACCATTTTCGCAGCCGCCTCAGCAGTTACGGGCTTCTTTATTTCACCCTTCTTGTTTTGCCTCCCAGCTATCCAGATATCATGGCGAGGCATGGGTGTGGCAGACTCCTGAGTAGGAGAAGACTCCTGAGTAGCCGCAGACTCCGTCTGTAGTCTTTGGCGAATGCTTGCATAGCCCTTTGGACCCATAGTGTGGTCATGCACATTCAGTGCACGCCTTGCTTTTTGTGCATCACTGAGGGCCTAGCTAGTATGCACATTAATGATTTGGTTAGTAGCACTAAATGTTAATCTTGAATAGGTGAATACAACATATATTAATTAAATTGGGAGTGACGCCTAATACCTTGAATTCTTTAGATTTTCTTGAAGCAACAAAACTGTCCCAATCTTCTTTGTCCAAGAAGTTCCACTACTCAAGGGCTGACTTCTTCTTCTTATCACCATCTTTTATGTATTCTCTGTTCAGATTTGTCTTATAGTTCCTAAGCATCTTTCCAGCACGTTGCATCATGCTTTTACGATGCAGTTTCTCATCCAATGCAAACAGATTCTGTAAAATAGAATTCTTATTAACTAGTATCCAAAAATAGAATTACAAATAATATTTGTAATCTACAAAATCGAATTGCAAATAATAATAACTCACGCATAAATCCTTCCATATCAAGTCTTTCTTCCCCTAAGGAACTTTATGCCAATTATCATACTTAACACCACAATGGCTTCGAGTGACACACCCAAGATAGTTTACAAAATTATTGCAGTTCACTCCAATTGCATTTCCTCCATTATCAAACTCTACAACCAATTTGGATCCACTACCACTCAGCGCTATTAACTTCTTCAATAAAGTGATGCCCCTTTTCTTGTTAAGTGTTTGGTGTTGCGCATCAAGTTGCTCCAGTGCTTCAGTGGGTTCATGTGCATCATCAACCTAAAATTTGACAAAAATAAACCCACTAAATTAGCGCAATATAAAAATATGGGATATATGACATAACTAGAAGATAATGAATTTTATAGAAATACAGGATATGTTTTTAGAACTTACATTGGTATCCTCGCCATGCTCGTCATCGACAGCATGCTCATCATGGACTTCATGTTCATCATGGACATCATGCTCATCATGGTCAGCCATCTAAAAATGTCATTAAAAAGGCAAACATTTAGCATTTGTATTAACTAGAAAAAGGCAAAAATTTAGCATTGTATTAACCAGAAAAAGGCAAACATTTAGCATTTGTATTAACTAGAAAAAGGCAAACATTTAGAATTTGTATTAACCAGAAAAAGGCAAACATTTAGCATTTGTATTAACTAGCATTTTTAAAAAAATATAAACATACATGTCTCTAAAATTGTGATCTTTTATCAATTAACAATCCTTCATTGTGATCTCCGCGCACATATAAGTCATCATTAGCTTCATTATTTTCTGGAGTTGGCAACCCAACTGAGAATGGACTGGAGTCATCATACTTATCATAGTACTCTTCTTCATCTATAGGATCTTCAATGAACTGTCTTTTACCATGAAGAACAATCGACCATTTATCATTTGCAGGATCATCGATATAGAATATTTGTTTCGCCTGTGATGCCAATATGAATGGTTCACCCTTCTCGCCAATCTTTTCAAAGTTCACCAAAGTGAAACCTAATTCATCCACTATAACTCCTTTGGTGTTATCAACCCAATTACATTTAAAGAGCGGAATTCTGAAATCTATATAGTCAAACTCCCATATGTCTTCAATGAAACCGTAATATGACATTTTAGCTTCACATGGACTCTTATCCTATGCACTTGCAAAATACATAGTTGACGCTTGAAGAGTGACCCCACTGTTTTGGATGACACTCTTATCATCTTGGCGCTTTGTGTAATATGTGAACCCATTAATGTCAAACCCTTCATAAGACATAACATTCGGTTTTGGTTTAAAGGTGAGGCATTTGATAGTTTCTGTAATATCATTTGATGTTTGAGATAGTTGATGTAAGACTTTATCTTCAAACCACTTAGTAAAAGTCTAATTATGCTCTCTAGCAAGCCACATTGAACTTGCTCGAGGATGTTGTCTCTTGATGAAATTGGTATGTTCCTCGATATAAACACTCACTTCGTCCATGTTGTGTAAAATATACAAGTGAGCTTGTTCCAACTGCTCATGGCTGATTACTTTCACCCGTGATCCCAAAATTCCTTTGCCCTCCTCAATATTCTTGTCATTAACAGGAGTGTTATTACCACTCAGAAAGTCATTGCAAAAATCCATAACCTCTCTCGCCACATAACCTTCAATAATACTCCCTTTAGGACGATAACAGTTTTGAACATCACCTTTAAAAACGCTCATGTATCGTTCAAAGGGATACTTCCAATGCAAGAAAATTGGTCCCAACATTTTAACTTCCCTAGTCAAGTGGACAACAAGATGTACCATGATATCAAAGAATGAAGGAGGGAAATACATCTCAAGCTGACATAGGGTAACAACCACTTCTCTTTGAAAATTATCGAGAGTATCAGGGTCAATAACTTTTCTGCATAGACTGTTGAAAAAGAAACAAAGTCTAGTGATTGCAAACCTTACATGCTTCGGCAATATAGATCGAATTGCCACGGGCAATATTTGTTGCATTAGAGTGTGACAATCATGAGATTTAAGACCTATCAACTTCAGATCTTTGATTAATATCAATCTACGGATGTTGGATGAGTAACCATGTGGCACCTTAACATTTACCAAGCATTCACAAAAAGCTTTCTTCTCCTTTCTAGACAACGTGTAACAAGCGGGAGGTAAGTATGTTCTTTTATTACCCATTTCACGTAATTCTGTTAATTCTGACCTTATTCCCATTTCACGTAGGTTCAGTCTGGATTTCATCCCATCTTTAGTCTTACCTGGTATATTTAACAGAGTACCAATGATGCTATCACAGACATTTTTCTCAACGTGCATTACATCGATACAATGCCTGACTGTCAAAGAACTCCAATAAGGAAGATCCCAAAATATTGACTTCTTCTTGAATGAAGAATTGTCACTCCATGTGGCCATACTACATTGTGATTTCTTACCAAATTCATTGACAATGTCTTTTACTCTTTCATAAACAACATCCCCTGGTATAGGTTTAGGTGCACTCCGTTCATCATTCCATCCATTGAATGCTTTGCGCTTCCTATAATACGGATGGAATTTTGAAAGAAACCTTCGATGACCAAGATATAAAGTCTTGCTGCCATGTTTTAGTCTTATTGAATCAGTGTTTTCTTCACATATAGGACATGCTTTAGCTCCTTTGACACTATATCCAGACAAATTCCCATATGCTGGAAAGTTATTAATAGTGCAAAACAACATAGCGTGCAAATGAAATGTCTCTCTTCCTGAAGCATCATAGGTCATCACACCTTCAGCCCAATGTTTCTTTAAGTCATCAATCAGAGGTTCAAGATAAACATCGATATCATTTCCGGGTTGTTTAGGGTCTGATATCAACAACGACAACATAACATATTTATTTTTCATACACAGCCAGGGAGGAAGATTGTATATAACAAGCATGACTGGCCAAGTGCTATGTTGGCTGCTCAATGTCCCGTACGGATTCATCCCATCTGTACAAAGCCCAAGTCTTAGATTCCTATCTTCTTCACCAAATTTGGGGTACAATAGATCAATCTTCTTCCACTGTGGGGAATCAGACGCATGTCGTAGGATCCCATCATTATTTTTCTTAACATCTGAATGCCACCTCAAATTCTTCACATCTTTCGGATTTGCAAACAAGCGTTGAAACCATGATATTATAGGTAGATACCACAACACCTTGGTAGGAGAACCAGTTTTGGACTCCCCCAAAGTCGTCAATTTATACCGTGACGCACCACATTTTGGACAATCTTTCAAATCTACATAGTCCTTTTGAAATAATACACAATCATTCGGGCATGTGTGTATCTTCTTGGCCTCCATTCCCATTGGGCACAACATTTTCTTTACCCGATATGTTGAGCTTGGCATCTTGTTTCCTTCAGGAAGCATTTCTTTCAACAAAGTCAACAATTCAGTGAAGCTTTTGTCGCTCCATCTATTGTTAGCTTTCAACTTATACAATCTCAACACAGCGCTAAGCTTCATAAACTTAGCACAGCCTATGTATAATGGTATCTCAGCATCATGCACAATGTTTCTAAAGATAGGAGGTGGATCGGTGTGCTCTACCCTACAACTATCCAACATCGCATCCACGATGTCTACTGGAACTAGTTTGTTCACACCTACATCATCGGAGGCAATTTCTTCTTCCACCCAAGTACTGCTATCGACATCTACTGGTTTCGAGTTTGAAATCTCTCCATGCCAGTGCCATTCTGTATAGCCTTGTACAATCCCATTGCACATGACATGACTTTTGATTTCCTCACCAGTGTTGACTTTCAAATTGTTACCACAATGCCTACATGGACAGTAGAACCTATCTGTAGGTTTTTTCCTATGTTCCTCGGCAAATCTAATAAACTGATCAAGACCAGATATAAACTCTGGGGTGCAGCGATTGTGAATGGACATCAATGATCTATCAATTCTAAGATCAAAGAGAAAACAAGTATATATTAGGACAAGATTAGGGTATACACTTACATCATATCCAAGATTTACTCCTATTATCTACAATGAAGCCGGACTCCATACAAACAATATATAATTTAGTGATTGTTCATTCTAATTTATACCAATGTACAAATAATATAAAGAACAATGATTGTTCACTTTCTAGGCCAACAAACACATGTGATGTCATTCTTATATATAATAAATGTGTACCATCTATCCCATCCTTGAACACCTAATCTCACTAGTAAGTGTATAATGTGTATTAGGTTTTAAAGAAAATTTCGGCAGCATTTCCCCACTGTTCTCTAAGTACATATGTACTTAGAGAACAAACGGGGAAATGCTACTGAAATTTTCTCGAAAACCAAATACACATTATACACTTACATCCTAAGTGAGATTAGGTGTTCAAGAACAGTCCCAAACTGGGGACTATCCAAGATTTACTCCTAATGAGTAAATCTTGGACTGGTTTCTAGGCCAACAAACACATGTGATGTCATTCTTATATATAATAAATGTGTACCACCTATCCCATCCTTGAACACCTAATCTCACTAGTAAGTGTATAATGTGTATTGGGTTTTTAAGAAAATTTCGGCAGCATTTCCCCACTATTGTCTAAGTACATATGTACTTAGAGAACAAACGGGGAAATGCTACCGAAATTTTCTCGAAAACCCAATACACATTATACACTTACATCCTAAGTGAGATTAGGTGTTCAAGAACAGTCCCAAACCGGGGACTATCCAAGATTTACTCCTAATGAGTAAATCTTGGATGGGTTTCTAGGCCAACAAACACAATAATAGATATGTACATGTTAGGGTTTCATCACAATTAATGTTAGGGTTTCATCACAATTGATGTTAGTGTTTCATCAATGTTAGGTTTAATCAAATCAAATTAGGATGCTAGAATTGACAAGTTTAAATCTTATTTCAACATGCATCAAAATTTATTGAATTAAGTCAAACATTAGGATTAGAAGCAAAAATATATGCAATCAAAAAATTTGTTCATATCCTAGGATTTACATAAATCATTACATAAAAATTTGTTCATATCCTTACCAACAGCAAGAACGGCCGTGGCTGTGTTGGCCTACCATGGCCGTATTGGACAGCACGGTCGTTACCATGGTCGTGCTGTCTAGCACGGCCATGGTAGGCCAACACAGCCATGGCTGTGCTTGCATGTTGGTAAATAGCTAGGGAGAAGGAAGTAAAGAGGTAGCGCTACCTGGAGCTAGCATGGAAAGCGCGGAGGCGAGCGGCGGTAGCAGTGGAGGTGAGCAGGAGAAGAAGCAGAGGGGCAGGTGGCGGGCAGAAGCAACTGACAGTCGGAGAAGCAGCAGGCGCCTGCTGGAGAAGCAGCAGGAGAAGAAGCAGCAGCGGCGGGTGGCGGGCAGCAGCGCTGGCGAGCCGAAGAGCACCAGAGCAGCGACGGCAAGCAACAGCAACCGACGACGGGCGATTTTGGAAGAACGGCGGTGAGCAGCAGCACAGAAGAGAAGTCGCGATGAAACAGGAAGAAAGGGGGAAGAGTCGGGTGTGATCGGGTCTATTAAGTTGGTCATCGGCGTCTGTTATCTACAAAATCGATGCCTATTATGCTTTAGCGTCGATTATTAGTAAAACACCGACGCCCAACTAGACAACCTTTACCCTAAATTATTTGGCGGGAACCATTATCAGCGTCGGTTATCGAAGGATAACCGACACTGAAAGTGGGACTTTTCGCGCAAATTTTCATTTTCAATAGGCGTCGGTGAATAGTTAAAAAACCGACGTTGTAGGTGACCTAAAATGTTTTTCCTCGAAAATTGGATTTCGCGGGTGATTTTAGGCGTCGGTCTGTTATAACCAGTTGACGATGAATACAAAGCGGTACCCGTGTCTGGCTGGTCTTCTAATATAGACGTCGGTTTGCATAAATAACTGACGTTTAATATTATAGGCATCAGTTTTCCTTAATAACTGATGCCCAGAAAAGCGACACTGAATGCTATTTCTGTAGTAGTGCTTTTTGTATCTCAATCACATCTAAACATAGTAGAATGCACATTACTTCCCTCAATATGCATATTATTATCAAATGTACTTATGGAGACATTTTGCATGTTATATAGGTACTTTGGCAACTACTTGATGGAACAAAAAGAAGATGGCCTAGTCTAGGGTTTCCCCAGGCTTGGAGGAGCCCAAAATGAGGATAAAACCACTCCCAACATACCCCAAGTGGTCAAAGAATGTAATTATGCAATAACCTTCATGGATGACCAAGTTCAAGACCCATGGGAAGGAACCTAGCACGGCTTTGCTACCAAGGAATGTTCGTTCTGGGACTTTCCCCAATCACAGACTCTTCACAAAACTTACAAAAATTGATTTTTATGGCAAAAATGGTCATTTCGGGCAGAATGGCTATGCTGGGAGGTGGCTAAATAGCCGTGCTGACCAGCACAACCATTCTACCATTGAGCCCCACCAATTTTATCATTGATGTCCCTATTTTTCCCCACTTAACCCTAGAACCACTGGACCTCTATATAAGCCTTGGAGGTGGCTGGAGGTCAAGGGTTGGCTTCCTTAGCTGCCATTACTCCCCTCCACCTACTCTAGAGCATTCATTGCCTCCTTCCTTGCATTCAGGCCACCCACCCACCATTTCCACCTCATTTCCACCATAAAAACCTAGTTTTATAGGTTTTCTATCATAATCCCCTTCATTTTCATGCCCTTCACCCACCTTGGAGGAGGGAGGTCATTCTGCAATATCTAGGAGCACTACTACAGAAAATGCTTTTTACAACGGGAGATAGACAACAGTTCTGATGATTGTGTTGTAGTTAGCATACTTATCACAACAAGCCCATTTTTGTGTTGTATATTGTATATTTTATACAACACAAGTCATTTACAACATGCCAAACTTATTGTAGTATAGGAGGATACTACAACAACTGCTAAAGTGTTGTAATAGGTTGTAGTATCACAACATATTCAAAACCGTTGTAAAAGATGTTATTTACACAACATATTTTGACCTGTTGTAATAGTCACATGTTGTAATAGACCATCATTACACAACGCAGACTCACCCGTTGTAGTATGTATTAATTATACAACAGACCTTTACATGTTGTATTTGGTACATGTTGTAATAGACCACAATAATACAACATATTAAAATTCGTTGTTATATCCCAACATGAGACAACAGACTCCAACCTGTTGTTATATATTATAATTACAGAACATGTTGTAACCTGTTGTAATATCCACACATAAAACATCGTTGTAATAGACCTCCATTACACAACGTAAACTAAACCATTGTAATATACTATAATTACACAACATGATATCACCTGTTGTAATAGCTACATATTGTAAAAGACCATAGTTAAACAACACATCATATTCACATAATTCTCTGAATTTTTCAATTATTCGCGTATAGTATATGTGTGTGTGTGTATATATATATATATATATATATATATATATATATATATATATATATATTAATTCTATAGTTTTAAACCCACCGATGTTTTTTTCCTTGATGGTCCTTGAACTAGGTTTTTCTCCTTAGATGGCCTTCTAGCTCCCGAGCTTGCTCCTACCTACGGGCATCACACCCGCAACCATGCATCAAACAAATGGTAAGTGGATTGAACATGTTATAACACTAAGAAAACTTGAAAACTAAAAATAGGCATTTAACATTGAACATTGAAAAGACATGTAATTTTTTTTCAGTCAGTTTCTTTTATCTTACCCTATATAGGGGCTGGTACTACTTTTGCTCTCTTGGTAATAGTGATCTCCTGGGAAGCACAGACACTTCCTGAGAGGAGTTGCGGCTGTCCTCGGCACGCGTCAGACACGGACGCGGTGGACACGACGTGGAAGTGTCCAATTTTTTTCTCTATTTTTTAACGTGGACATGGTTGGGACACGGGCCATACACGCCTTCCAACCCATTCTACACATTTAAAAAAATATGTACGACAATGCACACACGCTACACACCTCCCCCCTCCCCGACTAAACCCACCTTCCCGATACTCCTAAACCCCCCTCTCCTAGTCTAGTGCTCTGAGGGTCTGTTTGGTATGTGGTGAATGGAGGGGAAAGGGAGGGAAAAGGTTTTTGACTATTTGGTCCACTAAAAAGTTCTTGTGGTTGTACCATGCTACATAAATGCCTTATTAGAAACACGTGCAAAATTGGGTATTATTTAAATAAGAAATAGAGGGAATTTATAATAAAAATAAAATAAAAGGTAACTAAAATAAATTTATGTGCATAAAAAACTTAGATAAATTTAGATTTCTACAAGGAATTTGAAAATTTTGATATTATTATACAAACATAAAAAGTAAAAAAGTCAATAATTAGTAGAATGTAGTGGACTATAACAAGTACTTAGATTTTTAGATGGACCCTGATAAAGTGTTGACTAATGTACCTTGAGAATGGGGCTAAGCCAAATTAATGAGTATGAGGTGATCATACCATGATGAGGATGAGAAATGAACTCATACCTTGAATTGATGATCATTAATGTTATATGTTGAGAGTAATGATCTTGAATAATTATTTATGATATCTTGAATGCCCCAGAGGTATGGAATAATGACATAAGGGCTAGATAGATAATATAATCATGAAACCCTAATTAGTGAGAAAGGGGGAACCCTAACCCTAATTTTTGCGTAAAAGGAATGAAAAGCCCTATTTGATAGTAAACCCTAATTCCTAGTAAATGAATAATGGTGTTACTATTGTGTCACGTGATGGGATGAATAATTTGTATGACTGTCATCATGTCTAATAACCATGCAAGTATTATGAGATGATGAATATAGTTAGGTTTGAGCTGTGACATTTTTATAATAAATGTTGTTTGGCCTTATGTGCCCTAATGTTGTTGTTGCTTAGTAAAAGTAACAATGTGCATGGATTTTATGAGTCATATGAGTAAGTTGTTTCCTAAAGTGGTGACAAGATATCTTTTGGCCTTGTGAGCCATGTGTTATGCTTGTGTAACAAGTATCATGAATGCCTTGGTCAGATTACCTGAAGGTGATAGTTACCTAATAGATGGTAATGATGCTCAATGATGAGTTAAGGGTTTGAATACCCAGAACCATATGATTATGGTGATGAGATTGCAATGGGATGATAATTCCCAGTATTGAAATGAGGGACTATGTTCCCAAGGTATTTTAAAGACTGATAAGTATTTGATGAAAATAGTACATGTCTCTTTATAGCATTGTTGTAATAAGTCATGCTTGAGAACTTGGTTGATGCTAAAAGAATGTGAAAATGTACTTAATTAATCAAGTGAAATCATATCATGTAGAGCCCTGACCATAGATCCATCATCGTCAGTAATAAGGTGATGGTGAAACGGGTGCTCCGCGGAAAAACCTGGAACACATATTTTGAATATGTGGGGGTAAATGGGAGAACGGTGAAGAGATTGGGGGAAGGAAAACATTAAACCTCTCAATTCTTCATGTGTCGGGATGGATGTATCACAAATCTCCCGATGGTTGGGATAGATGTAACATTAATCTCCCAATGATATTTAATATCGGGTCGAGGAGATAAACATTAAATCTCTCGATGGCCGATGAGAGTGCAGTTGACGCCTCGAGATTATTATGCCGTCTGTACATAATGTTGATAGGACAGTTGATGTTGTAATCCTCGAGAAGAGATGGTACAGGTTATGTACATTTGAACCAGAATATAAATTTTATACAATGGTTCTTGATGGAAAAGATTTCCTATGTGTGGATCTCTTTGCAAAAAGTTTTAATTTTTAGTGATTTTCAGTAATCCGCTGTAAATGATTCACTTCTGCTTATGTAAATCGTGTTTTAGCAAGTTGGATGCCACATTTATGGACTTGTTATGGGAGGACGTTGTCATGATATGGGCCCTGACACCTCCTAAATGCATTTTCATAGACTTGTTGTGAGAGGATGTTGTCGTGATATGGGACCTAACACCTCCCAAATGCATTTTTAAGGAGTTATTGTGAGATAGACCACTCAGCCCCAACATCAATTGCTTCAGATAGGCAGTGGTTTCCGCAACCACCCGAACAACCACAATCTGATCATCCCTAAACTCATATATGTATCCTTTACAAACATTCCAGGAGTACACTACATTTATAGACATATTATATTAAAGATTTCTAGGGACTTGCTTCAGAGGACATTATTATGATATGGTCCCTAGCTCCTCCCACAAGCACTTTTACAGACTTATTTTGAAAGGACAATATCATGATATGGGTTATGGCTCCTCATAAATGCATTTTGAGGGACTTGTTATGAGAGGATATTCTAATGATATGGCCTCCAACCTCTTTATGGAAAAATTTCCTCGAACACATGGTACATACACCTCTTTATCTCGTTGGATATTTATAGAAGAACCCATGCTATAGGTTTTTGGAGGCAAATGAAATGCCTTGCAAACATTTTGTACGAAATTATTTTTGCAAGCAATATTATCGTGTCAGTTGCATTGAGAAACGACCACACGATAAAAGTAAAATGTAGCCCTTTTTTCCAGTTGGTCAAACCGTGACGGTTATCTCTAAAGAACCGACGCTATTTGGTATATCATCATTTTTTGCTTGAAAAACAACCGACGAGATATCTCGATACTTTTACTAGTGTGACTAGGGCATACGATCATACTTAATGCAACTTTGGTGACTCTTTATGAGAGAAACTTCTTCATATGACATGTAAGTCCCTCCTCCTCGGTCATCTTATGAGAGGGTACTTCCTACATTGAAAACCTCCTCCTTGGGTCCCCATGGAAATTCCAATCCTCTCTCATGATATTCCTTTCACTTCTCCACCGGGAAAACAATTAGTCTTAGATTTACATTTTGATAATTTTAGTTATAGCACTTCTTTGTTGCGGGTAGGGATGGCAAAACTTGACCCGCTCGACCCGACCCAACCCGACTAAAGTGGGTTTGGGTCTTGAATTTTTTGACCCGACCCGAACCTGAAAAACCCACAATTATTTACGGGTTAGGTCCGAGTTTGCAATTCTCGAACCGCAAAACCTGATTGACCCAAAATTATATCTTCATATATGTATATATATATTTCATATTTTATCCATATAAAAGTCAAACACATTCAAACATAAAAATAATATAGTTTATACAAGTCTTTGCTTGTAAAACACTAATTAACCAACAAATTCTGTAACAATTTCGGGTCTAACGAGCTTTATTTTTGGGTTTTTCGGGTTTGTATTTTTGGGTTTTCTGGATATGTATTTTCGAGTTTTTCGGGTTTGCATATAACATGATATTTTCGGGTCCACCAGATCAAACCCGCAAATAGTAATTTCAAGTTCAGGTCGAGGAAGTATGACCCGAAATTATTTTCGGATCACATCCAGTGTATTTGATCTGACCTGAATTGACCCGAAATAGGACCCGCTCAACCCGGACCCGATTGCCACCCTTAGTTGCGGGAGTCAGATAGTGTTAATTGAACACGTGTGTATGTGCTTTTTACAAACATTACAATTTGAAGGGGTTAGATGGAATTAATTGAATGTTGATGCGTCCGTTCTTTATAAAAGTGGCGGCAACAACTATTCAGACAACTTACATGACCTTTATTAGTCAGATATATTCATGTGCGTACTTTTACTTCTTTAATCATGTTTTGTATAATGTAAAGGTTGTTTCCCTTTCTCAATCCTAGGTCATGAGGATGTAAATACAATAAAATCAAATTGTTAACAACAAACCACAATTGTACAAGCATTTACAGGCCAGTCGCTCCCACTCTCCCCATCACACGCAACTGATCTCGGCGTCTCTCCCCCTTCCAAGGTCAATACATGGCGTCAGCGATGGCAATCCCCTCCCGCTCCCCCTCCCGTATTGACTCCTCTCCGGCTGTTCGCAGTTCCCTGCCCACTACGACTCTTTGCTTTCACATGCCCCTCTTCTCTCTCTCCATCTGTCTCGCTCACTACTTCCCCTTCTTCACGCCGTTTCTCCACCATCTGACTCTCTGCGTCGTCGCCCTCCAACTCCAACTCCCCTCTCCGTGTCATGGGCTCTCCCAGGTTGAGCACAATCGTTCTGATCAGATTCCTGCACTGATTGTGCACCGCCGACGTCTCTCTCTCTCTCTCCCTAGTTTGCCGACGTCTCTCTCTCTACCTGGCTTCCGACGCGTATTTCATGCGCCCTGAAGCTTCTCCAGAGTCAGATTGTTCTTGTTTGGCTTCTGCTACTCGGGTGATGGAATCGTCACATGCAGGTATCATGCCATATACCAAACTGTCGTGTGCAATATTGTTAATTTTTCTTTTGACTTTATCAATCTTATGCTATGTCATGGTTTATCTATCTTAGGAACGAATGTTTGTGGTGATTAATGGAGCAACCGATGCATACACGTGGAAAATACCACTAAACTACATAGTCGACACCCTCCACATGATTGAGGTAATGGCATTTAAGGTGATTTTCCTAATAGTTTTTTATTTTTGTGCTTGTATTGTGAAGATATGCATCGTCTCTTTTGTGTGGTGGTGGGTTTTGGCTGGGATACTTTAGGCTGACTTGGTGCTATCTGATAGCATGTAACCTGTTTACAATGAGGCCTCCCTATGTTTTCAACATTGGCTTCCCTGAAGGAGTAATTTGGATGGAACTGTTGAAGAAATCCATACAGTCATAAACTAGTGGTATGTCATGAAAACTATTGTTGGCATGGTAATTCTTTAATTGGATTACGTGGTGACCTCTTTCCTTTTTTCCCCCATATTATCCTATGTTACACCTTTTCCCCTGTTCTTTCCTATTCAAAATGTCCTGCCTTGACTCTTCACTGCAGAATGACATAAGAAGAAGATAAACTTCATCCACCTACAATTTGATGGGTAAATAATGGGCATTTACTGGTGAACAAGGACTGGTTTTTATTTCTATTGGTCTTACACCGCAACTATACAAACTAGATAACATAGGTTTCTAAAAGTTCTCAGTAATATTGAGGTATATCATTATATGTATAAGTACAATGCTCTTGAGTTTATGTTAATCAAGTTATACTTCTTACTCTACAGTCCGTAACTAATATGGATTAGTTGCGTACAAATATGCAAGATGTATTAGTTGCGTACAAATAAAAGCTAGGCTGCTGCAATTTGTCTACATTATCCACCTTTCTTGGAATGACCATAATCTTCCATTCACTCGTTTATCTACTACAAATCATTATGCAGTTCTGCTGAAATTGAATGCTCAAACAATATCAAAGACACTTCACGTATGTTCATTCTTATCTCATTTTGTGGTATTGAAGTCAAGAGTACGATATTTAATAACAACTTAATTGGTACATGTGACTTGCTTATTAGTAAAAATCACATGTCATAAGTACGTATGGGCCTTAGTGATGTTGCTGCAAAACTAGGTAGTAGAATATTTAGAAGCAAAAAACAAGGTCGTAGGACATTTAATTAGATATTCAAATTGTGCAAGAGTACTAATTCACCAAGGCTGGTAAATAAGTTCCCCAAGTAATGTTCTTATTTACCAATTGTCGTATTCCTCATTTTCCCCGTATTGTGTTATGACATACAAGTATACTTGCATCAGATATTTATTGATTGTTGTTGATTGCACACTATCCAAGTTCTTGATGACCGTGAGGTGTGTGTCCTTTAATCCATTGATGATAGTCTTTCCGCATGCAATTTTGGGTAGTATCATGTGTATAATAATGAATAAAACTATATAGTTACATATTCAAAATGCATGCAATTTGACATTTTCAACATCTTATTTTTGTAGAGAAATGATTAATCACAATGGGGAGACACTGGCGATGAACTCTCAAAGAATGATTATGCAATATAGTAAGTGTCATTTGCTACACGTCATGAATTATGTTGTGAATTATCTTCAATGTATAAAAATTATTGTGAGATGGTAGCATGCAAAAATAAGATGGATCTAGGAATTTTCTAGTGTAAATTATGCTTCTCTCTAATATTTGTAGAAATAAGATTTAATGTTCTAGAAACCACAATTAGAATACACAATTTTTATTCATTCAGGTTGTATCATGTTAACAAACTAAACGGTATTTTCTATTAACACATGTGTTTGTGTCTTATACACAAACATATGCGATCAGAAGTTGCTTGGGATGTAAAAAAGTGACCAAATCTTAAACCTAGATCTTTTGCAAATAAGTAAAATACGAGTCTACAATATATGACCAATTAATAAATTGTTTTCAATATTAAAGAGGAAATCTGTGGAGATAGTGGATACCATGATGAGAAGAAAAGTCAATATAGCTTGCTTGCAGGAAACCAAGTGGATAGGGGAGCGCTGTAGAGAGATTGAAGACACAGGATACAAAATCTGGTATACAGGTATTGATAAACATAGAAATGGCGTAGGTATTATCGTTGATAAGATGTTGAAGGATGACGTCGTCAAGATTACAAGGATGGGTGATAGAATCATAGCTATCAAGGTTGTTCTTGGGGGAAATAACATTATTAGCGCTTATGCCCCCCAAGTTGGCCTTAACGAGGATGCGAAGAAGGATTTTTGGGATGACATGGATGAATTGATGCAAGGAATACCGATCGAGGAGAAGATTATTATTGGGAGTGATTTAAATGGCCATGTGGGGAGTGGTAATGCTGGATTTGAGAGAGTTCATGGTGGTTTTGGATATGGCAATAGGAACGGAGAAGGAGAGAGGATATTAGATTTTACAGTTGCATATGATATGATTTTGGCAAACACCCATTTCAAGAAAAGAGAACCTCATAAGATTACTTTCAAGAGTGGGCACAACTGTAGCCAAATTGATTACCTCCTTACAAGGCGGGTGGATCGTAACATATGCAAGGATTGTAAAGTGATTCCTGGCGAAGAACTCACGACCCAACATAGGTTGGTAGTTTTGGATATTAACATGAAGATCAATAAAGGCAAACATAACGGAAATCAAGATAGCAAGATCAAGTGGTGGAATCTTAAAGGAGAAAAGAAATTGACTTTTCATGATAAACTCATCAAGGAGGTAACTTGGAACTTGGAGTCTGATGTTAACACTATGTGGCATAACATGAGCTCCTGCATAACAAAAATTTCCAAAGAGGTTTTGGGGGAGTCTAAAGGTTGTGGACCTCCACAGAAGGAGACTTGGTGGTGGAATGATGAAGTACAAAAGGCTATTAAACTGAAAAGGGAGATCTATAGGAGCTTGCCCAAATCTGGAGATGATGCAACGTTCCAAAGATACAAGCAATTAAAGAAAGAAGCTAAAAAGGTGGTTCGGGAGGCAAGGTCTAGATACTTTGATGATATGTATAAGAAGCTGGACACTAGAGAAGGGGAAAAAGATATATATAAAATGGCTCGTATAAGAGAAAGGAAAGGAAGAGACTTGAGTCAAGTAAAATGCATAAAGAATGAAGATGGTAGAGTATTGGTGAAGGATGATGATATCAAAAATCAGTGGAGAAATTACTTCCATAAGCTTTTCAATGGAGATACTGCATATAATGTTAGCGACTCGTGTGACATGAATACGAGAGATATCATTTACACACGACGAGTTTCACCATTTGAGGTCAAGAATGCTTTGAAAAAAATGAAAATGAGAAAGGCATGCAGACCAGACAATATTCCCATTTATGTATGGAAGAGTATGGGGGATGAGGGAGTTACATGGTTAACAAATTTCTTTAACAAGATTATGAAGACCAAGAAGATGTCGGATGAGTGGAGAAATAGTATTATAGTCCCAATCTACAAGAACAAATGTGACGTTCAGAGTTGTACAAACTATAGAGGTATCAAGCTGATGAGTCACACGATGAAGCTTTGGGAGAGGATTATTGAGCAGAGGTTAAGATCTATAACACAGGTATCAAACAACCAATTTGGTTTCATGCCTGGAAGATCAACAACAGAGGCTATTTTTCTGATAAGGAGGCTTATGGAGAAGTATAGACAAAGCAAAAAAGATCTTCATATGGTGTTTATCGATCTAGAGAAGGCTTATGATCGAGTACCCAGAGAAGTGTTATGGATGGTTTTGAAGAAAAAGGGTGTGCCTATCCAATACATTGACTTGATCAAAGACATGTATGATAGCTCTACTGCAAGTGTCAAGACTCCTGGAGGAGAGACACCAACTTTTCCTATTACAGTTGGGGTACACCAAGGATCCACACTCAGCCCATATCTATTCATTCTAGTTATGGATGAGTTAACAAAGAATGTTCAGGATGATATTCCTTGGTGTATGTTATTTGCTGATGATATTGTTTTGATTGACGAAACAAAAGATGGATTGAATGATAAAGTTGAATGTTGGAGAAAGGCATTGGAATCAAATGGATTGATGATTAGCAGGAGCAAAACTGAGTATATGCATTGCAATTTCAGCCAATCTCGCAGTGTGAATGATGGAGCCAAGTTGGACGGGGTAGATATACCAAAATGTGACAAATTTCGTTACTTAGGCTCTTTTATTCAAATAGACGGGGATGTCCAAAATGATGTTTGTCACCGGATCACTGCAGGATGGTTGAAATGGAGGAGTGCAACTGGAGTTTTATGCGATCAGAAGATCCCTCTCAGGTTAAAAAGTAAGTTTTATAGAACAGCTATACGACCAACCATGCTCTATGGGAGTGAATGTTGGGCGGTGAAGAAACAAGGTCTCAACAAGATGAACGTGGCCGAAATGCGTATGCTGAGATGGATGTGTGGGAAGACAAGAAAAGATCGTTTGAGAAATGACTATATCAGGAATAAAGTGGGGGTGGCGAGCATTGAGGACAAGTTGCGTGAGGGCCGACTCAGATGGTACGGACATGTGCAACGCAGACCTACTAATGCGCCTATACGAAGCAATGCTATTGAGCCAAACACTATAAATAGAAGAAGAGGAAGGCCTAAATTAACATGGGATGAGCTTATAAAGAGAGATTTTGAATCTCTACATCTCAATCAGAATATGACCCATGATAGAGCTGAATGGAAACGAAGGATCCATGTAGACGACCCCAACATAGTTGGGATTGAGGCTTAGATGATGATGATTAAAGAGGAAATCTAGTTTATGAAATGTTTCAGAAATAATTTTGGAAAATTGTAAGAAATATGTACTTTATGTTTTATCTTAATATGAGTCCACCATAGATGATCATGGACCCTCCATCTCCTCCCTTCATTGATCTCTCCTTTCTCCTCCTTTCCTTTCCTTCACCATAAATTCTACCTCAATCTATGTTCTCTATCGTAAAACCCTTGATCTAGTGACCCATGCTTCCACCTTGACTTTTCTATCTAGAAATGATAGTGATATCGATTGCTTTGGTTTACCTAGGGGGTCTCTCTTTTATCCCCAAATCCCTAGAAACTCCTAATAGAGGCCGAGCTTACTACATTGAGGATTTTGGTCCAACAAAGGAAGGGTCATGATGCATCCAGTCTTGAACCATAGGCATCTACTCAACACATTGCCAACCTATTTGACCAAGAAGATTACGCTAATCAACCACAGGATCCAGAGCGTCTTGATGTTGAATTTGTATACCATCCTTATATGTCATTGCTTATCCTTTTAAGACGTAGAAGTCGAGTGGTGGTGGGGCAAATTTTTTTGTGTCTAGCGATAAGCATACTCCACAAACATTACAGGGTTAGATATTGGAGCACCTAGAGTCAACACTCTTGTAGACTTGACATAGGTGGATCTTTGGCCTTCTTGTGAGTTTGTTTTATAAGTCTCAACCTCCGAGCGACCACAACCTCGTATCCCAACAATCATTTCATGTGAGGTAGATTCCATCTGATCACGGGACGTGTCACATATATGGTTGGCAATTACTTGTAGGTGGTTGACCGATGGCCCCTTAGAAGAGTCATGATGCATCTTGACGAGCTTGTGTCCAGAGGCTTAAGGATTTAATGTCTATTAGCTGACACATGGTGGCATTTCTCCAAAGAAAGATGTTGCCACCAACTTGCTCCATGGTTCGCCAACATGGATGGATGAAGAGGAGATCTTCCTCAAGAGGACTCTCCTATCTTTGATGTGGCTATGGGTGGATGAAGTACTCTTTGTGGAAGGGATGAAGAATCAATCAAGAAGATGCTTACTCCCTTTAGCGACATGAGGTCCTTTCCTCTCTAGTCAACATATTCATGTTGATCGAGTGGACAACTGGTTCTGATTGAGCCATTTAAAAAGGGCACGTTCTCATGTGAGATTTAAGTTATAGAAGTGTTGTTTATGATACTTCTGTTTATTAAGGATGAGTTCATCATAGGAGCAGAGGATTTGTCACTCACCAACTTTAGGAACTCTTAGTAAGTTCCTCTTAAGGATTTTGAGCACCCCCATCATCACCTCCAATACAGATCCTTTCCCTGACTAGTGTAGATACTTAACTACTCAACATCATACTTGAATCCCCTCTAGATCGTTGGACATTGGACGATGATGCTTGTATCTAATTCTAACACACCAACGCCTTAAAGATTTATTTAGGAAGTCATTGCAGAGAGACCATCGTTGTACTATGTAAGCCCTAGTTTGGGTAGCGAGACCTTGCCTTCTTCTTGGTAGGAGGTTGGGTGGAAGTGGCATGGCATACGAGACAATCTAGGGAAAGGAACATTAGAGGATAATGAATGGTACATCAGGTATGAAGTGAGTGACCATTATATGGAGGACACCTATGACAAAGTGATGGATGGAAGAAGAGGTCATACATCAAAAGAGGATCAAACTTACCGTTGGTTTACCTTTTTTTCTACCATCTCTTCTCTAGTGCCTCTTGATGTTTGTTTTAGTTTCCCCTTTTATTTCTTGGAGTGGTTGGTGCTGTAGGAGGCTCAGGTGGCTATTTTGAGCGCTTGTCTTGGAGGTTGGAAGACGATATGTGCTAGTTAGTTCAATTATATTATTTTATGTTTATGGAGCATGGGGGTTCCTGTTGGGGCGTTGACTGGTCCACTTGGTGAGAATGGATGGGTGTCTCTGGTCTGGATGCTTTCTGGATGTTTTCTGTTGTGGGGAGGAGATGATCTGCATTCTTTATAGTGGTATTCTATGGATGGAGGTTGTTTTCGGATGGAGGGGGTGGATACTAGACCTGTGTGGCTCAAGGGGATGATTTAGGTGGTTTTAGTTTGTTTCGGGAGTGGCTTGGGGTGGTTTCTTGTGGTTGGAGATGAGTACCTTATAGGTGCTTTTCTTTTTCTTTTATTTTTGTTGGAGCATATCAGGACGAGTGATAGATACTTTGTAATACTTGTTTATTTTTTTAGTATCTGGTCGCTTCTAGATGGGGATGGCTTGTTGAGGATGGGATTCCTCATTGGGATGGTTGTGATGTGTATATCATCTGACATGGACTTCTTACGAGCGCAATATGAATACGATTGAACCTAATTTTGTTAAAGAAAATCTAAATGTAGAGAAAAATGATGATGATTGCAGGTCACTAAATTGGAGGTAGGTGTAGTGGATGGTACTAAATGGTTGTCAATATGTATGATTGTTGTGGTGTGGGTCACCACTAACTTACAATTTAATAAAGTAGATGGGCAAAAAGGATATTGATTGCTCAATTAAATAAAAACCATAAATTAGAAGATATATTAATAATATTTTGATTCGATGATGAGATGCTTAGATGGAATCAGAGGAGGTTGTGATGCAAGACATAACTATAATAAGGTCTGAATTTACTATTGGTTCAGTTGTACCAAATTGTGTTACCGATTTTCAATAGAATTGGAATTGAGATAGCAATATGGTGGACCGTGGCTATACGGTTTATGGATTTGACTTAAATCTTGAGTCACAATTTAAGTATGATCTGTGTATCTAGAAGATCTCTTTATTTCTTTCAATAATGATGAAGTCATAATGTACTTTGGTATTCAAAAAGTAATATAATATTTGTGGCATAATCGGATTATAAATTTGGAATCCTTCATCTCTTCTTGTTTGATATTGGTTTCATCATGATTAAATGAATTTGATATATGGAAGCTCTACTATTGGAGGACTGTCAATTATTTCTATAGTACTAGGGCTCTACATCCTTTGTTATTCTAGAAATAAACTCCCTTTGTTTTTTTTGTGTTGCATTTTTCCTTCATGATACAACGAGTAATCAGAGCTCCAACATTAATTGATGTATATTATCTCAATTTTACTTTATTTATTATATGACAATATTATCCAGCGCTACTTAATAATCAGAATAGTTGCTTTTTTAGTCTGAAATTAATATTTTGGCTGCGAGTATTTGTCTATCTACATCAAAATAATTTAAGGAGGTTGTTACTATCTGTACTATGTTATATTTGAGTTACAAACAGTTTAGCTGCAACAGAATTTGTCTTTATATTTGAATATTATTGTAATTGTTTTTAGTTATGTGACCACAAGTAAGAATGTTCAAATTTTAGAAACTGATTTTTTTACTTGCAGGATGAATTCACGAAAATTCTTTTCCTTTTCGCCAGTAAATGATGCAGTGATCTCTGCTTTAGATATGCTTAAAAAATGCAAGTGTGTGTAGTAATGGTTGCGAACGACAAGATTTGTGTGAATGGAATATGGATTGAGTGACAACGGTGACAGTGTGTGGACTGAGTACTCTAGTGGTCAATTAAACCTTCTCATCTTTTGTACGCTTTCAACTTCGATGTGGTTTAGGCACCATGTGTGCTGAAAACTTATAATCCATACACTACTTGACTATATCATTATGGATGTAGAAATTAACTTTGTGATTTGAGTTTGTATACTTCTATAAGGGGCAAGGCCTGATGTCCTCCCTATGTAAATCATGTTTATATCAATACAAGTATGAATTACGAGTTTTGAAAGTGTTCCAAAGTTTTATGCACATATATGCTTTTGTGTGATCTATGGGAAATTTGGTTTTAATGTTAATGTATTAAATAGTTATTCGTCAACATTCATCACAATGTTCATGGCTACGGCGATTACGTACATTATGTTCCACTTTGAGTGTGATTAGGTGACATCATTTGTTGTTACCTTTTTTGGGAAAAGGTGACCATCGTACAGGTAATCTCTTAAGTTTTGAATGACATTTCATGATGTCACCTTATTGTGACTTCTCAATAGCCAGAACTCAAGCATAGATGACATGCATCACTTAAGCCTACATACAATATAGATTACGCTTGAAAGATGACAAGCATTTGATGGGCCATTGTCAACTATGTAATCTTTCAGATTAAAGATGACGTGCTTGGTTGTCATCGGTGGAGTGCTTTTTAGTAGTGGGGGATTCGTGGTGGCAGTGGTATACATCTCTATGCCAGTACTTATGATTGAGTCAGTGGTTGAGAGATGGTCTAGGTGGGGGATAGGAGGCAGAAGAGCACGTGGCAAGTGTTGCTTTATAACTGGGTGGTTATAGATCTGATTATCTAATAAAATTTTACATGCATTTACCCAATCCAATTGTTGGCTGGCCATTATTTCGATATTTCTGGTGAACGTGTCCACCTAACAATATGCCATAAAAGGGAACCATTCGTCAGGTTCCATTTACTGCCTCTCATTGGTTCACTTGTAATAGGTATTTTCCTGTCATGTATGAAATATGACGAGTGATTGGTAGGTGGGTGCCAAGAATGGTTCAGGTTGGAAGAGGATCTTCAACCCTCATTTCTTATCTCAGTAGTGATGGTTGCTTCTTATAAGCTAAATCCTGCTATACCCTCTCAAAGTCTGTAATTTTTACCAAGAAATTTATATAGAGAACAAGAGTATACCTAATGGTACGATGTTCTCCTTTATAGGCGAGATTGGAACTGGAAGGTCAACTGGAAAGCCTCTGCATTACAAAGGAACGTTCTTTCACTGCATCATTAAAGGTTTCATGGCACATGTATGTCTTTGCTTTCCTTTTTCTCACCCGCCTTAATTACCATGATAATATTTAGGTCCATCTACCGGCTCATTGACTTAAAAATGGCAGTAAATATGTAATGGTGTTTGTATTTTAGTCAGTTACCCCTCTTTATGCTGTATGATACAGGGATGATGGTCACGACTGCTTTTCTTGTGATGTTATTTTTAAGGTTGTATTTTACTGAGCTATCAATACAATGTATATTTAGCGGCCTGTGTCTGGTCATGTTGTAATGTACATAGATTTCACCATTGTAGCTGTCTGATTGCCCCTTTTGCTTTATTTCTGCAGTGAGGAGATTTCTCAAAGGGTGACGGTATGTACTCCTTCCTTTTAGCAAAATTTCCAAGAACTCTCTCTCTAGTGCCCAGACCGGATGGCAGAAGAGACTTGTAGAAAAAATTAGACTGGATCTCCTTGAACTGGTTTTTGGGAGAATCCTAGACATTGGTTTGTTGCATAGTTGACCTGCTGTGAACCCAGTTACAACAGATTTTTTGCCATCCTTGTTACCTAAGACTTCAATATGAATATTATAATGTATTTAGCTTATTTGATGTTTCTTCAGGTTTTTCTCGACTTGAAATAAGTTGTAAGTTATGATGATATATAATATTTAACAAAAAAACTTTTAGACGGTATATAATTTTATTTGGTTTAAGTTATTTTATATAGAGGTAAAGTATACACGTTTACATTTTGCACAGACATGCGACCCATGATCTTTTTGGTTTGGTCCCTGATATGTTGGAAACTTCGTCTTTAACTCTTTAGTCTTTCATTTTCTCGATGGTGCATGAATCACAATGGACGATCCTGTTCACTTGGATCCTAGGGGGTACTGTTAATTTGAGTTTTTATGCCTTTGATATTTGGTTCTTTTTAGTATAATAGTGCCCTTATATAATATGCAGAGACATGTTATATGTATGTTGGTAACTTCAAGTTCACTTTTTTGCAATTTAAATTTATGGAATCTCATGTATTTCTCCTGTCGATTTGCAATCAATACTAATTATGTCAATTCAGTTTGGGGCTGAATTGATCATCCATTAAACGATTTGATGCTCTCATACGTGATGGAACAAAACATGTGAATTTCATTATTTCTAGGAAAATAAAAACAGTTGATTCTTTTCATTGAACTCATTGGTTCTGTGGCTTTCAGGAAGAGGAGGTGAGAGCATATATGGAGGAAAATTTGAAGGTGATTACTTGCCTGGTTATTTGCCACTGATGTTTGAAACTCTTGACCCCTTGCTTCTGGCACTTGTAATGATACTCTGTTACATATACATTATGTTTGATTTCTGTAGTTTATATGTATGCTAAATTGCTATATTTTTTCCATAGCATTTCTGAGAAATCAGTAGCCAATCTCATTGTGTATTACTAAGCTTTGTTGTTGCTTCATTATATTCAGTCAGATTTAGATTTTCAGACGATTTTGGGTGAATAGGATGCTGGTTGATTTGCTGTTTTATCTGTACAATGTATAAAACTGTGGATGGTTTGATATTTTTGTATTTTAATATATTGATCAGATGAAAACTTCAAGTTACGACATGAAGGACCTGACATCTTATCAATGGCCAATGCTGGCAGCCATATGAATGGTTCCCAATTTTTCATCACTTTCAAGGCAGCCCCTCATTTGGATGGGTTAGTTTCTTTGTGTTAGAACATGTGTTCATTCTTAGGTCTCTGTGTTCTATTCAATTTCATTTGGCATGTTGTCTAAACCAACTTCCATTCGTAGGAAACATGTTTTTGGCAAGCTTATTCAAGGACATGATACTTTAAAGGATATTGAAAATGTGGAGACCG
Source organism: Alisma plantago-aquatica (assembly GCA_963693085.1). Classification (NCBI taxonomy): domain Eukaryota; kingdom Viridiplantae; phylum Streptophyta; class Magnoliopsida; order Alismatales; family Alismataceae; genus Alisma; species Alisma plantago-aquatica. The sequence goes on along the minus strand of OY856411.1, from coordinate 395,820,909 downwards.
ACGAGTCCAGACCTGTTGTGCCTGTCAAGATTGTGAACTGTGGTGAAGTTGACGACAGGGCGCTGGAATCAAAGGATGTGGATAATGGTGAGTTCAGTTACATGTATCATTTGTGTTGCACATATCTTGGCTAGTAGATGTCCTAAAGGATGAATGAATTTAAATGAAAAAGTGTACAATTATGCCCAGTCTACTTAACAATTTGATATTTCAAAATGGGCTCCTCCACACATTTTATGGTCACATTTTCTAAATTAGCAGAGAAAAAGAAAGTCTCCAAACACAAGAATGTTGAAGATGAATTGTCCGGTGATAGTTATGGTACAAAGAAGAGGTCAAGACACAAGAAATCCAGAGGAAGAAAGAAGAAAAGGAGAAGAAGATACTACTCAATTGCTAACAAGTTCTCACAATTATTTGGATAACAAATTAATATTTATTTTGTATAATGTCTAAAGCAGCCGAACAATACAGAGTGCGGGTATTATGTGCTGAAGTATATGAAAGACATATTTGATGCGAGAAATAGAAATATTCTTAAATGTGTAAGCTACTTAACATTATATTCTTTTAGTTTGTTCAAATTTCTAAATAAATTAAAAATATCACAATATGTTGACATATTTGTCATATGATTGCAGTATTATTCGAAGTATATTGTTCGTTGCTTCAACCAAGAAGAAATCAATGAGGTCCGAAACAAGTGGGCGACATGTGTTCTTGAGCACACATAAGATTATGTGACATGTGGGGGAGACATTTGTTCTTTACCATAGATCAATGTGTGAAACTTTTTTAGTTAGTTTTCAGTTCGATTCTAGAGTGGATACTCAGTTCTTTGTATTATTGAATCGTTGTATGGATGATTTAATATTAATTAAATTTAGTACGAGTTTCTTTCAAGGTTTGATGGAAATTTTGTTCAACTATGTGTTTGTTTGTGAAATGAAAAAGTATAATTGCATATTTATTATAATTTATTAATAATATGATTAATTTGATCAATACAATTGGTGCGATATATGACCTTTCAAACTCTAATCAAAGACAACAGTTAATAATATGTTGTAAAATGTATGATTCTACAACAAACAACACATGTTGTGTTATCCACACCTATTACAACAAGTTCGTTAGGAAAAAATACACCTATTACAACATGTGTTTCTAGTGAACTACAACATGCATAACCTGTTGTATAAATTGTGTATATTACAACAGACACACACCATGTTGTCTAAACAATCTTACTACAACGGTTAAATGTATGGAAAGACAACATACTCTCAATTGTTGTATAAATATGTATATTACAACAGGTGCACTGCATGTTGTAATAGACCTACCTATTACAACGGGTGTGTTTAGTGAAAGACAACATGCTTCGACTATTGTATAATATATATTACAACGGGTGAACCACATGTTGTAAAAAATACCCCTATTACAACGGGTGTGTTTCGCGAAAGACAACGTCGTTCAACTATTGTATAATATATATTACAACAGGTGCACCACATGTTGTGTAAAATACCCATATTACAACAGGCCATTCCTTAAAAGACAACATGTTTCAACTGTTGTATAAAATACATCTATTACAACATGCGATCACATGTTGTGTAAAGCACCCCCCATAAGACCACGCGATCTAATACAACGGTTAACGCATGTTGTAAATCGAGAAAAGGAACTGTTGTAAAAAGCATTTTCTGTAGTAGTGGAGGTGAAGAAGAAGAAGCTACTTTGAGCTTCATGGACTCTGATCCCCTTCTTCTCATTTCTTTTATCTTTTCTTTGATCATGTCTAGCTAAGCCCCTAGTGGTGGGTTGTTTGGGGTTAAGATGTGACTTTGATACCATGTTGGGGGGAAATAACTTATATTGAACATAATTTCATTCTATGATGATTACCTTTTGCTTATATCTCATTTCCCATTATTTTTCATGTGGTTTGTGTTTTAAACATAGATTTCTTGTTATGTGATGCTAGATGACACTTAGCTTCTAGGAGAAAATGGAATGCATGTGTCAATCTTATGAATGGCTCCTAGGTCCAATAAGTGGATCCCTAGCTAGCCCCCTTTGTTCCTACATACATCTCCCTTCTTCTACAAGTAGGTGTGATATCTAAGTGTCTAGTGTAAGTGTGACTAGTGCAATTGCCTAGAGTTTCCTAAATGCTAGATGGCAAGTAACATGAGGTGAAACACCCTCATCTCTACTCCCATTTCTACTCTTGGCTCTCAATTTCCCTAATACCACTTACCATAGAAACCTAGACTTGCTAAGTCCTATTAGAATTACACCTAGCCCTAGTTTTCCAACTAGTAGTATAGGGTATATTCTAATAGCACTTGACTTGTTGTTTGGTTTTGTAATCTAGATTGAAATATGAGATTTGCATGCTATATTGACCTTCCCCCAACTAATATCAAGTTACATTCCCAAACAGCCCACCTACCAATCATATTGCTTAAATCCACCCTATCCTTCATAGCTTGTTAAGGCTAATGTAGTCAATTTCCATTGTTAATTCTTAGATAATTGCTTAGTTATAGATAGTTAGTTCTTGCTCAAGTAGTTAGGGCCCCTTTGAGCTTGGTTGTACTAATTTAGCTAAGTAGTGACAACTTAGTTCTTTGCTTGTCTTATTGCCTAGCTTGCTTCTAAGTTGATAAATTGCCCTACTAGTGTGGTGTAACCCCTTGCTCTAGTCTAATTGCTTGCCTCTCTTAGTTCCTTAGTCTTAGATTTCTTAGGATAATCTAGGGATCTTGTTAATCAAGTTTTTCTTACTTGTTCTTTCTTGCAATCGTAGCATAATAAAACAAACCCAAATCTAAACCCCCAAACCCTAATTTCCACTTTAGGAACATATCTAACACAAACCTAACCCTAGTGCCCCATCTATCAGTGAGGATTGACCCTAATATTACCACTAGACTATACTACATCATGACCCCATGCGCTTGCGGGTATGTGTGATTGGTTGAGCTTGTGCGTTGACTAGATCCATATACAAAATTTGAGAGATATGTGTGTTTTCCCTTAGTATTGCATCTAGCTACCTTTAGTTGTCTAATGTGTGGCCTTGAGAAGAATCACACCAAGCTTTCTGGCACCGTTGTTGGGGATAGTGGTGCTCGACCTAGCTAGTTAGTGTAGCTTAGCTTTTTCTATGGCCCTCACCATTGACGGGACTTCTTCCTCTGGTATACACCTTCAATAAAAAGTGTTAAAACACCTCTTAAATAGAAGTGGGTCATCCCAGTAATAGTTCTTAACATCAGAGAAAAGCTTCTTCTTCTAGTTGTATGTTATGTCCAGTGGCAGTTGGCCACAAGACAGATAGTTACAGATATCTGCAAACCATGATAAACTTTGCTCATCAGACTGAGCCATCAATAGGGCTTCATCAGCATAATTGTCATTCACTAGTAATTGGTTCTCTTCATCGAAAACTATTCTAGATAAGTGGTTTGTGACCACATTTTCTTTTCCTTTCTTATCAACGATTACATGATCAAATTCTTGCAACAGAAGGGCACACCTTAGCAGTATCGGCTTGGTGTCTTTCTTTTACATGAGATAGCGTATAGCACAGTGGTCAGTATAAACCTTAACCTTGGTTCCTATAATGTATGATCAAAATTTATCAAATGCAAAAACAATTGCTAACATCTCCTTCTCGGTGGTGGTGTAGTTCACTTGGGCTTTGTCTATCGTACAAATGGCGTAATATATGACATGGTGCTTCCTATCTTTCTTTTGCCCTAGGATTGCACCTATGGCGTAGTCACCAGCATCGCACAATATCTCAAAAGGTAGCTCCTAGTCTGGAGCTTGCAGGATTGGTGCATAGGTTAAAGCCTTCTGCATGGCCTCAAAGCTTTTGAACATTTGTCATCAAACTCAAACACTGCGTCCTTGATCAACAAATTTGAAAGGGGCTTCGAAATTTTGGAGAAGTCTTTGATGAACCTCCTGTAATACCCAGCATGGACCAGGAAACTCCTTACCCCAGTCACAGACTTTGGTGGTAGGAGTTTGGAGATGGCCTCAATGTTGCTCAGATTCACCTCGATGCCTTTCTTGGAGATTTTGTGTCCCAGGACAATGCCACTCTGAACCACAAAGTGGCATTTTTACCAGTTCAGGACCAGATGTTTTTCTTCCCATCTTTGCATAACCAGGGATAAATTTATTAGGAAAGCATCGAAATATGTCTCGTATATAGATAAGTCATCCATAAACACTTCAACTATGTCTTCTAAGAAGTCCGAGAACATGGAAATCATGCAACACTGGAAAGTTGTAGGGGCATTGCATAGGTCGAAAGGCATTCTCGTGAAGGCGTACGTGCCATAGATGCCTGTAAACGTCATATTTTCCTGATCATCGGGGTGGATCATAACTTGATAAAATCTAGAATATCCATCTAAGAAGAAGAAGTAATCATGGTGGGCAAGTCTTTCTAAGACTTTATCAATAAATGGCAGGGGAAAATGATCTTTCTTGGTGGCTGAATTTAGCTTTCTATAATCAATGCACATTCTCCAGCCTGTGACAGTTCTCGTGGAAACTTCATCACCATTATCTCCTCTTACCACTGTCCTTCCACCCTTTTTGGGTACTACATGAATGGGGCTCACCCAGTTGTTGTCTCTTATTGGGTAAATGATCCCCACATCCCGTAGCTTCAATATTTCCTTCTTGACTACTTCCTTCAACATTTGGTTCAATTTCCTTTTGGTTGCACCAATGGCCTTGTCGATTCTTCTAAGATTATCATGTGCATACACAGGGCTAGATTTAGTCCCTTGATGTCCTCAACTAAATATATGATCGCTCTTTTATGCTCCCTCAACTCTTCTAGGAGTCTTTTCTATTTTTCTTCTGTAAGGTTAGCATTGATGATGATGAGATTCTTCTCTCATTGTCCAGGAACTCGTACTTTAGCCCTTCTGGTAGTGGCTTTAATTTTGGCATTGTCTTTGGAGCTTCTAACTCTTCGTTTAACTATTCTAAAGAAGTGTACTTCATTGTCTCTATCACTTCTTCATCATCACTGAGATTTTCTTCAGTTTGGTTAAGATCATCTAGTATTTCAACCACTTCAGGATCTTCTATCAAAGGGTTTGGGTTATTTAGGGCTCTCATAAGTGGGTCCCTGATGGCCTTTTCTTGTTGAATCTCTTCATAATAGTAGTTATAGTTGTCCATGAAGTATACTGACTCTAAAAGAGATGGTCTCTTCATGGCATCCTTCACTTTGAAGTCAATGTGGTCACTTCTAACCTAAAGGGTTATGACGCCTTAGACGACATCTATCAGGGCTCTTCCAGTAGCTAGAAAAGGTCATCCAAATATTATCAGACACTTTGGGTCCTCCACAGTATCTATCACAATGATATCACATCGTATGAAGAATCATCCCACATGGATCGGGACATCCTCCACTATAACCACTGGTCTCTTAAATGTTTGGTCTGCTAGTTCAATCCAAATACTTGTCTTTACCATATCGACTAATCTAAATATATATGCTAAGCTTAGGGGCATCAAGCTTATGTTGGCACCCAAATCTACCAGACACTTCCTTTCAAAGTTGTCACCAACACAAAAAGGGATGTTGAAGGCTCCTGGGTTTTTCTTCTTAGTTGGTAGTTCTGCTTAAACAAAGGCACTAAACATGTTTGCCAAGTGTACCGTTTCAACGTGGTTCTCTCTCCTCCTCTTCGTGATAAGGTCCTTGAAAAGCTTAGCATACGTCGGCATCTCCTCCAAAGCATCAGGAAATGGGACGTCTATATGCAGCCTTGATAATATTGTATGGGAATGGAAGTCTTGGGGCATATGGGCTCTTATTCGCAAAGATTTCTTCAATGGGATTAGGATCTCTAACTTCTCTACATCTCTCGCAGCTTTCTTCGGTAGGCCTCTCCCTGTCAGCAGACTTCTTGGAAGAAACTTCTCTCTTGGGTTACTGTCTTTCATCTTTTCCTTCCTCATTCTCATTCCTGGTTCCAGAGTTGATCAGCGTCCTCCCAGATCGGAGGGTAGCCATTTTTGCTGTCTCTGTATTCGATGGAATTTTTCCAGAGGGGTTCTTTACTAACTTCACCAACTGCACGAGTTGTTGGTCTATTTGGCAATGATGCGTCTGCATATCTACCATCTGGACTTGCATAGTTGTTAGGATGCCAGAATTGGCTATGGCACTTTGTTCCAGTTGATTGTTCACAATAGCTTGTCTTTTAGTGAAATCAAAAGGTTGAGTAACTAAGTCTTACTGGCTATTATCTTTTCCTTGCCCCTGTCCTTGGCCTTGACCTTGACTTTGATTGGCACCTGGCTTGGTCCAGCTCCTTGGCGAGTTTGGTTCTTACCTTATGTAGTGTAATTATTCCCATTAGTCTAATAATTAGTTGTTCGAGCATACGGCGGTTGTCTGCCCCACTTTTCAAAACCTGGCAGAGGCTTTTGTGAATTGCTCAGCTGGTGTGAATTCTTGACGACATTTTTGTTTCCATAGCTGAAGCCAGGGTGATCTGACCTCTTAATGTTGGCATAGGAAACATTCTGTGTAGTCTCGTCTTTGCTATCACTGTATTCATTCTCTTTGGGTCTGCTGTAGATATAGTTATCAACCCCGTGTCCTCCTTCACCGTAGGTTACACACTTCATCACTTTCTCGATGTGCTCCATTCCTTTGCCTCCAATATCCTTCAGTTGTTTAACGTTAGTTTCTATTTTCTAGATTTTGATTGTTATAGTTTCTAAAGCCTTGGCTTCCATGGATGGTCCATCAGATCCTACCTTCTTTGATGGACCTCTATCACTCCTTTCATAGTCTATTCCTACTTGGAGCACAGTCATGTTTTCTATAATCTTCATAGTCCTGCTTGTCGTTTTCCCTAGGAAGTCACTGCCTATGGTAGCATTCAATGAAGTTCTGTCTGTATGGGCCAACCCATTGTAGAAGGTGGTCACTAGTAACTCCTTACGATAGTTGTGGTGTGCACAATCCCTCAAGTACTCTAGGAAATACTCCCATGCCTCGTACAAGTTTTCTCCTAGATTTTGTGCAAAAGATGTAATCTTATGCATGTTACAGATGGTCCTCTCAGTAGGATAAAACTTAGTGAAAAAGGCATCCGCAAGGGTCTCCACCCATCTATAGATTGGTAGGGTAGATTTAGATACTAGGTCAAATCCTTATCTTCCAAGGATAATTTGAAACCCTTACAGTAAATCACTTTTTGTGGGACACCTCTCATCTTAATGGTATTGTAGATCTTCTTGAAAGCATCCAGATGGTGGTACGGATTCTCTCTTGAGTTCCCACGGCAAGGCTTGTTCTAAATCATAGATATGACAGCTGGTTTTAGCTCAAAGTTTGTTGTGTTGAAGTTTGGTACGATGATAGGACATCTCAACTTGTTGGCCCTTGTTGCTGCCAACTCACAAAAGGTCTTCCCTTCCTCATCATCCTTGCTATCGATGTCCCTATGGTTGTGATTTTTCTCAGCTTCACGCTCATGGTTATGATGGTTTCTTCTATGCATGTGATAATGATGACGTTCCTCGTAGTGATGTTCATCCTCACGATGATCATCTTCAGGTCGCTCTTCAGGCTCTTCCTCTCATTCTTCATATTGGTGATCGTCATTGTAACCGTCATTTCTGTCTTCATCCGTGCTCGGTGGTGGTGGATGGTGTTGGATCCTCATGTTCCGCTCATCTCCCGAGGGGTCCACGTGAGGTGGCATGGTGAACATGAGTATATTTTAACAAGTCTGCTTCTTTCTGGGTGCCTGAGTAAACTGTACAGTTGAGTTAGAAAATTGGACATGTTAAAAAGAACTACTCTACACAAACCCAGGGTAGAAGATTTAATGTAACTGTGTTGTCAGGCTTATCCCTAAGCTCGAGGCACGGGAGTATAGAAAGTGGACTCGAGTTCTTAACAGTGTCATTTTGCCTCATCCCTGACAATGGCACCAAAAAGTTGACCGGCCTAAATCACACGTCCAAAAGGAGTGGATTCAGAGTAGTCTGACTTTTAAAGAGAGAACCCCACTCTCAGGCCCCCACAATGATAAATGGGGTCAGATGTAGCAATCGGGGTCGAATATAGGGACACAGTTGGCAATGTTAAGCGCATAGAATCTAACACTCGTATACTCTAGTATAAGAGGGTATATAAAAGGTGTTCCCTTAGGAACAACAGCACCCAAACTATGCTGGGCAAAAAAAATAAGAATAAGAAGAACGAACGAAAACAAAAGAAATAAGATGAAATAAGTATATGGGAAGAAACCCGGGCTGAGGTTTTCCTACTTAAGCATCTCATCAACATGCAACATCATCTTTCTCTCCTCACATACTCTTACTAAGATTACAAGCAACCATCAAAAGCATCTATTCCACTAGCACTACTATAGAACAGGCCTTTAGCAACTGTTAATTAAGGCCTTTAGTGTCCGTTTCCAAGTGACACCCAAGTGAGTGTCTCTAAAGGTGGACCCCTTCAACGTCGGTTCCCTAACCGATGCCAAAAAACTTCCCGCCACCGAAAACGCACCAGCAAAGGGACTATAAGCGTCGGTTATTTAAGAAAACTGACACTATAGAGTGGTTAAATACGTCGGTTATTAAAAGAACTGACGTCATTACCCTTCCCGCCATCAATAAAGTGCCAGCAAGGGCACTATCGGTGTCGGTTCTTGTATATAATTGACACTATATCTTGATAAAGTTGTCGGTTTTATGCAAATAACTAACGCCATATCACTGCCAGCACGGTCATGCTGGCCTACATGGCCGTGGTAATAGGCATCAGTTTTTACTGACAACCAACACCAGGACGGGATAAAGACGTCAGTTTTTTGCTAATAACTGACGCCATATGATTTTGGTGTTGGTTGTTTATAAACAACTGATGCCTATTTGATTTTTTTTCTTATCAATTTACAGGCCTGTTGTATGGTTGGTCAGTAGGATGCAGAACCTACAGTTTAGTTCTGAACTGTAGGTTTTCAGCATCCATTGATATCAGTCATACAACAGGCCATAAACCTGCAAAGTTATTCACATTTAGACACATGTATTGATCAGATACATGTAGAAACCTACAAAGTTATTTACATACACATTCAGTTCCATTCATTTCATCTTTTCACATTCAGACACATGTAGAAACATTCATGTATTGATTAGAAAAAGTCATTCACATTCACATTCACATTCACACATATGACAATTCATAAAAAGTCATTCACATTCACACAAAAATAATTATGAGAACAAAGTTATTCTTTATTCATCATCGTCATCATTGTCATCATTGTCAATAAAACTATATTTGAAAATTCCCACTCTTTGTAGGGCTTTTGCCCATTCTTCTCTTACAACATCTAATTCCTCTCTCGTATAGGGAGTATGTACATCTAATAGCTTTCCACTTGTGCTGAAGTCAGCAGGTTTAAAGACCTACAAAGAGAATGACGTATATATATATAATTAATAATATATAATAGGATTGATATATTTCATATTATCTAATGAGACTATTTATAATACATGTTGTATCATATCGATTTCCATTACGGCATGTTTGATGATTAGGTCCATAAATCGCATCACATATTAGGCACAAACCCAGCCGTTGTCTTGTGTACAAAGCCCAAGTCTTAGATTCCTGTACGGATTCATCCCATCTGTACAAAGCCCAAGTCTTAGATTCCTATCTTCTTCACCAAATTTGGGGTACAATAGATCAATCTTCTTCCACTGTGGGGAATCAGACGCATGTCGTAGGATCCCATCATTATTTTTCTTAACATCTGAATGCCACCTCAAATTCTTCACATCTTTCGGATTTGCAAACAAGCGTTGAAACCATGATATTATAGGTAGATACCACAACACCTTGGTAGGAGAACCAGTTTTGGACTCCCCCAAAGTCGTCAATTTATACCGTGACGCACCACATTTTGGACAATCTTTCAAATCTACATAGTCCTTTTGAAATAATACACAATCATTCAGGCATGTGTGTATCTTCTTGGCCTCCATTCCCATTGGGCACAACATTTTCTTTACCCGATATGTTGAGCTTGGCATCTTGTTTCCTTCAGGAAGCATTTCTTTCAACAAAGTCAACAATTCAGTGAAGCTTTTGTCGCTCCATCTATTGTTAGCTTTCAACTTATACAATCTCAACACAGCGCTAAGCTTCATAAACTTAGCACAGCCTATGTATAATGGTATCTCAGCATCATGCACAATGTTTCTAAAGATAGGAGGTGGATCGGTGTGCTCTACCCTACAACTATCCAACATCGCATCCACGATGTCTACTGGAACTAGTTTGTTCACACCTACATCATCGGAGGCAATTTCTTCTTCCACCCAAGTACTGCTATCGACATCTACTGGTTTCGAGTTTGAAATCTCTCCATGCCAGTGCCATTCTGTATAGCCTTGTACAATCCCATTGCACATGACATGACTTTTGATTTCCTCACCAGTGTTGACTTTCAAATTGTTACCACAATGCCTACATGGACAGTAGAACCTATCTGTAGGTTTTTTCCTATGTTCCTCGGCAAATCTAATAAACTGATCAAGACCAGATATAAACTCTGGGGTGCAGCGATTGTGAATGGACATCAATGATCTATCAATTCTAAGATCAAAGAGAAAACAAGTATATATTAGGACAAGATTAGGGTATACACTTACATCATATCCAAGATTTACTCCTATTATCTACAATGAAGCCGGACTCCATACAAACAATATATAATTTAGTGATTGTTCATTCTAATTTATACCAATGTACAAATAATATAAAGAACAATGATTGTTCACTTTCTAGGCCAACAAACACATGTGATGTCATTCTTATATATAATAAATGTGTACCATCTATCCCATCCTTGAACACCTAATCTCACTAGTAAGTGTATAATGTGTATTAGGTTTTAAAGAAAATTTCGGCAGCATTTCCCCACTGTTCTCTAAGTACATATGTACTTAGAGAACAAACGGGGAAATGCTACTGAAATTTTCTCGAAAACCAAATACACATTATACACTTACATCCTAAGTGAGATTAGGTGTTCAAGAACAGTCCCAAACTGGGGACTATCCAAGATTTACTCCTAATGAGTAAATCTTGGACTGGTTTCTAGGCCAACAAACACATGTGATGTCATTCTTATATATAATAAATGTGTACCACCTATCCCATCCTTGAACACCTAATCTCACTAGTAAGTGTATAATGTGTATTGGGTTTTTAAGAAAATTTCGGCAGCATTTCCCCACTATTGTCTAAGTACATATGTACTTAGAGAACAAACGGGGAAATGCTACCGAAATTTTCTCGAAAACCCAATACACATTATACACTTACATCCTAAGTGAGATTAGGTGTTCAAGAACAGTCCCAAACCGGGGACTATCCAAGATTTACTCCTAATGAGTAAATCTTGGACGGGTTTCTAGGCCAACAAACACAATAATAGATATGTACATGTTAGGGTTTCATCACAATTAATGTTAGGGTTTCATCACAATTGATGTTAGTGTTTCATCAATGTTAGGTTTAATCAAATCAAATTAGGATGCTAGAATTGACAAGTTTAAATCTTATTTCAACATGCATCAAAATTTATTGAATTAAGTCAAACATTAGGATTAGAAGCAAAAATATATGCAATCAAAAAATTTGTTCATATCCTAGGATTTACATAAATCATTACATAAAAATTTGTTCATATCCTTACCAACAGCAAGAACGGCCGTGGCTGTGTTGGCCTACCATGGCCGTATTGGACAGCACGGTCGTTACCATGGTCGTGCTGTCTAGCACGGCCATGGTAGGCCAACACAGCCATGGCTGTGCTTGCATGTTGGTAAATAGCTAGGGAGAAGGAAGTAAAGAGGTAGCGCTACCTGGAGCTAGCATGGAAAGCGCGGAGGCGAGCGGCGGTAGCAGTGGAGGTGAGCAGGAGAAGAAGCAGAGGGGCAGGTGGCGGGCAGAAGCAACTGACAGTCGGAGAAGCAGCAGGCGCCTGCTGGAGAAGCAGCAGGAGAAGAAGCAGCAGCGGCGGGTGGCGGGCAGCAGCGCTGGCGAGCCGAAGAGCACCAGAGCAGCGACGGCAAGCAACAGCAACCGACGACGGGCGATTTTGGAAGAACGGCGGTGAGCAGCAGCACAGAAGAGAAGTCGCGATGAAACAGGAAGAAAGGGGGAAGAGTCGGGTGTGATCGGGTCTATTAAGTTGGTCATCGGCGTCTGTTATCTACAAAATCGATGCCTATTATGCTTTAGCGTCGATTATTAGTAAAACACCGACGCCCAACTAGACAACCTTTACCCTAAATTATTTGGCGGGAACCATTATCAGCGTCGGTTATCGAAGGATAACCGACACTGAAAGTGGGACTTTTCGCGCAAATTTTCATTTTCAATAGGCGTCGGTGAATAGTTAAAAAACCGACGTTGTAGGTGACCTAAAATGTTTTTCCTCGAAAATTGGATTTCGCGGGTGATTTTAGGCGTCGGTCTGTTATAACCAGTTGACGATGAATACAAAGCGGTACCCGTGTCTGGCTGGTCTTCTAATATAGACGTCAGTTTGCATAAATAACTGACGTTTAATATTATAGGCATCAGTTTTCCTTAATAACTGATGCCCAGAAAAGCGACACTGAATGCTATTTCTGTAGTAGTGCTTTTTGTATCTCAATCACATCTAAACATAGTAGAATGCACATTACTTCCCTCAATATGCATATTATTATCAAATGTACTTATGGAGACATTTTGCATGTTATATAGGTACTTTGGCAACTACTTGATGGAACAAAAAGAAGATGGCCTAGTCTAGGGTTTCCCCAGGCTTGGAGGAGCCCAAAATGAGGATAAAACCACTCCCAACATACCCCAAGTGGTCAAAGAATGTAATTATGCAATAACCTTCATGGATGACCAAGTTCAAGACCCATGGGAAGGAACCTAGCACGGCTTTGCTACCAAGGAATGTTCGTTCTGGGACTTTCCCCAATCACAGACTCTTCACAAAACTTACAAAAATTGATTTTTATGGCAAAAATGGTCATTTCGGGCAGAATGGCTATGCTGGGAGGTGGCTAAATAGCCGTGCTGACCAGCACAACCATTCTACCATTGAGCCCCACCAATTTTATCATTGATGTCCCTATTTTTCCCCACTTAACCCTAGAACCACTGGACCTCTATATAAGCCTTGGAGGTGGCTGGAGGTCAAGGGTTGGCTTCCTTAGCTGCCATTACTCCCCTCCACCTACTCTAGAGCATTCATTGCCTCCTTCCTTGCATTCAGGCCACCCACCCACCATTTCCACCTCATTTCCACCATAAAAACCTAGTTTTATAGGTTTTCTATCATAATCCCCTTCATTTTCATGCCCTTCACCCACCTTGGAGGAGGGAGGTCATTCTGCAATATCTAGGAGGTGAAGAAGAAGAAGCTACTTTGAGCTTCATGGACTCTGATCCCCTTCTTCTCATTTCTTTTATCTTTTCTTTGATCATGTCTAGCTAAGCCCCTAGTGGTGGGTTGTTTGGGGTTAAGATGTGACTTTGATACCATGTTGGGGGGAAATAACTTATATTGAACATAATTTCATTCTATGATGATTACCTTTTGCTTATATCTCATTTCCCATTATTTTTCATGTGGTTTGTGTTTTAAACATAGATTTCTTGTTATGTGATGCTAGATGACACTTAGCTTCTAGGAGAAAATGGAATGCATGTGTCAATCTTATGAATGGCTCCTAGGTCCAATAAGTGGATCCCTAGCTAGCCCCCTTTGTTCCTACATACATCTCCCTTCTTCTACAAGTAGGTGTGATATCTAAGTGTCTAGTGTAAGTGTGACTAGTGCAATTGCCTAGAGTTTCCTAAATGCTAGATGGCAAGTAACATGAGGTGAAACACCCTCATCTCTACTCCCATTTCTACTCTTGGCTCTCAATTTCCCTAATACCACTTACCATAGAAACCTAGACTTGCTAAGTCCTATTAGAATTACACCTAGCCCTAGTTTTCCAACTAGTAGTATAGGGTATATTCTAATAGCACTTGACTTGTTGTTTGGTTTTGTAATCTAGATTGAAATATGAGATTTGCATGCTATATTGACCTTCCCCCAACTAATATCAAGTTACATTCCCAAACAGCCCACCTACCAATCATATTGCTTAAATCCACCCTATCCTTCATAGCTTGTTAAGGCTAATGTAGTCAATTTCCATTGTTAATTCTTAGATAATTGCTTAGTTATAGATAGTTAGTTCTTGCTCAAGTAGTTAGGGCCCCTTTGAGCTTGGTTGTACTAATTTAGCTAAGTAGTGACAACTTAGTTCTTTGCTTGTCTTATTGCCTAGCTTGCTTATAAGTTGATAAATTGCCCTACTAGTGTGGTGTAACCCCTTGCTCTAGTCTAATTGCTTGCCTCTCTTAGTTCCTTAGTCTTAGATTTCTTAGGATAATCTAGGGATCTTGTTAATCAAGTTTTTCTTACTTGTTCTTTCTTGCAATCGTAGCATAATAAAACAAACCCAAATCTAAACCCCCAAACCCTAATTTCCACTTTAGGAACATATCTAACACAAACCTAACCCTAGTGCCCCATCTATCAGTGAGGATTGACCCTAATATTACCACTAGACTATACTACATCATGACCCCATGCGCTTGCGGGTATGTGTGATTGGTTGAGCTTGTGCGTTGACTAGATCCATATACAAAATTTGAGAGATATGTGTGTTTTCCCTTAGTATTGCATCTAGCTACCTTTAGTTGTCTAATGTGTGGCCTTGAGAAGAATCACACCAAGCTTTCTGGCACCGTTGTTGGGGATAGTGGTGCTCGACCTAGCTAGTTAGTGTAGCTTAGCTTTTTCTATGGCCCTCACCATTGACGGGACTTCTTCCTCTGGTATACACCTTCAATAAAAAGTGTTAAAACACCTCTTAAATAGAAGTGGGTCATCCCAGTAATAGTTCTTAACATCAGAGAAAAGCTTCTTCTTCTAGTTGTATGTTATGTCCAGTGGCAGTTGGCCACAAGACAGATAGTTACAGATATCTGCAAACCATGATAAACTTTGCTCATCAGACTGAGCCATCAATAGGGCTTCATCAGCATAATTGTCATTCACTAGTAATTGGTTCTCTTCATCGAAAACTATTCTAGATAAGTGGTTTGTGACCACATTTTCTTTTCCTTTCTTATCAACGATTACATGATCAAATTCTTGCAACAGAAGGGCACACCTTAGCAGTATCGGCTTGGTGTCTTTCTTTTACATGAGATAGCGTATAGCACAGTGGTCAGTATAAACCTTAACCTTGGTTCCTATAATGTATGATCAAAATTTATCAAATGCAAAAACAATTGCTAACATCTCCTTCTCGGTGGTGGTGTAGTTCACTTGGGCTTTGTCTATCGTACAAATGGCGTAATATATGACATGGTGCTTCCTATCTTTCTTTTGCCCTAGGATTGCACCTATGGCGTAGTCACCAGCATCGCACAATATCTCAAAAGGTAGCTCCTAGTCTGGAGCTTGCAGGATTGGTGCATAGGTTAAAGCCTTCTGCATGGCCTCAAAGCTTTTGAACATTTGTCATCAAACTCAAACACTGCGTCCTTGATCAACAAATTTGAAAGGGGCTTCGAAATTTTGGAGAAGTCTTTGATGAACCTCCTGTAATACCCAGCATGGACCAGGAAACTCCTTACCCCAGTCACAGACTTTGGTGGTAGGAGTTTGGAGATGGCCTCAATGTTGCTCAGATTCACCTCGATGCCTTTCTTGGAGATTTTGTGTCCCAGGACAATGCCACTCTGAACCACAAAGTGGCATTTTTACCAGTTCAGGACCAGATGTTTTTCTTCCCATCTTTGCATAACCAGGGATAAATTTATTAGGAAAGCATCGAAATATGTCTCGTATATAGATAAGTCATCCATAAACACTTCAACTATGTCTTCTAAGAAGTCCGAGAACATGGAAATCATGCAACACTGGAAAGTTGTAGGGGCATTGCATAGGTCGAAAGGCATTCTCGTGAAGGCGTACGTGCCATAGATGCCTGTAAACGTCATATTTTCTTGATCATCGGGGTGGATCATAACTTGATAAAATCTAGAATATCCATCTAAGAAGAAGAAGTAATCATGGTGGGCAAGTCTTTCTAAGACTTTATCAATAAATGGCAGGGGAAAATGATCTTTCTTGGTGGCTGAATTTAGCTTTCTATAATCAATGCACATTCTCCAGCCTGTGACAGTTCTCGTGGAAACTTCATCACCATTATCTCCTCTTACCACTGTCCTTCCACCCTTTTTGGGTACTACATGAATGGGGCTCACCCAGTTGTTGTCTCTTATTGGGTAAATGATCCCCACATCCCGTAGCTTCAATATTTCCTTCTTGACTACTTCCTTCAACATTTGGTTCAATTTCCTTTTGGTTGCACCAATGGCCTTGTCGATTCTTCTAAGATTATCATGTGCATACACAGGGCTAGATTTAGTCCCTTGATGTCCTCAACTAAATATATGATCGCTCTTTTATGCTCCCTCAACTCTTCTAGGAGTCTTTTCTATTTTTCTTCTGTAAGGTTAGCATTGATGATGATGAGATTCTTCTCTCATTGTCCAGGAACTCGTACTTTAGCCCTTCTGGTAGTGGCTTTAATTTTGGCATTGTCTTTGGAGCTTCTAACTCTTCGTTTAACTATTCTAAAGAAGTGTACTTCATTGTCTCTATCACTTCTTCATCATCACTGAGATTTTCTTCAGTTTGGTTAAGATCATCTAGTATTTCAACCACTTCAGGATCTTCTATCAAAGGGTTTGGGTTATTTAGGGCTCTCATAAGTGGGTCCCTGATGGCCTTTTCTTGTTGAATCTCTTCATAATAGTAGTTATAGTTGTCCATGAAGTATACTGACTCTAAAAGAGATGGTCTCTTCATGGCATCCTTCACTTTGAAGTCAATGTGGTCACTTCTAACCTAAAGGGTTATGACGCCTTAGACGACATCTATCAGGGCTCTTCCAGTAGCTAGAAAAGGTCATCCAAATATTATCAGACACTTTGGGTCCTCCACAGTATCTATCACAATGATATCACATCGTATGAAGAATCATCCCACATGGATCGGGACATCCTCCACTATAACCACTGGTCTCTTAAATGTTTGGTCTGCTAGTTCAATCCAAATACTTGTCTTTACCATATCGACTAATCTAAATATATATGCTAAGCTTAGGGGCATCAAGCTTATGTTGGCACCCAAATCTACCAGACACTTCCTTTCAAAGTTGTCACCAACACAAAAAGGGATGTTGAAGGCTCCTGGGTTTTTCTTCTTAGTTGGTAGTTCTGCTTAAACAAAGGCACTAAACATGTTTGCCAAGTGTACCGTTTCAACGTGGTTCTCTCTCCTCCTCTTCGTGATAAGGTCCTTGAAAAGCTTAGCATACGTCGGCATCTCCTCCAAAGCATCAGGAAATGGGACGTCTATATGCAGCCTTGATAATATTGTATGGGAATGGAAGTCTTGGGGCATATGGGCTCTTATTCGCAAAGATTTCTTCAATGGGATTAGGATCTCTAACTTCTCTACATCTCTCGCAGCTTTCTTCGGTAGGCCTCTCCCTGTCAGCAGACTTCTTGGAAGAAACTTCTCTCTTGGGTTACTGTCTTTCATCTTTTCCTTCCTCATTCTCATTCCTGGTTCCAGAGTTGATCAGCGTCCTCCCAGATCGGAGGGTAGCCATTTTTGTTGTCTCTGTATTCGATGGAATTTTTCCAGAGGGGTTCTTTACTAACTTCACCAACTGCACGAGTTGTTGGTCTATTTGGCAATGATGCGTCTGCATATCTACCATCTGGACTTGCATAGTTGTTAGGATGCCAGAATTGGCTATGGCACTTTGTTCCAGTTGATTGTTCACAATAGCTTGTCTTTTAGTGAAATCAAAAGGTTGAGTAACTAAGTCTTACTGGCTATTATCTTTTCCTTGCCCCTGTCCTTGGCCTTGACCTTGACTTTGATTGGCACCTGGCTTGGTCCAGCTCCTTGGCGAGTTTGGTTCTTACCTTATGTAGTGTAATTATTCCCATTAGTCTAATAATTAGTTGTTCGAGCATACGGCGGTTGTCTGCCCCACTTTTCAAAACCTGGCAGAGGCTTTTGTGAATTGCTCAGCTGGTGTGAATTCTTGACGACATTTTTGTTTCCATAGCTGAAGCCAGGGTGATCTGACCTCTTAATGTTGGCATAGGAAACATTCTGTGTAGTCTCGTCTTTGCTATCACTGTCTTCATTCTCTTTGGGTCTGCTGTAGATATAGTTATCAACCCCGTGTCCTCCTTCACCGTAGGTTACACACTTCATCACTTTCTCGATGTGCTCCATTCCTTTGCCTCCAATATCCTTCAGTTGTTTAACGTTAGTTTCTATTTTCTAGATTTTGATTGTTATAGTTTCTAAAGCCTTGGCTTCCATGGATGGTCCATCAGATCCTACCTTCTTTGATGGACCTCTATCACTCCTTTCATAGTCTATTCCTACTTGGAGCACAGTCATGTTTTCTATAATCTTCATAGTCCTGCTTGTCGTTTTCCCTAGGAAGTCACTGCCTATGGTAGCATTCAATGAAGTTCTGTCTGTATGGGCCAACCCATTGTAGAAGGTGGTCACTAGTAACTCCTTACGATAGTTGTGGTGTGCACAATCCCTCAAGTACTCTAGGAAATACTCCCATGCCTCGTACAAGTTTTCTCCTAGATTTTGTGCAAAAGATGTAATCTTATGCATGTTACAGATGGTCCTCTCAGTAGGATAAAACTTAGTGAAAAAGGCATCCGCAAGGGTCTCCACCCATCTATAGATTGGTAGGGTAGATTTAGATACTAGGTCAAATCCTTATCTTCCAAGGATAATTTGAAACCCTTACAGTAAATCACTTTTTGTGGGACACCTCTCATCTTAATGGTATTGTAGATCTTCTTGAAAGCATCCAGATGGTGGTACGGATTCTCTCTTGAGTTCCCACGGCAAGGCTTGTTCTAAATCATAGATATGACAGCTGGTTTTAGCTCAAAGTTTGTTGTGTTGAAGTTTGGTACGATGATAGGACATCTCAACTTGTTGGCCCTTGTTGCTGCCAACTCACAAAAGGTCTTCCCTTCCTCATCATCCTTGCTATCGATGTCCCTATGGTTGTGATTTTTCTCAGCTTCACGCTCATGGTTATGATGGTTTCTTCTATGCATGTGATAATGATGACGTTCCTCGTAGTGATGTTCATCCTCACGATGATCATCTTCAGGTCGCTCTTCAGGCTCTTCCTCTCATTCTTCATATTGGTGATCGTCATTGTAACCGTCATTTCTGTCTTCATCCGTGCTCGGTGGTGGTGGATGGTGTTGGATCCTCATGTTCCGCTCATCTCCCGAGGGGTCCACGTGAGGTGGCATGGTGAACATGAGTATATTTTAACAAGTCTGCTTCTTTCTGGGTGCCTGAGTAAACTGTACAGTTGAGTTAGAAAATTGGACATGTTAAAAAGAACTACTCTACACAAACCCAGGGTAGAAGATTTAATGTAACTGTGTTGTCAGGCTTATCCCTAAGCTCGAGGCACGGGAGTATAGAAAGTGGACTCGAGTTCTTAACAGTGTCATTTTGCCTCATCCCTGACAATGGCACCAAAAAGTTGACCGGCCTAAATCACACGTCCAAAAGGAGTGGATTCAGAGTAGTCTGACTTTTAAAGAGAGAACCCCACTCTCAGGCCCCCGCAACGATAAATGGGGTCAGATGTAGCAATCGGGGTCGAATATAGGGACACAGTTGGCAATGTTAAGCGCATAGAATCTAACACTCGTATACTCTAGTATAAGAGGGTATATAAAAGGTGTTCCCTTAGGAACAACAGCACCCAAACTATGCTGGGCAAAAAAAATAAGAATAAGAAGAACGAACGAAAACAAAAGAAATAAGATGAAATAAGTATATGGGAAGAAACCCGGGCTGAGGTTTTCCTACTTAAGCATCTCATCAACATGCAACATCATCTTTCTCTCCTCACATACTCTTACTAAGATTACAAGCAACCATCAAAAGCATCTATTCCACTAGCACTACTATAGAACAGGCCTTTAGCAACTGTTAATTAAGGCCTTTAGTGTCCGTTTCCAAGTGACACCCAAGTGAGTGTCTCTAAAGGTGGACCCCTTCAACGTCGGTTCCCTAACCGATGCCAAAAAACTTCCCGCCACCGAAAACGCACCAGCAAAGGGACTATAAGCGTCGGTTATTTAAGAAAACTGACACTATAGAGTGGTTAAATACGTCGGTTATTAAAAGAACTGACGTCATTACCCTTCCCGCCATCAATAAAGTGCCAGCAAGGGCACTATCGGTGTCGGTTCTTGTATATAATTGACACTATATCTTGATAAAGTTGTCGGTTTTATGCAAATAACTAACGCCATATCACTGCCAGCACGGTCATGCTGGCCTACATGGCCGTGGTAATAGGCATCAGTTTTTACTGACAACCAACACCAGGACGGGATAAAGACGTCAGTTTTTTGCTAATAACTGACGCCATATGATTTTGGTGTTGGTTGTTTATAAACAACTGATGCCTATTTGATTTTTTTTCTTATCAATTTACAGGCCTGTTGTATGGTTGGTCAGTAGGATGCAGAACCTACAGTTTAGTTCTGAACTGTAGGTTTTCAGCATCCATTGATATCAGTCATACAACAGGCCATAAACCTGCAAAGTTATTCACATTTAGACACATGTATTGATCAGATACATGTAGAAACCTACAAAGTTATTTACATACACATTCAGTTCCATTCATTTCATCTTTTCACATTCAGACACATGTAGAAACATTCATGTATTGATTAGAAAAAGTCATTCACATTCACATTCACATTCACACATATGACAATTCATAAAAAGTCATTCACATTCACACAAAAATAATTATGAGAACAAAGTTATTCTTTATTCATCATCGTCATCATTGTCATCATTGTCAATAAAACTATATTTGAAAATTCCCACTCTTTGTAGGGCTTTTGCCCATTCTTCTCTTACAACATCTAATTCCTCTCTCGTATAGGGAGTATGTACATCTAATAGCTTTCCACTTGTGCTGAAGTCAGCAGGTTTAAAGACCTACAAAGAGAATGACGTATATATATATATAATTAATAATATATAATAGGATTGATATATTTCATATTATCTAATGAGACTATTTATAATACATGTTGTATCATATCGATTTCCATTACGGCATGTTTGATGATTAGGTCCATAAATCGCATCACATATTAGGCACAAACCCAGCCGTTGTCTTGTGTAGCACACTATAAATTGAAACATACAAAATATTCCAAAATAAAAATAAGCACACTTCACATAAATAATATATACATTGGAGTCTGGAAATTACTTTCACATTCTCCCAAATTAGTGACAGATTCTTTTTCCTAGGGACCTTTCCTCCAGCTTTTTTGTACTCTTGTAAAGCCCTACATATGATAATGTAACACATTAAATTGCGTAATTAAATATTAATGTAGTAACAGATGTTAACAGATATTAAAACATGAAATTTCTCACGAGAATAATGGCATTTTAATTGCATGTCCATATAATGTATTCAACTCATTCCCTACAGGATCTAGATAATAGACAGTGAACGTCTTGGGGACAATAACTAGTAACTCCCAATGTTTACCACTACAGGTAAGAAAGTAGACAATTAATAACTCAAAATCCACAATAAAAATGTAATTTTCTTAAGTCCAAATTATAAGCAAAGTAAACTTACTTGACATTGAATGGAGCTATTATCACCGTCTTATTATTTTTATCAAAATATTGAAAAGCATCACAGCAGTATGAAGTAACTGAAGAAGGGTCTGCATCTACAAGACAAATCAAAGATGGAACCAAAAATCCCACATGGGAAAACCCAAAATTTGTACATATCATATGTAAGTGGCTGCAAAACATGTATTACATATGCATTAATATATAAGAAACCAGATCACCATATATAAAACAAGGTATATGGATGTATAAACAAGATCTCACCATATCCACAACTCTATCATAGATGTGTTCATCCAATCATAACGAAACAACTCCAAAACATCTTATATAAATATCTTGTTTTCATATGATTGACCTGCATTAATACCTATGCATTAATACGTATGCAAAACTTGTATTATGTATGCATTAGTACGTATGCTAAACTTGTATAAATATATTGTTATTGTATGATTTACCTACAACATCTTCCGGAATAATAACATTTATAGGGAAATTTGGATCATATTCGCCGATCCATACTGCCACACCCCTACAATTAGGACCTATCGAGGCGTGTAGGTCCCTTGGAAGCCAACTTGGTAGTCGAGGAGGTGGAGGATGAGCGCCTGCACCCCTAACACGTCCAGGATGCTCTGGGTTACCCAAAGCAACTGTTATTCATCCCTTGTACCCTGAGGGATGAACTTTCCTTCCTTCCTCTGCTCATGCAGCTCTCGCTAATCACCATCCACAAAAATTAGTAAGTAAACATAACAATAATCAATATCGATCGATTGCTCTAATTGTTGATTTTTACCATTTTTGCATCCGCCTCGGCAGTTGCGGGCTTTGGTATGTCTCCCTTCTTGTTTTGCCTCCCAACTATCCACATAGCATGGAGAGGCAGAGGTGTGGGAGTAGTAGTAAAGGACTCTACAGTCTCCTAAGTAGCAGCAGGCTGAGCAAACTCAGTTTGTAGTCTTTGGTGAATGCCCGCATATCCTCTTGGACTGATTGTGTGGTCATGCACATTCAGTGCACGCCTTTCTCGTTGAGCATCGCTGATAGCCTAGTTAGTTAGCACATTGATTTGGTTAGTAACACTAAAGGTTAATCTTGAATAGGTGAATACATAAGAACATATATTAATTAAACTGGGAGTGGCGCTTAATACCTAGAATTCATCCATTTTTCTTTGGGTAACAAACTCCTCCCAGTCTTTGGGGTCTAGTTTGTTCCATTTCTTTGTGGCTTCCTTCTGCCTAAATTTATTTTTTAAAGAGAATACAAACAAAAATTATTAGTTTAGAGTTAGTCAAATAGTAATCAATGTCTAGAATTGGAAATCAATCAAGAACCTCTTCTCAGCATCGCGTATGTAATCTCATGTGAGATTGGTCCTATAGTTCCTTAGGACCCTCCCACAGTGTTGCATCACAAATTTATGATACAACTTTTCATCCAGATCAAATATGCTCTACAAATTAAATAGAATTTCTATTAACTATATCCTAAAAATTTGTAATCTACACAAATAGAATTACAAATAATAATAACTCACGCATAGTTCCTTCCATATTTTCTCTTTCTTCCCCTTAGGAACTTTATGCCAGGATTCTAGGTTAGGACTACAATGGCTGTGAGTAAGAACCCCAAGATATGAAATAAATGAGTTGCAGTTCACTCCATATGGATTTCCCGCATGATCGAAATCCACAGCCAATTTGGGTCCATTGCCCCTTTGCTGTAGTAACTTGTTCATCATTGTGATGCCCCTCACTTTGTCAATTTTCTTTTGCTACTCATCATGTGCTGTAATTTCTTCAGGGGGTACATCACCAATCTAAAATTTGATTAAAAAAACACACTTACATGTTATAATTATAAATGAACATATAAATAGAAACCTCATGGATATATTCTTAAAACTTACATTGTCAGGAAGCGTAGGCACATCCTCACCCTCATGGTGATCATCATCACGGTCATCATGGGAATGCTCAACCATCGGAAAGTTTACATTCAAATCTTAAATTTCACATTGTAAAGTAATTCACATTGTAAAGTAAGTCACATTATAAAGTTCACATTCACATTGTAAAGTTCACATTCACATTGTAAAGTAATTCACATTGTAAAGTCCACATTCACATTGTAAAGTTCACATTCAGAAAAATAAAACATATAAAAAATATAAACATGCATGCCTCTAATATTGTGATCTTTTATCAATTAACAATCCTTCATTGTGATCCCCGTGAACATATAAGTTATTGTGATCCCCAGCTTCAATGTTTGGTGGTGTTGGCAACCCAACTGAGAATGGACTGGAGTCATCATACTTATCATAGTACTCTTCTTCATCTATAGGATCTTCAATGAACTGTCTTTTACCATGAAGAACAACTAACCATTTATCATTTGCAGGATCATCGATATAAAATACTTGTTTTGCCTGTGATGCCAATATGAATGGTTCACCCTTCTCGCCACTCTTTTCAAAGTTCACTAACGTGAAACCCAATTCATCCACTATAACTCCTTTGTTGTTATCAACCCAATTACATTTAAAGAGAAAAATTCTAAAATCTACATAGTCAAACTCCCATATGTCTTCAATGACATCGTAATATGACATTTTAGCTTCACGTGGACTCTTATCTTTTGCACTTGCAAAAAATAATGAAGACGCTTGAAGGGTGGCCCCATTGTTTTGGATGACACTCTTATCATCTTAACGCTTTGTGTAATGTGAGAATCCATTTATGTCAAACCCTTCATAAGACATAACATTCAATTTTGGTTTAAAGGCGAGGCATTTGATGGTGTCAGTAAGATTATCTGGTGTTTGAGATAGTTGATGTAAGACTTTATCTTCAAACCACTTAATAAATATCTTGTTATGCTCTCTAGCTAGCCACATTGAATTGGATTGAGGATATTGTCTCTTCATGAAATTGGTATGTTCCTCGATATAAACACTCACTTCATCGATGTTGTGTAAAATATACAAGTGACCTTGCTCCAACTTCTCATGGCTGATTACTTTCACCCGTGATCCCAAAATTCCTTTGCTAAAATCCTCCTCAATATTCTTGTCATTCACAGGAGTGTCATTACCACTCAAAAAGTCATTGCAAAAATCCATAACCTCTCTCTCCACATAACCCTCAATAATACTCCCTTCAGGCCGATAATGGTTTCGAACATCACCTTTAAAAATGCTCATGTATCGTTCAAAGGGATACATCCAATGCAAGAAAATTGGTCCCAACATTTTCACTTCCCTAGTCAAGTGGACAACAAGATGTACCATGATATCAAAGAACAAAGGAGAAAAATACATCTCAAGCTAATATAGGGTAACAACCACTTCTCTTTGCAATTTATTGAGAGTATTAGGGTCAATAACTTTGCTGCACAGATTGTTAAAAAAGAAACAAAGTCTGGTGATTGCAAACCATACATGCTTCGCCAATATAGATTGAATTGCCACGGGCAATATTTGTTGCATTAGAGTGTGACAATCATGAGATTTAAGATCTATCAACTTTAGATCCTACATTGATACCAATGTATGATGTTGGATGAGTAACCCTGTGACACCTTAACATTTACCAAGAATTCACAAAAAGATTTCTTCTCCTTTCTAGACAACGTGTAACAAGCGGGAGGTAAGTATGTTCTCCAATCACTACTAACTACTTCTGTTAATTCTGTCCTTATTCCCATTTCACGTAGGTCCATTCTGGATTTTATCCCATCTTTAGTCTTACCTGGTATATTCAATAGGTAACCGATGATGCTATCACATACATTTTTCTCAACGTGCATGACATCGATACAATGCCTAACTGTCAAAGAACTCCAATAAGGAAGATCCCAAAATATTGACTTCTTCTTGAATAAATACTTGTCACTCCATGTGGCCATCGTACATTGTGATCTCTTACCAAATTCATTAGTGATGTCTTTTACTCTTTCATAAACATCCTCCCCTGATATAGGTTTAGGTGCACTCTATTCCTCATTATGTTCATTGAATGCTTTGCACTTCCTTATGATACGGATGAAATTTTGGAAGAAACCTTCAATGAACAAGATATATAGTCTTGCCACTGTGTTTTAGTTGTATTGAATCAGTGTTCTCTTCTCATATAGGACACACTTTAGATCCTTTGACACTATATCCAGACAAATTCCCATACGCTGGAAAGTCATTCACAGTGCAAAACAACATTGTGTGCAAACAAAATGTCTCTCTTCATGAAGCATCATAGGCCATCACACCTTCACCTCAAGACTTCTTCAAGTCATCAATCACAGGTTCAAGATAAATGTCGATATCATTCTAGGTTGTTTAGGGCCCGATATCAACAATGACAGCATAACATACTTATTTTTCATACACAACCGGGGAGGAAGATTGTATATAACAAGCATAACTGGCCAAGTACTATGTTGGCTGCTCAATGTCCTGTACAGATTCATCCCATCTGTACAAAGCCCAAGTCTTAGATTCATGTCTTCTTCACCAAATTCAAGGTACAATAAATCAATCTTCTTCCACTGTGGGGAATCGGACGCATGTCATAGGATCCCATCATTATTTTTCTTAACATATGCATGCCACCTCAATTTCTTCGCATCTATAGGATTGGCAAACAAGTGTTGAAACTGTGGTATTATAGGTAGATACCACATCACCTTGGTAGGAGAACCAGTTTTGGACTCCCCCGAAGTCATCAATGTATACCTTGACGCGCCACATTTCAGACAATCTTTCAAATCCACATAGTCCTTTTGAAATAATACACAATCATTCGGGCATGCGTGTATCTTCTTGGCCTCCATTCCCATTGGCACAACAATTTCTTTAACCGGTATGTTGAGATTGGTAGCTTGTTTCCTTCAGGAAGAATTTCTTTCAACTAAGACAACAATGACATGGAGCTTTTGTCGCTCCATCGATTGTTAGCTTTTAGCTTATACAATCTCAACATAGCACTAAGCTTCGTAAACTTACAACCTGTGTAAAACGGTATCTCAGCATCATGCATAATGTTTCTAAACATGGGAGGTGGATCGATGTGCTCTACCCCACAACTATCCAGCATCACATCAACGATGTCTACTAGAACCGGTTCGTTCACACCTACATCATTAGAGGCAATTTCTTCTTCCACACAAGAACTGCTATCGACATCCAATGATTTTAGGTTTGAAATCTTTCCATGCCAGTGCCATTATGTATAGCCTTGTACAATCCCGTTGCACATGACATGACTTTTGATTTTGTCACCAGTGCTAACTTTCAAGTTGTTACCACAATGCTTACATGGATAGTAGAACCTATCTCCAAGTTGTTTCCTATGTTCCTCGGAAAATCTAATAAACAGATCAAGACCAGAAATAAACTCTGGGGTGCAACAATTTGGAATGGACATCCATGATCTATCCATTCTATGATCAAAGAGAAAACAAGTATATATTAGAACAAGATTAGGGTCTAGGGTTAACATATTAGAGTTTATGCATGGTTAAAACTTTAGGGTTTAATGTATTCTATATAATTAATGGTTAAAACATCCTAAGTGAGATTAAGTGTTCAAGAACAGTCCCAAACTGGGGACTATCCAAGATTTACTTGGAATGAGTAAATCTTGGACGGGTTTCTAGGCCAACAAATACATGTGTTGTCATTCTTATATATAATAAATGTGTACCACCTATCCCATTCTTGAACACCTAATCTCACTAGTAAGTGTATAATGTGTATTGGGTTTTCAAGAAAATTTTGGCCGTATTTCCCCGTTGTTCTCCAAGTACATATGTACTTAGAGAACAAATGGGAAAATGCTACTAAAATTTTCTTGAGAACCCAATACACATTATACACTTACAATCTAAGTGAGATTAGGTGTTCAAGAACAGTCCCAAATCGGGGACTATCCAAGATTTACTCCTAATGAGTAAATCTTGGATGGGTTTCTAGGCCAACAAATACATGTGTTGTCATGATTATACCTACAATCCTTGTTTCATCATTCATATCCTAGTTCTTCAAGTTAGGGTGATATTGATGTCTTTAGAAGCATGATTGGCAATCTTGGGAAACGTTCATCATTTACATTCCAAGCATGTCACGTGTGTGCATTAGAGTTCATCATTAAGAAAGAAGGGTGATTAGGATTCTCAATATACTTAACAAGGAAACAAGATACTAATTTCATAGTTAGGACGGTAGAGATACCCTAAGATCTAGATCTAATGGTTCATAATGAGCCTGTGTTAAAGTTAGATCACTAGATGATTATATAATTTCAAAATTAGTACACAAATAAATTCAAATGAGTAGCTAACTAAATAAAAAATAGTAGACAAAAAATACAAATAAGTAGATGAATAAATACAAATATGTTGATAAACTAATATAAATCAGTAGATGATCAATTAATTCCTGAATCAATACATAAATAAATACAACCAGTAGATGATTTAGTGTTTTGAAACCATGGACATTTTACTATGATCTTAATGCTAGTAATACGATCAAAAGCAAGGAGGCCCAAATTTCTAGAAAGTGATGTGTAGTGTGGACTAGTTAGCATCACCTCATCTGTTTCCAAAAATTGATGGAAGAGAAGAAAATAGTGATATAGAAAAGAGGGGGGGCTGACCTTGGGTGGTAGAGGGCAGGGAGCAGGCGGAGGAGGATGAGCAAGTGCTGACTTTGGGTGGCGGAGGGCAGGGAGCAGGCTGAGGAGGATGACCAGGTGCTAACGAGGCGTAGGCCGAGGAGGACGTCGGAGGGCAGAGAGCAGGCCGAGCAGCTAGGATGAGTAGAGAGAGGGCAGCCGACGGCGGTGAGCAAAGAGAGGACGACCAGCGGTGGCGAGCAGGGAGAAGGGCAGCGGCAGAACGCAAGGAGGAGGGATCAGGGGACAGAATTGCCAGAGCTAGAACCTAACCTTCAATCGGAAATGAAACAGAGAAGGGGAAGAGTCAGCTTCATGCATGTGCTATTACGTTAACCATCAGCATCGGGTATTAAAAAAAACTGACGCTAATAAAAATAGGTGTCGGTTACGACTAAAAAACCAACACATATTCCCAATTATAGTCATTGGTTTCTACTCGAAAAACTGACATCTATCTACATAGGCCGACAAAAAAAATGTTCTCAAATTCTAACCATAGTCGTCAGTTGCCTTAGAAAACTGACGCCAAAGGGGGGTGAAAATTTTCACACAGACATTGTGGGAAAACACATTAGCGTCGGTTATCGAAAGACAACCGACGATAAAAATGTGACCAATTTTTGTCTCGCCAAAAACTTTAATCGTCGGTTCATTAGTCAATAATCGACGTTGTATGTTAAATTTTGGAGGAATTTTTTTTCCACTGGAAAATTTAAATATGGCAGTCAATTTTAGGCGTTGGTTGCTTATTAAGGAATCGATGCTAAATTAAAAGTGATACCCATGTCTAGATGCTCTTCACATATAGATGTCAGTTTGTGTATTAAACTGACATTGTAGGGTTTAGGCGTCAGTTTATTGTATACAACCGACGCCTCTAAATGTGACATTATAAGCCATTTCTGTAATAGTAGATCTCTCTCAAGATGAGGAAAGATCTAGGTCTAATGGGTAGCCTGTCTCTCAAGATGACTACATGCAAACCTCGTCGCATAACATATGGTTTTAAAGCTTTAGCATTCCAACACTCTCGTGTATTTGTACTACTCCATAACACATGACAAAAGCAATATTACTCTCTCGAGATATCAACTATCAAACATCATAAGATGGTAGCTAAGCATACAAGTGAAGCATTAAAATAGGTGCATGGATATAATCTTGATAAGAGCATATATATTCAATAGAGAAAGACAATATACATGTTGGGAGAGCTTTAGTGGCTACCCCTGACCCAAGTTAAGGTGTTAGCCACTCATGCTTGCGGACGGCATAACGGCATTACAGAAAGATGGATACTAGAAGTTCCACAAAGAGGGGAGGGAAGTACAATGAGATGGAGTAATAGATCTAGAGAGAAGAGACGTGATACAACACATTACTTCTTCAGATATGGATCTAATACATCAATGGTGTGGACGATCTTCTTCTTTTAAAGGAGTCTTCATTCTTCTCTCTCATCAGCTTCTGCCTTTGGAGATCCAAGATTGGTGGATGGGATGGTATGGAATGAATCTGGAATGTAGCAGCACTTCGTGGTCCTCGGGATCCGATCTATGATATGATGATTTGACAAGATGGGTGGGTGTGCTATTTACAGGCACATTCCACTGAATTAAGCCTAGACTGCAGTCGTAGTCTGCTCTTTATTCCTCTTTTCATCGCGGTCAACTCAGTTGCGGTCTGCCACTTGCTCGTGGCCTGGCATGATCGCGGTCGAGGTCGAGGCTTTCTCACTCTTTCGCGATCTGCAAGGATCACGGGCAAGAATTGTGGGCTTAGCAACGACTGTGGCCTCCACGCTGGTCACAATCTGGCTTGATCGCAGTCTGTAGGGATCGCGATCCATATGGATTGCGACCTTGATTGAGTCACGAGCAAATTGGCATCCGCGTTCTCCGAATACACTATGGTCCCTGTTATGAATGGCGCCTTTGTATTGATCGTGACCTCCTTATGATCGCGGTTGAGCAATGATCAAGGTCTCAATATGACTGTGGTCTGTCTCTAATGTGTGATGACCTCAGTCTTGAAGTCGGCAAAGAGATTGTGACCACGGTTGAAGTATAAGAGGGTCGCGGTCCAGGTAGCGGTCATGACTTGGGCTATGAATGTACCTTTTTTTTATAGCAAACAGATTCATTCATTACTCAAGCCATACGACATCTACAAGTAGAGAAGTACAACCCGAAGAAACCTAGATCAGTCAAGAACATAGATCTAATACCACTACCACTCATATTGGAATGAGATTGAAACACTTATGCATAGAACTCTCTTCTTTGTGGCTAACCAAAGCATATATTATGAGAGATACCTTCAACTTGAGCATAAGGTAGCGACATTAAGCATGAACCTGACCGAGATTCCATCCGATTGTTGACTCTACCATCCATGGAACGGCTCGAGCAGCAAAGAACCTGAGGCAAAAATGAGACCAACCAGGGATCTCGTCACTCTCACGAAAGGAGAGACACCCAAACCCTGAAGGGAGAGACAAACGTTGAAGGAACACGACAAGAAGAAGGAAAGAAACTTTCTAGAACTAGGACCAAAATGAAAGATAGGGAGCCGACACAGACTGGACTGAAAAATAGAGTGAAAGCAACAGAGTGAGAAATGCCCGCCCCCCAACAGATCCATGCCAAAAGCTTTGTGGCAGCCACCTCCTTGCCTCCACCAAGCGACCATCTTCCTCGGAGATGAAGCCACCGCTCAGGAAAGCGTCGCTCCACCACCCTAAAGCCTCGATCTAAAGGCACAGAGGACAAAGGAGACAGAGAGGAGAGCCATCCAGCCACAACCCCAGCGCCGTATGATCTACGAAGAGGATAGTCGCCCGATGAATGCCCCGGAGGAGAGGGTGGCTACGTGTCGGCAGCCGACCACCTCCCCCGAGCGGGAGAGTCCCACATACTAACCCTAGCCACCTCCGGAGGGCAGCGGGGGAGTTAGACGCTATTCCTTTGATTGCTCTTGGGCTGTGAATGTACCTGAAATCATGTAAGTGAGGTTTTAGTCAAAAAGATAGTCAAACTTTAGGAAAAACTAACAAAATATATACTAAAAGAGGTATAAAATATATACAAAAAGTACGTAAAATGAAGTGCTATCAGGTAACAACTCTATACCCCAAAACATTTTTTTACTTAGGGTATTCATTCTCATATGTCAATTATGTATCACATATGACTACCCATTCTCTCTCACACATAATAAAATAAAATGATTACTTGACTACAATCCATGTAGAAAGCTCATCCTATTCCATGTGCAGAGATGGTGTACCCTCGCACTATCTTATTATTCAAAATTTTGGTTAAATCACCCTTAATAGGGACTCTAAACCATGAATACATTTTATTTCCACAAATTTTCTTATGTTTCACTAAATTAAGAGGTAGTCCTTTTCTTAACACTTGAGGTTATGCACAAATTCCTTTAATATTATATTCAAATCGTATTTCATAAGTTCTATTATTCTTTATATATAAATACGACGTATCATTAGCCTTAGGCATTCCCTTAAGGTCTCTAGGGGTATAGGGTACCCTTGGAGTGATCTCATCTTTGACTCCATGGGCCTTATGTACTTATGGAGTGCCTACCATATTGACTCCTTGAGCCTTATGTACTTATGGAGGTGGCCATTCTCCTGACCCCATGGGCCTTAAGTACTCATGCATGGCTTTCACCTAACCCTACGGGCCTTATGCACTTCCTAACCTCTTAGATCTTATGTAATTTTACTCATCCCTACTAGACCCAATGATTGACTTAGGGCTCTATCCTTCCCGAGGTTTATTTAGATTTTGTCACTATTTTGTGTTTCTTCATTACTTACACCTTGGTTTTGGGCAAGGGTCTTGAATATCATTATGTTCCTATATCCCATGACTCATCCTTCCTTGGGTTAGTTTATGATTTATATTGCCTTCATATGATTTTATTTCAATCTGTTAAGTTTTCATATTACACATTTTACTTGATATTTATCAAACCAAAGTATTCATTCTTATATGTTCATGCATCATGGGCTTTTTCTTTTCCATACTTGGTGACTACAAGGCTTATATACCTTAGATGCATGATTTCCTTCAATGTATATTACTTTCCACTATATGTTTACCCTAGATTTCTCTAACCAAGGTTTTTGTATTTACATACATTGGAATTATACTTCCCTTGTGACAACTTATTATTATTAGGTAGGGGCAGAGGCATGCATGGCTTGTGCCCATACCATACCATCACATTTTATCCCATCACGTTTCATCCTTCTAGGGATAGATCCTTAGAGTTTGTCCAAAGTTTCCTTAATTCTTAACATGAGTTTGGTTAATTCACCATGTATGGAAGGTCCTATCATGGGATGCCTTCTTGAATTTTAGGAGGAGGTTAGTCTTTCTAGCCACCACTTGAACCCATCGGGATTAGGGTAATGCCCTCCCCATATGTCTTTTCTCGTTCTTGGATTCACCCACCGCAGGTCAGAACTCCACCCCTAAAGGATAATTGAGGGTATAATATTCCCCTTATGTAATTATTGATTTCATATGTTTCATTTTCATAAACTAAACCCTTCATGTGCACTATGCATGCCTATCTATTTGTGCTCTACATAGTTTCCAGCACGAGAAACTGTGGGTATCTAAATGGGGTACCAAAAATTAGTTACCTAACCCATTCATGTTTTTTCTTATCTTTGCCCCTACTAAGGGTTTGGTTGGGTAGGGTTATAATTTCACCCGTACTACTCCCATCACACATGATTAGCATTTTGGGTTAGGGCTAGGGATCACACCCCTACATTCTAGAGGTTTATGATTCCCTTGACCTATTATAGTTTTCATAGCCTATTGGGTTACCATACTCAATTCCTTTATGGCGAATAGATTTTTCCCACCCACACTTAGGTCCTTCTAGAGTTTACCCTAACTAGAGAGACCTAAACTACATGTCACATCTTTTCACATCTTTTTACTATTTAACATTGGTTTTAATTGGTAGAGGATGCCTTAATCTTACTTCTAATCAAAATCCTAACTTGAGATGAGGAGGTAAGTGCATTTTTGGTTTTATTAAGCATGGATATGAAATGTGAACAAAATTAGAGATGAGAAACTTATAAGAAATATTATTTTAATGAAACCCTAGGTTTTGTCCTAGAAGATATCACATTATCTAAGGGAGTCCTCGTATACCAACTTAATGGTGCAGAAGAATATATTTCCAGCCTCTAAAGCCATGATCCCTTCTAGACACCATTACCTTAGGTTATGCCCTAATAATTTTCCCTTATATATCTAGAAATTATTTGATATTATCAACAATTAGATTCTATTTGATAAATCTAGATTATGATATCAAATATAAGACCCTCACTTTTGAGTGTCCCCCAATTGAGAAAGGACTATAAGTCGAGAGTCATTAATTGAAATTCTAGGATCCATATTTAACAAATAATAAATAACAATTAATAATTTCCATTAAGGAACTTTATATGTTTACAAAATGTATGTTGAGATCCTCAAAGGAGTTACATAATATTTTAGGAACTAATTTGTATGTATATGGGAAGAATAAAGACTATCTAATTAATCATCCTTGGCATAGCTTTAATATCTCCAATAGATTTCATGTTTATCTTCATGTCCTTGTATCATGTGTATCAAATACCTAAAATGCCGACAAATAAAATTTTGTTAGCATATTTCTATACTGGTATGTAGGTGCATCCAAAATATGTACAAGTAGATAACAACATATAACGTTCACAACCAAATATTGCACATATGAAACTTGTATTTTTATTTCATGATCAAACCCATGCTTGGTATTCCTTTTCAGGTGTAATCATTGTCCGTCATTTGACGTATGTGCATTACTTTTGATGGGTGTAAACCAATATCCAAAATATTTTATACTTTCTATGATACTCATAGTGGCATTATAATTGACAAAATTAAATAAACATCCTACAGTTTATTCACCAATCATTGAGAAACCATTGGAAATATCTTGTTTATACATGGGATTATTCACAATCATAACCGCATACTTTATGTAGAACCATGCACTATACTTCAAGTATATACAAGCAATCTAGTTAACAGATCTAATAAAATCACTAGATCAACATTATTTGCATGTATGTATACTACATATGTTTCACCATGTATTCCCATTATTCAGATTAAACCTAACTTAGGTTCTAATCTAGGTTTAGAGTTGTCTCAAGTTTGGAAAGGGTGTCAAACGATTCCACTAAATCATGGTTGTTAAGGGTTAATATCCATAATTCAACATTAGATGAAATATAACTGTCATAGTAGCCTGACTATCACATTATGACCATTAAATCTAATCAGGAGGTTTAAGATCAAAATATCAAGATGTATCATCATTAAACTTCAATTATCTCATCAATGACTTAGAAAGCCTAAAAGATCATCATTATTAACTAAATCTATCAAAAACTTAGAACATCATTATATTTCACAAATATCATACTAGATCAGGAAATCTATATTCAATGTACCAAACATATTAACCATCATATCTAGGGTTTATATATGTTAATCACCTTATAATAAAGTATTATCCATACTTTTGGTATTAGAGATATATTTAGACTTTGAAAGTATTTTATTCAGATGCTACTTGCTTTTCTTAGAATGTCCATACATAGGTTCACTATCATTATAGTTTCCATTATTTAGCTACATTTATTTTAAGTTAAATGGTAATGGCCAATTAGAATCGGCTAAGTCAGCCTATATGGTGATATTTCTCAGTA